>CM051002.1:30681061-30741061 GCA_027704905.1 Muraenolepis orangiensis | reverse complement strand
ACATTCTCTCGTGATCCCGCTAACCGTGTTGACAGCACACACAAAAAATTCAAGAAGAAAATAAAAATACAGAGCAGCCATTCGCGAATGCTGCGCTCCGAAAAGGAAAGAGAAAAAAAAAAACTGCATTGTTTTGAAATGCATTACAGGAATAATGTGTATTGAAATGAGCGCTTGACAGTTTTAGGTCCCTGTTACCTTGATTTGTAGCGCTAACAGGCTCTGTCTTGCTATTAGCCGCTTGGCTAGCTCCGGTTTGCGCTCTTTCCCCGTAATGAGATTATTCAGGAGATGTATTGATAGCGTGTCCCCCTCAGTGTTTTACTCATCCTCCGCCAAATTGCCTCCTCTGTTTTATTTTTTCCCGGGTTATTTATTTAGCAGACGGCATACTGAAGACGGATGAACAGAATAACAAACGCAAGGCGCTTCCAGTGTTTTGTGTTGGTTTGTCAGTCGCTTGTGTTGCACGATCCCCCGGGGGCCATTTTCCATTAAAGCGATTGATGGAAAGGTACAACTTTAAATAAAAGTAACATTGAATAAGACGGAACAGTTGTGGCATCTACCATCTATCGCATCTATCGTTTGACCTGGGAAAATAAATGTTTTTTAATCTTTTCATATTTATTTGAAGTGCCTCACGCAGAGCTGTTTTTATTTTATAATGTCAGTGAAACAAAAATCTCATCTCATAATTATGACTTAACTATCTCATAATTATAAGATACTATCTCATAATTATGACTTAACTATCTCATAATTATGAGATACTATCTCATAATTATGACTTAACTATCTAGTTGGGAGATAGTTGGGGGCCCAAGGCAAAATCGCCCTATTTTGGGGGCGGGAGAGGCCATTGAAATTACAGAGCGTTTAATTACAGAGCCTCGAAATTACAGAGTGGCAATCGCGATCGGGAACATCGTGAAGTCCAACGGGGGGGGTTGCGAGCATCATGAAGCGCATGGGGGGGAAATATAATCTGTCGTCCCCTTCCAGCTCGAGGCCCCCTTCCAGCTCGGGGCCCCCAATAGGCCTATGTCACACTTCCGGAACGTTAAAAATCGCTGAGCAGTGTACTCTTACTTCCGGTAGTTACCCCAGATATGTGACAAACTGTGGCCGCCTACTCTCGTCGCTGTTATTTTAGTGTACCGGGCTGCTCAACGTCTAAACAAAGACAGCCCTACCTCAGTTTACACCATTTACCCAAAGACAAACTCCTCCACAAGTCTTGTGTGAGGCTGATGAGGAGGATGACGGTCCCTTGTTTCATGTTCTCAGGGGTAGCGCGTATGTCTGCAGTTTGCACTTTAACAAGGAGAGCATATACGTCTCGAAAAGTGGGCGGAATAGACTAATAATGTCGGGTAAGTGTATGATTAAAAGCACTGGTCCTGACCCCCACACACACTGGGCGATACGGACCAAAAATCATATCCCGGTATTTTTAGGCTGCATCGCGATATACACACACATGTATGATGTCACAAGCACTTTTATTTAAGCACTCATATTCACAAGAATAACAGGCATTCCATTTTAGAAAATATACAGCTGCACACTACATATTAACACGTAAATGAAAAGGTACATTGAAATAATCCAAATCCATCAAATAAATAGCCTATATTAAATACATAGGCATACCTCTGCTCCTACACAAAATCACCTTTGTTCTATGGCGATATATCCAGATAGAGACACAAGACACAATGTCGGGGAATTGTATGATTCGGAGTTAGACTTCTTCACTGTAGTGTTCATTCACTAGTTGAACCACATCGTCTTGACCGACTTTTGGAAGGTTATGCAGCGATGTGGTCCAGCGATAACTGTCCTCCATGGTGAATGCCAAGCTGAATGCATTTAACGGAACATGGGACACACTGCTTCAGCAATTTTTAACGGGTACTTCCGGCTTTCAACTGTGCCGTGATATAGGCCTATTGCCTACTTTGCCTACCCTGTTGCGACGCCCCTGCTCACAAAAACACACACACACACACACACACACACACACACAAACACACACACACACACACAGCCTCAGCGTGGAGAGATTAGTGGAATCTGCTGCCACAGCTGTACGATTAATGTTCATTTAGTTTTTGTATATTATTTTCATTTAATGCAATCAACTTTGAACATCAGGAACTCACAACGACCATTGGATGTTCTTTTACCTAAACAAACTGCGAGTCAAACATTGCTTCCCAGCCCTTAGCTCTCATATGTGGCCAACAAAAGGAACAAAGAAATACGAGTTCATAAGACAATTCTGGAAGGATTTTGGCCACTACATTCTTCTGTTTACAAGCCTATACAAACTATTCAAATGTTTGTTGAATGGTCTGTATTGGCCTACACTGTCTATAGTTCATTTTCCAAACATATACAAGCAGGCTGTTGGAGGGCTATAGATACCTGGGTGTTCAGCTCAACAACAGACTGAACTGGAAAGTAACACTGAGGTTGTCGACAGAGCAGACTACTGATTGCGGAAGCTTAGGAGCTTTAATCAGGGTCCCCAGGGTCATGGAAATCCTGGAAAAGTCATGGAATGGAGTATATTCATTGAACGTTTTGGAAAAGTCATGAAATTAGATGTTGTTGTATGTAGGGGTAATGAAATGATGTTATTGTGCTCTTCCATGTATACATTCTCATGTCAATTCCTGCAGTGTGATACCGTTTCCACTTAAATGGACATCGCCTAACTAGTCCATTAGAAAAGGAACAAAGGTTGTTGTTTAATTTTCATTCAATAATAAGGCCCAACCTGTGGAGTAACCTATGCAAATGTGTGTACCTGCCGGTTGTGAAAGGTCATGGAAACTTATTTAACCTTAAAAAGTTATGTAAAAGTTTTTGTTGTCAGTGTCAGGGACACTGTAAGGACAGAAAGCTATAGTGCACGCAACTTCAGTCAACAGGCTATCAACTATCTAGATAGTTAAGTCATAATTATGAGATAGTATCTCATAATTCTGAGATAGTTAAGTCATAATTATGAGATAGTATCTCATAATTATGAGATACTTTTTTTTTTTCAAGTAGCGGAAACAGGCTTCCATAGTTAACCGTTTTTGGCCAACAAACTAAATAAAAACGATGATTTCAGTTGATGTGCTATAGGACGATTACATAAACCGATTACATATCCGTATGCTTAGTTTGTGTTTACATCCAATAATAAGCCTCCTTGTTTCTCACTGATTGTAATTATGCTTTTACATCCCCAAAATTAAAATGAACCGATACGGGGTTGAGCTTTCGCTGTTGTTGAACATCATCAACCAAACCCCAACCCTTGGCAGAAATGTTTTCTGTAATTATCGGGCCTTGTTGTCGGTAAGAAAAGCAGCTCAATAAGCCAAACGATGAGCATAGATGTGGAGAGCACAGTTGGTGTTCACTGCAGTGTGTTTGTCAGTTCCTACTTGGTGGAGTGGGTCCATACGTTCTTCACCGGAAGCCATAGTCAAAGCTGTGTGAATGTACGGAGCGCTGCAGAGCCCACCGCTAAATGGAAAAGAAAGGCAGTACTTACTTTGTTGTTGCTCTCTTGTCTAATGGATTATAGCTATAGGTGTGTGTGTGTGTGTGTGTGTGTGTGTGTGTGTGTGTGTGTGTGTGTGGTGTGTGTGTGTGTGTGTGTGTGTGTGTGTGTGTGTGTGTGTGTGTGTGTGTGTGTGTGTGTGTGTGTGTGTGTGTGTGTGTGTAGGAGGACACGTGCAATACACACGCACTGGATAGAAACAAATCACACATTATACGCACACTATACACACTACGCTCACAACACGGCATGCGTAAATACCACACACACACACACAACACACACACACACACACACACACAACACACACACACCATTTTTTACGCTCACACTACATGCACATAAGTTCCCATAAACATAAGCACAGACAGACACACAATACACGTACACACACACACACACACACACACACACACACACAAAAGCAGACACACACAAAAGCACCCACACATTTTTTCATTCTGGTCTGCCCTGACTCCCTGCTCTCGTGCTGGGTTGTGTTTGCTACGCCTCCTCTTCCCCCACCCCCCCCTCTCTCTCTGGGATGAACAACATCACACATTACACCCACATATCACTGGCCCCCTACCCGCAGGATTCAGTACGGTCACCACATCACATGGACAACATGGACAGAGAACACAGGGTGTAAGGCAGCAGAACTCAGCAAGCAAAGCCTGTTCACTGAGGCTAGTGTTTGAATCAAAGATCCCCCCATGTGTCTCTCTCTCTCTCTCTCTCGCTCTCTCTCTCGCTCTCACTCTCGCTCTCGCTCGCTCTCTCTCTCTCTCTCGTAAACAAACGTATTGCTTTGCTTTTAATCTCGTTGACCAGCCTCCACCCCCATCGGTTCCCCCAGTGAAGAGGCGTGTTAGGTGTTAGGTGATCGAAGAGGGAAATCTGGAGTGGTGAGACATTGGCAGTTACAATTATGGCGTGGGTTTGGGTTTGGCGGTTATATTGACACCGTTGTATATTTTTTTGGCCAACACAAAATTGCGCCAAGTAATTGCCACAGCATTGCTTCTGCTCCATGGTTCTTGTTCTCAAATATGAATTGTTGTTTTTTTCCGTTCTCTCAGCGAAAGATGAGATGCTTTATTTTTTTCTGCTGGATTTGATGAACTATCAGCTGATGACAATGGGCATTGAACCCAGAACCTTCCACCCGGGAGTTGAACACCTTTACTACATGCTACGACATTGGCTATGAGACAATCCTACACATTACACGTTAAAATCACACATGTGGTTTAAGCCTTTGACCCTGAATCATTACAACCCTCTGTCTGATACATTTAGGCTATTTGTTTCTAAATCTAAAGATGAGACTTGAACCAGAACACACCTGAGCCCAGTTCATTACACTGATGTCCATTACAGTAGGCAATGGCTTTTCTCATTCCATACCCATTACAGGTTGATATAAATGGCTATTTCGTTAAATTCAACTCCAAGTCTGAAGACACAGTTTTTCGACCTAGGTGGGACTCAAACTCACAAAATTCCCCAGCTCCTGAGGCTGATGCCTCATATATTAGACCACGGGGCCAGCGATGAACCTACATTCTTTATGTCATCGCTGCGTAAATCCAAGTATCCAAGTATACAGTATGTACACAATCTCTATAAAGGTATTAAAGTATAAGTGCATGCATACGGTATAATCACCTACTAGGCCTTTGTTGCAGGTTTCCATGGAGCTGGTGGGTAATATATGGTGCCCCTGTGCACTGAGTTGCTACGGGTCACCAGCTGGGGCTAACGTGGTTATTAAAGTGTCGTGATAAGCCTATAGCCGCCACGCCTCCCCCTCCAATCTCTCGGCGCTATATAAGTGCAGCCCTGCAAATGGGATTATAATTCAATATCATAACCCTGTGTGATAGCATTGCCAGCGCTATAATGACATTATGATGCTATTATGTGCCCCTGGTTGGCGGGTGGGGGACGAGAGAGACAACACAGTAGGATGAGGTTTTAGCCACACCATCATTCATTGATATTAGATATGAGACACAGTTATCTGGGTAAACACACACCCTTGCTGTTTTTTTTAAAGGAACATAGATCATTTGAAATAAACTGTCACCCATTCACAGCCACTCTGCGGTTAGCTCGCCAGCTAGCAACATGAGCCAGTGTTGACCAAACAGATATAGGGAGTGTTAATCAGCCACTTACTGTCTCATCAGTCCGTGGGCCGACCTCTCGTTGGCTGCTGACCCCATGTTCAACCTCCCGGTTCACCTGCTATTGAATTGACCAAAGCTGTTAGAGGTTTCACAGGGGCAGCCGTAGCAAGCTTGGGTCTCATAACCTACACGTTGTTATATTGGGGTCTCTTAAAAGCCTAAGGGAACAGGTCTGAGTCTCAGGTTGGGGATATGAGGGGTGGGGGGGATGATTTGGACTTCCTCCTCCTTCAGGAGGGTTGTAATCAATCCAAGCCACCAATGTGGTACATCCTAAAATTTGAGAACAACTAAGCAACCTGTGGTTGTTATTTGTGGTTGTTACTCTCATTATAACGGTGAAACGGTACCAAGATGGCGGCTTGGGGTGTGCATAGCATCATGTGAAACCCTCCTATTGGCCACCTCCTCCTCCTCCTCCTCCTCCTCCTCCTCCTCCTCCTCCTCCTCCTCCTCCTCCTCCTCCTCCTCCTCCTCCTCCTCCTCCTCCACCACCACTACTGATTTCAGGGTTGAAACAGAGGGCATAACCTGCTTCCTTGTTAAGCTTGTGCAGCCTCTTGGCAGCACCTCCATCACTGTTTCCTGCCCCAGCATGCCACTGCAAAGACCCACAGCACGCGCTGGCCACCGCTGATGGGCGAAATATGTTCAAGGCAATCCAAGGAGAACCTAAGCCATCTCAGGACAAATACGGCTGTCTCTGGCCCTTCTTCTGCAGCGTTGCCAGTATGGTATATGGTCACATCATGTGCCTGTATGGTCCTGTAGTGTTTTAAATGTTTCTGCTGCTATCAGGTCTCTCTTGTAAAATATGTGCACAACCTCAATGAGAGATATTATACAAATAAAATTATGTTGTTGTTGGCATAGTTTCAAAGACTCATCTTCCCCACTAGTCACCCATGGCAAAGGTCTGTTTGGTTTCCAATATTCTGTTCCTTTAAGCTTTTTCAAGTTCAGGAGCTCAAAAGTTTATCTCCTCATAGATTTTTCTAATCTTCGTCAATACAGGTAAACAAAGACCCAAGGTTAATAAATCACAAAGTAGACAAATCCTGCCACCGCCTGCCTTTTTAAACTTGAAGTTGAGGTCAGATTCATCACTCCTATCTCCCTTTCTCCCCATACCCTTCTTGTTTACTCTCTCTCTCTCTCTCTCTCTCTCTCTCTCCTCTCTCTCTCTCTCTCTCTCTCTCTCTCTCTCTCTCCTCTCTCTCTCTCTCTCTCTCTCTCTCTCCTTCTTCCTCCCTCTTTTGCAGGCCAGGAGCGTATCGGAATCGACTCCAAGTACGAGCAGGAGGGCAAGGTGCAGTTTGTGATCGACGCGGTGTATGCCATGGCTCAAGCCCTCCACAGCATGCAGCGAGACCTGTGTCCGGAGAACTCTGGCATCTGCCCCGACATGGACCTGGCCGGGGGCAAGAAGCTCCTCAAGTACATCCGCAGTGTCAGCTTCAACGGTGAGCGGAGGAAACATCCGGTGGTGAAATATGTCTCAACCATGTGTTACTGTATTTTTAAAACGTGTATATGTTATAGTACCGGGAGAGTCAAGGGTGTCTGATTGACAGCCAAAAGGTTCTGGGTGCGAACCCAGAACCTTGGGTTCCCGGGTTCTGTCTACTGTCCAGCTGTAGGTGTCCTTGAGCAAAAAAGGCCCTTATACCCTTTAATTACATGCATGTAAAAAAATATGAGATCGTTCCTTTTGATTTGTAGAGAGAACACAATATATGTGAAAAAATTAATAAAATTAAACATATCTCCAATCCCTCTACTGATATTTATTTTAATAGTAATATAAAAAAAGGGTTAGAAGGCAGATGGCTTTGGATACAACTCAAACAAAGTATGGTTGTAACGATGCCTAAGTTGCTCTGTCTCTTTTGAAATGTGTCCTGTATGATGTGATGCAACATGCTGCGCCTGAATGTATAAAGTGATGCAATTGCCTGCAACATGTAGGCGTTATGAAGGTTAAAGACCTCCATTAAAGGTAACTTAAATCCTTCTTCTGCCATGAGCTAAAAACTACACTACTACTACTACTACTACTACTACTACGACAATACATGCATGATGATGTAAGTGTTCATGACCTAAGAAGATACAGGTGTGCTGCAGTATAAACATTATACCCCATCCATCAAAGATGTCGGCTGGTCTGAGCGGGCTGGTCTTGTGGTCAGGGTGTATGTCTCCCAGCTGTGAGGTACCCGGGTTGAATCCTTAATGCCTGTAGTCAAGAGATTCAAGATTCAATAACATTATTTGTCACATACACAATACAGAATATGCAGTGAAATGAAAAGAGGGGACCGAGGCGTCCTTGAGCAAGATGCCCTAACCTGCTCCTTACTGAATGGTGTCTCTTTTATCCAAAGCAACTTGCTTAGAATTCAGATGTTCATCATTCTGGAGGATTGAATCCTCTTTATTGGTCACATACGTGTACACACACAGTGACATGTGTTTCTCTGCATTTAACCCATCCTAGTATTAGGCGCAGTGAGCAGCTATTTTATAAACACCGCCCGGGGAGTAGTGTAGGGGTCTTGTGCCTTGCTCAAGGGCTCCTAGGCAGTGCCCATGTGTTTTGGGGACTTGAACCGGCGACCTTCCAGTTCCCAAGCCATGTTCCAACAGGCTTAGCTACTGCCGCCCCCTGTGTGTTAATATATATGTGTTCATATATGTGTTCATATATATGTGTTCATATATATGTGTTCATATATATGAACACATATATATGAACACATATATATGAACACATATATATGTGTTCATATGTGGCCAGGAGTCTCTTTAATACGTAACATATGGATGTCAGATGGGCGTCAGGTGTGGTGTCGTTCAGGTTTAAATCCCCCTATAGACAAAGAAACAGAGGTGAAGGGGGGCGGGATGGAAACACTCATTTCATTTAGCAACACGCCTTGACCTTATAGCCACTCTAGTGATTTACTAGCAGCGAGGCCATCTTTGAGAACAAGACGTCCATTTTAAACACAGCCGGGCCGTTGAGTGTTGATGACTCACCTTGCATCACACTGCCGTCCTGTTGTGTTGACAGGGGTGGAAACACTGTAGAAGACACAGGGGAAGTTATACCACATTTAGCCGCCATATGGTGAGACAGTGGACCCATACATATTGGGTTCTAACTAGATTGACCTTCCGTACTATCTATCTATCTATCTATCTATCTATCTATCTATCTATCTATCTATCTATCTATCTATCTATCTATCTATCTATCTATCTATCTATCTGTCTGTCTCTCTTACTGTATGTCTATCTCTTTCCCTGTCTGTCTGTCTGTCTGTCTTTCTCCCTGTCTGTCTGTCTCACTATCAATATATCTATCTGTCTCTCAGATAATAACTATTTCAGATTATCAGGTGTATTATGTATCACATTCACAGAATTAAGGCAAACCATGACTTGTAAACTATAATATTCTCACAGACAGAAAGGGTTGCATCATTTTGAGCTCCAGACAAAAAAACAAAACAGCAATGCATTGATTCAGAAGCAGAATCCATTTTATTTCAGAGGGGTGGGGGGAGGGGTCTGCTTGCCCATTATAGCTATTAACCCCAAGTATTGATCTGGGATTGCTCTCTGGTCTTGGAAGGAATGGCTAATTGAGCTAACTGAATTGCTTGAAAATGTATGAAAACATTTCTCTATTCCTAGATTATCAAGTTTTAATATTATGGATATATATTGATGCAAACGTGTAATGAATGCCTAAATAATGTTCTCAGAGATGTTGAACCTCTCTAATGAGAATGTTATTTTCTTAAGCAGTGGAGATTAAAGACCTGACACAGAAAACTACGAGCAGAGTCTCCAGCTCACGTCAAAGACACTTTTTTTCAAAAAAGGCTCCTTCAAAAATATTCAACTGACTAGGAAGCTAAAGAGAAGCAGCATTACCATGCGTTTAGCATGCTAATACTTCTGCTTCTTTGATTAATAGTTCCATGTTCACACAACATGACATTATAAAATCCTGATGTAGGATCCCATTGGGTATATACTGACTATAACAGGAATAATCAAATGCTCACTTAAAAATTACAATTATGAATTTAATTGTATTCATGAAGTAGTTGAATAGTTTTCGAATATAATAGAATATATTGTAATGCAAATCTGAAAATCTTTCCTTTTGGTTAAACAATTTATGCTAAGTGGAAAATACACTTTGTAAAGCTTACTATGTACAGTATATCATTTGGATTACAAGAACCATGCATCTAAGCACAAATATAAATAGGGTAATTTATATCCACATCCATCCACACCCATGAATAAATCACAAGATAAAGGGCTTATCAAGACTCCAATAGCAAACTAGGTATCAGCTAGGCTACCTTACCGTATGTCTTGGTATGCTTAATGATTGCTTAATGATCCGTTACAACAACAAGCCATCTACTGCTAATGTATCATGACCCAATGAGCATGTGCTCACTGGGACATTGATATTGCAGGCAGATGTTGATTGCGATACAATGATGTGTGTGTGGGGAAACGGATGCAGAAAAATGTTACAAAGTTAAATGTTAACATTTTTGGAAGGATCAGCACCTCCAAATCTGAGGCCATGGTTCTTAGCAGGAAACCGGTGGATTGTCTACTCCAAGTAGGGAGGGAGTCCTTATCCCAAGTGAAGGAGTTCAAGTATCTCGGGGTCTTGTTCTCGAGTGAGGGGAGGATGGAGCGTGAGATTGACAGGAGAATAGGTGCAGCGGGAGCGGTTTTGGGTGCACTTTGGCGCACCGTTGTAACCAAAAGAGAGCTGAGCCAGAAGGCAAAGCTCTCGATCTACCGATCAGTCTTCGTTCCTACCCTCACCTATGGCCATGAGCAATGGGTAATGACCGAAAGGACGAGATCGCGAATACAAGCGGCCGAACTGAGTTTCCTCAGGAGGGTGGCTGGTATCTCCCTGAGGGATAGGGTGAGAAGCTCAGTCACTCGTGAGAGACTCGGAGTAGAGCCGCTGCTCCTTCGCGTAGAAAGGAGCCAGTTGAGGTGGTTCGGGCATCTAGTAAGGATGCTTCCTGGTCGCCTCCCGAGGGAGGTTTTCCAGGCACATCCAACTGGGAGGAGACCACGGGGCAGACCGAGGTACAGGTGGGGTGATTACATCTCCACACTGGCCTGGGAACGCCTCGGGATCCCCCAGTCAGAGCTAGTCGATGTTGCCAGGGAGAGGGAAGTTTGGAGTCCCCTGCTGGAGCTGCTACCTCCGCGACCCGATTTCGGATAAGCGGGAGAAGATGGATGGATGGATTTTTGGAAGGACGGAAAAAAATAAGGACCGCGGGCAGGCCAAGCCAAAAACATCTTGGGAATCACTGCTGTACAAGTTGGAAGATAAGATATCCTTATCTCAAGCCACACAGCGCCCCAAATATAATGGAAGTGTCAAAGCACTGACACAAGCAAGACAACAGGAGGCCTGATATGAGCCTGTTTGATCATCTGTTTCCATCACATTCAGCTGTAAACATATAAAACGTTGCAGCGGCCGGCCGCACTAGGCCACTCATGTGGAGAGCATTTTCAATATTTTCAATATTTTCAGCGTTTATTCACGCTTGGTGGCCTTCCTGTCAGCTGATAGAACAGATATCAGACACACCAGCAAACAGTTGCCCCGGGCAGCCAGACTAGGCTAACCTGTCCGGCCCCTGTAAGTGTGTGTGTGTGTGGGTGTGTGTGTGTGTGTGTGTGTGTGTGTGTGAGAGAGTTTACAAAGGGTTCAACCAATAGGAATGGTGTATCATTCCGTGTTCCCTCCGCCTGGGCAGGCTTGCTGTGTGACTACGAGGATCGGCTCCCCTCCCCCCGCCTCCCGCCGCTTCATCAAATTGCTTTTCTTGCAGACTCAGTGTGCGACGACATTGGACCATCCACTCCATAACTAACTCATTTACACGTGTTCAGTATCAAAAACGCTAACATTATCCGCTGTAATAGACGAGGAGAAGGAGGAGGAGAGGGAGGTGAACTCATTGTGTCTTTTGAACTCCGGGAGAGAAACCACTCTTGCCTCATCCGTGTTGGCAATGGGCCCCGGGGTTCCCTGCATGGTTGGTGGGAGGATTGTGTTGCGCTAATGCGTTGCATGCACGCTCCAGCGCATGGGCTACCTCCTCCTGCAGCATGGTGTCCAGGGCATGGGGCCGCGGTCATGCCTCGCCACTGCACAGATCACTGCACAGTGTATAAGGTACTATGCACGCATTGCTTTGCATGCTTGTAGAACATCTGCACAATGCACGGCATGTCCAGGCAAATACACAAAACACACTTTCCAATGTGCCCACAAAACACAGACTCACCGAGAAACACACGGTCACCGAGGTACACAAAAGCACACACTCACTGATGTACACACACAAACACACACTCACAGAGCTACAGACAAACACACGCTCACCGAGAAACACAAACTCACCGAGGTACACACAAACACACACTCAGTCACCGAGAAACACACACTCACCGAGGTACAGACAAACACACTCTCACCGAGAAACACACACTCACGAGGTACACACAAACACATGCTCACCGAGGTACACACACTCACAAGGTACACACAAACACACTCACTGATGTACAGTACACACAAACACACACTCACAGAGGTACACACAGACACACGCTCACTGAGGTACACACAACGACACACACTCACAAGAAACACACTCACCGAAGTACACACAAACACACACTCACTGATGTACAGACACACATACACACACTCGTCACACACAAACATGTCATACGGTACCATGGCGCTCACGCTTTATCTCACGCAGCTCTCCACTGGCATGTGCATGAGGGTGTGCACGTGAACACACAGCAAATTCTGTACTATGACTGCACGGCACGCACCCAACAGAGACATGAGAGTTGAATCAGACGACCCGAGAGCGAGAGAGAGCAGAGCGCTGGTCCCAGGAGGACGGAGGCATGGGGGAGAAACATTGGAAGGGGGAGCATGAAAACATAAAGTAGTCCAGTTTGAGGGTGGAGGGATGAAGGTGTGGTGTCTTATAGCTGTAGATGTTTAATATATATGTAAAAATATGTTGTGTTGACCTTGCCCTCAACATCACCCCCTGAAAACAACACAGAAACAGCCTTGATTGAGACCTTACTGGACCGCCTCATTATCTCAGCTCTGTGTGGATGAAGAAGAATCCTTGCACTAGATTAACTTATTCCTGAATACTCTCTCTCTAGCCCTCTCCTTATCTGTCTCTTTCGATTTCACTGACTCTATCTCTCTCCATCTTTCTCTCACTGTCTGTCTTTCTCGATCTACCTCTCTCAACTCCTGTCTCTCTGTATGCCCTTCCTTCTCCACTCTGTATAAATTGATGTCTCCTCCCTCTCTATTTCTCTGTCTATAGCTCTTCCACTCTGTGTCTGTCTCTCTCTCTCTACCACAATCTCTCATTCACACAGTGAGATGCTCTACATTTCCTGCTGCCCTCTTGCTGGGCCCTCGCTCTCGCTCTCGCTCTCGCTCTCGCTCTCGCTCTCTCTCTCGGTCTCTCTCGGTCTCTCTCTGTCTTAGGGTATTCAATACCGACTTGGACTAGCCCCCAGGCGCCTGCCGACTGGGGGAAACAAGACAAAGTTAATAAAAAGGCTTTGAGTTGAGGCCCCTGGCCTGCCGTTTGGCAA
Organism: Muraenolepis orangiensis; assembly: GCA_027704905.1. Taxonomy (NCBI): domain Eukaryota; kingdom Metazoa; phylum Chordata; class Actinopteri; order Gadiformes; family Muraenolepididae; genus Muraenolepis; species Muraenolepis orangiensis. Next base: position 30,727,576 of record CM051002.1, on the reverse strand, counting down.
TGAAAACACAGAGAGAGATAGTAGGAAGGAAGGAGGCCCAGGGCCCGAGAGAGAGAGAGAGAGAGAGAGAGAGAGAGAGAGAGAGAGAGAGAGAGAGAGAGAGAGAGAGAGAGAGAGAGAGAGAGAGAGAGAGAGAGAGAGAGAGAGAGAGAGAGAGAGAGAGAGAGAGAGAGAGACCCCCTCATCCCATTCCAAGGAAGTTGACCCATTGTGAATCCCCGGTTACATGGATGCTCCTCTTGTGTGTGTGTAGCGTTACTGAAATAATGAAGAAGTGTGGTGGAAAAATGGAGAGCTGAACATTGATGAGACCCAGAACTTAGTGCATCTGAAGAGCCGTTCCAGTCTTGTCTAGCCCTCAGTGTGTGTTGTGTTGTGTGTGAATTTCAGCACCTGTCCGGTCCAGGACCAGTCCTGGACAATTTAGATTTTGTGTAACATTTCCTGGAATTACTCTGGAACATTCTGTGTGTGTGTGTCATATCCGTGCACAATATTGGGACAACAGAGTCTGTGTCAAATAGAAGAATATTATACAGGCCATTATAATAAAACTTGTTGGTTGTGGTGTGGAAGCAAATTTAAAGCGTACACAAAGTTAATTTATTGTCGGTTCCTTCCTGTGACAACACAGCGAAACTTGTTGTTCACATGGTCCCCATAGTGCTGCTTTATCATACTTATACTTATATGCCTGTGTCATCAAATAAGTAATCCATTATCCATTATATTTCTCCTCAATAAACTTGACCTTGTCGGCTGTGTGTTTTCTTACTTGCTTGTCCCCAGAGATTTTTCGGTGTTCCTTCAGGCATATTGATTTGTTTTTTATGAGTGTAGGACATTGAATTCACCTCTGATTGGTTGATTGTGCTGTCTATCAACAGGAAGTGCCGGTACGTCTGTAACGTTTAACCGTAACGGTGACGCCCCGGGGCGATACGACCTCTTCCAGTACCAGTGGAACAACGCCACCGGACCAGGGTACCGGGTCATCGGACAGTGGACGGAGAACCTGCACCTCAACGTAAGAACCAGGAACCATCACCACATCACACTAAAATAATGACCAGGTTCTGAAATTCAGGGGGTCTCGGTGGGGGTCTGAGACCCCTCAATTGACACCTGACATCCCTTGGAAGCAGCTAAATCTTGCAGGGTATCTGGAAAAATCATGCAAAACATGGATTCACAAATTAATAGGCTACAGAAAAATATTATGAGGTTTATATTATAGATTATAGATTTATATTGCCATTGAATACCTAGTTGTTTCCCGTAAGGCCTTCTTCCATGGGTGGCGCTGTTGCAAATGGTCCCCAATCCAAATGTTGCGTAGTTTGAAATCGAATGTAAGTGTCAGATAAGCCCTAACCCTCTCTCGGGAATCACCATGGTGGTCATCATCAACCCCTGGCCAGATGGAGCTCCACACGTACACACACACCATCGCTGGCGGTGTCCCTTCGTAAAACTAGTGGACCTTTCTCCACCCTCAAGGCTGTGGGGTGCAAGGAACCTACATACCTATAAACCTCCCTCCCTACCCACCCACCTGTATCCTCGCTAACACTTGCTAACACATTTAATTATCACAGTGAATGTGTGGACAAGTTCCCAAAGGCCATAGGTAATGAACAATATGCCTGCACCACAGTCAAACAACCAATAAATACACAAATACACAAATAATAAACACACACAGCTTTTGAGCTGCAAGACCCAATAATAATAATAATAATAATAATAATAATAATAAATATATAACTAAATAATAATAAACCATTGCAGTTGATATTAACGAGAATGTGACGCATGTAGTCGATATGTATTCATTATGTTGAGTGTAAACACTAATCTGATCATGCAAAAAGGAACATTTGAAGTGTGCTTAAAAATGTTGCTTGTCCTTGAAATCTGTGTACAAGCATCATTCATTAAAAGGACTGGGACAAAGTGCTATCCAAGCATCGGGTTCAGGGAGACATGTGGGTGGGCAAGGACAGTTGGGGTTGGATGGTTAAAAAGGAAAAATGCATTTCTGTCAAGTCTACTATTTTGAGTGATTTGTTTTTTGGGGGGATTCTGTTAGTGGATACGTGAGAGCAAGAAATGCTTTTTTGTTGAGACACTTTATGCTGGACTTTATGCCAAGCAAACTCAGTATTTGTCACTGCCCCCATTTTCCTCAAAGCAACTGAGCTGAGTTTTTCCTCTGAGACTAATGTTTATTTCAAGAATTATTCATAACTTTATCCTGCAAAGTTTTTCTGCCTCGGACTAATAAATATGACAGTGTTGGCAAGGGAGTATGTGTGTGTGTGTGTGTGTGTGTGTGTGTGTACCTCTCCCTGGTGCTGTCCAGGTGTAGCAGTCTTGACTTCAAACAAGGCTATCACGCCATATATTTTGCATAAGAAACGTTCCCCTTTATATTAATCGCTGCTGTCATACAAAATCTGTACCAGCGAAGATAAATTAAAAGGTGTGTAGCTTTAAATGTAGATGTGAGGTTTTTGTTTGTGTAGCTTTAAATGTGGATGTGAGGTTTGTGTTAATGCAGCAATGTTTCTTGTAATGGTAATGGTAATGGATGCTTTTATATAGCGCTTTTATCCAAAGCGTTTTACAAGTCATGCCCCATTCATACACCGACGGCGAAGTCAAGCCATGCAAGGAGACAGCCAGCACGTCAGGAGCAGTTAGGGTTAGGGTGTTTTTGGTAGGAGGAGGCAGGGATGGAACCAGCAGGAAGGCGACCTCTACCTCCTGAGCTATACTGCCGCCATTGTTTACCAACAATGATGTCATTTCCATGCAAGCCCAGTTCTATGTTTGGCAAAAGGTTCTTGTTATTGGTATCTTTTTCATAGAAAGTATGGTGTGCTCGACTAAAAAGATTTTTCAGTCCCAATACGTAAAAAAAACTCGATCAAGTCGGTAGTTCTAGATATTCTACTAAACTAACGTATGATATAGGTTCGGCTTCACTTCCAGACCCGTACGCATTGAAAGGCCCCACTCTTTGGCCAGATTTGAGCTTTGTGATATTTCCACCTGAGAGATATATATAAAAAGCCGGCATTAGGGATGGACACAAAGGATTCTCTCAAGGCTTTCAAATCACTGGAAGCTTATCAGTTGTTCCTTAGTGGTCAGGTTAAACCGCAATTTAACCGTTATTTCATAATGGTTCAAATGTATTTTATTATGAGTTTTCGAACGGTTTAAATTCCAACAACTGAGATAATTTGTACCAAAACATTGAAAAAAGAAAACTGTCTTCAAAAGTTTATAAACTGAACATAATTGTTACCCAATAAATACCCAATAAATACTGACCTGACAGGAAGGTGTACATATCATCCATCAGTCACTTCATTGTTATTTTTTATTGTGTACAGTATCTTTATAGTAGGCCTTTAGTTTTAGAAAAGTACTATTACTTATAATACTGCAGGAGGGAATAAGGAGTAAGCATTTCATTGTCCTACTTGTATTGTTGCATATGGACAATAACAATCTTGAATCTTAAGTGTACACCGCAGAGTCTCGACTGCCCGAAGGCTCCCAGTTCTTTCTATGAATTGCATTTATCCAGGCTTTGCTTCTTGTTCTGGAATCCTCAGGAAACGTACACTAGAACCCTTTTGAGACAGATTTGTGAAACCAATAACAAAACAACATGCCGGCATGCCAGTCTTAAACAATGGTTACTTTTCCTTACAAGGTCACGCGTCGCTATCCTGGGAATTCTGCCAGGGAATGCCAGGGAAAGGGACAAATGGTTGAATTTATAATATATGCCAAGTCCAATGCAAGGCCAACCTTTTATGTCACATGTGCATGGAAATCCTTATGACAAGTCGAGGTGTGTTCTACAAAAAAACATTTCAAGTCAAACAGCCCGTTCTTTCAGCCTACTACAGCTCTAATTGAGCCAGGCTCACCACTGGAATTCACACACATAACGGAATTAATTACTTGTTCACACACAACAGCGATTAGCCCTATGCTAATCACAGAGTTAAAGAGACAAAGGTGAGAAAAAGAAGAGGAAAAAAAGTCAAACAACATGGTATCACTATAATACCGTAGCGGTGGCGGTAGTCGGCGTCACCGCCTGCTCCCTCGCCACTCAATGATTCACCTCAATACCCCTTGCGGTACGCCAGATGTGGCAGCGCCCCGTGCTATTAGGGCTCCCTCCATTACCGCTTGCCTGTCGCGGTCCTTCTAATTCCTCGGTGTGTACTTTCTGTGAGAAAGGGGGGTGGACAGCGGATGGAGGAGGCAGATGTTGTTACCGTGACGTACCGCATGTTCAGCAGTGTGCCAGTCAGAGGTAACCTAATTCACTGAGATGCGCACTGCTACGCTCTCAGTGGCGTTTGTCGCAGGCAATTACTGTACAGAAGCCTCCAGGGTGAATCGCCCTCTGATGCTCTGCTGCCACCCTTTTACCCGGATTGTTGTGGTGGAGGAGGAGGAGGAGGAGGAGGAGGAGGAGGAGGAGGAGGAGGAGGAGGAGGAGGAGGAGGAGGAGGAGGAGGAGGAGTTGTTGGGGGAAGGGGGAGGAGGAAAATAAGGTGTGGGGTGGAAAGAGGGGCGGACGATGAAGAGTTGCCAGGGAGGAGGTGGAGGATTTGTTGCGTAGAAGGTGGGTGGGTGGGGGGGGTATGGCAGAGAAGGTAGCGGGAGGAGGAAACAAGGGTGTAGGAGGGATACAAGGAAGAGGAGGAGGGGAGAGAAGAAAACCAGGTGTGGACGAGGGATGGAGAAAGAGTCTGCGGTCCCCCTCGGGGTGGTGTCTGGATCGTTATCTAGTGTTGGTCCGTTGTCCTAATATGACAACGTGACACGTACGGTCCGGCCATCGTCATGTGTCTAGTGTGTGGAATCTAACGGAGGGCGGAAAGAGAATCAGGGTTTTTTTTGTATTTGGCAGGGAAGAAACTATGATGTACTTTTTGTTTTTGTTTAATACAAGTGTGTGTGTGTGTGTGTGTGTGTGTGTGTGTGTGTGTGTGTGTGTGTGTGTGTGTGTGTGTGTGTGTGTGTGTGTGTGTGTGTGTGTGTGTGTGTGTGTGTGTGTGTGTGTGTGTGTGTGTGTGTGTGTGTGTGTGTGAGAGAGAAGAAACAAAACGAGAGAGACACTTCTGTGGAATCATAACTCAGGATTGTAAAATCAGGGGTGGGATAAGAAGCACTCTTCAATCACAATTCCCTCTTAATTTTATATTTGTATTTGCAACCCTCCCCCCCCCCCCACTTCCCCCCCACCCCCCATCCCATCCCTCTGGGTCCTGCTTTGGGCCTCTGGATTGTGTCTACAGGGCTTTGGTGACAGCTTAATGCATCAATCAGACCTGGGCTTGGCCTAATGGCTCTGTGTCACAGTTTATGTGGCAGTAATCCACCCTGGGTAGCTGCATCGACGGAGCCCCTCCATTCTCGTAGGGCGCAGCAACTCATCATTAAGCGGGGAAGCGTGCACACATGCACACAGATGGAGTTCATCCCTAATAAACACACAGGGAACCGCTCGCGTCAGAGAGACACCCACACCTTGTTTTGTCGGAGGTAGTTGTTATCGTCGTATAAAAAACGATCCGAAAGAAGACGGCGGAGAAGATGACGCGGCGAATAAATAAACCCCAACCCATACTTATAGACATCGAGGGAAGTTATAAACACAAATAAAAACAGAAATAAAAACAAACCAAAAAGAATATAAATGCCTTCATCTTCCGTGAAAGCTCACCGGTGCTCACCGCAGCAGACGGATTCCCTGCTTCTTAAGTATCAAAACATGAAACAGAAAACTCAGTCACTCGTTATTTATTTATTCATCATCATCATCACCATAATTAATCACATATTCAACACTCACTGAGGCGGATACTTCGGAGCGCCGTTTAAAATTCAAATGTGATCTCTGGTGCTCACTGTTTGGTTGCCCTGGCGCTAGGTGAACCGAGACAGGCGATTGGCTAGCGGTCCTGAGCACGCACACACACACACACACACACACACACACACACACACACACACACACACACACACACACACACACACACACACACACACACACACACCGGTCGTTCCCTCAGACCCTTTGCATAGCGCTTTAGTCTGGAGGGGGGGGGGGGATAAGGTAAGAATATGAACAAGATAAGATGGGGGGAAGATATGGTAAGAATATGAATCAGATAAGATGGTTTATTTATTAATCCCAGACGAGAAAAGATACCACTCTAAAAAATATGTCTACAGACACAATATGAGTAGTACAAAAATGAATGTAAACATTGTTGACAGCATATGCTGCTATTGAAACTAGACAATATTGACCTTTATCCATAAGTATCAGGTGTCTAAGTGACTCAAAGTGCCGCTGTGTGCAGTGACAATGCGGAAAGATATTTCGGCATTCCTCCCAACGGAGACCACTAATCCTCTCTCATTCACAAACCCCCTCTCCTCTCCTCTCCTCTCCTCTCCTCTCCTCTCCTCTCCTCTCCTCTCCTCTCCTCTCCTCTCCTCTCCTCTCCTAGCCTGACTCCAGATTATTTCAATTTATCACTTGTAATTTATTTCCCCCGCCCTCAGCCTGACGTCTTGTGTATGAGCGGGCCGGGGCCGGTCTCTGAGGAGAGCCAAATTGATTGTGCTCGCTGCATGATGCTGTTCTCGTTTGGGTTTGTGTATATATGCAGGCCGTAATAGCCTCAACCTGAGAGAGAGAGTGAGAGAGAGAGAGAGAGAGAGAGAGAGAGAGAGAGAGAGAGAGAGAGAGAGAGAGAGAGAGAGAGAGAGAGAGAGAGAGAGAGAGAGAGAGAGAGAGAGAGAGAGAGAGAGAGAGAGAGAGAGAGCAGAGAGAGAGGCAGAGAGTGATAATGAGAGGGGGAGACAAGGGTTAGAGAGAATAAGAGTGAGCGAGAGAGGGATAGAGGCAAGAGAGAGAGAGAGAGAGAGAGAGAGAGAGAGAGAGAGAGAGAGAGAGAGAGAGAGAGAGAGAGAGAGAGAGAGAGAGAGAGAGAGAGAGAGAGCGAGAGAGCGCTGGTTGGGAGCCTCATGCTGGGCTGTAAGTCTCCCAGTGTGTGTGTGTGTGTGTGTGTGTGTAGGATGCCGTGCACAGATACATATGATGCATGTCACTTCTCCACAGTCTCTACATAAAGGAGGACTTTAACTGTCTCATTTAACTGTCATGTGGACGAGCCATCGCCACAGCAATGAAGTAGGGAACAGAGACCCACAGAATAATTTGCATTTACAACAGAATACACACCAAGCAGACCACAGAGAGAGAGAGACATATTAGTTTGAGTTTGTATCTTCCCCACCTTTTTGCCTCTGTTCCCAACATGATCAGATCCTAAGAAAAGGCCAGTGGTACTACACAAAGGCCAAGTGTAGTACCATCGACGTAGAGCTGAGAGGAGAGGAGGATCTGGAGGGGGTGGAAGGAGAGGGGCAGTGATTATACGGAGATAAGGAGGGATAGGGAGGAGGGGGAGGCCACGGTCAGGTTGTCAAACCCAAATACAGAGATCAGAGGGGTGTAGGGGTAGGTGCAAAAGGCAGCTTTTGTTCCTTCACGAAAAACAGGCAGAAACAGAAATAAACCGGCGACAACCCAAGGAAGCCGACAAACAAAATAGAAAATAATACTAAATAAGGGAATTCAAATACATGGAACAGAGATGAATATAATGAGTGACAAATGACACACACAAACCACACCAAAGAAAATACAGGTAGTGGGAAGGGTCGGGAGGAGACGTTGAGTGACCTCATCTCCCGCCATGTGTGGTCCTGGTTTAGTGGAATGACTGAAGAGGAGGAGTAGAGGAGTAGATGGCTGTACTCCCTGGTCTGTTTGACAGTGATCCATGTGGCAGAGGAAGCAGAGGAAGCAGAGGTGGAGGAAAGAGAGTAGCATTTAGCAGACGCTTCAGAACCCAGTGTTCATGAGTTCTGTGGAGAGAAGAGGAGCATGCATGCGTGCACAAAGGAAGGGTGCACACACACACACACACACACACACACACACACACACACACACATAACTTTTGTTTAGTGTATTGACTGTATTTTTGTAAATGAGATAAAAAGAGGAAAAGTGAGTTGTAAAACTATATATTTTAACACATCACTTTCTTGATGACCACAAATGATCTTAGAATCTTTACAAATCAATAGCAACCCACCAGGAGAGCAGACAGTGAAAGAAAGAGAGACATGTTTGGAAGGATTTCAGCCCGGGAAATATTTGTGTTCTCTTTGTGAGCATGGAGACGACAATAGGAGTAGACTCGCCTATCAGATGCTGTTTATAAGAGACCAAATCCATCGGAAGACATCAATGGTGAAAATGAAGGAGGTGTTGACTGACAGCTTGGGAAACAAAGATGAGACGCATCTGAAGGCCGAGAGGGTCTGTGGTGGTGTCTGTGTTAGAATCTATTTGAGCTAGACAAGTCATTAGTTTCTCAGTTTGAAATGATTGGTAATTATTAATTATTATTATGAATGGACGTTCACATGGAGGTTCTTAGATGGGGTCTCTTTGGCTTGTGTCTCTTTGTCTGTAGTCTCCATCTCTGAGACATAACGGAGGCGTTAGACGGACTAGCAGATCAACGAGGAGAGGTGGGAACCACAGGCTTTTATTTAGTGAGTCCCCACAAACCCCTTGTGTTGTGCGCACAGCCTCTGGATTTGCATATGAGCTCAACCCAAAAAAAACTAAAAAGGATGAAAAATTTGTGAAAAATACAAAAAAAATTGAAAACCACAAGACAGGCCTCTTAGAGGCAATCAAGGGAAGTTTGAAGACAAAAACTGTCTACCTGGGGAAAGATAGGGGGCGGTGAGGGGGTCACCTCAAGGTTGGAATGGGAGAAAGAGTTTCTGTTTATGAATTATAATAATAATAATAATATCAAGAAGAAGAAGAAAGAGGCCCCGGTCTGCGTGAACTGTGTTGTGATTAAAGAAGTAATCCATGACGTTCAACTCTCAGCCTTGAAGGAGATGGAGGCTTCAAGGTGGTCATAACGATAAAACACATTTGTTTGAGCTGTGCACAAACACACACACACACACACACAAACACACACAACACACACACACACACACACACACAATCACACATCATCACACACACACACACATACACGCGATGTGTGTATTCCGTTTGGTCTGCACAATCTCCCTGCTGTTTGGTCCTCATCCTGCAGCTCATTTCACCGACCCCCTGCTGGAAAGTACGTCAAGATGATTCCTGACTATGGGCCTGGCTAGCTTTCGTAGCTCCAACATTCTCCCGTACAGCTCTCTGAAACCTGAAACCTCTCTGAAACCTCTCTCTGTGCGTCTCTATCCCTCTCGCTTGATCACTCGGCAGCTACTTTCATGTCTGAAAGCCACGCAGAGAGGGGAAAAATAACAGAGAGAGAGGTCCGGGTCCTCATTAGGTCTAATCTACTATGAACCTTGATCTCTCTGAGAGCACTCGCCCTGCCATCCAGCTGCATTACCGCTGAGCTGAAGTGATTTGGAGAGGACACTGATGCTCCTCAAATGGGCTAAAGCCTCTTCTTCAATGACCACGCAGACCCCGTAAGTCATGAAAACAAGCTGTGTGGGTGTGTGTGTGTGTGTGTTTTTTGTGTGTGTGTGTGTGTGTGTGTGTGGGTGTGTGTGTGTGTGTGTGTGAAGCAAAAACTGTGGTTACCAGTACAAATCCATTTTGCACAAAAAAAATCTACAGTTGGTCAGCTGGACTGGTGTGTACCGAAATGCTGTGTGTGATCCATCCAAAAGTGTTAATATACCCCATCTGAACCTGGACTGGTGTGTCAAGAGAAGTGCACCAAATGTCCATCATCTGGTCTCTTCCCAACCACTTCTAATAGGATGAAGAGAGCCATGAATACATAGAATACATACATGAATTCACCTCTCAGAGGTCAACAACTCCTGTGCTCGACAGGTGAGACCCCATGGATCCTCATTCTCATCATCCATTCTCACACCGTTCCAAAATCCAGCCTTTCCAATACCTGGTGTTGTGAGTTGGGTTGGCTGACATAGCTTGGCTTCCTTGTAGAGTGAGTGGAAAACGTTTGTCATGATTGAAATCCCCAAAACCATGAGCCATCTCAGGGAGTTTGAGTGAAGGCCGTCAATGCAGTAACATAGAGGTGCCAGTCTGTCACTGTTGGTCTTTACCAGGAATCTGGAAGACGTTGGTGCAGTCGTTTGTCTGGCAGGCTTGGAGAGGTGGTCTATTAGGGGTGAGAAAGGAATGTGATTATTCAAATTTGGTCTGTTTTCCTTGCTGATTTCATCTCATTCAATGAAGGCTTAGAGTTAAAAAGGCTCTTATACTGATTTATCCAACACCTGCACACTGGGAGGAGGCAGCAAATCCTTCAACTCTCAATAATCTTTAATCACAAACACAAACTTTTTTTATATATATATTTTTTGCTGTATAATTCAAGCAAAGAACTAAAGTATTGCCACATTTGAGCAAATCAAGTGGAAAGGAGCGAACACCTCTGACACGAAAAGCTTAAAGAAACGTATTCCCTCCTGAGATTACCATGAAAGGCTTTACTTAAATTGCCTTTTAAACTTTTTTTCTTTAATTCTTCAAATATATACGAGGCATCTGGTAATCCGTTTGAGCCTGACTTTTTCCAAAACAACCCTTTAATTGGAACCAATTGTCCAAGTGAATTGATGCGATTTCCTGTTGCTAATCTTTTGCTACCATCACAATTGGCCATTACTGTTTCCTCATCTGGCAGACGCTTTTTATCCAAAGAGATTTACAGGAAATTGTTTTTTAAGGTACATGGCCATTAAACGGCATCTAGGACAAAAGCTTTTGCTCAAGGATACCTGACTACCAGACTGCGGACATTTTTGCTTGGAGTCACCAGCAGAACAACCTAACCACTTCCCACTATCCTGGGCTAGATACTATAAAACAATAATAATACTTAATAATACATAATACTTCTCAACACTTGTTTTACATTCCCAATGGTGGTTTGTTCATCTCACGTATGCCTCACCTCCTTCCGGGCACATGGAGCTCCCCGCGTGACCAACCTATGGAATCCATCTCCTCTACTATTCTGAGTCTGTGTTGGGCTCACTGCGTACTTAACGGTCTGTTTGCTTCCGTATTTCACTCCCATTTGATTCATCCAGACGGACTCTGGAACCACCGCCCAGATAGCTTCCAACGTTTTTTTCCCCAGACAACTTCACGATTAGCGCACGCACAAAGTTTCCTCCACACTTATTGACTGGAAAATGTGACGTCTAATACTTGCTATTTCTTGCTGTGTGTCTGTGCTTGCCGTGACAAAGAGAAGTCCATTGGGACTTGAGGACTTGGGAACCAGAAGGTTGCTGGTTGAAGTCCCTGAAACACCTGGGTAATGCCAGCACAACACTGCTCCCCGGGCGCTGTATATACAATAGCTGCCCACTGCTCCTTATACTAGGATGGGTTAAATGCAGAGAAACTAATGTCTGTGTGTGTGTGTAGAGAGAGCGAGAGAGAGCGAGAGAGAGCGAGAGAGAGAGAGAGAGAGAGAGAGAGAGAGAGAGAGAGAGAGGAGAGAGAGAGAGAGAGAGAGAGAGAGAGAGAGAGAGAGAGAGAGAGAGAGAGAGGAGAGAGAGGAGAGAGAGAGAGAGAGAGAGAGAGATTGTAGCTTTAAAAAACCCTTCTGGTGATGTTTCAGATGACTCAGAGATTACCCCCCCCCGGTTGGCGGGGAAGTTGGCCGCATGTTTATTTTCTCGTTTCTCATTTGATCTTTCAGTTATTTCCACGCTTGGTTTATTTTTCAGTTATTTCCTCTACCTCTTTGACATTTTGTGGGTGTCACTCTGTCTTGACACTAATCTGGTGGAGGTGCAACGTTCAGCCTGGCGGGGGGAACCGACACCACCCTCGCTCTTCTCTGCTCAATGGATCAATTGAATAATTCACAGTCCCCCAGCTAATGACTCCTACGCCGCACACATTAACAGCAAGGAAACCGGTGATGGACAGACTGGGAGCTCGCTCTTTGTGTTCCCCCCGCTGGGTGTGTGTGTGTCTGTGTGTCTGTGTGTGTGTGTGTGTGTGTGTGTGTGAATGCTTGTGTGTGTGTGTGTGTGTGTGTGTGTGTGTGTGTGTGTGTGTGTGTGTGTGTGTGTGTGTGTGTGTGTGTTATTTAGTTTGAGGCTGTGTTTGTATGTGTCTGTGTGTGTGTGCGTGTAAATGCTTGCATGTATGTGTGATTTCCTTTGAAGCTGTGTTTGTATCTGTGTGTGTGTGTGTGTGTGTGTGTGTGTGTGTGTGTGTGTGTGTGTGCTTGCATGCATCCGTGCATGTGTGTTTGTGAGTGGGTGTTTGTGAGTGTTGTGATGTGAAAAGTGTTGTGAATATATTCACAGGCCCACAGGCCCAAATTAGTTTGTGTGATTGTTGCATCTGTGTTCGTGTGTGTGTGTGTGTGTGTGTGTGTGTGTGTGTGTGTTTGTATATTTGCGTTGTAAGATTTTGTCTGAGTTTGCTTGTGTGTGTGCGTGTGTGTGTGTGTGTGTGTGGTTTAGTTGAGTTGAGGCTGTTTGTATATGTGTGTGTGATTTTGTTTGAGGCTGTACTTGGTGTGTGTGTGTGTGTGTGTGTGTGTGTGTGTGTGTGTGTGTGTGTGTGTGTGTGTGTGTGTGTGTGTCTGTTTGTGTGCATGTGTGTGTGTGTGTGTGTAGTTTAGTTGAGTTAAGGCTGTGTTTGTATATGTGTGTGTCAGGGTTTCCGCTAGGATTTTTTCTTGCCGGTCAAGTGTCCGGACAGATTTTATTTTACCGCACAAATTCGAAACTTTCAAAAACTCTATATTACAAACGCAACTATAATGTACACCTAGATTGACGAGAGAATGACAAAGACCTCAAATCAATTTGACTATTTAATGAACAACAAAACGAACAAGAACGATTGAGCAAAACCTCGTTAGCCGCAAAAATCGAGGCTATTTCAAAACACCTGTAACATCTGTAGTGTCACGGTGGGATTGTTCGGGGGACCCAGAACGCAGACCAAGACAGTGGAGCTATAACATAAAGCTTTATTTAAAGCACAACACAACTCAAACAACACAAAAGAGAGAGATCAGGGACAGTCCAGGGCTCTGGGTACCGGGAGGTCGATCCGCGGAGTACTGGCAGGTAGTAGACCGGCGAGTAGTCCGGGACGGGGGAGTAGTCCGGGACGGGGGAGGAGTCTGGGTACCGGGAGGTCGAGTAGCGACAGGTACCAGACAGGCGGATGATCAGGGACGAGCCAGAAGTCTAGATACCGGGAGGTCGAGTAGCGACAGGTAATTATAATGACCGGGGAGCTCGTATAGACCGGAGTAACGCGAGACAGGCGAGTGACGCGGGATAGGCTGGTTCTGGATCTCTGGGACATCAGCGTGGAGATTCCGTCCAGAATGTACGACGTAACGTGAACAACGTGTGACGTGCAGTTCGACGTACGACCTAACCCCGGGGTAACGGATAGCCAGGGTCTATATACCCCAGGTGAGGGGATTAGCAATCAGCCACGCAATTGCCGACAGGTGTGTGTGTGCGCCGCCAGCGCACGTGGCTTGGCCACGCCCCCTGTTCAGTGACGTCGCTTGACGTCGATGAGAGGGGCGGCAGCTGATTGGTCACTTCATTCGGTCACCCTTTTGGGGGGGAGGGGCAGTAATAAAGCTGATCTATGTTTTGTATGAGCATTATTACCGGACATTTTGACCGGCAGGTTTTTAAATTACCGTTTTTTTATAATTTAAAATGTGTGTGTATGTGTGTGTGTGCGGGCGTGACTTAGTTTGAGGCTGTGTTTGTATATCTGTGTGTGTGCGCGTAAATGCTTGCATGTGTGCATGGGTGTGAAAGATTTTGTGTGTGTATGTTTGTGTGAATGTTGGTGTGTGTGTGTGTGTGTTTGTGTGAATGTTTGTGTGTGTGTGTGTGGTTTAGTTGAGTTGAGGCTGTGTTTGTATATGTGTGTGTGTGATTTTGTTTGAGGCTGTATTTGGTGTGTGATGTGTGTGTGTGTGTGTGTGTGTTTGTGTGTGTGTGTGACTTAGTTTAAGGCTGTGTTTGTATATGTGTTTGTGTGTGTGTGTGTGACTTAGTTTAAGGCTGTGTTTGTATATGTGTTTGTGTGTGTGTGTGTGTGACTTAGTTTGAGGCTGTGTTTGTATATCCGTGTGTGCATAGCTGTGTCCCACTGTTGCACTGCAGTCAGCCTCGTCTTTCTTCCATTTGCCGAATAATCAATCTTCCAAAAGTTGAATTTAATCAAGTTTAATTACAGCTAAGTGTATTTGCCGGGCGAAATGCGTGAAAGCCATTATCAGAGGCGGCGTGTTTTAATTACGTTAGACATCGCACGGCAAAGCATACACGTCGACATTAAAATCCGAACAACGCGCTTGTTCCTCTTAATTGATGTTCAAGTTAGCCTCAGATTAACAAGTATTTTTCTTGTCTTGTCGGGTTGCTGTACACTCCTCCTTGTCCAACGTCCATCTGGATTCTCCTTCCTCTCTTATCAGTAAAGACGCCACGCATCCGAGAGGTCAAAGTAAAAGTCCACGTGTGACACCAGATTCCTGCTCTAATCTTCCTCGCCGAGCCCGGTGTGAACAGGACCGGGTCTGAGATCACAACATGCGGGTTTATCCGTTAACAAAGAAAGGACAATGGGCCACCTGTGTCACCAGGTGAAGGGGCTGATTTGTCAAGCCATTTCCAACCAGGAGATAGCTGATCAGTACAGTGCAGTCGTCCAGGCAGGCGGGGGACTCGGACTTGGCGCTCTAAACGCCGGGGCCCACGGAAGCAGCATGTTGACTTGACACAGATTGAAGCCCCGGCGATGTGGTCCCTGTCCACATCCTCTGTCCTGCCTCTAACACCTCTTCAGAGACTAGAGTGAATTATTGAACGCTGCACGCCCGGCATGAAGGATAAGGCAGCGAGAGAGAGAGGGGGGGGGGGGGGTTGTGTGTGGGGGAAGGGGGGGTTCTTGTTATTTTAAACAGATCGAGCCGCTGTCGCCTCTGGCAGTTTTGCATCTCATTTGCATCAGCATCCAGTTTGGGATTGGTTGAGCTTTGGCTCATTCGAGGAAGCAGGTAGTGATGGGTTTTCGGTGAACGAGTCTCTAAGGACTGGCTCTTTAAGGTGAACTACGGGAGCCGACTCACCTATCTGAAGAGCTGAAAGAGATGTGGTATTGTTTTTATATACATTTTATAGCAGTAAATTGCAGGGAAGTCAGTGGCTCGGTAGCCAGTTGAAGTTAGGCTAGGTCCTCATGCTGTAGCAATAATATCCAGCTTTGACATGTATCATTTAATCCAACATAAATAAAACACTACCCAGCATATCACAGAACAAAGACTGTGATGAACAAAGTTCATCACATTCAATTGGAATTAAACAACCAATATTACATATTTTATTTTTTATTTATAAATAAAAGAACATAGTGATGAATGGTATCAAATACCTTCAAATGCCAAAGGAAAACATTCATAAACCAAGAGCTGTTTGGCAGCCTAAAGAGTCTGAGTCAGTCTGAGAACAGTCAGAAGGCCCATTACAGTGTGCTTCTAACGTACGGCGTCTTATTAGAATAGGGTCTCTGCATTCAATGAGACGTCCATGAAATTGAGATGGGATACACTTGTTTCTGTCCATCAGCTCAATTTCGAGCTCACAAGCAGAAGCCTGGCTATTAAGGTTATCAGATGTTATCCATGTATGTGTCTCCTGACTATGACATGACGCTCCAGTTCTATATTTCTCAAGCTTTTATATTTTCATTGGGACCACCACACCTCCCGCTCCTGTTTCTCCGTCTATATGGTTCCACCAGCAGCTTCTACTCCCTATTGGACTGTTCTTGGTTTCTTAGCGCTGTCCTTCTCAATGCACCCCTGGTGCAGAGTCACACCTTCAGACGTTGAATGGTCCAGTCTGTTCTAGCATGGACACACCGTACGGTTCTGTGGACATTTTCACTCAATACAGTTGAGGCGCTAGGTACACGCGGTCCCTCCTGAATCATCTCTCTTGCTGCATTATGATTGATGGTTCTTGAGGCTGTATGCCAGAGGTTGGGACATTTTCAGATGGCAGGTCCATAAAAAAAAGATGACTTTAAATTTGGTAGAAGAGCCAAAGAAGAGTTCACATAATTGTCATTCAACCATGACCCTTTAGGCTGGAAAGAGCCATTTTCTGACATTTAATTATCTGCTGTGATTGTGGATTATGATATTATAATACCATAATTTCCCTAGCTTTGTCCCTTTATCCAATAATATATTCTTGCTTTGTATCTCAGACATTAACACAATATATTTATTTCATTTTAGTAATCCAGTATATTATGGCTTATGGCTCCAGGTCAGCCATATGCAATCACTTCAAGAGCCAAGTATAGCTCTAGAGCCATGGGTGTCTCACCCCTGCTGTGCACTGTCAGCATCCCATGTCCTGTTGTGGTTTCACCTGAATCTCGCTTCTCCTGACCATTAACTGACTCATTAATGCAGCAGTGTTGCTCCTCAGTCCTGCTTTTTATACCCCCACCACCCCCTGGTAGATGCTCTCTGATGTTCTCTGCCAGCTCTGTATGCCGATGAAAGAGGGAGAATATAAATCAAATACACAGGGGGGGTGCTCAACCCCCTAGGGTGCTAACCACCTAGGCCTCACACCTTGTAGAGATCCTGGTTCGATTCCCACCTGCGGTTCCCTGCGCTATGCCATTCTCTGTCTTCTTCGACCCACTCTCCTGTCTCTCTTCACCGTCCTGTCCATGGAGGCACAAAGCCAAAATAGAATGACAGGACCTACCCGTTTGGATGGAGATGTGTTCACCTTTCCTTCTTCTGTGTTGTCATGGCACCGTAGGGATCCAGGTGGGGGCCCGGGTTGGGTTGTTGGAGGGGTGGATGTGACAATGGCTCTGATTTGTATTCCGGCGTGAAAAAGAGGTCATCTGCCGCAGCCAAACTAAAGCTCTGTGTTGCCTGTGCTCTGCTGCCTCCACTTGCCGGTCCCAAGCTGTCCCAGGTCATTACATGTGGAGTTCACACTCTGTGTGGCACACAAGGGACAGGGGAGACTGACAGAAGTGTTGTTGCTATATGAAAAATGTTGTACTAAGCATTTTAGAACTGTCTTTTCCAAGTCACTACAGTTTTGTTCCAAAATGACGTGGTCGCGTAGGGAAGTTAGTATCTTCAAATATCATCACATTGGTAATAGTACTGCAGTTTAGTCCAACAGTATTTCAAGTTGATCCAACATATGTTTAAATGTATATGATATACGATATAAAAGTAGACAGTAATCCAAGTCGATACAAGCTTAACACAAAAAACGTTTCCATTCCAGCAATAATTTTGATTGAATGTTGTTTTTTACATCACCTCAAGACAGTGTTTTGATCCCTCGTGGAATTTGCTAATATTGATCTTTCCATCTTTCCATAATGGTGTGCTCATAACATATAAGCAGTGGTCAAGCTGCTAATCAATAATGCTGTGACATTAGCAAACGCGTCAACGCGCTACTGGAGATGAAGCAGTGCTGTTGTGTCCTGCAAAATAACATTCAAGTTGTTTGTGTAAAACCCAGCTATAAAGTTGATGCTAGATTATGATAATATGTGTGTATTCAATAATTGTATATGATGCTGTATTATGAAGCTTTGTGTGTATTAAATCATTTTAGATAAAAAAGATATGTGTTTATTTAAACAACCAGGAATGGAATAATGCACCAAAAGATGTAAAAAAAATGTACCGTGTCCAATCCCAGAAGTGTGCAATCTAACCTGTAGGCAGCCTTGATGCCCTCACTCCTCCTACATGGTTACTCACTGTAGCTAACATGCTGCTCAATTGACAGATGACATGTGTTGTACCCTACCCAGATCGAAGACATGCAGTGGCCCAGAGGGGAACTGCAGATCCCCAGCTCGGTGTGCAGCCTGCCCTGCAACACGGGCGAGCGGAAGAAGGTGGTGAAGGGGATGCCCTGCTGCTGGCACTGCGAGCTCTGCGACGGCTACCAGTACCAGCACGACGAGTTCACCTGCAAGCTCTGCTCCTACAACATGCGGCCCAACCCCAACCGCACCGCCTGCCAGCCCATCCCCATCGTGAAGCTGGAGTGGAGCTCGCCCTGGGCCGTCATCCCCGTTTTCCTGGCCATGCTGGGCATCATCGCCACCATATTCGTCATGGCGACGTTCGTGCGCCACAACGACACACCCATCGTGCGGGCCTCAGGCCGGGAGCTCAGCTACGTCCTGCTGACGGGGATCTTCCTGTGCTACATCATCACCTTCCTGATGATCGCCAAGCCGGACGTGGGCGTGTGCTCCATGCGGAGGATCTTCCTGGGCCTGGGAATGTGCATCAGCTACGCCGCGCTGCTAACCAAGACCAACCGCATCTACCGCATCTTTGAGCAGGGGAAGAAGTCAGTGAGCGCCCCCCGGTTCATCAGCCCCACGTCCCAGCTGGCCATCACCTCCAGCCTGATCTCCACCCAGCTCCTGGGGGTGTTCATCTGGTTTGGGGTGGATCCCCCCAACACCATCATAGACTATGACGAGCAGAAGACCATCAATCCCAGTCTGGCGCAGGGGGTGTTGAAATGCGACATCACGGACCTGCAGATCATATGTTCGCTGGGGTACAGCATCTTGCTGATGGTGACGTGTACGATTTATGCCATCAAGACCCGCGGGGTGCCGGAGAACTTTAACGAGGCCAAACCCATCGGCTTCACCATGTACACCACCTGCATCGTCTGGCTGGCCTTCATACCCATCTTCTTTGGCACGGCACAGTCTGCGGAGAAGGTAGGGCTTTGCTGGTTGCATGGATGCAATGACTGATGGATGAAGGGATGAAGGGATGGATGGATGAAGGGATGGATGTAGTGATATTGCTGTGGGGGCCCTTTGACAATGTAATTGATTCAGAGGAAATACCAATGAACTTGAATGTGTAGATAGAAAGAAGGATTGGTGGATGGATGGTAGAATTAGGGAAGGAGGGATATTTAGGGATGAAAGGGATGGATAGTGGATAATGGATTCTAGATGGTGTTGTATTTAAGGCATTTCATTGCTCATGTTCCAGTTATTTAATGTGTTAGCTTGTAGCCCTGTCTCACAAATTACATTTTGTCCAGGCAGCATTGAGAGGATTAATTAATATGTTTTTTTTTCTCTTTTAAACAACGCTTGCTGCTGGCTGACTATTAGCATAGTCCATATGCAAATTACCAACATAATCTAAGTTAAAAAAACAACCAAACCGTCATTGTGTTTCTGTGAGCAAACTCCTCACCTGTCACACAGGAGCTGTAAATGAGTTGGTTCTCCAAACCAACAGCAGGTCTTTGACAAGTGTGTGTCGAGTGGGAAAATGTTTCATTATTCATAATGAAAAACCCACTGTGTTGTTTGTCATGCTATTAACCTAAAAGAAATCCAGGCAGGATTATTCCTTATCAGCCATGATGAAATGCTGTGCCGCCATGAATAAATTATTAGCTTATGACCTGAATCTCAATGAACTCAAATTCTCAGCCCCCCCCCCCCCCCCCCAACTAATGAATACAAATGTTAAGAATACCGAGGGTATTTTATTTTTCTGTGTGTTTGTACTGTATCATCATTTATTTAACACCCTATACGAATGGTGATCTAAAATACATTGTTTGAAGGGCTGATATTCTTTTTTCCACATTAAATGTCACATAGCACCCCATGCTGATCGAGACATGAGCGATAAAAGGAGATTCAATTGATTAGCAGATGACAAAACACAGGGGTGTGGATGTCTTGACAATAACTAGCGAAGCTCCTCAGAGATTCACTGTCCTAGATCAGTAGAATTGTAGTCATTATTTCATCATTTCTAGCATTTCGCTTTTACTTCAATCCGAAGACACTTACAGTGAATTCAGATCGGTGCTATTAAGCAGTGTGTAGGGGTGAGGGGTTTAGTGCTCGACATGGCCTGTGGGGTAGGCTAGGGACATTGGGGGTTTAACCCATAACCTGTCTGCTGGGAGTTATCCTATCGTCCCCAATGCATCTGTAAAAAACTGGAAATATTATATTTTTGAACGCCGATGGCGTGCGCTTGTTTTTTGTCCGACATCAAAAGCTGAACAACTTTTTTTCCGCTGCTCTTTGAAGACAGACTGAGCTAAATTTGAGCAAAGTGGAAAGGTTGTCCTTGTAATTTTTTGACCTTTCCGCCTTATTTAAAGTTTGTAAAAACCCTTTCTTCTGATAATTGAAGTCTTGGCCTTTAGGTCTCTGTAAAATGTCAAACACAATCTACCGAGACAATGTTTTAACAATGTAAATGACTATAATGCACAGGGCATGGACATTAATAACAGTTGTTCTGCTCATGTCCATATGGACTGTCGCAAAAATCATCTTTATTAACATAATTTATGATTGACAGCTGTTTCTTCCCTGCCACATGCTCTTGACCTTTGCAGCATTAGACTGGATGTGTGACATTGAGTGGGCTGGTTGTCTGGCCTTCTGGCGTTTAAGGAAGGACACAGTGTTATACCAGACCCTGGGACGGTTCAGAACCTCACAGAAACCCCTGAGAGAGAGAGAGAGAGAGATAGTGTAGGGTAGCAGAATAACTCATATACCTACCTACATAAATGAACGTGAACATTATGACGACTGATTGGCCTTTTTGAGTTGAGTTATAGATAAATTGTGCAATACCATAGTTTGTATTTTAGACTAGACTGGAATCGCCGTTTATTGCCTAATCCTCATGTTTGAAAACAACGTATACCCACACTGAAGCATATTGATGCTGTCCCCTTGACAGCCATGTTAACACAGCGTATGTTCACACTATGAATACAGATGTAGAGACAGGTGGGCAAGGGATACAGGGGGATACAGAGAGAGAGAGAGTGTAACTACATCAGGTCATTCAGGTGCACAGTCACCTCATACAATACAAAGGGAAAATTGGGCAGGTCCATGTGCGTGCATGTGCGTGTGTGTGTGTGTGTGTGTGTGTGTGTGTGTGTGTGTGTGTGTGTGTGTGTGCGTGCGCTGATGATGTCCAGCTGTGTGTGTGCACGTGGATGTTTAGTACTTGTCTATTTGTGCAAATGCACTTGTGTTGTGTTTTTTCCATTTGAGCAGTGTCTATACGCCGTGTGTGTGTGTGTGTGTGTGTGTGTGTGTGTGTGTGTGTGTGTGTGTGTGTGTGTGTGTGTGTGTGTGTGTGTGTGTGTGTGTGTGTGTGTGTGTGTGTGTGTGTGTGTGTGTGTGTGTGTGTGTGAGAGAGAGAGAGAGAAGCGGCTGACGTCAGCAGCCATTGAGAGGAGTTGTGACATTGTGGTCGTCTGCAGCTTGCCATTACCTGCTTGGTACATGCCAGGAATACAGATGAAGTCTGCCGCCTCTCACCATTACACACACACACTTGCACACACACACACCACACATACAAACACACACACACACGCGCAGACACATACACCCACCACACACACACACCACACATACAAACACACACACACACACACACACACACACACACACACACACACACGCGCAGACACATACACACCACACACACACACACACACACACACACACACACACACACACACACACACACACACACACACACACACACACACACACACACACATACACAGACTCACTCACACACGCACGCACACGCACGCACACACACACACACACACACGCGCAGACACACACCACACACACACACACACGTGCAGACACACACCACACACACACACACACACACACACACACACACACACATACACATACACATACACAGACTCACTCACACACGCACGCACGCACGCACATGCACACAAACACTCGCACACACACACACACACACTGAATTCATTACAAACATTTTAAAATCCTTTTGACTCCCAGCTGAAATGCCCCGGCTTCAAACCTTCAACACCCACAGATGCTGTAAGTCACTTGGGATAATAAAAGTGTCTCCTAAATGACGACGCAGTAAAATAGACCCAGTCAACTTGAACTCTGGATCCGCCCCTCCAAGACCTGACCTCCGGTTCCCATGTGGTGGATCTCCTCCTCCTCTGCTCTTCTCCAGCTGTGGGAGACAGCCAGGCTGAACCCTTGCAACATCTTTGTCGGGGTGACTTTGAAGCCGGCTCCCCCTCTGTACTGAACATCAGAGGAGGGTTAGGCTCGGGATGGGGCGGTGAGAGGGGGCGGGGGTTTGTTTACTGGCCACGGGCAATAGACGTCAGAGCTTGTATAGACTGCCCCCTTTACTGAGATCTCAAAGAATGGAGCCCTATTCATGGCACTTTAATGTATTTTATTCTCTCTCTCTCCTACACTTTTTCTTTGACCTCTTCAGACGTAATGATATATCCCTTCTCCACTTTTCTTATATATTTCCTTTCTTTCCCTGCCTCTGTTCCTGTCTAGCTAGCTCTCACCTGCTGTCTCCTCCTATCTCTATATTTTTGTTATTTTGTTTATTTTTGTTTGTGGTCACATGAAAAGTAATTTCCTCCCATACTCTCCACATTCCTCTCCAGCTCTCTCTCTCTCTCTCTCTCTCTCTCTCTCTCTCTCTCTCTCTCTCTCTCTCTCTCTCTCTCTCTCTCTCTCTCTCTCTCTCTCTCTCTCTCTCTGTTACTCTTATTCAGTGGTGAAGCGTCAGGGCCTTCAAGGTATTCAGAGAAGACCCTGGAACTCTCAGATGAAACCAAAAAAATCGAATTAATTGTATTAATAAAATGTAATACAATTTAATAAAATGTAATACAATTTAAATAAAATGAATAAATGAGAATCGTATCTGTGTTGTTATCTGTTATATTACAGTTACGTTGATTTGTTTGTCTTTCTCGGTCCATGCACGACGCATTTGAGTGGTTTTGTATTGGAAAAACAATGCAACCAATCAGATATTTTTCTGGGTTGCTGGGAAGAATATCCTTCAACCAAAGTACTCCCGCATACTTTGGCCCTTAGACTGAATGAGAGCGTACGTTTGGATTGACAATTTGATCAACCAATCATATAGTGATTTGTAGCCAATGGGCGTATTCTTTCAGATTTCCCCGCAGCTCAATATGGAGCTAGAAGGTGCAAGGTGGCTGGAGCGAGAGGGGATCTAGCGTAGTGCTACGTTTTTTCTACGTAGGATTTTACGTCAAAATGG
Organism: Muraenolepis orangiensis; assembly: GCA_027704905.1. Classification (NCBI taxonomy): domain Eukaryota; kingdom Metazoa; phylum Chordata; class Actinopteri; order Gadiformes; family Muraenolepididae; genus Muraenolepis; species Muraenolepis orangiensis. The sequence goes on along the minus strand of CM051002.1, from coordinate 30,704,213 downwards.
CAACAGGCGAAGATGATGTCGTTGCAGATTTATTGTCGGAACCATTTTCAAGACGACCATTCAATGTAAAGATGGACATTATTAAAAAAAGCCGTCCAACGCCTGACAATCTTGAGCTGAATCAAGTTGTTAAAGCAGGCTATGTTCGCCATTTTCAGGCTAGCAACTGGGAAAGATACCCGTGGCTAACGGGCTCTACTAGCCACGAGAGGCTCTACTGCTGGGACCGACCAGAGGGCAGGGAATTGGAAAGGCAACTTATTTTGGATCTGAAAAGCGATCAGCTTTATGACCGGGTGGTCGAACAATTAATCCAGAAGGACAGGAGAATGGATTTGGTCTTTAAGTGAACATCATTGGTGAGTGAGACTCATTTGTCTTTGCTGGTTTTGTCTCAGTGTTGCGTCTCGTTGAGCTGGTTGTTGCATTTTGTTTCCACACACTTGTTGACTGATTAGTTAATGGCTGACTTGGGTTTGTTAAGCATTGTTGTGCATTTAAATTGAGAGTTTGGACTTGATCTTTCTTTGCATCGCTTAACGTGAAAAGACTTAACGTAACTAAGAGTTACAAAACCGCGATCAATAATCACCTAATTTGCATATGTCTTGTCATTAGCACTTTCACCTTTTCACTTACATTTTGACAGGTGAAAGTGCCAATGACAAGTGGTCTACAGCAGGGATTCCCAAAGTGGGGGTCGCGGGACCCCGAGGGGGGGGGGGGGGTCGCGAGATGATTTCAGAATCCTCTTGATGTGACCATGAGGTTTTTATTTAATATTTTTTATTTTTTATTATAATTTGTATTATTATTATTATATTATTATATATATTAGATTCACGACAGTATCATTTGCAGCTTAAAAAAAGCGACACAATTTTTTTCACACGCGATTACCCCCCCCCCCCTTGGACTTCACGTTGGACCCCCCCCCCCCCCCCCCTTGGACTTCACGATGTTTGCGATGGTGAAGATCTGTGCACACGTTGTTTTTAATGTTCCAGTCCCTCCGGTGATAGTGTGTGTGGGGGGGGGTGTTATGCGCTCTAGCGCTGTTATGTTGGGGGTCCCCTGACACGCTTCGCCACTGCTCTTATTGTCCTGTCTCTCCATCTTCTCTTCGTCATCTCCTCTCACTCAACCTTCTCAACCTTCTCTGTCTCTCCTCGAATCAGTCTCCCCATCTCCCTCAATCACCCGTTCCTCCCTTCTTCTTCTTTTTAACCTCAGTAATAATTACCTTCATCTTGTTTCCCACACACCAGGGTCATCCACCGTTCAACACATCCTCTCTGTCTCCCTCTTCCTGTCTGTCCCCTTGTCTTGCTCCATCATATCTTCCTCTGTCGCCCCCTTCCTATTTGTCTCCTCGTCTTCCTCCATCATCTATTCCTCTGTCTCTCCATTCCTGTTCATCTCCTCATCTTCCTTCATTGTCTCTTCCTCTGTCTCTCTCTTCCTATCTGTCTCCTTATCTTCCTCCATCATCTCTTCCCCTGTCTCTTCAACTACCTTCTCATTCTCATCAGTAGTAATCTTCATCGTGTTCTGCCAACCGCTGGATCCATTTCAAGCTCAGCTTCTCTCTTCTTCTTTTCTCTTCCAGTGCAGAAGTAATGATCTGCTCTGCCGTACACCGCGGTGACATCATGACATTTGGACAATTCTCACGTGAGCCCGGTCCATTAGCGTCTGGCGCTCGCTGGTGTCTGTACCTAATTCACCTGCCCTTACAAATCCCTGTGATCGCCATGTTCCACTCACTTAGGCTGCCAGCCATTTTGGAAAATCTGAGCATCTTAGCTCTAAGCATTATACATAATCTGTCTGTTTACTTCAGCTTAACCTTTAAAAATGGTCTTTGTGTTTAAATCGTTTTGTGTCAAGCCACCGGGACACCTAACAGATACACATAATAACCTGTACAAACACACACACACACACACACTGATGTGGAAGGAGAACCTCTGGTCATGATGATACGCTTCATAATGTGTTCTCAGCATAAGAGGGAGGCCTTCTGGCAGTGGACTGAGAGCAGAGTAGGAGATGTTTTCCAGACTGCTCGTCTCTAAGGACCAGCACAGGGGAATGGTTATGATTAGCTTAGCATGGGTCAACTTCATGTAAGTGGGATGACGCGGGATGTCGTTAGCTTGCGGTGTTAGCGCTGCGCACGCTTTGCTGTACAGGATCCACTGAACCAGTGGCAGGTGTGACTTCACACGGAAGGGATGAATAGGGTGATATGTTCGAATAATGGAGAATGAGACGGGAGTTAACGTTGGAGTTGAGTCTACTCCATTTAATGAACACACACACTCAAACAAGATCCGGTCACCACATACATCACATTGCGCATTGATACCGTGCACTGAGTGTAGTGCCAGATGTAACATTTCCCCCCCCCCTCACGGAACCTACGGGTTATAGTCAGTTACAAAATTACGCAGGTGCTCCGGCCTGCTGCGTGCCCGAACTGGGCGGGGCTCAGGTGCAACCACAACCACTGGCGGTGGCCCCACGACATCCGGCTGGGCTAGAGGGGCTGGGGCTGGTGCGGCATCGAACCGTGCAGCTGGCAGAGCTGTAGCAGCAGGCACTGGGCCGGCGGGGGCGTGCACCTTACGCAGGCGGCTAGCATGCCAGCGCGTGCCATCAGCGAGCCTGAACGAAGCCGGGCCAAGCTGTTGGCTGACCTGGACAGGGTCTGACCAAAATGACTGGAGCTTGTTGTCACGGTGAGGTCGTCGAATCCTGACCCAGTCCAAGGCAGCCATGGCAGGTGGCCTCGCACGTCGGGCCCTGTCGAAACGGTTCTTCATCAGACGCTTGCGTGTGGCGACTGTGGCTTGAACCGGATGGGCTGGGGCCTGAGCCGGTGTGGGGCGGAGCCTATCCAGAGGCAGCTGAAGCTCCCGCCCCAGCATGAGGGAGGCTGGGGAGACTCCTGTGGTGGCGTGTCGGGTGGCCCGGTAATGCAGCAGCGTCTGGAGGAGGCTGTTGATGAGCCAGGTGGGTGGGCCCTGATGCCATTTTTTAGTGACTGATTCAGCCGTTCCACCCCCCCGTTTGCCGCTGGGTTGTAGAACGCTGTGCGAATGTGGCGGATCCCTTTCCCCTCCAGATAAGAGGACAGTTTGTGGGAGACCATTTGGGGACCATTGTCGGTTGTGATCCTCTTGGGCAGGCCCCAACGCGCGAACAGGGAGTCAAGAATGTCAACCAACACCTTGGCTGTGACCAAGCCCACGGGTATTACCTCCGGCCACTTAGAGTGCAGGTCGTAGATCACGACGAGGAAACGCTGGTGATGCGGTACCCCGTGCAGCTCGCCGCAGATGTCGAGTTGCAGGTGCTCCCAGGGTTGGGACGGCCAGTCAAACGGCTGCATGGGTGGGGGTGGGGCTGGGGCCCTGGTCTTGCCACTAAGAAGGCAAGCACTGCAGTCCTTAACCAGGGTCTCGATTTCCCTGTCGATTCCTGGCCACCACACCAAATCACGGCACCGCTGCTTGAGCCTGACTATGCCCAAGTGGCCCTCGTGCGCCATAGTCAGGATACGCGCCCGAAGGGCACCGTGCAGAGCCCGCGAGCGATGCAGGTGTCGTTCCAGCATGACAGTTTGTCCCTGACCCTGAAGTAGGGAAGCAGCTCATCAGCTACCCTCGTCGGCCAGCCCTGTCTGATGTAGGCCGAGGGTGTAGTGAGGGTGGGGTCGTCAGCTGAGACGTCCTGGAGCTCCTTCAGCGACACTGTCTCCTGAAGAGGTGTGTGGAGGAGCTGGACGAGGTCGTGCTCGGCCTGGTCCCGTTCAGGGGTCTAAGGTGGGTCTGAGGGTGGGTTGAGGATTGAGCGTGACAGCAAGTCAGCCACCACGTTGTCCCGGCCTGGCGTGAACTGTAGGCGGATGATGTACTGCTGCAGGCGGTCGACCGCCTGCAACGGTGGAGACGGAGTGGTCTGTGGCCGGTGCCTGAAGGGGCCAGGAGGGTGGTGAGGGACTGGTGGTCTGTCCTCAATGTGAATGAGCGTCCATAGAGGTACATGTGCCAGCGTTCACATGCCCAGAGGCACGCTAGGGCTTCCCGCTCCCCCACCGAGTACCTCTGTTCTGTGGGGCTGAGAGCCTGTGAGGCGAAGGCGATCGGCCTCTCGACCCCCTTTTGCAGCTGGGACATCACCGCACCAATGGCCGTGGCGGAGGCGTTGCATGTGACGAGGGTGGGGCTGGCCAGGTCGAAGTACGCTAGGACTGGTGGTGAGGTGAGCTGGGCCTTCAGGAGGCGCACAGCGTCCGAGCAGGCAGGCGTCCAGAGCCAGGGCTCGCCCTGTTTCAGCAGGTGGCACAGTGGGGTGGTCGTAACCGAGTACTGTGGAAGGAAGCGGAGGTAGAACGCCGTCATGCCCAGGAAGGAGGCTAACTGAGCAGCTGAGGTGGGCTCCGGGACGTGGTGGATGGCCTCCGTGTTTGAGTAGAGTGGGTATATGCCGTCAGCCGAGAGGCGGAACCCCACAAACTCAATGGCTGGGGCGGCGAAGACACACTTCTCACCGTTGAGTGTGAGGTGGTGCTTGGCCAGTGCACCCAACACGCTGTGGAGGCGCTCATCGTGGCTCTCGACGGTGGCCCCGTGAACCACGATGTCGTCAAGGTAGATGGCCACACCCGGGATGCCAGCGAAGATGGAGGCCATGATCTTTTGGAAGCAGCTGGGGGCAGAGCTTAGACCAAAAGCCATGCGTTTGAAACGGAAGACCCCTTTGTGGGTGATAAACGCAGTGAGGTTGCGGCTCTCGGGGTCTAGTGGCACCTGGAGGTAGCCCTGGTGGAGGTCCAGCTTGGAGAACACAGTGGACCCGTAGAACTGGGCGGTGAGCTCCTCTGATGTTGGCAAGGGGTATTTGTTGGGAAAGATGGCCTTGTTTACTGCTCTCAAGTCCACGCAGAGTCGCAGCCCCCCAGACTTCTTCTTGGCCACCACGATGTTGGAGATCCAGGGCGACGCATTCACCTGCTCAATGATGTCGCCATCAAGCATGCTCTGTAGCTCAGAGGAGATGTCATCGCGGAGGGCCAGTGGGGAGCGGCGGAGGGGCTGAATGACAGGTCTCACCTGCGGGTCTACCAGGGGCTGGTGGGCGAAAACATCGAGACAGCCCACACCGCTGTGGATCTCAGAGCCAGAGGTGTCTAATAGAGTGAAACCGAGGCTGTTGAAGAGGTCGAGGCCTAGGATGTTGGTCCCGTGGCGTGCAATATTGAACCTGATGACTGGCAGTGTCTTCTCTCCGTATTTCACGGGAAGCTGTAGGGAGCCCACAATGTCAATCTTGGAGTTAGCATAGCCACGCAGCGTGGTGGTGGGCGGGCCCAGTGGCTCGTGGGAGAAGAACTGTTTATAAGTCACCCAGTTCAGGAGGGACACCGTAGCACCCGTGTCTAGGAGGAGGGCAGAGTGACATCACCAACCATCAATGAACATGTTTTAAATGGCACTCCTGAGTTGACATTGTGGATGATCGTGGTAGGTGGTTGGGAGGCTCTAGCTGGGGCAGACCTGGTGTGGGCGGTCACGTGACTGAGAGGCTAGTTGTACACTCCCCCCACTGCTGTCTGCACTCACGTGGAGGAGGGGCGCCAGTGAGTCACGCACGCGAGCGCCCGCTGCCTCGTCTGCTGCTAGCGAGTTGGAAGAAGCCGACAATGTAGCTGCACATTCGAGAGCAGATTCAACCTGAATGGCTAGGTGTAGAGCTGCTGCTAGTGTCACATCATCGTTTTCCATCAACAGTCTTTCCCTAATCTTGTCACAGTTCGTGTGCAGTACGAGGTGGTCTCTGATCAGTTCGTCTTGTAACGCGCCAAACTTGCACGAGCTCGCCAAACCTCGTAGATCAGCCACGTACTGTGTCACCGACTCACCCGGCCGCTGGTGCCTCCGTCCGAATATGACGCGGCGGAGGAGAGCACTCTGTGGGGTGGCGAAATGACTCCTCAGTAGGGCCACCGTCTCTGTGTAACCCGCTGCGGGGCCCAGAGTTTCAAACACACGCTGTCCCTCTGCTCCTAGACAGTGCAGCATCCTCACCATTACATTATCCTCTGCCATTTTTTTTATTATATTACTGGCCTTTATTTATTTAGTACCTTAATGCCATCTCATTGCCGTCTGCAAACTCCCACGAGAAGTGGGTTTAACAGATTATAATTTGTAATTACATTAGACTATTAGATTATATCTTGGCCTTGGAACTGTTGAATTTAATTAATTATCCACTATTCCCCTTTAGGCAGACCTAAACACCTTATATACTGTCCATTGAGAACAATAATTTATGTGTGTGTGTATATATATACTGTATATATTCAGTATGTATAAATATACTGAGGTACAGCGGAGGATCAAAACGCAAAGTGTGTTCGGCTTTTGATCTGTCTTCATGAGAAGATTATTATTCTGGCCCAGGAACACAGAACAATACAATACAAATAATAGGATTTAGTCATCTTGCAAATTGTGTTTCCGTCTCACGGGCCAGACTCAAACTGCAAAGCAGACAAACTAACAGTTCAATACATTCCAGAGCCATGTGCTAACTCCTGTTTACGTAGCTATATATTTATGCATCTTAATTTTAGATCTAACAATAAGTTAGAACAATATGTGAAGAGTATGTATGCCTGTATGCCTGCGCTCTCTCTCTCTCTCTCTCTCTCTCTCTCTCTCTCTCTCTCTCTCTCTCTCTCTCTGATTTTCTAGTTCCCAGCAGTGTGTAGTCAATATAACTCTGGTCTCATCAAAGCACCAGTTTGTCTTGGCTCGGGGTGGCGTGTTCACTATGCAGGATTACTCTATGATTCATTTAGACAGAAAACTAATTATTATCCAACTGCCATCCACAGTGTTTCGGGGGTAATGGCGGTCTCATAACGTCGATTACAGGTCTTGGGGATATCTTTACAGTCAGATGTATTCCCTGGGAGTATAACTGAACATGAATGATTTTAAATTTAGTCTGGAAAAATACATAATCTCTCCGTCTCCTCTTTATAAATCCCCCCCCCCTCCCGGGGACACTGATGGATGCATAGACAAGGAAATTAAAATGAAAGTGAATCGGTTGCGTATGAGGTGAAATGATGAAGTAAACTTTATTTAATCACGCCACGAGACGCCGTTGCTTCGTGATGTAAAGGCTGTGATTGCCCACTGCTGAACTTTCTATTTTTCATATATTTTTGGATTGCTTAGATCATTGCCGTGCTCTGCGCATCCACACTCAGTCATTTTGCAGGTTATAGTCACACAGTTCCAGAGTAGCAGAAAATAAGGATTTTGGATGTTATATGGTAATCGCACAGGAGCCGCCAGACCACGAGCCAACCATGAGTGTCAATCAATGCTGCTACGCTGCAAACCTCTCTCCATCCACTCATGCACGCTCTCTCTCTTTCTCTCTCTCACACACACTCTCTCTCTCTCTCTCTCTCTCTCTCTCCTCTCTCTCTCTCTCTCTCTCTCTCTCTCTCTCCTCTCTCTCTCTCTCTCTCTCTCTCTCTCTCTCATTCTCTCTGTCTCACACAATCTTCATTATTCTCTCTTTCACACACACTATTGCTCTGCCTCTTCCCTCGCTCTCTATCTCTGTCTCTCTCACACACACTCTCTCCCTGCCCCTCTCTCTCTCTCTCTCTCTCTCCCCTCTCTCTCTCTCTCTCTCTCTCTCTCTCTCTCTCTCTCTCTCTCTCTCTCTCTCTCTCTCTCTCTCTCTCTCTCTCTCTCTCTCTCTGTCTCTGTCTCTGTCTCTGTCTCTGTCTCTGTCTCTGTCTCTCTCTGTCTCTCACTCATTCACTCATTCACTCACTCACTCATTCACTCATTGGACACAGTCCTTTCATGCTCATACTTAACCGTGTTTCATGTACTGTTTAAACAGAGCTGCCCAGAATGTAGACCTATTAATGTAATCTTATTAAATTCAGTCAATTATGTGTAAAGTAAAGTAAACCTACCAGAAATAGAAACAAAAATCATACATCACCTCAAAGCCTTAATAAAAAAACATGATTCCCTATCCAATACTAGAAAATGGGCAAACGATACACACACATGATTCAATGTTGTCATTATGTCTCCCCTTGGCTCTGTTGTGAGCGTGACTCGGTTGTTGTTTTCCCGGCAAAAAATCTGCTCCTTATCATCACACCTGGCGTTCCCACAGCAGTGACCTTGCGCCTCGTCCAAGCTGCTGTGCTATTCTGCTGTCCTGATTAATGCTCCATCATAAAGGGATCCAGTGGCTCCAGTGGGGGCCACCCTGCATGCATAACGACGTGGGGAAGAGAGAGAGATAGGAAAACATAACATTGGGGTCTGGTGAGGTCTGCTTTGTGGTAAACAGTAAACAAGTTCATTGAAAGCACGTACTACATATGAAAGAGGCTTTCGTTAGGTTAGTGTGTTTTGTTTATTTGTCTGGCACAATGTACACAAAAGACTTAGTCTCAATGAGAAGACACACATTCAACCAGACTAATTGCATCTTGATCATTTCCATCTACATAGCAGTACAATTGCATTCAACAAGTCAATAATGAACAGGTAGGGAATCTTTATCAAGGATGCCAAAAGGCAGCCTATGGGGGTCAAATCTTTGACCTGGAAGTGTGTGTGTGAGTGGCTAGAAAATGAGCATCTGCAGTGATGTAATTGGCTGAACCAAAAAAGACTGAACCAAAAAACACACACACACACACACACACACACACACACACACACACACACACACACACACACTGCCTGATCAGCCCCTCTCTGGATAAACTACAAACAAAGAATAGAATGCATAATGTGGGAGAGAGCTAGGGAGAGAGAATGAGAGAGAGAGAGAGAGGTAGAGAGAGAGAGAGAGAGAGAGAGAGAGAGAGAGAGAGAGAGAGAGAGAGAGAGAGAGAGAGAGAGAGAGAGAGAGAGAGAGAGAGAGAGAGAGAGAGAGAGAGAGAGAGAGAGAGAGAGAGAGAGAGAGAGAGAGGTAGAGAGGGAGAGAGGGAGAGAGGTAGAGAGGTAGAGAGGGAGAGAGAGAGAGAGGGAGAGAGGGAGAGAGGGAGAGAGGGAGGTAGAGGGAGAGAGGGGGGAAGTGAGAGAAAGACAAGGGAGCAGAGGATGAAAGGGACGGACGAAGAACAGATGTAATGAAGAATGATGAAGACAGGAGGTAATGGCAGCAGGGTCGGCCTCCCCTGTGGATCATCGTTAGACGCCAGGTGTATCAATCACTCATCAACCAGCTGCCAGGTGCATCCTCCCACGCTCCGTCCCTATGGGGCCAGGGTTCCTCCCCGTCCTCTCAGTGGTCCCAGTAGGGGGGGCGGGGGCACTCTCTCAGTCTCTTATAGCTCACACGTGTCCTCCGAGGGACATTGATATTGACATGTAGTTATTGAGCGACTTCCAAGTGAATAGGCCTATATCACGGCACAGTTGAAATCCGGAAGTACCCGTTAAAAATCGCTGAAGCAGTGTATCCCAAGTTCCGGTTAATGCATTCAGCTTGGCATTGACCATGGCAGACAGTTATCGCTGGACAACATCGCTGCATAACCTTCCAAAAGTCGGTCCAGACGATGTGGTTCAACTAGTGAATGAACACTCTACAGTGAAGAAGTCTAAATCCGAATCCTACTTGGGACCAGTGCTTTTAATCACACACTTACCTGACATTATGTGGCTCTATTCGGATGAGAGATGGAGTGTGTGTGGGGGTCAGGACCAGTGCTTTTAATCACTCACATACCCGACATTATGTGGCTCTATTCGGATGAGAGATGGGAGAGAGAGATGAGAGTTGGTCACGTATCTGGGGTAACTACCGGAAGTAAGAGTACACTGTTCGGCGATTTTTAACGTTCCGGAAGTGTGACATAGGCCTATTGGGGACAATAGAGTCATGCAATAGTACACACAAAGTCCAAGTGATGCAGGACCTGATGCAGTGTCTTAAAATAAAATGTAACTGGTGGCGTCACACTGGTTGAACCCACACTAATGTGCTGATCACATGGGCGGTTGGACACTTTCCCACTTTCCCCAGACGATTCCCACCTGCTGTCCTATGCTACGTGTCATCCCCTCTCTCTTTCACCCACTTTCCTGTTTCTCTAACTGTCCATGAACGGCAAAAAAACATCTCTTTGTGCAGAGAAGCCAGAACGTTAGTATGTATTCTATTGTATTGTATATTTTGACTAACATAAAGTGATAGCTTAGTGCTTCCTACATTCCACAACAGGGCAGCCATGTTTACTGTAGATGCTGGTGGGGGGTGGGGGGGGGGTCATCTCATCATTCTTGTGAGTCTGCTTAAGGACCCCTAAGGGACGGTGCGGTGTCATCAGCCGACATCACGAGCCAAAAGGCGTCCTCGTACACCAATTAGTGTTAGAAGGGGGCCATCGCTCTTACGTTCTGCCCTGCCCATGAGTGTCTTACAGGGACGTGTTGTGATGACAAAATTGTGTGAACATGCTAACGACCCCCCAGGGGGATCGTTAGCATTGTTAGCTCACATTATGAGCCAACAACGGGGCTCTCCTCTTACAGTGATACAGTACGTTTTTCATGTGAGAGAGAGAACCCCCCCGTCTGGGCGGATGGGTTTCGATAAAGGGGTCGGTCTGGTAGTCAGTGTCAGACCCCCCCCCCCCCCAGCCCAGAACCCCAGCATCCTTGGGCTAAGATGCCCTCTAACGCCTCCCTGTATCTCAATCCACCATCCAGTCGCGTCGGATAAAAGCATGACTAATGGCAGAAGAGAGGAGAAAATGGAATGCATGAAGGACCAGGGGTTTTCGGCAGTGAGTGTGCCATCATTTGAGCTACAGTTCCCCTATCCCCTATACTATGGAGATCTGTTACTGTAGCACTATAACAATGGTTACTGTTGTACTAGAACTATGGTTACGGTTGTACTAGAACTATGGTTACTGTTGTACTAGAGCTATGGTTACTGATGAACAAGAACTATGGTTACTGTTACTATAACGATAGACGTTTGAGTGGAGCTAAGCTCCATCCAGCTTTTCTATATTAATAGAAGAGGCTTGTTTGGTTGGTTTGGAAACGGCACAGTAATCCAGCGCTCGGCGTGTGTTCAGGATGTAGATACAGTGTTAAAGGGCCACTTTACCACCAGGCGTGACGGTTGATGAGTCATTACAAGTTTACCCTCAAGTAGCATCACACCTGGTGGTAGAACAGGAGCCCTTTAATCTGCTGTGCACAACCTTCCCCCTGTGGTTAGACCCAATAGGGAATTATACCTCCATGAAAAGCAAGTTGGCTCTCTATCTGCATCCAGAAGTACTGAACAAAAATGGTGATATAATGCAGTAATTATGTAAATGTATTACACGCACACACACAAACAAACAAACAAACAAACACCTTAACACAATCTTCCACACCTGTGTTTTTGAAATACTGCCAACCCCAAGTCACTTTGGATAAAAGCATCTGCCAAACGGCTGAATAGTACATCAGACTTCAGCGGCTCAAGATTTAAGATGTTTTAATTTGCCATGTGCAACAAGTACAATGGTTTGCTTCACATTTGGGTCGTCGTTCTTGGGCCAAATGACTTAAAAGACAGAAAAATAAAGGAACACGCAAACATTAGCATGATGGAATCCCATGCCTTTTTAAGCTAAGCCACATGCTGTGTGTTACATGCGTACTAGATGGAGTGTGTTTAGGTAAAGTAAACCAGATCATAGCACACTGTTAGCATAGCATTAAGGGCATCGCGGTGCATCAGTAAACATGAGTGTGCCTCGCGGTTCAAAGGCCCGGCTCTCATTCTGTCACACGATGCATCACATAACTGCATGCACCGTACGCTCATCAGCATGTGGCCTAGGGGTGGCATTGAAGCTGATTGCACATACACAGCACTCAGTTGTTCTAGCAGGCGCTTTAAATGCAAAACTACTTAAATTGATCTATTTTTGCTATACTTGGCATTGATGAGCCAGTAGGGAGTTAGGGAATCTTGCTTAATAGGCCTATTGGTACGTTGGGAATCGAAGCTGTTAACCTCTGGGTTCAGTGAGTCGCCCTAACCATCTAGACACTGGGACACTACTCTTAAAGTAAAACAAGTAAAGAAGAAGAAGAAAGAAGAAGACTTTGAGAATGTCTTCCCTTCTAAGCCGTTAATAAATGCATCAGTTTCCTCTCCGAGGGAAGCGGTAAACAGAATAATTCTACCTTTGTGTCGCGGAGGAATTTCTAATTAAAGCATCAATCATCTGAACAGCAGTGAAAGGAAGGACAAAGAATCTGCGCCAATACAGAGGAGAGGACTCTTGCTGTTGTTGTTGTTGTTGTTGTTGTTGTTGTTGTTGTTGTGGTATGTCTGAGCTCTAAGTCAGTCCCACCAGTTGCTAAAGCCTTAACACGCTGTAGGTCTGTTTTTCCCCTGGATGGACAGAGGGTGGATCGGGGTCTCTCTTTGACAGAGGAAGTCATTGATTTTGTTGGGCGGGGGTCTTTTGTTGAGGGTTGGCTGTCAATGCCATGTCTGTAAAGTAAATGGACCTTTTCATTTATGTGTGTGTGTGTGTGTGTGTGTGCGTGTTTGTGTGTGTGTGTGTGTTGGGGGAGGGGGGGGTGTTTGTGTGTGTGTGTTGGGGGGGGGGGTGTTTGTGTGTGTGTGTGTGTGTGTGTGTGTGTGTCTGTGTTTGTCATTGTGTGAGTGAGAAACTGTGTGTGTGGTGTGTATGTGTATGTGTATGTCTGTGTGTGTGTGCATGTGTGTGTGTGTGTGTGTGTGCATGTGTGTGTGCGTGTGTGTCTGTCTGTCTTTGTATGAGTGAGAGATGGAGAGACGGGGGACTTCAGGGGTGGAGGCAGGCCTCGTTGACGAGGCTGGAGGCCGTGGGGAAGAAGCTGCGGTGCAAAGATACTGTGGCCTGGGTGAGAGGGGTCGCCCATAATCTTCCTGGAGTCATGCAGGGTCTGGAGGGAAGGCCGGTTGCAGCCAATCACTCTCCGCAGAGCGTATGACACGCCGCAGGTTGGAATTGTCTTTTGCAGTGGCAGCGGGAAATCAGGTGGTGATGGAGAAGGTGAGGATGGACTCAATGATGGAAGTGTAGAAATGATGGAGGTGTAGAAGAGAACCATCATGGACTGAGGCATGTTGAATTTCTTCAGCTACCGCAGGAAGAACAGCCTCTACTGGGCCTTCTTGGTCCGGGAGCTGATGTTCAGCTCCCACTTGAGGTCCCGGGAGATGATGGTGCCCAGGAAGCAGAAGGAGTCCACGGTGTGAACCGGGGAGTTGTGTACAGTGATGGGGGGGACAGGGGCTGGGCTCTTTCTGAAGTCTACAACCATCTCCACTGTTTTTAGAGCGTTTAGCTCCTGGTTGTTACCACCGCACCAGGTCAGCAGTCTGTCAAGTCCCTCCAATAGGCAGACTCGTCACCCCCAGAGATGAGTCCGATGAGGGTGGTGTCGTCCACGAACTTCAGGAGCTTGACAGACTCGTGGCTGGAGGTGCAGCTGTTTATGTACGGGGAGAAGAGTAGGGGAGAAAGAACGCAGCCTGTGCTGGTGGGCCTGGAGCCAGAGATGGTTTTGCCCAGCTTCACATGCTGTTTCCTGTTGGTAAGGAAGTCAGTGATCCACCTGCAGGTAGAGTCAGGCACTCCCAGCTGGGAGAGCACGTGTGAGCGGGAGGATGGTGTTGAACGCAGAGCTGAAGTCCACTAACAGCATCCTGGCATAGGTGCCTGCGGCGTCCAGATGCTGCAGGGTGAAGTGGAGGGCCACATTCACAGCATCGTCTACAGACCTGTTGGCTCTGTAGGCAAACTGTATGGGGGTCCAGTAGGGGGTCAGTGATGGCTTTGAGGTAGGCTAACACCAGGCGCTCAAATGACTTCATGGCTTTAGAGGTCAGTTCGATGGGCCGGTAGTCGTTGAGTCCGGTGATCTTCGTTTTCTTTGGGACAGGAATGATGGTGGATGTCTTGAAGCAGGCTGGAACATTGCATGTCTCTAGTGAGGCAAGGAAGATGTTCGTGAACGCCGGAGACAGATGGTCAGTGCAGTACTTCAGGACGGAGGGGGAGACAGAGTCAGGCCCGGCCACCTTCCGGAGAGTCTGTCTCTTGAACAGGTGGTTCATGTCCTTTTCCTGGATGAGGAGGGGGCGTGCTGCAGAGTGGGGGAGGGGGAGGGTCGGGGGACAGCAGTGGAGGGGCCTGGGTTGCTGCTGAAGTGGGGGTTGGGTGGAAGGTAAAGGTGTGAAGGTGTGTGTGTGTGTGTGTGTATGTGTGTGTGTGTGTGTGAGAGAGACATTTGTTCAAATTGCTAAAACCTCCCATGACACAAAGCCTTTCCACATCTCTGCTTTTCTCTCTTTTGTGCAAAGTTTGTACGAATGCATAAAAGATAAATTAAAATATGTGTACACACACACACACACACACACACACACACACACACACACACACACACACACACACACACATTCACACTCAGTATATATAAGGGTGATACACACACACACACATTACATTACATTACATTACATTACAGTCATTTAGCAGACGCTTTTATCCAAAGCTACTTACAATAGTGTGTTTCAAGAACAACCGGTCACCAGAAGTCAAAAGTGCATTTCATTTCTAACAAGTCTCCAATAACTGAACCAGTGCTCAGGTAGAAGTACAATAAGTTCAGGTAAAAGTACAGTAAGGGAAAACTACAATAAGTTGGCAAACAATATGCAACAATATCTAGAACAATATATACCTATCTATAATATGTAATCTACTTTTGACTGACTTAATTGACTTAGCGCTACGAGGAAGGATCCGGGAAGTGTGTCCTGAGATGGGTTTTCAGCCTGCGGCGGAAGATGGGGAGTGACTCTGCAGTCGTGACCTCCGTGGGGAGTTTGTTCCACCAAATTGGGGCCAAGACAGAGAAGAGCCGTGACCGCGTAGATCGGCCACACGGGCCCCTAAGTGAGGGGGCAAGCAGACGGCCCGAAGAAGCCGAGCGAAGTGGACGGGTTGGGATGTAGGTAGATGTGTGGGAGTACTTGGGGGGGCGGTTGAACACCAGGCGAGCTGCAGCTTTCTGAATGAGCTCCAGGGGCCTGATGGCAAATGCCGGGGCGCCAGCAAGGAGTTTGTTGCAGTAGTCCAGCCAGGAGATGACAAGAGCCTGGATGAGCACCTGCGCAGCCTTTTCAGTGAAAAAAGGCCGAATCCTCCCGATGTTGTAGAGGTGGAATCTGTAGGAGCGTGTCACCAATGCAATGTTTGCCAAGAATGACAGTTGGTCATCCAGGGTCACACCCAGATTCCTTGCGGTCCGAGTAGGTGTCACCACAGCATCATCAATGGTGACAGCCATGTCTCGGTACGGACAGCCAAGTCAAGTCAAGTTTATTGTCACTTCACAAGTATAAAGCAGTGAGTGAAAATCTTATGTGCAATACCCGACGACAGACAGCAGTTATAAAAATAAGAAAATAAAATAAAAACAATAGAATAAAAGAAGTAAAAAAATAAAAGAGTACAAAACTGTATAAAGTAAAATATATAAAATAAAAATGCAATTTATAAAATGCAATATACCGGCACAGAAAAAGAGCAATATGTATATCCATATATCAATGTAATAAAATATACATTGTTATATGCTATGTTATATGTTCAGCAGACTGATGGCCTGACTGTGGAAGCTATCTCTGAGTCTATTTATACGGCACTTGATACTGCGGTATCGCCTGCCTGACGGTAACAGTGAGTACAGTTTGTGGCTGGAGTGGGCATTGTCTTTTATGATGTGTTTGGCCTTGGCCACGCACCGCTGGTTGTATATATCCAGGAGGGAGGGGAGCTCACCTCCAACGATATACTGGGCCGTCCGCCCCACCCTTTGAAGCGCTCTGCGCTCGAGTGCGGTGCACTGCTCCAGCGATCCGCCCTCCTCCCTGTAGGCTGTCTCGTCGTCGCCGGCGATCAGGCCCATCACTGTCGTGTCGTCAGCAAACTTGATGATGACGTTGGAGCTGTGCATAGCCATGCAGTCGTGGGTGTAGAGAGGGTAGAGAGGCCTCAGTGTCCAGCTGCACGTGGATGGGGGCATGCCTAGCCCTCTGCCGGGAAGAACACTAGCTCAGTCTTGTCCAGGTTGAGCTTTAGGTGGCGCATCGACATCCACTTTGAAATGTCTGCTAAGCACGCGGCAATATGTGTTTCCACTTACGTGTTTGAGGGGGGAAACGACAAGACCAGTTGGGTGTCGTCACACACACGCACGCACGCACGCACACGCACGCACGCACGCACGCACACACACACACACACACACCTAAACACACACACGCACACACATGCACCCCAGAAGTGTCCCTGTGCTCCTGGTTGCTCATCACATCTGCTGTCGGCCAGCCAAGCAGAACGGTGTTCAACATGTTTTACTGGTCAAGAGCGGTGAACCAACACCCTGCTCTCTCTCTCTCTCTCTCTCTCTCTCTCTCTCTCGTCTCTCTCTCTCTCTCTCTCTCTCTCTCTCTCCTCTCTCTCTCTCTCTCTCTCTCTCTCTCTCTCTCTCTCTCTCCTCTCTCTCTCTCTCTCTCTCTCTCTCTCTCTCTCTCTCTCTCTCTCTCTCTCTCTCTCCCTCTCTCTCTCTCCCTCTCTCTCTCTCCCTCTCTCTCTCTCTCTCTCTCTCTCTCTCTCTCTCTCTCTCTCTCTCTCTCTCTCTCTCTCTCTCTCGCTCTCTCTCTCTCTCTCCCTCTCTCTCTCTCTCTCTCTCTCTCTCTCTCTCTCTCTCTCTCGCTCTCGTCTCTCTCTCTCTCTCTCTCTCTCTCTCTCTCTCTCTCTCTCTCTCTCTCTCTCTCTCGCTCTCCGTATTCATCCCTCTCTCCTAAAAACTCTATTTTTGAGGCTCTCTCCTCTGGTCCCTCATTCCTTTACTCTTCCCTGCTTTTACTAATCTTTTTCTTGCCTTCTTCCATCCATCTTCTTTCATATTCATATAGATTTCCTTCCTTCATATCCCGCCTCTGTTTTTCTCGACCGTTCTTTTCTGTTTTACTCCGGCTCAGTTCCTTATTTGAACCGTCTGCCTACTCATCATCCTACTTCTCCTCCTCCTCCACCTTCTCCCCTTCATCCTACTTCTCCTCCTCCTCCACCTTCTCCCCTTCATCGTCATTCTCCTCCTCCTCCTCTTTCTTTATGCTGTAACATCAGTGTTTGGGCGGGATGCAAAATGTTTTACGCGCAATTCATTTTTTAAATAATATGACCATAACTGTTGAATATTATTAACATATATTAACATATACTGTATGTTGACTATTATTAACATATATGTGTATTATAATGTATTATAAAGCAGCATAACCGCTGCTGCTGTTCTGAAGAAGCAGCAGCAGGGTGTGAGTTGGCCAACATGCCACTTCCTTAAAGCAGTTCTTAAGGGCTGTTGATGACATGCAGTGTTAATTATATTGACTCGTGCTGTGTGCCTCTATGCTAATTAGTGACTAAACAGATCACATTCAAGCTGAAGTTTGAAATTCTCTCGTGAATTGATATGTATATTAAACCAGACAGAGAGACCTGTGTGTCTGTAGGCCTGCTTGTGTTTAGTGCAGGCATCTTATGGACATGCACAGACAGACTGTGTATCTTGAATGTGCAAGAAACAAAACTAACTAAACTCTACCTCCGGCATAACCCGGAACAAACCCTGGAACATCTCTTTGGCTATGTGTAAGCAGAGCTGAGACTGAAACATGCAGCGCTGGATCATTTTGGATCCCTTCCATCCACATTCATCTCTGCCACGCTTTGAAGTGTCCAGCTGGGCCAGCGGACAGGTCTTGCTCCCTGCTGCGCCCATATTATCCTGTTACATAGTTATTGCTAGTGTATCCTGTTGGACTCCACATGGGGTCGTCACCCTGTGTGTGTGTGTGTGTGTGTGTGTGTGTGTGTGTGTGTGTGTGTGTGTGTGTGTGTGTGTGTGTGTGTGTGTGTGTGTGTGTGTGTGTGTGTGTGTGTGTGTGTGTGTGTGTGTGTGTGTTAGCGCACGTGCCTGGGATAAAATCCAAAATAATGATGATAGCGACGAATAAAGATAATATAATGCATATAACATATACAATGCATATAACATATACAATGCATATAACATATACAATGCATATAACATATACAATGCATATTGCATACACAACCCTTCTTCTGTTGAGGGGTTCCTGGGCAGACCAATTAAAATACTTTGTTTGCGTGTGTGTCCGTGTATGCCTGTCTGTGTGTGCATGTCTATGCGTGTGTCTGTGTGTCGCTATTCCGATGAATAATTCAAATGGTTTCAGACTGTAAGCTTGTATTTCTTCTCTTCCATTAGTGGAGCTGAATGCAAACAAGTGTGTTAGCTGTGTATGTGTGTGTGTGTGTGTGTGTGTGTGTGTGTGTGTATGGACTTGGCTCCAGTCACCCTCCCGGGTGGCCAGTGTTTTCTTACTTAATTGAACACATTTAACACAAACTCTGTCTTCTGTCGCTGGAGTGGAGGAGGGGGGAGGGTCAACTGTCAAGTGGGATATCCAACACCTACTTACCATGCGTCCCCTGGTCACTCTTCCCCCTCTCTCTCGCTCTCTCTCTCTCTCTCTCTCTCTCTCTCCTCTCTCTCTCTCTCTCTCTCTCTCTCTCTCTCTCTCTCTCTCTCTCTCTCTCTCTCTCTCTCTCTCTTGTTCTCTCCATGCATCTCTCTTTTTATCTCCCCCCTTTCTCTCTGTCTGCCCATTAATTGCCCTTATTCCCTCTTCTCTCTTTCCATCACAATCTCCTCTCTTTTCTCTTTCTCCCTTTCACTCGCTTTCTTTCTCTCTCTCTCTCTCTCTCTCTCTCTCTCCTCTCTCTCTCTCTCTCTCCTCTCTCTCCTCTCTCTCTCTCCTCTCTCTCTCTCTCTCTCTCTCTCTCTCTCTCTCTCTCTCTCTCTCTCTCACACAATGCTATAATGCACAACCACACCGCAAACGGCCCAAACCTTCTGCTAACACACACACACACACACACACACAGGGCACATGAAACATTCATACGGTTGGGTCCAGCTGTCTGGTAGTGGCTGCATCCTGTGGGAGAGCGAGAGCACGCACTGCTCGAGAGCACGCGGGCATCAATAAAAACTCCTTGAGCAGCAGCAACTGTAAATCGTGTCAGGATCTCTAACCTGCACACACACATACAAACACACACATACATACACACACACACACACACACACACACACACACACACACACACACACATATACATACACACACACACACACACACACACACACACACACACACACACACACACACACACACACACACACACACACACACACACACACACACACACACACATATAGATACATAGACACACACACACACACACACACACACATAAAGCTACATACACACACACACACACACACACACACACACACACACACACACACACACACACACACACATAATAGATACATACACACACACACACACACACACACACACACACACACACACACACACACACACACACACATATAGATACATAGACACACACACACACACACACACACACACACACACACACACACACACACACACACACACACACACACACACAGGGTTCAATCCTGCAAGGCTTCGGGTTCAAGCTTCTTGGTCCTTCTATAGGAGGTAATATAGGTGGTGGAGTCAGAACCACTGGGTGTGAGGGAGGGGTGGAGGTGAAGGAGTACAAGCCTTCGGGTGAATGGCCCTCTTTTTGGTTTACAATTCAACCTGTTGATTCCTATCCGAGCCATGACTGGTACTGACATCGGTTATTACATAATAGTGTATGTTACTTTTATACTCTGCCACTAGCGGTACATCTGTAATGTCTAGCGCTCTCTGGTAATCTGGTAATATATCACTTCTTTATTAAGCCACCGCTAATACTATCATCTGTTACTCGTAGGTTACGACACAAGCTGATGCTGTTTTACCCCTGCTCGAAGTAGCTACTGATACTAACCTCTGTTACTATTCCTCTGAGTAACTACTGGTACTAACATGTGTTACTACTCCTCTAAGTAACTACTGGTACTAACATGTGTTACTACTCCTCTAAGTAACTACTGGTACTAACATGTGTTACTACTCCTCTAAGTAACTACTGGTACTAACATGTGTTACTACTCCTCTAAGTTACTACTGGTACTAACATGTGTTACTACTCCTCTAAGTAACTACTGGTACTAACATGTGTTACTACTCCTCTAAGTAACTACTGGTACTAACATGTGTTACTACTCCTCTAAGTTACTACTGGTACTAGCATGTATTTGTACTCCGCTTAGTAACTCATGGTACTAAGATGCAACTGTTACAACTTGTGGTTTTCTCCTGTGATACAACGTATGCATGAGAGTGGACACAGGTCCATGTTTATTGAGGATATACCACAGTAAACACTACAAGCCATAGCTGGGCCAGCGTCGTGGCCGATTTATACGGTCTATTACCGTGAGTTCAATACGCTGGTCGGCTTAATGGCGACTAGCCGCCTTTGTTCATTTTTTACCTTTGCATCTTAAAGCACCTCTCTGACGTTTATGGAACACATTCGCCAGCCCATGTTAACCGGAGCAAGGTACAACCGGTATGGCCTCCAGGGAATGGTGTTGAAAAAGGATTGAATTTGTGGTTGGGGTGTAATGAGGGGGGTCTGGGGTGAAATGTACACCACTGTTAATGTCTGTCCCCCCCCCCCAACTCCTACCATGAAGCCAAGTGCCATTTTTATGGATAATAGTCAGGGCTATGGCTATTAAACAATTGTTTTGTCCCATTAATTCCTGTCTTGGTTCTGTAGTTTAGCGACTCAGTTCATTTGTTGCACTAGGTCTTTGCTGTTTCTACACATTTTCAGAGTTCCAGTTTTGATCTCGTAAAAAGGCGGAAGCGACTGTAAAAGCAACCGTAAAACGCAATCATCTATCAACCTAAACTTGAACAGCCAATCAAAATCAACGTATCATTTGAGTTCATTAAATGTCTCAAAATGTGCTTGCTTGATTCCAGGTTGGGACTCCAGATGTCTAAAGTCATTGGGTAAAAGCATAATGTAGCGGCCAGAGTATTCCACTCCCAGTCGATCCGCTACGGGGTTTGAAGTGTGCAGGTGTTACGCAAGATGCCTAACACCTGTTCCTTCATAACTTGATCTTCCTAATTCAAGTTGCTTTAGATAAAATAGTCTGCTAAATAGCAAAGACATGTTTGTTTGCTTGTTTGTGTGTATTTTGGATGAACCAACCTCTTACTCCCGAATCTCACCTCATATGAGAGAGAGAGAGAGAGAGAGAGAGAGAGAGAGAGAGAGAGAGAGAGAGGAGAGAGAGAGAGGAGAGAGAGAGAGAGAGAGAGAGAGAGAGAGAGAGAGAGAGAGAGAGAGAGAGAGAGAGAGAGAGAGAGAACACAGGAGGGAGAGAGAGAGAAAGACAGGGAGACATAGAGAGAGAGTGTGTGTCTCTGTGTCTGCAGGTTCTCCTGCAGTTTGCAGGATTTGCCCATGGGCGGAGCTGAGAGGGTCGTCAGCTGATGTGGTGCACAAACCTCTTCCTCCCGAATCTCACCTCATGCTCTCCTCCTCTTTCTTCCCCCCCCCCCCCCCATCTCTCTCCCCAGCTGTACATCCAGACGACCACGCTGACCATCTCCATGAACCTGAGTGCCTCGGTGGCGCTGGGCATGCTCTACATGCCCAAGGTCTACGTCATCCTCTTCCACCCGGAGCTCAACGTGCAGAAGAGGAAGCGGTCGTTCAAGGCCGTGGCCACCGCCGCCACCATGTCCTCCCGCCTCTCTCACAAGGCCAGCGACCGGCCCAACGGCGAGGCCAAGACGGAGCTGTGCGAGAACGTCGACCCCAACAGTGAGTGTGTGTGTGGGTCTCAGAACTTGGGTGTGATTTTTTTTTTTTGGGTTCATTTCAAGGAAGGTGACCGTACCCTTGTTAAGGGAGAAATGTCAAGCTGGGCTATTTTGTTACTGTTTGATGCTGCTTCAAAAACACGTATGAAGAAGCGCTCTCATATCTTAGAAAATAGCCAGCATGACAGTTCCTCTTTAACTAAAATTGTGAGGTATTCATTAGTTTCAAAAGCATTTTCAACTATTGTCACTTCCTTGATTCGCCAAATTCAAATGTGAATGGCTACTGAAATAATTGTTACCTTGTGTTACCTTTTCTATTGTAAGTTAAATCCATGCTGCTGGTTTCCTAGAGTCAAACGTAGGAACTGAAGGATAATTTGATTTGTTCCTATTCAGAATAGTATTGTTCTACATTGAACACAAATATAAAATATTGCATTTAAAAAATGACTTTTATTCGCTTCAATGTATTTAAATGTGGAAAATATCATATTTTTCATAATATATACCAAAATAGATAGAAAGTAAAACTAGTTGACTTTGAAAACAGCAGCTTGACCTATACACCCAATGTGTTAGCTAGTGGAAGACTGATCATGGTAACCGACTATTTAACAATGTCATAGACCCCAGTGTCACTCAGAGAGCAGTTGTCTTATTTCTATCTTTATCTCACTGTCATAGGAGTTGACTCTTTGTATCACAGCCTTTTAGTTAGCTTTATTCCACCAAGAGGAGTGCTAAAAACTGCTCACAGACTTTCAGGGATTTGCAACCTAAAAATCGCTTAAATTAAATTATTTTACTGTTACCTTTGTCTGTAAAGCGCTTTAAGTACAAAGAAAAGTGTTATATACAATTGAATTTATTATTATTATTTCCCAAACGAAATATTTTCTGCAGTCTGAGTGCAACAAATCAATTTCTGACGTGTCTAATCTGGGTGAATGTATTTTGCGTATTATTTTCTAAAACACAATACACACTATATACAGTAACACACAACTGAATGAAAACGCATGGTGGGGTAATGTTGGGGGGGGGGGGGGGGGGGTGTCTCTTGTCGGTCCCTCTGAGGGAAATCTCACCTGAGCTCATGTGTTCTTCCCCCTGACAGGCTAATCTCATA
>CM051002.1:30656061-30676061 GCA_027704905.1 Muraenolepis orangiensis | reverse complement strand
TCTTTCCAGAGCCTCATTCCTGATAAAAGGAGGAACGTTGGATATAATTATCCTTTTTGCTGGATTTACTAGTGGAAACACGGGGATAAAGGAGTCGTGAATTACCACTCCCAGCTCCGCAATCCAATCCACTTTATCCACACAATCCAAAAAAATTACAACTGCATTGTTCATCCGCGATGCAGATTTCACACCGTCGTGACCCACAACAGCTCCGACGGCTAAACTACACTCTTCCACGGTGCAGTTCGGTCCGGGGGAGAGCTTTACAGCGTGTCTGCGCGTCAGACGCTCCAAACCCATAGCTGCGGGCGGCATGCCGACCAGCAGAGCTGGTGGCCGCTACTCGCTCCAAAACACACCAAACACTCAACTAACAACACTGACAAACAAAACGTACATATATATAGATACACAGAACAAAGATAGAAATCACTTTCAGAACGTTTTAACTCACGCAAACCGCTCACTCATACATACCACCTCGCTCCCAAACACTCGCTCCGAAACACACGCATGCGCAGAGAGAGAGAGAGAGAGTGAGGCAGAGAGAGAGAGAGAGAGAGAGAGAGAGAGAGAGAGAGAGAGAGAGAGAGAACGAGTAGACACTAGAGAGGAGTAAAAGAGAGAGACAGGAAGAGAGAGAGGGAATACAGAGAGAGGGAGGAGTAGACATGAGGGATGGAGAGAGAGAAAGAGAGAGAGAGAGAGAGAGAAAGAGAGAGAGAAAGAGAGATAGGGAGGATGAGAGAGAAATTGAGAGAGGGAGGAGTAGACACGAGGGATGGAGAGTGAAAGAGAGAGAGAGAGAGAGAGAGAGAGAGAGAGAGAGACCAAGACGGCAAGAGAGCAACAGAGAGTAAGCATACAGAGAGGAGACGCAGCCCTATCCTATCCGGCATTACTGGCTGGCTCATGGATAATCATAACTCATCAATCAGTGTCTGTCTCTCTGAGTCTCCGGCTGGTTCCCAGCTGAGCTTGAGGGCCATCTGTTGGTCTGGGCCAGTGGAGCCCTCTCTCCCCTCCACATCTCCCTGGCTATATCTCTCTCTCTCTCTCTCTCTCTCTCTCTCTCGCTCTCTCTCTCTCTCGCTCTCTCTCTCTCTCTCTCTCTCTCTCTCTCTCTCTCTCTCTCTCTCTCTCTCTCTCTCTCTCTCTCTCTCTCTCTCTCTCTCTCTCTCTCTCGCTCTCTCTCTCTCCCCTTCACTCGCTTCTCAATTTTCAGCTGTCTTTCCTCCCTCAATTTCCATCCGCCAACTGTTTCAGAAAAATACTGGCGACATTTTAACTTGAATAAATCATTTTCAAGAGTTTTGCAAATCCCTGAGCAACATATGGCAGTCAAACAGGAAGACACAATTGTATATTATGTTGACTCAAGTCACACCTAAAAGTATTGGTCAGCGATGCCAAGATGTTGTCCTGTGTAATCCAAACTCAAGCTTGATCCAAACTAAAGTATACAAAAGGGGCTTTTCTCACCAAATTGGGAGATTCCTTGTGTTCTTGAAAATGTGTTTTTTCTTTCCTTTCAATTGTTCATTCAATGACTCCTCAAGATTGAGGATTTCCCCGTCTGTTCTTCTCCACTCGAAACAACCGCTCCACTCTCCTCCTCCCCTCGCCTGGTATCATACAGCTATATCCCCCTCACTTCCCAGGCAATTACCAAACCTGCCCCCACGTTGAAAGAAGCCCTCTATCCCCCAGTCGGACCCCCATCTATTTCCTCCCTCTTGCACGTCCGTCCATCAGGCTGGGACCGTACTCCTTGCTCCTAACCCCCCCCCCCCCCCCCCCCTCATCCCCTCAAGCCCCAAAATAAAGCCTTATATCTGGTACCTTCCATCTGGCTGACCCCCCCCGCCCGCCCCCTTCCTCTCTCAGCAGAAAGTCTTTGCTTCATTCCATTCTCATAATACCTCTCGCCTTTTCTTCATGACAAAAAAGCCAATCCCTGCCACAACACAGATGCTTGTTGTGTCCCTTTGTGAAGCTCCACAAAGCCTACCGCTATGCGGTAAGACTAGAAGAGGTGTCTTTTCAATCGTGCGTTTTGGAGATTTTCAGTTGCATTCCTTAAAACCGGCTGAAGGGGTGTTAGGGCCTTAATTAAATGTATTTTCCTTTTAGTTATTTCAATGTTGAAGTCTAATTAAATTTTTGAAGTAATATGAACGCAAAAAATTATAATCTATATATATATCTAAATGAATCTAGAAATTATTAATTCTTACTTGCCCGCACTGCACAGCGAGACAAATTATTTCCCCTATAAACCATCATCTGCCTTGTCTTTATCAACTGATTCTGAGTGAAGAAAATCAAGGATAAACTATGACCGTGCTGTTCCATCGAGGGTTATAAAGTCTCTTTAATAAATCATACTGAATACCCAACGTAATACCGGTGTGTGTGTGTGTGTGTGTGTGTGTGTGTGTGTGTGATCACCCTAAATCACATCGGACAAAAGAACAGGTTTTCTTTAACCAGAATCTCCTCTAATTCGCACACACTGAAGGCTGCCCTCGATCAGCGACATAATGAACGGCCGTCCCAAACGTATAATATATCATTTAACTTCGGCCCCCAGCCCCACCGACCGCACAAGGCTGTCGAACGCACACCCGTCTATGCGTGACTATGCTAATAGCCGGCCCTGCCAGCCAGGGCGCAATGGACTGCTTCCTGTATGAATAAGACGCCATTATGGAGATGTCAGGGAGCTTCAACGATGCCTTAATATGCACAATATGTCACTTTAACTTCTTTATCGCGCCCTCCATGATGGATGGTGGTGGGGTTCTGCTCAAAGCCCATGACTGACTGTTGAAAGCCTGGGCGGGGGGGGCAAACCTTAGGCCGGGGGGGGGGGGGGGGGGGGAAATAAGAATGGAAAATAACCTAAAAAGAAAGTCCTGTCTGGTGAACTCTTGAACCCTCGATGTGCGTATTCTTTGACGCAGAAGTTTGGAAATGATGCGGAGAGTGAAGGCAGGGAAATGTTCATCAACTGGAACCCTTGCCTTTCATGTTCCGTAAAGTTTGAAATGGCATCGGGAGTTAAATGACATTTAGTTTCAGTGTCATATTCGCTGCCACTGGCAGATCTTCCATTTAAAACAAAAGTATAAACTTTTAGTACAAATCTACATTGCTCTATTATTCAGGAATTTATAGTTAGCTATTATGTCGAATGTTGAGGATTTTCTCCTTAGTTCTCGGTTGTCTGAGGTTAGGTGGGGTCCATATTTCAAGAACTAGAGATTCCAAAAAAGTAAGTAAAAGTAATATGTTTAAGATACAGCAGGTGTTCATTCATAACTATTTCCATTTCTCTCTCTGGCTGATTCCAATTTGGCTGTGCAACTTAGAAAATTAAAAAACGTACTTCAAATCATTTTTACTTCCTTTGACTGTCTTCCGTTTGTGTTTTTTGTTCCGTTTCTTCAGGTCCAGCCGCCAAGAAAACATATGTGAGTTACAACGACCTTGCAATCTGACAACATCCTTCCATCAGACAGAGAGAGAAAGAGAGACAGACAGAGACAGACAGAGACAAGGAGAGAGAGAGAGAGAGACAGACAGAGACAAGGAGAGAGAGAGAGAGAGACAGACAGAGACAAGGAGAGAGAGAGAGAGACGGAGAGAGAGATAGAGAGACAGAGGGAGAAAGAGCGAGAGAAAGTGGGGTTGGGAAAAGGGATAGGTGGAAAAAAGTGATGTCAAGGGTGGAGTGGACTGTTCTCTTTCATCTACTGTCAAACACCGCCCCGAAAAGAAGAAGAAGAACAGGCAGGAGGTGATTTCCTGTTTCCTGTCTCATGTTGCTTCACTGCCCACCTACACATTCAAGGATGCCGGCCAAACAGCAGCCTGCTACAGCAAAGCCTTCTGGGAAATGTTCCTTAAAAACAAACTCAGTTTGAGTGTCAAAGGGAACTGTATTACAAAAAGAAGGACACAATGAAAACAAAAAAAACAACCCAAATGATATCATAGCGTGGGGTTGGAAGAACCAAGGCCAAATTGTTTTTGTTGCGGTGTAATTCAAACACATTTGTGGCAGTTAGGCTGAGAACCGACAGACAGGCAGCATGTTTGTGCACCAGTGGATTTTAGACTGCTCTTGGGTTGTGCTCAAGAACTGAGACCGTCCGGCCGGTTGAGTTCAGGGGAACCCCCCCCCCCCCCCTGACCTCTTCAAGACCTGGCTTATCCCCACTGCCAAGGTCCTACAGCAGTCAGCTCAGCATGCCATCACTGTACCAGTGGATCAAGTGCACCCGCAGTACATGACTTTTACCTGTGGGGGCGCTAACGACCTCTCATCTTTAAATGTACTTCCAAACTGCAAGTTTTTTCCTGCCCTTTTCCCCCCTCCTCTGTCCATCTGTGGTCCGTTCTGGCCCGTTATGTGTTGGCCTCCTTTCTCTCTGATTGTTGACAGTTTTCTAACACGGAGTATGAGTATGATGTCCATGATGATGAATCTGTTTTGGTTAGTTTGTTTGTTGGTTTGTTTGTTGGTTTGTTAGTTTTGATTTCCTTGCTTCTTGGATGCACTTTTTTTATTTTTAGATTGAAGCCATATTCTTCTGTTTGAGAGAAGCTGGGATGTTCTTTTGACTGGTGATCTGTCACCCAATGTGGTGCGGTTAGCTTAGTTAGGAATACACTGTTTTCAAAAATAAAAGCATGAAGATTGGAACCTAAAACCTCTCTTCGTAATATCTCACCTTGTTCTGTGTTGTGAGTCGATCTTGGTCATCCAAACCAAGACTCGACCACGGACAGAAATGTTGGAGGGTGAGCTGTTGATCCCAGGGGCCCGGAACCTCAGATAGGAGCTAATCAAATCCTGTTTAATTCCTTAAAACCATTTATTGACTTCCAGTTGGTTCTTTTTCGTCCAATTGATAAAAGCCTCTGCAGTGTGTGTGTGTGTGTGTGTGTGTGTTCGTCTCCATATTCACACGCAGAAATTATTTCGGTATTTTGTCCGTGTACCATGATGAAGATTACGATGAAGACGATGATGACCCTTTACTGTGTTTTAGCTGATGAGACGGGAGCCCCCCCCCCCCCCCCCCCTCACCACCTGTTGAACCCAGGGGCCCCTAAGGTGGTTATGGTTGTAAATGCATGCCTGATATGTTTGATGTTGAAACTGAATCAGAAAAAAAAAAGGATAAAAATAAAAAATATCGATATAAAATAAGGATTGCTGCGAAATCGTCATAACATGGTAATTGCCACCTCTCCTCTCCGGTCCGTCCTGATCTCCACACTGTTGGTTTTCTGTGTTTGTTTGTTTGTTTGTTTGTTTGTTTGTTTGTTTGTTTTGAAAGCTTTTTTTGTTTCGGTTTCATGTGAAAAGTTGGAATATATTTTTCTCACTTGGCAGAATATGGCTTCGGTTGGTCTCGGTTGAGTTTCTTACCGCCCTCAGCACCCATGAGGAAATCTAGAAGAAGAAGAAGAAGAAGAAGAAGAAGAAGAAGAAGAAGAAGAAGAAGAAGAAGAAGAAGAAGAAGAAGAAGAAGAAGAAGAAGAAGAAGAAGAAGAAGAAGAAGAAGAAGAAGGGGATGAAGTAAAAGAAAAATAAATTAAAAACAAAAGATGGATCTATATTTAAAAGCTAAATATATTTAAAAAAAAGACAAAGCATGTATGTTTTCTACTGTTTGTACTCGGTATCTCCATGTTGCCCTTGCTGCTTCTGTGCCAATGCTGTGGGAGAGGTCTGTGACCCATCATGCAACTATTCTGTGGTGTTGTCCAAGAATGTATTAACATCAAAATAAAAAAGATTTGGTTAATTTTTTTTATATTCCCTGAAGACAAAACTGTGTTGGAGTTTTTCATCACGAGGTTGCCGTCGGTTGATGGAGGAAAAAAACATCTAAAATACACAAAAAATACATAATACAATACAATACAACACAATGCCACACTATCCCTTACTATTATATGCTGCACGATACCATGCTATACTATACATTAGCGCCGTAATGTCCTGCAGTATACTATCTATAATGTTTTAATCCTTTGAGTTTATTTTACTTCAGTTTAAAGCTTTTTCAGGTCTACAAAATCCCAGACTCTGAGAAACACGTAAATCCCTGCTTTAAATATGTGCATGCTGTGCAAAAACAAAATAACAACTAAACGAAAAAAGATGTCTTTGTTCTCCTGGACACTATGAGCTCTATGAGGACTATGAGCACACAGCACAGATAGGTTGTGTCATTCTTAAACCATAGTTCTGCAACAGTGCTTCTTCATTATTCCTTTCTGTTTTTTTTTTGTTAGCCTCAATACTGTATTAGCGCAATAACCATTAATTTATGTGTTTCGTTTTCCATTTCTTATGCTCCAGCGATTATCCTATCCCCCTCTGGTATTAGCAGCCAGGCTAGAGCATTCCTAATTCCTATACCCCTTTATCTCAGCACAAGACCCATTCCTATTCTCTATGTTACAAGGCATCATGCTATATGAGCATGTGACCCATTCCCATGTCTCCATGCCACTAACCACCATGCTATATGTGCACAAGACCCATTCCTATGTCTGTGTGCTATGAGCCGTGAGCGGAATATTCCGTCTACGTCTGTCAGACCACAGGGCACTTTCAACACCTGGGGGAAAAAATAGCCTGCGTTAAGACAAATCGCCCATATCTGCAGGACGATAAACGCCGGGGTGAGGAGGGTCACAGATGTATTCGATGTGCTCCTTCTCACGGTCGCTCTGTTGTCATCCACGGTGCGAGGCGAGGGGAGGGGTGAAAAGTGAAAGTGCTTGGGAAAAGTACTTTCCCTTTCTGTTGAGGAACTAATCTGACGAGAGGCGTCACCTCCAGACGGCTGCCCTTGAGCGGGCTGAATAGATGGGACCCTCCGTGGCGGTTGGTCCTTACCCTGGCTCATCACAATGCGTGTCCTCTGGATGATGTTGATGGCCCCATACATCATGTAATGTTGCGGGGGGGGGGGAGGGGGGCTACAATACACACACACACACACACACACACACACACACACACACACACACACACACACACACACACACACACACACACACACAACAACACAACTCCTGGGCCCTGGTGAGTTACGAATGACCCGGTGTGTGTTTGGTTCCCACCTGCGAGGAGTGAGGAAGCGGTGGAGTGATGGGTGACTGCGCCAAAAGTCAGGCGGGGGTTCCATCCAAGGGTCACAGAGACACGTCGCCGGCTTCCTCTTTGTGAGGCGAGGAGTTAATGTTCCTCACCGTCTCCTTACCGAGGAGGAGGTATGCGATCCGGATCATTGTCATGTGGGAACGCAATCAGAGCCAATCACAGTATTTCATCTGGCTCTTTTTCTCCTTCTCCTTTTTATTCCTTTGCAGTAAGTGAAGCCTTGCATAGTGCTGAACCTTAAAGGAAGTTAAAGGATGGCACCTATTTCATATGTTCACTTTGAAATGCATTGTAAGTTGCATTGCAAACCTGTTGAATGCTACTATTACCATGCATTTTACTGCAACATTTGCACTCTGGTTAGATGCCAATTTTTTTCCGCTGAACTGTACTTGTGCTGTGCGATGATGATACATTTTAATCCAATCTAATGTAATCTAATCTAAATGACAGTTAACCTAATCATGACCTGTTTATCGCTCAAAGCAGGTGCCAAATAGTCTACTCTTAAAAACCTTCAAACAAATTGTGTCCAAATCCGTCTTCATGAAGTTCATATGTCAAAGAGGCAGCAGCATCGCTGTCTTTTAAAGACACAAAATCAATTAAGGCCATTAAGGACATATAAAAAGGATGCCATTCTCGTCCCCCAAACATATTGTTCCTCTCCTGCTCACACATCTCCAGTGGAGATATCAGGGTGCCGATGCAGCCACTGCGACCGCAGCTCCTCTCCAACACAACGCTAATTGGTTTGGCTGCCACTAATCTAATTGGACACACAAGGTTAGCTATGGGAATCCGCCGCGCAGACACTCCCTTCCCTCTCTCCCTGTGCCGTTGCTCGTACCTCTCTCACCCCTCCCCCTCCCCCTCTCCCCACGCTCCCCTGGGTCCTCGTTCTCTCTCCCCCATCCTTCTTATCTCCCTCCTTCCGTTCCGTCATCCCTCTCTCCCTCCTTACGACCGTCGCGCCTCCTGCCCTCTCTCTCTCTCTCTCTCTCTCTCTCTCTCTCTCTCTCTCTCTCTCTCTCTCTCTCTCTCTCTCTCTCTCTCTCTCTCTCTCTCTCTCTCTCCTCTCTCTCTCTCTCTCTCTCTCTCTCTGTCTCCCTCCATTTCTATCCTTCTTTCCCTCCTCCCTCACCCTCCTCATCCTCGCTCCCTCCAACTCCCCCCTCTCCTCCTCCTCTCCTTCTCTAGCTTCCTCCTTTCCTCACCCCACTCCTCTCCCCTCCCCCGGCCCTCACTCCATACTCAGCTCTTATCAGAGAAACACTTGTCTGAATAATATGGGAGGATGAGGAGGGAAGATGAGGGATGGAATATACAGCTGTGTGTGTGTGTGTGTGTGTGTGTGCATGTGTTTGTTTGTTGAATTAATGACTCCAATTTACAATCTACAAATCACAACATCTTTGTGTAATATAATGATTGTATACAATGATATAATTTGACTAATTGTAGATACTATGATTATTATCAAATGATTATCGCATGTCTGAAAAACGTGCCTCAGTGAGCTGGCGATTCTAGCCCTGCCACTCTCTCTTTCTCTACCTCCCTCTCTCTCTCTCTCTCTCTCTCTCTCTCTCTCTCTCTCTCTCTCTCTCTCCTCTCTCTCTCTCTCTCTCTCTCTCTCTCTCTCACTCTCTCTTTCTCTACCTCCCTCTCTCTCTCTCTCTCTCTCTCTCTCTCTCTCTCGCTCTCTCTCTCTCTCTCTCTCTCTCTCTCTCTCTCTCTCTCTCTCTCTCTCTCTCTCTCTCTCTCTCTCTCTCTCTCTCTCTCTCTCTCTCTCTCTCTCTCTCTCTCTCTCTCTCTCTCTCTCTCTCACTCTCTCTTTCTCTACCTCCCTCTCTCTCTCTCTCTCTCTCTCTCTCTCTCTCTCTCTCTCTCTCTCTCTCTCTCTCTCTCTCTCTCTCTCTCTCTCTCTCTCGCTCTTCCTCTTTCTCCCTCTCACTCTCTCACTCTCTCACCTCTCCTGTTCTCTCTCTCTCACCTCTCCTGTACTCTCTCTCTCTCTCTCTCTCTCTCTCTCTCTCTCTCTCTCTCTCTCTCTCTCTCTCTCTCTCTCTCTCTCTCTCTCTCTCTCTCTCTCTCTCTCTCTCTCTCTCTCTCTCTCTCTCTTCCTCTCTCTTCCTCTCACCCCCCCCCCCTCTCTTTCTCTCTCTCTATCTCTCTTTTCCCCCCGCTCTTCCTCCAGGGCTGGAGCAGAAGTGGGTGTCAGCAGTCAAGGACCCTACCGAGGCACTGCTGGCGAGGCAAAACACACAACCCCCTTATATTCCCTCTCTCTCTCTGTCTGTCCAACTGTCCATCTCTCTCTCTCTCTCTCTCTCTCTCTCTCTCTCTCTCTCTCTCTCTCTCTCTCTCTCTCTCTCTCTCTCTCTCTCTCTTTCTCTCTCTCTCTCTCTCTCTCTCTCTCTCTCTCTCTCTCTCGCTCTCTCTCATTTTCTCTGTATCTTTATATCATTCATTCTCTCCAGCTCTTTCTCTCCCTCTTGTTCTCCTTATTTTTCCTGCAACGCTTCTTGGATTGCTATTATTAAAATGCGGCTGAACTTGGGGTCACTCATTTACATTTATATAAAAGCTTGTTGGTCCAGTGAATTGTTTTCCAAACCTTCACCCTCACCTGCTTGGCGCTATTACAAGCTGGACAGCATGAATAGCATTTAGTGAAGACACTTCACAGTTTTAAGTATGCTTTTAGTCAAGTCAAGATGTACTCTAATTCCAACATTGAAAAAAAGATGCAATTGACATGGTTTCTATTGACTATCTAGCTCAGTGTTTCCCAAAGTGTGAGGCCCAGTGAGATGGACTGGAATGGAGAATGTAATGTATTGTAGTAAGGGGGAAAAGCACATTTACTACGATGGTACAATTTAAATGACCTGCGTGTGCGCAGATGTAATCTCGGCAACCCACAGCGAGGGCAGCACCTTCAATAGCTTATGTGGGATGCATCGAGGCAAATGACACAGGGTTAGGGGTTTGATTGCCACTGGGGCCGACACATGTTATTATTATTATTATTATTATTATTATTATTATTATTATTACACATTTCCAACACAACATTTACCCGCTCTCGTTCTCTCCATCATATTTGTATCTTGTCTTTGCTTACCTTCACAAAACAAACCATCCTGCCCTGCTTTCCAAAACGAATCAATTAATGAGTGATATTTAATAACATCCAAAATAATCTTCTTCGAACAGACTTACCACAAGACAATTAGAGAGAGAGAGAGAGAAGGAGAGAGAGAGAGAGAGAGAGAGAGAGAGAGAGAGAGAGAGAGAGAGAGAGAGAGAGAGAGAGAGAGAGAGAGAGAAAGAGAAACCAAAGAGAATGAAATGAAGTCAACGGCCAGGTGACTTCATCACACAAAGGTGTGTGTGTGTGTGTATGTGTGTGTGTGTGTGTGTGTGTGTGGGGGGGGGGGGGGGGGCATTCGCCTCGACCACATTAAAGCACAAATAGTCTTGAGCGAAGCATCGCTAGCGAGCAGCAGGGGTTAGTCCGCCTGGCGCCCGCGCCCCCCCCCCCCCCCACGTCTCTCCGCTGATGACGTCTCCTCTCTATCAGGCGAGAGATAAACCGGGTGTCAATGGAAACCAATTTGAGGCATCCAAGGGAAAAGCACGTTATTAACCCCACTGTCAGGGGACTGGATAGCTGTATTCTGTCCTTCTTTTCCTTTTCTCCTCCTCCTCCTCCTCCTCCTCCTCCTCCTCCTCCTCCTCCTCCTCCTCCTCCTCCTCCTCCTCCTCCTCCTCCCCCTCCTCTTCCTCTTCCAGTTTTTACTGGATCGGAAGAAGGAGGAGAGAAGGGGAGAGGACAAAGGGAGAAAGGGAGGGAGGGGAGGTCATCAGTGATGGGCAGAGAGAGAAAGAGAGCCGATGCGAGAGAGAGAGAGAGAGAGAGAGAGAGAGAGAGAGAGAGAGAGAGAGAGAGAGAGAGAGAGAGAGAGAGGGAGAGAGAGAGAGAGAGAGAGAGAGAGAGAGAGAGAGAGAGAGAGAGAGAGAGAGAGAGAGAGAGAGAGAGAGAGTTGAGGCGGACGAGAAAGGGGAAATTCTCAGCAGCTGTTTGAAAAGTGGATAAATCATAATCTTTTCTGCCTAAATACTAAAGTCTGGCAGTCTGAAACTAAACTATCAGCTTTAGTAGACGTCAGAGGACACTGAAGAAAGAGAGGCTTATAAAACGCAAGCTGCTGGAGTAACAACCATGGTTCATTGGTGTGGAGGACTACAGAATGTGATCTATCTATCTAGCTATCTATCCATCCAACTCGTCTGTCCGCCTGTCTCCCTCTCTTCTTGCCTGTCTCTCTCTCTCTCTCTGTCCGCTCCTCTGCATGCTACATTCTCTGTGAGCCAGTCTTACACATCCAGTTCCCCGCCTGTCCATCTGTCTCCATGTGTTCCCCTGTGCCTGCTGTGAAGCGGTCTTGCAGTTCAAGCAGTAATAGATGAGTTTCCTGGTGGAGTGTGTTGGCGTAATCACTTCCACGTCTTAGCTATTGGAAAACGTATGGAAATGTCATGCAGCCCCACTGTTCACCTGCTGCCGCTGGGTCCTAGTTCTGACGTTCTACCAAGTCGGGACAGAACCGGTTGTTTTGGCCTCATAACCCCTAGTATTTGTACCAGTGACTGACAGTGGCATTGCTTAAATGCAGCAAAAAGGTGCATACATATTTATATGCCTTTTTGGACAGGACAGTGAAGAGAGAGACAGGAAAATGGATTGAAAGAGAGGGAGTTACAGGATGTGGTGTATGAGGTGAGGCATAAAGCTGCCCAGTATTACCCCGAACCGCAACCTGAACGGAGTCACAGAACAGCTTGTTTTAGTGTTATGGTTTGGTAGTCCCCCCCCCCCCCCCCCCCCCATGAAGCCCTGAAATTAACTTGGTGTGTTGAGACTTCTACTGAGAATTCAAC
Source organism: Muraenolepis orangiensis (assembly GCA_027704905.1). NCBI lineage: Eukaryota > Metazoa > Chordata > Actinopteri > Gadiformes > Muraenolepididae > Muraenolepis > Muraenolepis orangiensis. Next base: position 30,663,916 of record CM051002.1, on the reverse strand, counting down.
ACAGTAGTTCTAAGCAGCATTAGGCGGCTTCGTGCCAAGTGTTGTTAGTCTCTCTTCCTCTTGCTCGCGAGGACTTTGTGGTTGTTTTGTGGGAAACTCGGTAGTGCAGCTCTTTCATTCAGAGCCGCGGTAGCGTAGCCGTTGCTCCGATATTCATTGTAAATGTTGGTTGTTCTCAGCCCTACTTCGAGGTAACTTTCCATAAAAAAGCGTCTAAATTGTGCTAAACGACTTAACGTAAAATGCAAACACAGAGAACATTTGCAAAGAAACATAATCGCATCCAATTAGAATGAGGACATAACAAACGACACGGTGTCGTTTGTTATGTCCTTATTTCACTGGGAATGTGTTTACGAGCGATTATGATAATGAATACCTCACCTTTTAAATAGTGTTTCAACAGGAGCTTGTGCATTTCACGCACTGCAGCAAAACGTAGTAGACCTGAATAGCACAACAAACATTCATCAGATGCAGTAATTGGCCTTCAGTTGTTATGTTTATTTTTTCTTTCCGGTTGCCTGACACAAGGCCAGAAAAATGTTTTAATTCCGTCATGAAGGGATGGCGTACAGCGCTGCTGAGCAGCATGGTGACACCGCTGCCTTGGATTGACTGGCTACCTTCTCAATACAACGGCACCTTCAGTATCTTACTGTATCACATTCGAGAGGGACACTTGTCTGCTAATACCGGATAATATCTTTGTTTTTAAATAAAGAGAGTGACATTGATATATGAACACATAATTAAGGCATGCAAGCTAACTAGAGTCGCTAGAATTACCAGAATGAATTTGCCCAACTCATTTTGTTATTTAGTGTTTTCTCTCTCTCTCTCTCTCTCTTTCGTGTATCATCATCATATGTCCAGCTCAGTGTCACAAAGCCACGCTCTCGTCTCTGGTCCCACATGGAAGAGGCCAGCCTCTGAAGGAGGTCTGTACAGAGGACAGGTGGTGATTATGTGGTCGGCAGTCTGCTCAGGCTCGCCACACTCACATACTGCGCTGTCTGCCAGGCCCCACTCCTTCATGGACGCTTTGAAGCGACCAACCCCAGTACGGAGGCGGTTCAGCAGGGTCCAATGCCGGCGTGGTAGATGTTCTCCTTCGACTCCATCTCCCGGATCTTGGATGTGATGGTGCAGACGTGTGGGCTCAGCCGACTCCCATTCCTGCTTCCAGGAAGTTGCTAGCCATGCCCTTGTAGACAGGTCCTCAGGGATGGAACCAAGCATCTCTTGTGCTGTCCTGTTGTAGGGGTGACGGGACTTGAGTCTGCTTGGGGGCGCTGCCTGTGTTGTTGTTTCGTGCAGGATATGCCAGTCATGTTCTTGGGCTTTCCTTGCAAGTGCGAGGATAGCGGCCTCTCGTCGGAGACCGGCCGGGGCAATTCCCGCTAGGACTGGCAGGTAGGACACGGGGGTGGGCTTTAGGCAACCGGTTATGATCCGAAGGGCATTGTTGATGATAGGATCAACCTTCTTCACATGTGGGCTTCTACTCCAGACTGGGGCGCAGTATTCGGCAGCAGAGAACACCAGGGCTTGTGTGGAGATTCGTAGTGTCCTGGCGGAGGCACCCCAGGTTGTGCCAGCAAGGCGGCGGATAAGCGAGACCCTTGCTGTCACTTTGGCTCTCACTTCCTCAAGGTGCCGTTTGTAGGACAGTGTCCTGTCCAGCCGAACACCGAGGTACTTGGGGGCTAGTTGGTGCTCCAGACGCTTGTTGTCGACGGACACCGACAGTTCCCTTTTGGCCTCTCTGTTGCACAGGTGGTATGCGGCCGACACAGTCTTCCCAGTACTGAGCTGCAGACGCCACTTGCGCAGGTAGGCAGCCAAGATGCCCATGTCCTGGTTGAGACCCTGTTCCACCGCTGACCATGTTGTTCGACGCAGCATGATGGCCAGATCATCCGCGTAACCATATTGTCTGGATGTTGTCTCCGGGAGGTCGTGGATGTAAATATTGAACAGCAGTGGTGAGAGGACAGACCCCTGTGGCACCCCGTTTCTCAATCTCCTCAGTCTGCTTCGCTGGCCATCGCTGGTTCGGAGGATGAAGCTGCGGTTGGACAGCATCTCCATTATGAACTTCACCATATGCCTGTCTGGGATAGTCCTCAGCAGCTTCAGGTGAAGTCCACGGTGCCAGACGGTGTCATATGCGGCTGTTAGGTCAAGCAACACAACCCCAACTTTCTCTTTGGCCTGAAAGCTGTCCTCGATGTCCTGGGTGAGCAGGGTTACCTGATCTACTGTTGACCTGCCCCGCCGGAAACCAGCCTGTTCCCTTGGAAGCTGTGGGTCCACTACTGGCTCTATGCGGCTGAGGATCATCCTCTCAAGTATCTTGAATGGGACGCAGAGCAGCGAGATGGGTCTGTAGGCCTTAGGGTCTTCGCAGTTTGCCTGGTTTCAGCAGGGCGATAACAGCAGCACGGCGCCAGGTCTTCGGCAGTTTGGACCTCTGGAAGCAGGATGAGAAAAAGAGCACAGCCAGGCAGATGTTGTCTCACTCTGGTGGGTCACGAACTCTGGGTGGATGTTGTCATGCCCCGGGGACTTGCCTTGCCTAAGGTTGCCGATGGCCGCCCTAAGTTCAGCTGTTGTAAACTGTGACAAAATTTAGTGTTTTGTTTTTCTCCTTTGGGTGTGCGTGCTTGTTGTTGTAGAACCAACACCATCGCACAGTTTTGCTGGGAGATGCACTGTTGGGGTCTACAGAACACTAAGACAAGCGATGCAAACAATCGATGCCACTCACAGGATTGGAGGAAAGAAGGGGAAGAAAAATTAGAGCAGCACAATGGGACACACTCCATTCCTCACCGATCTTCCATTGTTGACGCCAGGAACAAAGCGTACTGTACTTCATCATTTACATTGAGCTCAGGCGTGCCGATACATCGATATTCCACACACGAAACCACAAAGCCAAACACAAACAACAGAGGCACGGTCACCACCACCGCATATGGGCACAAACCCCCAAACTCCTTCTGATCCCTAACACTATGCTCTTCCTGTTTACCAGCTCAGCATTTAGCTGATGCTTTATCCAAAACGACTCACAGTGATTGTATTGAGATACATTGTGTACAAGTGTGTGTGTGTGTGTGTGTGTGTGTGTGTGTATGTGTGTGTGTGTGTGTGTGTGTGTGTGTGTGTGTGTGTGTGTGTGTGTGTGTGTGTGTGTGTGTGTGTGTGTGTGTGTGTGTGTGTGTGTGTGTATGTGTGTGTGTGTGTGTGTGTGTGTGTGTGTGTGTGTGTGTGTGTGTGTGTGTTTGTGCATGGACCCGTTCCCCGTCCCGAAGCCTAGCTGGGCCTCCCTCATCCATCCTCCCTATCCTCCGCCTGCACACATCATCTGTTTGGGACGCAGCGGCCATACATCACCATGGCAGTGGAGAGAGAGAGAGAGGTGGGCGGAGAGAGAGAGAGAAGGAGAAAGGGAAAACGAGAGATAGAGAGAGAGGGGAACAAGAGAGACAGAGGAACAAGAGAGAGAGAGAGAGAGAGAGAGAGAGAGAGAGAGAGAGAGAGAGAGAGAGAGAGAGAGAGAGAGAGAGAGAGAGAGAGAGAGAGAGAGCGAGAGAGAGAGAGAGAGAGAGAGAGAGAGAGAGAGAGAGAGAGAGAGAGAGAGAGAGAGAGAGAGAGAGAGAGAGAGAGAGAGTGGTATATAGATAGATAGATAGATAGATAGATAGATAGATAGATAGATAGATAGATAGATAGATAGATAGATAGATAGATAGATAGATAGATAGATAGATAGATAGATAGACAGATAGAGTAGAGAGATAGAGAGATAGAGAGAAGAGATAGAGAGAGAGAGAGAGAGAGAGAGAGAGAGAGAGAGAGAGAGAGAGAGAGAGAGAGAGAGGAGCGAAAGAGAGAGAGAGGAGCGAGCGAGGGGGAGACAACGAAAGAGAAAGGCTAGAGATATAGCACAGAAGAGAGAGAGAAAACCTAGAGAGATATATAGAGAGGAAGAGAGGTAGAGAGAGGTAGAGAGGGGGAGAGAGAGAGAGAGAGAGAGAGAGAGAGAGAGAGAGAGAGAGAGAGAGAGAGAGAGAGAGAGAGAGAGGCTCTTAAAGTTGCATAAACGCAGTGTCGCCCCAGCGTCTGCCGACTCCTTTTGATGGATGAGGACCTCACAGGGAACGGGAGAGAGAGAAAGGAATGGTGTTTCTGATGAGAGGTGATGAGAGAAAGAAAGAACGCCGTCTGCTAGCTGCTGTACCAGCGCCGCTGGGAGCTGGAGATAATAGTAACAGGGTAAACATTGATTAAAGTTGAGTCTCTGTCTAGACTCAAGTAGCTCCTCGACACGATCTGCAATGTTGCGCAGAACAATGGGCAGATTGAGCTTTCTGTTGTAGCTGACATGCATCCTGTATCCTGTATCCATGCATCCTGTATCCATATACAGTATACATATCTATATTTATATATACAGTATATTTATATTTTATTGTATGCTCATATCCAAAAACGTCTTACAATCGCTCAAGGGCATACTTTTTCAAGTATAGCTGACCCCCCGGAAACAAACCCCTAACCCTGACAGCATTAATGCCAGTTGTACAGGACCGGGCGATGGTGTGATGTGATGTGTACAGTGTGTTTGTTCGGGTGGAATTCATGGGCACGTTTAACATAGATTCATGTATCTCGATGAGAGAAACACACGCAGTGAATGCAACATTTGGGTTGAAAAAAGGCCGTGCGGCTGACGTCAAACATCAAAGCGTTTTAACCGGTCCAACTTTTGAACACAGCTCAAAAGTGTCTGTCAGTAACACCGACACCAACCAATTACATTCCCCAGATGGCTGTTCTCTTTCAGGGCCGAGTTAGAGTTTTTACCCAAGCCACTGATTGGTTTGTCCGTTCACCGGAGAGAAGTGATCGCATCCCCAGAGACGTGTGAACACATCAAAAGCGTGCGCTTTTTTTTTGGATCGACATGGCGACAGTACAATCGGCCTCCGTCTATGAAATATTCTGCTGGTGGCTGTGGTGTGTGTGTGTGTGCTGCCTTGTTATTCAAATCCATTTGTGGTTTATTTTAGTTTTTTAAGTGTCCAATGGCCTCCACAGGATGACGTGAGAGACAGCCACAGCCCGGGCCGTGAAGTGCGTGTCATCTGCGTGGTTTTCTACGCAGCGAGCCACATAGAGCGGGGCAGCCATCCACGAAGAGAATCCATTCAGAGTCAAGTGTCTCTTCCAACACGCCTTCACTCCAAATAAACATTCACAGGTCAGGAGTGAAAGCCAGAGAACTACACTCATCTCTCTCCTCCTCCTCCTCCTCTCTCTCCTCCTCCTCCTCCTCTTCCTTCTCCATCGTTCCAAGAGAATCCCCCTCCGCTCTATGTGGAGAGCCAGTTACCATAGCAACGCACAGCCCCGACCAGGCACAGGGAGACGTGAGCGAGAGAGCACAGGAGCGTCTTGTGGATGTCTGCCTCTCTCACAGAGAGAGGGGGGGGGGAGCGTCTGCAGCAATCTATTCGGCCGGCTTGGTTGTGAAAGGGAACAGGGTAGTACTTCACTGGATTGTGAAAGGCAACAGCGTGGTATTTCACTGGATGTGAAGGTAGCAGGGTGGCACTTCACTGGATTGTGAAAGGTAACAGGTCTGTACTTCACTGGATTGTGAAAGGTAACAGCGTGGCATTTCACTGGATTGTGAAAGGTAACAGGCTGGCACTTCACTGGATTGAGTAAAGGTAACAGGGTGGCACTTCACTGGATTGTGAAAGGTAACAGGGTGGTACTTCACTGGATTGTGAAATGTAACAGCGTGGCACTTCACTGGATTGTTAAAATGTAACAAGGTGGCGATTTCCCTGGATTGTGAAAGGTAACAGCGTGGCATTTTACTGGATTGTGAAAGGTAACAGGGTGGCACTTCACTGGATTGTGAAAGGTAACAGCGTGGCACTTCACTGGATTGTTAAAATGTAACAGGGTGGCATTTCACTGGTTTGTAAAATGTAACAGGGTGGCACTTCACTGGATTGTGAAAGGTAACAGGGTGGCACTTCACTGGATTGTTAAAATGTAGCAGGGTGGCGACTTCACTGGTTTGAAAAAGGTAACAGTGTGGCACTTCACTGGATTTTGAATGGTAACAGGGTGGTACTTCACTGGATAATTAAATGTAACAGGGTGGCACTTCACTGGATTTTGAAAGGTTACAGGCTGGTACTTCACTGGATTTTGAAAGGCAACAGGGTGGCACGTCACTGGATTGTGAAAGGTAACAGAGTGGCATTTCACTGGGTTGTGAAAGGTAACAGAGTGGTATTTCACTGGATTTTGAATAGGAACAGGGTGACACTTTACTGGATTTTGAACGGTAACAGGTGGAAGAAAGGAAAAAACCCAGAGGACCTTCTCCATCTTCAAGGGCTCCTGTCAAACCTCTCCTTGTCGCTTTCTTCCGCCAAAGCTGCATTTTACTTTTCCAAAATTAAAAGCGCAGCATCTAACCCTAAAAAACGGATTGATACTTTTTCCTCCCTCCTCCTTCCCCCTCCCGCTCCCCCCAGCTCCTCCCTTCTCCCGGATGATTTCTCCCCCGGCCGATGCTCGCATCAACCACCCATGTCTTCCCCCCACCCTCCCACATCCCTCCCTCACCCATTTCTCTCCCCTCTCCACAGATTGTGGATTGTGTGTTGTTCTTCACCTCATCACATCCAGCCGCCTCACCACATGCTCACTGGATCCAGTTCCCTCCCCTCTGCTTCAGTCCACTGCGCCTGAACTCCTGCTCTTCCTGACACACATCATTAACACATCTCTGACGTCTGGATGCTTTCCCGCTGCTTTCAAGACTGCCAGAGTCACCCCCCTCCTGAAGAAACCAACACTCGACCCCTCTGAACTCAAGAACTACAGACTGGTATCCCTTTTGCCCTTCTTATCCAAAACTCTTGAACGTGCTGTCTTTAACCAATTGTCCTTGTATCTCCACAATAACTGCCTCTTCGACCCCGACCAATCTGGTTTTAAGACAGGTCACTCGACAGAAACTCGCTCCATGTTGCTAGAGCAAATTCGCTCTCCTCGGTCCTGATACTCCTGGACCTGTCTGCGGCATTCGACACTGAACCACCAAATTCTCCTCTCCACCCTTGAGGGGATGGGTGTCTTGGGCTCTGCTCTTGCCTTGTTTGCATCCTACCTGATGGGTCGCTCCTACCAGGTGGCAATGGGAGGGTCTGTGTCAGAACCAAGCTGACTGACTACTGGGGTTCCACAAGGATCAGTCCTGGGTCCTCTTCTCTTCTCCCTCTACACAACGTCCCTTGGTGCTGTTATCCATTCCCATGACTTATCCTACCACTGCTATGCTGACGACACCCAACTGGTCTTGTCGTTTCCCCCCTCGGACACGCAAGTGGAAACACGCATTGCCACGTGCTTAGCAGACATCTCAAATTGGATGTCGATGCACCACCTGACTGAGCTAGTGTTTTTCCCGGCAAAGGGCTGTCCACACCGAGACCTGGCTGTCACCATCACTGGAAAGGCTGCGCAAGTGCTCATCCAGGCTCTTGTCATCTCCCGGCTGGACTACTGCAACTCCCTCCTTGCTGGCGCCCCGGCATTTGCCATCAGGCCCCTGGAGCTCATTCAGAAAGCTGAAGCTGGTGTTCAACCGCCCCAAGTACTCCCACACATCTACCCTCCTTCGGACTCTACACTGGCTACATGTAGCTGCTCGCATCCAGTTCAAGACCTTGGTGCCAGCCTACAAGGCAGTAAAAGGTACTGCTCCATCCTACCTCCAGGCAATGGTCAAGGCCTACATTCCAACCCGTCCACT
>CM051002.1:30628561-30651061 GCA_027704905.1 Muraenolepis orangiensis | reverse complement strand
GTGTGAAGGCACAATAGTGGGAACAGGATAGTGAGTGGTAAGAGTAGTTTGTGGCTCAGCCAAATGGATTTGATCCTCATTTGCAACTGTGGTGACAAATATTTAAATGTATATATATATATATATATATATATATATATATATATATATATATAATATATATATATATATAAAAAAAAATATATATATATATATATACATATATGATGCATATAGTGGTCTAGTAATAAATATCACACATCTACCCTTCTTTGGTCTCTACACTGGCGATCTGTAGCCATCCAGTTTATGACCTTGGTGCTAGCCTACAAGGCAGTGAAAGGAACAGCTCCTTCCTACCTCCAGGCAATGTTCAAGCCCTACATCCCTGACTGTCCACTTTGCTCTGCTTCTTCGGGCCGTCTGCCCCCTCGCTTAGGGGCCCTTGTGGCTGATATACGTGGTCACGGCTCTTCTCTGTCCTGGCCCCAAATTGGTGGAATGAACTTCCCACGGATGTCAGGAATGCAGAATCATTGCCCATCTTCGGCCACAGGCTGAAAACGTACCTCTTCAGGAACCTAAATGACTGTAATGTAATGACATATATAGCATTTCTTTATAAAATAGTTTTCTATTTTTTTTGTTATGTTTTTGTAAGTTTTTAGAGTTGAAATGTTGTAATATTGCAATGTTGGGCTTAGGTGGGAGGCTATTTTGACTACCACTCTGACCCACTGTTTTAATATTGCAACAAAGACATAAGCTGCTCAAAATGTAATGAATGTTTTATAACTAAATATGTACATGTTCTAGACATTGTAATAATCACCAAAAAATATATTTGAGGCAATTTACTTACTTGAATCTGACAAATCCAGTCCAATAAAACAAAGAGATATTGCTTGTTTGAAGATTTTGAAGTTGTGTGTGGTTGTGGCCAGAGGGCGGGACCTATAAACACATTTACTACCAAATAGCATTGTGAGGCTGAACAGAAGGACCTTTTGACTATGTAAATGTAGACTTTAACATTTATTAACTTTTTTAGGATAGCTTAAAGTAACGTTGTACAATTACAACGTGGGGCCTTACAGGGTTAATGTTCAGTGTGGATGTGAGAGCATCACTGGATCCCTGCAGACTAAACAGTTGAGAACAGCTAAGGCTGCAGGGATCCAAACCATAAGCGCCCTGCAGTATGCATGGCCACAGAAACCAGGATAACCCCCCACCCTATAACAGGGTCAATGCACTAAAGAAGTGCAAGAAGATGAATGGGTGAATGTGAGGACTTGTAAAGAGCTTTGGATAAAAACGCTATTACCATTACCATCAATCTTAATGATCTGACGGAAAAACTAAGTATATAGATGAATTACTTAGAGTTTATTCAAAGTTAAGACTTTAGGAGGAGTTCAAATAAGGGAAGTTAAAAAAGAAAACACCAACAGTCCCTTTGAGGCTGTGGCACTGTGAGAAAGAGAAGGTTACATAAGACGCATAGGGCACCTTCTTTTGAACGGTAAACATACAATATTTCCTCTGACATTTTGGAGGGAAAATAAATAAACGGATGACATATTTTGTAAGTGACATTTTGCGTTTTCTCTGACATCTTCATGTCGGGGCGGAAATGGTTGGGCTGTGACTTGTGTGCATGACTGTCCATTCAAATGTCACCTGAAGTAATGTGTGACATCCAGTATGAAAAAGTCAGTCCTACCGTATCCTACCATAGCCCGTGGTTAGCGCCAGCTAGCTTACGTCTCTTCACATCACAGGGGATGTGGTATGGATATGGTGTAATGGGGCTCTGTGGCGCAGGTGGGATTTCCATCAGTTTCGGGGGGGGGGAGGGGGATACGGTGGTTTATTTCCAGCCTAAAGGTGCTTCTCCAGCAAACACCACCATCAGGACAGTGTGGCGTACACAGGTTGGTCTAGGGGTTGTTGGTTGTTGTCAGAAAAAGTTTAATCTTGGCAAACATGTCAAACGGTTGTTGACCACCTTTGGCCAGCAGGCTTTAATACAGTAGTTGGGTATTGGTGTTTGTTGTGGCGTTGTGTGCAAGCACCTTAAACATACTGGCTCCCATCCCCCGACTACCAACCTGTAGTCAATAACCCTGGGCAAGATGGCTACCCCTAGCCCTGTTCCATAAAGACCTTTATCTGAATTCACCACACATTGACTGTGAAAGCAGTCTGTGTCAGTTACCAGAAAGTGTGGAGTTACTAATTTGTTACGGGTATATATTGTTACAATTAGTGACGGATATTTTATGATTTGTTACGGGTATATATTGTTACAATTAGTGACTTTTTTTTATGATTTGCTACGGATATATATTGTTATGATATGTTACGGATATATTACGATTTGTTACGGATATATATTGTTAGGATTTGTAACAGATATATTACGATTTGTTACGGATATATATATTGTTACCAAGATAAACTCTTCGAGTGGCAAGATGGGGCTTTTAGAAACAAATGTATTTATACAGTGGCCAGTCTACTACACCGGTTTGGTTTTAAACCTTTATAGACACTTTGTTTAAGGACGTTGGTGTTGGGCGGCAGTAGCTCCGTCTGTTGGTATGTGGCTTGGGAACCGGAGGGTCATGGGTCTGGTACCACTGCTTGGAAAAAGGTGGCAGTTTGCCTCCTGGGGGCTGCCGAGGTGCCCTTGAGCAAGGCACCAGACCCCTACACTGCTCCTCGGGCGCTGTATATACAGTAGCTGCCCACTGCTCCTAATACTAGGATGGGTTAAATGCAGAGAAACAAATTTCACTGTGTGTGTACATGTAAAGAGGGTTCAATCTTTCAGGTTTATATTTATATTTAGGTGGTCTTTCAATTTTTATCCAAAGTCCTATTTGTGAGACTAGTTTCTGGTTAAGATTTCATTTAGATTTAATTTAGAGTTAATTTAATTATATTTAGTTTATACTAGTTTTGTTTAGTTTAGTTTTTAGTTTTTAGGTATTAGTATATTTTTGTGTGCATTTATTCCCCCTGTTTCAACTGTTGCACCTTAATTTCCCTCGGGATAAAGTTATCTTGAATCTTGAATGTTGAAGTCTGTTCCACAGTTTTCCTCCAGCATCATATGTTCTCTGCAGTTGATATGAAGCCAGGTCCGTTAATGCATGCACAAGCATTTCTCTGCTGATAGACTGGATGTATAAAATATCAGCCTGAGATTGACATAATATATAGACACAAATAAAAATATTAAAGCTGTTAACAACTAAATATTAGTTGTACATAATGTTACAGGCATGCACATGATTAGTTACACAGTATAGCTCATTGTACAATGAACATAGCTGCTGCGAAATACATCATCAGCACATATTTGAGATGAAGCACATCTTAAAATATACTTTTAAAAGGAGTGTGTCATCTGATGGTTGTAGAACTAGGACTCAGAGAGTACTTCTGTTCTAATCGACTAAATACGATAGCATCTACAATATAGCATAGTATTATACCAGGAGTATATACTATGCTACTATTAACATGGAAATTATAGTGAGACTGAGACTGAGAGTGAAACTGAAAGTGATAGTGGGAATGATAGTGAGACTGAGAGCATTGTCACATGGGTGTGCACTGTGCACTTCCATGAATTGAGGAGATCTGTAGGACCAGATGTCGGAAGAAGGCCATGTCCATCATAAAGGACTGCAACCACCCTGGGCATCATCTCTTCCACCCCTACCGTCTGGTTGCCGGTTGCGCAGCATCAGTACAAGGACCACCAGGTTTAAGGATAGTTTTATCCACAGGCAGTGAGCTACTGAACTGCTAGGAGTGCTGCCACTTTCACTTTCATAACATTGGCATTAACATTACACTTACATACTTTACTGGACTCATCACAGTTACTGCACTGTACTGCACTCTATTCATGATGCTGCTGCACTACTGGCACTTTAAAATGCTTTTAAAGATTTTTGTAAACAATAAAAAAAAATGTACATTGTACATTCAACACATATCATTTAACAGTCACTTTGCTGCTCTTTTTTTGTTTATTTTTATTGTATATATTATTTTTATTTTTATGGTATTGTTTTGGAGGGAATGGGGAGTAAGCATTCCAATGTACTTGTTACAAATGGCCAGTCAAAATATCTTAGAATCTTGTATCTTGTATGGTGGAGAGGGTGGACCCCAGAGGGAAGAGAGGGCCTGGGGGAGGACTTCCTGAGCCCATGAGCAGGTCGTTTATGGCCTACCACTCAGCCACTGCTCTCCGGCCTGAGAGTGGATCTCGGTGTGTGGAGTCAGAGGTGGCAGGCGGCAGAGCGCTGTGATGAGCTGTGATGTAATAATGCGTCATGACAGACTTCCTCCACAGCTCTTCTCATCCAATCAACACTCTGCTGCTGTCAATCACTCACCAGCCTTTTGTTGCTTGTTCTATCAAGTGTGTGTGTGTGTGTGTGTGTGTGTGTGTGCATGTGTGTGAGAGAGAGAGAAGAAGAGAATGTGTGTGGGTGTGTGAGAGAGAGAGAGAGAAAGCGAGAGAGTATGTGTGTGCGTGTGTGTGCGCGTGTGTGTGTGTGTGTGTGTGTGTGTGTGTGTGTGTCAGTCTACATAGTGAACATCGGAATTGTGTGCATTGTGCAGTGTGTGTGTGTGTGTGGAGGGGTGTGTGCGTTCCCGTAGAGTAGGTGTGGGTGTGTGCTCTTGTTTTGTGTGTGTGTGTGTGTGTGTGTGTGTGTGTGTGTGTATGTGTGCACTGTTGTTGTGTGTGTGGGTGTGTGCATGCTCTTGTTGTGTGTATGTTTGTGTGTGTGTGTGCTTTTGTTGTGTGTGTGTGTGTGCTCTTGCTGTGTGTGTGTTTGTGTGTGTGTGTGTGTGTGTGCACGCTCTTGTTGTGCGTGTGTGTGTGGGTCTATGTGTGTGTGTGTTGGGGTGTGTGTGCGTGCCCGTAGAGTAGACGGTGCATACATAGTCAACCCTCCCTCTGTATGCATAATGTAAACGTTCAGTACACTGTCAGTTCATGCCTGACATACGGCCCCAGTAATTATGGTAATTAGCAGAGAACTGAGGTAACACTAATGAAGAAAGGCTGCTGTTTGGAGGAGGTCAAACTGAAAAGGCCCAGATGTACGACACATAGATCAGCCCACGGGTTGGTGCAGTCCACTGGGTAGGCAGGTGGGTCGATCTAGCTAATGTACATCTGGGTGGACACGCCCACGGGTGACATCACTACAGGGTAGATCGTTAAATGGCTCGTAATGGCTGATCAACTTCAGGTTTAAGCTGACTTTCGAAACCGGAAATATCCCTCAGCCGTTCCCATCTCTCCACATGAGAGCAGTGCCTCGGAAAAGTGTAACACAAGTACACAAACATATCCCATGTGTCCCGTCTGGGATTAATAAAGCATCATCTTATCGTTTATACATTTGTGTGTCTGGTACATAACACTAACATAAATCTGGGTTAGAGAAATTCACCCTCAAAACGAAAAACAAACCCTATGCTCACATCTCCGTGTACAGTAACCCACACACACACACACATACACACACACACACACACACACACACACACACAGGATTCTCCCAGTGTGTGTGTGTGTGTGTGTGGGGGGGGGGGGGGGCAGTGGGACACAGCAACAAAGGATTTGTGAAAATATTTGTATTATTTAAACAAACCTGGGTGAGGCCACCCAGGGCCCTGAGGAAGTTGCAGGCTTTGTTGACTTTTGGTGGCTTGGGTGCAGGGACTTTTGGCAAGTGCAGCTTCTCTCTGCGTATTTCTCCATCTCTCACCGCATACACACACGCAGACACACACACACACACACACACACAAACTTGCGCACACACACAATAGGCGATGAAAAAGCTAATTGTTGTCAATGCTCTCTGGTAAACACACAAGCCAGAATACCCTTCCCATTGGGACAATAAAGCAATAAGCAGAAAGAATGCAAACAGTAAATACATTTTTAACCATTTTATGTCCCACATTTGAGCTGTTTGAGCAACAGATATGCTGTAAAATATGGCCGGCCGTTTGCCGTAAAAAAGATAATTGAATTTCTTTGCCATGGTAGCTTTTGTAGACACAATACACCCAGTGAGAAAATAAGTTTGTTTTAAGTTTGATAGTTTGCTACTTCAAAAGTGTTCAATCTATCCTCAAGGGCGGATCATGCAGGTGTGCATTTCTCTTTTTTAAATAGCTTTCCAACTTTTCCCAAAATGTAATATCATCTGAGGTAGACGATGTGACCTGTTGAATTATAATGTCGTCCGTATTGAACTCGCGGGAACCTACCATCTGATGTTTGTTTCATCATGGTCTTCCTAACATCCAGTTGTTTTAAAAACACCCTCCTATTAATAGTGGTAATAATAATAATAATAATAAATATATAATCAAATAAACCATATTTGAGATCCGGGAGGGCAGTGGATTAGCATTTTATGATTGGTTGTTTTTTTGTTTTGAACAGTATGCAATACATGAGCATTGATAGTTTGCTAGTCATTTAGCAGACACTTATCCAAAGCGACTTTCAGAGAAATGGATACCAGCAATTAAGGAGCAGGTAGGAATCTTACTCTAGGATGCGGACAGGAAAGATGGGGAAGCCCCCTGGCCACTTCACACTACTCTGTCCCACTTTGCACTTCCCTTATCATACTAACTTACATACCAATCTACTGCTTGTACTAATACTGAACCAGACTAATAGCTTCAGTTATAAAGTGTTTATTACCCCCGCCATGGGAGATGGGAGGAGGTTATGTTTTCTCCTCTGTTTGTCTGGTTAGCAAGTGTAGAAGACGACGCTGCCACCAGCCACATCACAGTGACCCCAAAAAAACAACCCCTAACAACCTCCTCTGGTTGGGCCATTGCTTGGTTGTCTGGATGGGCTCGGAGACTGGACAGCTAGGGTGGTAGCTCCTTCAAGGGCCCACCAACAGCCCCCAGTAAGGCTACCCTCCACCAGGGCGATGGATCCCCTCCCACCTCCTACCTAGAGCATGGGGCCTGGGATGCTGCACTGGCTGGTGGAGTTGCCGCAGGATCTGGGCTTTTGCGTGCTGGATCCAGGGGTGGCTAGCCGCAGGCATTTGCTCCTAGCTGTTGCTGCGCCACCACCCCTGTCTTCTGCTGGGCCCCACCATGGTGGCCATTGCTGCCGGCAGGGAACGGGTTGGTGGTGGGAGATGGCTGTGCCTTGTCCTGGTCGGCGGAGGTCCCTGTTCAGGCGCCAGTGTAGCAAACAAGGAAACAGGGGGATGAGGAATCCGGTTTATTGTAAGAGTTAGGCTGTTTTAACCGGTGGGCTTTGATTAACAATGACCCACAGGTGTGCGGCCTCACCAGCCATTCAGTCCAATTAAGGCTAGGTGAGGCTGCTTAAACCAGCCACCAACCACACACACTCCACAGCAAGATAACTCAAAAAAGATGTACAGAATTGGACAAAACATGGTGGTTAGATGAATTATGTGCCACAGAATAGTTGATTACATTTTGGAGCAGATCCGGATCCAAATCCAGATCAAGGGGACTTTTTGATGTGGTTGAGGTATGTGCTCTACTTTGCTCACCTTTGCTCCTTTGCTCTACAGGACAAAACTAAAAGGAAAAAACCAAAAGTATAACTGTCTGTACCAGAAAATTCCACTAGAGAATTTTAGGTCATGAGGCACTACTGTTCATATCTGGCTCAGGGTCAGGAAGCAGCCAAACGATACAAACCACCCAAGCAAGACTTGGTCTGACTGTTGACAGAACCGTGAAGAGAGAAAAGGGGGAAATGGCTTGAAATGGGTCGGATGAAAGTACAGGTACGAAACTACATTTTTGTGGCGAGA
This sequence comes from Muraenolepis orangiensis, assembly GCA_027704905.1. Lineage (NCBI taxonomy): Eukaryota > Metazoa > Chordata > Actinopteri > Gadiformes > Muraenolepididae > Muraenolepis > Muraenolepis orangiensis. Next base: position 30,643,205 of record CM051002.1, on the reverse strand, counting down.
ACATTACGTAAGTAATTCAACTCACTGCGCTGAAGCTGAACTGTGAATTGCTGAAGCTGAACGGTGATTGGTGGAGACAGTCCAAGCGTGTACCAGGGGGCTAATCAGAAACCACAGGTTGAAAATGGCAGCCATTATATCCTATAGTATTCCAAGGCCATTAATGGATGATGATAGGCAGTAGGGAGTCCGTGCAGCTCTGATAGCAGCACAGGGGGAAGTGATGAGTGTCCTTTGGTTCTGAGGTAATATCTTTCCTTTTAGTCTTTCCATCTTTAGCTATTGTAAAACATATATATATATATATATATACAATCTTTACAATCTTTTAACGGATAAAAATCCATTGTTTTTGTGGGGTTTCACATTCTGACATTCAAAAACAATATGAAGAATACAAAACTTTGTAGAACAAGTTTAGTCTATATTTCATTATTATTGGTGTAAAATGTGTTCTTTAATAATACAATTGATGAGGAAAAAGCATACAAAAAATGTGCTGGATTAAACAAGTTGACTTTCTTTGTTTCTTTAATGGCTTTTATTTATTATTTTTGCTTTCATATTCGAAATAAACACTTCAATCAATCAATCAAACTTACTCAGAATATGTAAGGATATGTAAATAATATGTATTTACATTCAAAGATATACAAACGTGCACATGAGATTGGATCTCAGGATCTCAGGCCTGCAACAGTCGTCCACATTTGAACAGATAGAAGAAGAGAGATCTCACAACACACATGGAGTCTCATGGAGAGTCATGGATCTGCTCTTATATCTCAATCCTACACCATCAGCAGCTTCAAGTTCCTCGGCGTGCACATCTCCGAGGACCTCACATGGTCCACGCACACCACACACGTGGTGAAAAGGGCCCAACAACGCCTGTATTTTCTCAGGCGTCTGAAGAAATTCAGCATGGGCCCCCGCATCCTGAGAACATTCTACAACGGCACCATCGAGAGTGTTCTGACAGGGTGTATCACCGCCTGGTACGGGAACTGCACGGCACTCGAGCACAGAGCGCTTCAAAGGGTGGTGCGGACGGCCCAGTATATCGTTGGAGGTGAGCTCCCCTCCCTCCTGGACATTTACAACCAGCGGTGCGTGGCCAAGGCCAAAAGAATTATAAAAGACATTGCCCACCCCAGCCACGAACTTTACTCACTATTACCGTCAGGCAGGCGATACCGCAGTATCAAGTGTCGTACAAATAGGCTTAGAGATAGCTTCCACAGTCAGGCCATCAGGCTGCTGAACAAGGGCGTATAACATATAACAATGTATATTTTATTACATTGATTTATATATATATATTGCTCTTTTCTGTGCTGATTTTTGCATTTTATAAATTGCATTTTTTATTTTAATTTTATATTCTTTATTCTATTTTTTATTCTATTTTTTATCTATTTTTATTTTATCTTATTTTATAACTGCTGTCTGTCGTCGGGTATTGCACACAAGAATTTCACATCACTGCTTTATACTAAACTGTAAACTGTGAAGTGACAATAAACTTGACTTGACTTGACTTGACTTGATCTGAATTCAATGGGAAGATCTGTCTGTCTGTCTGTCTGTCTGTCTGTCTGTCTGTCTGTCTGTCTGTCTGTCTGTCTGTCTGTCTGTCTGTCTGTCTGTCTGTCTGTCTGTCTGTCTGTCTGTCTGTCTGTCTGTCTGTCTGTCTGTCTGTCTGTCTCTCTCTCTCTCTCTCTCTGTCTCTCTCTCGCTCTCTCTGTCTATGTCTGTCTCTCTCTCACTCTCTCTCTCTCTCTCACTCTCTCTGTCTCTGTCTCTCTCTCGCTCTCTCTGTCTCTGTCTCTCTCTCGCTCTCTCTGTCTGTCTCTGTCGGTCTGTTCCGCTCTCTTTTTCTGTCTCTCTCTACACACACATATATATATATATATATATATATATATATATATATATATATATATATATATATATATATATACCATGTACCATGTACCATGTACAACTGTCAGATCTCTCTACAGGCGTTGGAGTTAAGCCCTTACAATTATGATCTCCAGGGCACTATATGCGTCTTATCAGTTGAAATCCCAGGGGGGCGGGAGTGGGGGGGTAGAAGGTATGGAGAGATAGACACACTTCCGGAGGAGGTAGAGAAATGACACAGCTAGCAGCTTGATATGGAGAAGATTAAGGATCTGGTGAGAGAGAGAGAGAGAGAGAGAGAGAGAGAGAGAGAGAGAGAGAGAGAGAGAGAGAGAGAGAGAGAGAGAGAGAGAGAGAGAGAGAGAGAGAGGGCGAGGTTCAGTGCTGCAGGGTTTCTCTATCTGAGATAGAAATCTGATAGAGGTTTAGAAAAATACTTCTCTCTCTGGTCTCGGAGCCACTTGTTGACTTTGAATGGAACACAAGGCATTAAAAGATGAAATGGAGGCTGAATTTTGCTGGAGTAGTTGTTTATCTGGACATTCCGTCATATCTGATCTGGTGGTTGCTTGTTCTGTGGTGTTTATTTTCCTTTCTGGAAAGCTTGAAGCCGTCGTTTCGAGGCAAATTGTACCTAGACTGAAACTGTGCCAATACTGGCACACAGTTTCTCTGGCAACAGAAAGAAAACAGAAAGAAAACATTATTTTAGGGCAGAGGAATCTATGTGTGACCTGGACGTTTAATGGAGATCTGAACTAGAATTGCTGTCATTATGCTATCCTAAATTATTCAGATCCTAGTCGGATGAGCTAAGCAGGATTTGATCAGTGCTGTTGGTTCAGCACTTCTTTAGGCTAAAATATAGTTTGTTGAGCTCCCAAAAAAACAACTGCGGTACTGATTTAGGACAACGGAATTACTCTATGAAATCCATTTTTTGGATCGGAAATGTGTTTGTTTGTTTGTTTGCACGGTTCATTGGTTGTTTGTTTAAACATTAATCCCAACAGAAGGTTATCACCTCAGATTAAATAAAAAGGACCTGAAAAGTACTGGTAAATAAAAAAAAATATGTGCCATAAGAAAGGTATAAAAAAAGAGCAACTTATGACATAACAGTAAGACGATGTGATTGTACTGCAGTGGCCATCGACCGACAAGTGGAGGTGTGTGTGTGTGTGTGTGTGTGTGTGTGTGTGTGTGTGTGTGTGTGTGGTGTGTGTGTGTGTGTGTGTGTGTGTGTGTGAATGTGTGCATGTGTGTTTGTGGGCGACTGTCGGACTGTAGTCTTCGTGTTTGTGTGGCTCAGATGGGTCCAGATGTCATTAGAAAGTGATTATTTGAGAATGAACCGGAAGGCACCTAAAAGCCAGTGAAGAGTGAAATGGTGCCCAGCTGGTGCTCTGGGCAGAGGGTCCGTCACCCTAACGTTCCTCTAATGTGTTGACATTACAAACAGTACATTCCGTTAACCTAGACCAATATGACAGTAATACTGTCCCCCCCCTCCCCTCACCCATCCCATCCCAAAAAAACCTGAAACAAATAAAAAACAAATAAAATATACTATATACAATATACATATACTATACATGACATGAGCTACACATATCACTTCAAGATTCAAGATTCAAGATGTTTCTATTTGCCATGTGCAACAAGTACAATACAATTATTACTCCCCATTCCCTCCTGCAGTACGAATTTCAACAACAATAATCCTATATTATGCCCTACAAAACTCTGCAATACTATACTATACTATAAACACCCCTGTATACTTCCTACTATATACTATACTATATACTATAAACAACCCTATACTATAACAATACTACTTTACCTATACACAGTGTTAGCTGTACATGATCTACACATATACAGTACATCACTTTACCAATACGTACGTAGACTGGCAATGCATGTACAGTACAAAGCACTAGCTGTACATTAAAATTGCTGTGTGTGTGTGTATATCAGTGGCGAAGCGTGTCTATCACAACTGGACCTTCTGTAGACCAGGGGTTCCCAAACTTTTCAGCCCGCGACCCCCAAAATAACAGACTGGAGACTGGCGACCCCCCCACTATCACCATGTCGCGATTGCGAACATCGTGAAGTCCACAACGGGGGGGGGTAATTGCGATTGTGTGTGGCTTTTTTTCAATGATGATACTGTCGTGAATCTGTGGGAATCTGAATTCCTTTATTTGTCACTCACGTTATTATTAACAATAATAATAATACAAATGATAAAAAATAATAATAATAAAATAAAAAATAAATCATGGGTCACATCAAGAGGATTCTGAAATCATCTCGCGACCCCCCCCCCTCGGGGTCCTGCGACCCCCACTTTGGGAACCCCTGCTGTAGACCAAAAATTCAGTTTTTCTAGTCAGACGGGCGTCACGGAGAAGTCACTTTATGCCTTATCTCATTTAAGCAGATTAGATTGTCGCAGCCAATTTCCAAGTGTACCATAGTTGGTAAAGCAGTGTCCATGTAGTGAAGTAACAGCCCACCATCTTCGCCTTCGCCATTTTGACGTAAAATCCTACGTAGAAACAACGTAGCACTACGCTAGATCCACTCTCGCTCCAGCCAGTATACCTTCTAGCTCCCTATTGAGCTGTGCGGACATCTGAAAGAATAAGCCCATTGGCTACAAATCACTATATGATTGGTTGATCAAATTGTCAATCCAAACGTACGCTCTCGTTCAGTCTAAGGGCCAAAGTCATCGGGAATACTTTGGTTGAAGGATATTCTTCCCAGCAACCTAGAAAAATATCTGATTGGTTGCATTGTTTTTCCAACACAAAACCACTCAAATGCGTCGTGCATGGACCGAGAAAGACAATCAAATCAACGTAACTGTAATATAACAGATAACAACACAGATACCATTCTCATATATTCATTTTATTTAAATTTGATTAAATTTGATTAAATTGTATTACATTTTATTAATACAATTAATCCGATTTTTTTTGTTTCATCTGAGAGTTCCAGGGTCTTCTCTGAATACCTTGAAGGCCCTGACACTTCACCACTGGTGTATATGTGTGTGTGTGTGTGTGTGTGTGTGTGTGTGTGTGTGTGTGTGTGTCTGTGTGTCTGTGTGTGTGTGTGTGTGTGTGTGTGTGTGTGTCAAGAGCCATCTATTTACTGGCAGATGCTTGAGCTGCCGTAAGGTCCTCCACCAGATGCCACGGCCCCAGATGTCAACCCCAGTTACTCCCCATCGCTCCTCTATGGTTTCTCTGTGAGTCAGCAGTAGCTGGAGGCGCGCCTGATGAGTCAGCCGGCGCTAACGTATTCTACCTGTCAAGCGGGTGGAAAGTACACAAGTAACGAGTTACATTAAAATGCAGGACGGCCACGTGCACAACGACACATACAGTAGCTGCAAGCGATATGGGATTAAATAAAGAAATATATGATTCTAAACATTAGGAGGAGATGTAATATTTAATGGCACATTATAAACATGATGTCAACCTCGGTCTAAACTCTCCTGAAATGGAAACAAGAGGCTTTGTGTGTGTGTGTGTGTGTGTGTGTGTGTGTGTGTGTGTGTGTGTGTGTGTGTGTGTGTGTGTGTGTGTGTGTGTGTGTGTGTGACATATGTTGGCTGACTCTGGGCTGGGAGTGCAACAGTCACTGAGAGGAAATGGCACGGTGCTGTCACCAGAGTTTAAATACTACCGTAGTGCCCTAAAGCTCCCCTGCACTCTGGTTTGTGTTTTGTGTGTGTGTTTGTGTGTGTGCACGACTCAAGGTGTGTGTTTGTGTATATATAGTCAGTTGTGTCTGAGTTTCCTTCAGTGTTTGTTTCAAATTCTGGAGGGACTGTGAACTTCTTAACTCATCTGGGTAGTCTGAGTATATTGCTGTTGCTTACCAGGTTGATACTAACCGTAACTAAGCTGTAACTGGAGTGTTGCAAGTAAGTTGTGCTTTAATCATTAGTCCATTGTTAGCCAAGTGGTCAGTTAGTGCTTAGGTGTTGTGGCCTATTGAAGGTGGTTTCACCCAATGTAGGTCAACTGCCTTGATAATTGTGTGGGAGGGGCCTGCACTCCAAGCGGACCCTCAGACAATTAGCAATCAGTGGTATTTAGCCACTTCTTGAAAGCGGCAGGCAAACACAGTCGACTTTTTCAAGTTTGATTTATTTTGAGGTCGGCATTTTATTGTACTGTGATCCACCATGTGTTGCATCGCTGTGCACACTTATTTGCAGAGGTCACACAGATGCTGGGTCACAACCAGGCGGTGCCGCGATCCCACAAACCTTATCTACCCTACTCTTTCTACTAATTTCGAGCTAGTGGTAACTGCGGGACTTTGGTATTGCCAGTCAGCAGTACAGAAAACTGAGTTAATCTCAGGCTAGGCCGTGGTACTGGTCTGCTGATTTACCGCAACTGAAAAAACTCCCCTGTTTCCATTCTCCCCCTCCTCATTTGAATTTCATGCTGTCACTGTTTGATTTCCAGTCAAGCTCGTCATTGCAGTTTGTGGAGTGTGTGTGGTTGGTGGCTGGTTTAAGCAGCCTCACCTAGCCTGAGTTGGACTCATTGGCTGGTGAGGCTGCCTAGCTGTGTCGTTGTTAATCAAGGCTCACAGGTTAAAACAGCCTCCACCAAACACACTCGAGGATAGACCACAAGCATGTACCATTTGCTTTGTTCACGACTATTTAAACTCTTGCAATCAACCTGTTTTCTTGTGGCCTAGCTATCCAGTCTCCCAGCCCATCAAGAACCCAGAAACGGCCATTCCACAGGGAACCACCCCCAGTCAAGACAGCAGCCCTCTGTTCACCAGGAAGGAGAGGGAGGATGGGTTGGTGGGTCACCCTGGAGTGGTGTATGGACAATCGGGTTGGGGTTTGTTGTTGTTTTTTTAACTTGTAAACCATGTAGAGATGGTTCATTTTTGGATGTGGGGGGGGGGGGGGGGGTAGGTTTCTGGGGGTTTGTGGAGTGTGTGTGGTTGGTGGCTGGTGGCTGGTTTAAGCAGCCTCACCTAGCCTGAGTTGGACTAATTGGCTGGTGAGGCTGCCCAGATGTGGGTTATTGTTAATCAAGGCTCACAGGTTAAAACAGCCACCACCACACACACTCAAGGAGTGAGCTCAAGTATGTACCATCTGCTTTGTTCACGACTATTCAATACTCAATATTCAATACTAATAAATAAATAATAAAGAGGATTCCTCATCAACCTGTGTTCTTCAGCTGCCAAACTGCCTTCTACTGTTCCAAAATTCAAAGTGCAGCGTCTAACCCTAAAAAACGATTTAAAACTGTTTCCCTTCGCTCCATGTTGCTAGAGCAAATTATTTCTCCTCGGTCCTGATACTCCTGGACCTGTCTGCAGCATTTGACACTGTGAACCACCATATTCTCTTCTCAACCCTTGAGGGAATGGGTGTCTCGGACTCTGCTCCTTGTTTGCATCCTACCTGATGGGTCGCTCTCACCAGGTGGCACTGAGAAGCGTTACTACTGGGGTTCCACAAGGATCGGTCCTGGGTCCTCTTCTCTTCTCCCTCTACACACCATTCCTTGGTTCTATTATCCACTCCCATATCCTCAGTTATCCTACCACTGCTATGCTGATAACATCCAATCAATCTTGTCGTTCACCCCTCTGACACGCAAGTGGAAACACGTATTGCCGCGTGCTTAGCAGACAAGTGGATGGCGATGCACCACCATGCTCAACCTGGACAAGACTGAGCAAGTGTGTAATGTGTGTGTGTGTGTGTGTGTGTGTGTGTGTGTATGTGTGTGTGTGTGTGTGTGTGTGAGACACTGTACTATTGTTTACGTTGTGTTTTGTGTGTATTGGATATTTGACACACACACACACACACACACACACACACACACACACACACACACACACACACACACACACACATTACACACTTGCTGTGTGTGTGTGTGTGTGTGTGTGTGTGTGTGTGTGTGTGTGTGTGTGTGTGTGTGTGTGTCAAGAGGAGTGCCATAAACAACCACTGGTTGGTATATTGGATGGTATGGATGGTATATTTTCTCTTAAAGAAGAACAAACAACTGCACTAAATAAAGCTTCTATTGATAATAAAGGTGTGTTTGCCGTACTTCCCACAGGATTTGGTAAAATATTTATTTACCTATGTACTAGCTCACATGTTTGGTCCCTCTGATCGGTCGTAGGTCTATCAAATTGCATCCAGAGGCATTTTGGTATGTACCCCTTGATAGCACCACTTTGAAATGGAAAAGGAAATGAGAGGTTCCAGACCAATACGCATTTGCAAATTTGTCTGGCGATGTCAGCCTTTTGGTGTTGCTTGCTGTCAGGGAGCAGATCAGCTACAAAAAAACCCAGCCCATTCCCCCAGTCCTGCATGAATAAAGCTGTGGTGTCGTTTTCCTAGAAGAAATAGCTTCCATTAGCCAGGTAATTGAAAGTGGGGTGTTTTTTGCCGTGCACTTGTATGTGTTTCACCTCTGGCAGTACCGTCTGCCAGGGCGAAAGTCTCAGGTCTGCCGTCGTAAGAATACGACACTTGAGCAGGTTTGGAAAGTTCACAAGGAACAATTCAACTCGGTCGCAAAGATCCTAATCTGGCTCATGTTAAGTCTCTACGGAGACATTCACGCGTTATGTTGTTTCTGAGAGATCCGTTACAGACACTTAATATTTCATTGAAAGTCAAACACAGGACAGGCAGTTTGAGAGGTTTTGAGTGTGTGGTGTTCTTGGAACATAACAAATATGCGTGCCCACATAAGCAAACAGACTTTGACGGATTCTGGTGTTCAGTGGGCTTTGAACCGCAGCTACAGGTGGATCAGTGGGACTGCCAAAAGCAGTGATCAGTTAGGGTTTTTGCAGTCATGGCACTATCTTTAGCAAACTTTTTTAGGCTGGTCTAAACATCCGGATGCAATGTCATGATGAGTTTGTAAACGTGAGGGTGCTTTTAGTGAGGGCTGAAATTGAGGGCCTGGTATTTTGTTTTGGCAACTTGTATGCCCCAAAGCTGTGCAGTGAACGAATATAAGTTTGTAATCAAATTGCAATGGCGTTAATAAATCATTCCCACAAGAAACATTGTTAAGATGGGGGATACGCCACTTGCAATCATCTGCTCGTTTAAGGAGGCTCAACTAGACCTAATAGATGCCTGGAGAGCATCTGACTAGCAGTACACATTGGTTACGGTGTTGGACAGTAGGTGATGCATGTTAAGATAGCTTTTATATTGCACAGGTCGATGGATCTTAGCTAGCTAGCAGCAGTATTAGCCTGGGGGGTTTCACAGACTCACAGACACATTACCAACAATGCTTTATGTGTTTCCCCAGTTAAAGCTATGTCTCATTGGCACTTCAATTATACATTCCTCCAAGACAGAAAGAGGTTTCTTACATGTTTCCAGCAATACACCTATTTCTCTACAGCTAACATTAAAGCTGCAGTTCAGGAGCTTGAAGACAGAATACAGTAATTGACGGTCTGACAGTACAGTCTGAAAACTCTTCCTGACCCTGGAAGCCTCCAGCTTCTCTAGGAGACAAGGCCAGAATAATGCTATTCAATCCAGGAGAAGGTTAAATATTAATGTCTCATCAATGTCCCTGATGTTAGTATAAACATTGGGGACATTGATGCCTTTAACCAAAAAAAATTGTAGCTGCCAGAAAGCTTTTTAAAGCGGCCAGATGGAACCATTATAACAGATCAGTGTGTAACAGATCACACTGTTTTATACCGACCTCCATGGTCTGTATTAAACAGACCACTGTGACCCAGAGTGATCCACAGTATGCTGCAGCTCTGCTGAAAGACCTGCCACAACTGACAGCAAATAAGTTCTCCTTGGGAGGGATTCCTTCCTGTGGACACTTGGCACAAACAAGAAACTTGAGGCCGGTTGCCTTGCTCTGTGCAGACTACACGATACTTTCCAAAGATGTATCCAACCAAACTGAAGGTGTCCATGCAGTTGATCGTCCATATGGACCAAACCTACTGTGTTCCTCACAGAACAATCATGGATCATCATTTTTCTCATTTGGTATTCTGTCCCTTGATCAAGAGAAAGCTTTTGACAAAGTGGATGGTGGTTGTATGGTGTCTAATTGAACCACATTGGTGGGGACGTTTTCAGTACACTAGGTTAGAGGGTTTATTGAGTCTCATGCTTTTAACCAAAATTATGAATTGTGCTTTCTTTTTTTGTTTGTTATTTTCTTTATTCTCTCTCTCTCTCTCTCTCTCTCTCTCTCTCTCTCTCTCTCTCTCTCTCTCTCTCTCTCTCTCTCTCTCTCTCTCTCTCTCTCTCTCTCTCTATATATATATATATATATATATATATACACTACATATAACTGTCGCTCTCATTCTTCTCTCTAGAAGAACATCAATCTCCATCTTCCCCTCACCTGACCACAGGGAAAAGAACCCACAGGGCAAGAGAGAGAGGGAGAGATGGAGAGAGAGGGAGAGAGAAGGAGATGGAGAGAGAGAGAGAGAGAGAGAGAGAGAGAGAGAGAGAGGGGGGGGGAGGGGTGAGAGAGAAGAAGGAGAGAGATACAAAGGAGAAAAGAGAGATGAATAGAGCGAGCAAGAGGGAGGGAAGAAATAGGGAGAGAGAGAGAGGGAGGAGGAGAGATATGAAGAGAAATGGAAAGAGGGAGAGATAGGGAGGGAGAGGGAGAAAGAGGAGAACAAGCGAACAAGGCAGGGCAAGCGAGAGAACGAGGGAGCGTGAGGAGAGAGAGAGAGCATATGGAGAGAGAAAGATAGAGAGAAAGGGGGGGGGGTAGAGAGGTTGATGGATGTAGTGAGAGACAGGGAGGTGAGTTCCCTCCTGCTGATTGGACATCAGTCAGTGTCTGGTTGGATGGGAGACCCCCATTACTGGCCTGGGATGGCTGGGACCTGTTGGGGCCAACATCTACAGCAAGCTCCTGCGGCTCCTCCTCCTGCCTTTCCCCCCCTTTCTCCTCCTCCTCCTCTCTTCTTCCTCCTCCTCCTCTCTTCCTCCTCCTCCTCTTTCTCCTCTTTCTCCTCCTCCTCCCCCCCACTGCTCCTCCTCCCCCTCCTCCACCTCCTCCTCCTCCTCCTCCTCTCTTCCTCCTCCTCTTTCTCCTTCTCCTCCTCCCCCCCACTTCTCCTCCTCCCCTCCTCCTCCTCCTCCTCCTCCTCCTCCTCCTCCTCCTCCTCCTCCTCCTCCTCCTCCTCCTCCTCCCCCTCTTCATCCCATCCCCTCATCCTGCTGCTCTTCCCATTGCACCTCCTGCTCCTGTAAGCCCTCTCTCCTTCTCCTCTTCCCCTCTTTCTATCCCCTGCTTCCTATCTCCTTGCTCCTTGCTGAACTCCTCGTCCATGTACTAAAGCTGAACTAGAGCTCATACTTTGTGTGCTTTCTTCTCTCTCTTTCTCTCATTCCATCTATCTTTTACGTTTTATCATGTCACTCACAATTTCCCCTGCCTTTCATCCATATTTAGAGATGTTCCACTCCTCTCTCCCTCTCTCCCTCTCTCTCTCTCTCTCTCTCTCTCTCTCTCTCTCTCTCTCTCTCTCTCTCTCTCTCTCTCTCTCTCTCTCTCTCTCTCTCTCTCTCTCTCTCTCTCTCTCTCTCTCTCTCTCTCTCTCTCTCTCTCTCTTTGCATCCTTTCGTTTTCCTCTATCTTGTATATGCTTGATTCTCTCTAAGTTCATGTTATTACCTTGCTGGCTCCCTTTCTCACTTCCTGTTTACCCCTTCACACTTTACCTCAGTACCTACCTCCGCCTTCTCCCTCTCTCTCTTTACATCATCCTCACTCTTACACCTTATCTCTCTCTCTGTCTCTCCATCTCTCTCTATCTCTCACCCTCCATCTCTCCATTCTTTATCGCATGTTCTCCTATTATCATTATCATCCATTTATCTTTCCTCGCTCTCTCTCTCTTCACGCATATACATATCATGTACAACCTGCTAGCCAATAGCATGGCAGTTGTTTTTGTTCACTGAGCTCATGAGAAGTGGGTTGATTGGCCAGAGCAGAGGCCGCCCTGGATGAGAAGGCAGATGGTCCTGAGCTGAATCCACAGAGGGGCCGGTGGGTATTGGAGGTACTTTCCCCTGGAGAGGGAGAGTGTGTGATTGCTGAGGAAAAAGTGCCTTGAAGATGGATGGAGAGAGGAAAGGAGAGACGGAAGAGATGGTGGAGATGGAGAATGTAGAATGTCCAGTGAACAGGAGATATATATATACATATATACATATATATATATATGTATATATGACTATCTATGCACTGTAATGCTGTTGCTGTAAGTATATTCACTATCTTCACTGTGGTTGCTGCTGCTATACTATAGCTAATACAACAAGATGTTGTTGATGTATTTGTTACTTCTGTTCTGAGGCACCTTGTAAAACTTACATTTATTTCATTATACACAAACATGCATGAAGACACTCACACACATCCATGGGCTCGCGAGCACACACACACACGCACACACAAACACACACACACACACACACACACACACACACACACACACACACACACACACACACACACACACACACACACACACATACACATACACAAACACACCACCCACGTGCGTGACAAAATATTTTGCCAATAAATATGATATAAACAGCAAGAAGGAGAGAGAGAGAGAGAGAGAGAGAGAGAGAGAGAGAGAGAGAGAGAGAGAGAGAGAGAGAGAGAGAGAGAGAGAGAGAGAGAGAGAGAGACAGAGAGAGAGAGAGACAGAGAGAGACAGATTTGAAAATGATAAAGGGCCCTCCCTTTATCATATTCATATCTCTCTTTCTCGCTCTCTGGAGGTTGTAGCGGTGAGGAAGAGGAGGGATGGATGTGTAGGGGTGAGGAAGAGGAGAGGAAAGGAGGGACCACAGAGGGTGGCGTGTGAGTGAAATAAGCTATTATCTGACACTGTGGGGGTAAATATCCCCCAGCCCATCACCCTCAGGCTGCCTGCTGGGGTGCTCTCTGTAGCTGAGTCTGTAGTCTCCAGACTCTCCAGTCCTCCATACTGGCCAATCTGATCCTTCTACCGTCCCTGAGGACTGAATATAAAGACGCTTACAGTAACTCTATGCTTATATGGGTTTAGTGTGGGCGGCAGTATAGCTCAGGAAGTAGAGCAGTCGCACAACTGGAATGTTGCTGGTTTGATCTCCGGCTCGATCCCCGGCTCCTCCTAGCAAAAAGACACCCTAACCCTAAGTGCTGCCCTCTGTATAAATTGCTGACCGCTTCTCCTAATACTAGGATGGGTTAAATGCAGAGAAATTCCTTTCGCTGTACTGTACTTGTGCTGTACACTGACAAATTACAATTATTTTTATGATAACCTAACCAATTCACTCGTTCACCCGAGACAGATTCACCAGACGGGGAACGAACCAGTTTGAAATACAAACAAATGCTACACATATTACAACACAGAATAATACACACAACAGAGCAACAATAGCCGTCCATACATTTTGGACAGCAAGTAGCTTGAGGTAGCACGAGGTTAAGGAAACAGTAACTGTAACGCTCCCCTGACAGCATGCAGAAAAACAATCCCTTATTAAAACCTGAGTGCACAGCATTATGGGTATTTATTAGCGGTGCCTGTTGCCCTGGTAGGGAAGGTTAGCAAGCCGCGAGACGCTACTGGTGGTAAAGAACCTGAGCTAATGACAGCTCCACCAGTGCTAGCGACAGTGATGAAGTGCACCAATAGCCCGGGAACACGGTAACGTACACTACTATTTATTCGTATTAAAATACCATCATTCATCAAAAACATCATTTTGATGAATGTAAGCCTTTTTTTGTTTGGTATATGTTTACTTTTTACCGGTAACACACATTATTCTTGATTTTAGGGGTTTTAGAGAGAACAAATATAGTTATGTTAACAACAGGGGTCAGCGAGGAGACACCCTCAGTGTGATATCTATCTTCATGTCACTCACTCACTTATTCACATGCTCACTTGTTCAGTCGCTCACTCACTTTTCACTTCACGTGCTCACTCAGTCACTCACTCATTCATATTCTCACTCACTTACTGACTTATTCACATGCTCACTCGTTCACTTACTGACTTATTCACATGCTCACTTGTTCACTCTCTTACTCACTTATTCGCATGCTCACTCGTTCAGTCGCTCACTCACATCTTACATTTTCACTCACTTATTCACATTCTCACTCACTCACTCACTATATTCACATGCTCACTAAAAGGCTCACTCCATTTGCTTACTAATTTACATCCTCACTGACTCACTCACTCACTCACTCCCTTGCGCATGCCTTCATTCTATGGATGCTCTGTATCCAAACATGCTTGGGGCGCTAATGCAGAGACACACACACACACACACACACACACACACACACACACACACACACACACACACACACACACACACACACACACACACACACACACACACACACATACTAACACATACACACACACACACACACACACACACACACACACACACACACACACACACATACACACACGACAGGCAAAAACACACACACACACACACACACACACACACACACACACACACACACACACACACACACAATACACACACGTATACAGGCCCACACACCGTGACTAGAGTCATATGAATAGAATTCCCTTAAGGAACCGATGTGTCATGCAGTGG
>CM051002.1:30586061-30623561 GCA_027704905.1 Muraenolepis orangiensis | reverse complement strand
ACCAAGCTACGGGGGGCGACGGAAGCCTTTTCAGTTGATGCACCCTTCGTCTGGAACGCCCTCCCCATCCACATCTGTCAAACAACCACCCTACCATCCTTCAAACAACCACCCTACTATCCTTCAAACAACCACCCTACCATCCTTCAAACAGCCACCCTACCATCCTTCAAACAACCACCCTACCATCCTTCAAACAACCACCCTACCATCCTTCAAACAACCACCCTACCATCCTTCAAACAACCACCCTACCATCCTTCAAACAACCACCCTACCATCCTTCAAACAGCCACCCTACCATCCTTCAAACAACCACCCTACCATCCTTCAAATAGCCACCCTACCATCCTTCAAACAACCACCCTACCATCCTTCAAACAACCACCCTACCATCCTTCAAACAACCACCCTACCATCCTTCAAACAACCACCCTACCATCCTTCAAACAACCACCCTACCATCCTTCAAACAACCACCCTACCATCCTTCAAACAACCACCCTACCATCCTTCAAACAGGCTCTCAAGACCCTCCACTTCAAACTGGCTTTCCCCTGCTAAAGCATCCTCCCCTCTAGCCCATGACTCCAATTGCTTTGTTATAGTATTATCTGTCTTATCTTAATCTATGTAACTATTAATCTAATGATTTTACTGTGTGTGTGTAACTTTACCCTGTCTGTAAAGCACCGTGGGTGTCCAGAAAAGCACAATATGAAATGAAATGTATTATTATGTTACTATACTACTGGCCAATGGAGAGACACATAGCTGCCCACTCTACCATAAACAGCAGCTGCACATGATGCCAGAGGGTTAGGGGTTCCATTGGCACTGTAAGACGCTTTGGATAAAAGTGTCCACCAAAGTGACGTAGTATACAATGTCTAAATTTAAAGACATGAGGCTTGTGTTTAATCTTGGTTTCTATTGTTTTAGTTTTGGGCTGTGATGTATGAGCAGTGGTACGGATGGACATGAACTGTAATATAAGGACAGCCTCTGGCTGCTCAGTAAACAGCATATGTTAGCACTCGCTGCGCTCTGCTGGCGGCGCTCTCAGAAGCTAACAGCTCCTGAATGCAAAACAAGAGCACTACAAGTAAAGTTGGATTGCATTCTTCTCAACTAGGCAGCAGGTCGCTTGCATATGTTTATCTGATTCGTCATTGACATAATAACTCAAATGAACTGCTTGTTAAAAAAAATATGTCCACGATCGGTTACTTGTTATGAATGCAGTTTTCTTCCATTCTTCTCGACTCGAAACAGTGTTAAACATTAAACACAGACAAGCCCACTTCCTCTCCCTCTTGTGTCTCCCAGTGGGTGTGTGTGTGTTTGTCAACAGAGGCACACTGTTGACTGTTTAACTGTCATGGTAATAGATGTGATGGGGAATCTCCCTTTTTCACACACACAGACACACACACACACACACACACACTCACTTTTTTGTCACACACACTATGACACCACCAATTGTATGTTAAGCTTAATACATGTTGGTGTGTGCTTGTGTGTCTGTGTGTGTATGTGTGTGTGTGTGTGTGTGTGTGTGTGTGTGTGTGTGTGTGTCTGTGTGTGTGTGTGTGTGTGTGTGTGTGTCTGTGTGTGTGTGTGTGTGTGTGTGTGTGTGTGTGTGTGGGTGTGTGTGTGTGTGTATGTGTGTGCATGTGTGTGTGTAAACAGTGCGCTTTAGCACATTAAATAATCCCACACAGAAGGTTTTCGCTTATTTATTGAATATGATTGATACATTTTATGCACGTATGTCTCTAGTTTGTTTTAATCCTGATGGACCGGCCATCGGGAACCCTCCTTAAAGGGACACATATGTATTAGCGGTCGCATGGTTGTTTGCGTGGCTACCTCAAGTACGGTCTTGTCAAAAGGGCTAACTTAATATTATCACAGAACAGCATACAACAATGCGATAACTTTCATAGTCCATACTGCTTGCACATATCTATTGCCTTCTGTTTCGTAGGGTGTCCGGAAAAGATGTGTTTGCTGACTTGGCACTCTTTTTCAGTTCTGGGAACTGAACTTTGGTCGAGGGAGGGTAGTTTGTGTTTTGTTGTTGATGCTTAGATAGATACAGTGAGCATAAAAGCTCTGAGGTTTCTTTAATAATTATATTTAGTATAATTACTTCAGGGAGAAGTTTAGCATTGCATACATTTATTCATTCTGTTATTTACCTACCTGTGCTGTAGTATAGTAGTATAGTATAGTCCAGGGATTGGCTGTGGGCTGTAAAGGCCAGCAGCCTTTCAGTGCCAGGCTGGTTCATTGTCTGTTGTTCACCCTAGGAGAAGGTCTCCACCTTATTGTAAAATAAACACGTATTGGGACTTTTGGACTCTTTGCCTTTGCCTGAAGAGAACAAAAATAATGTAGATAGAGAATATCTCGATCGGTCATGTCCACGACCAAGAGAAAGACAATGAATGAGACTTATGTTCATCAATGTGTTAACACATTGATGAACATAAGTCTCATTCATCTGTCAAGTGTTTTTTTGCATTGTATATATGATAGATATACCTCTATATATAGAAATGTATGTATGCTGAAACTTTGCCTGATTTCCTTTTTCTATTTCAAAAACATTGTCAAGTCAAGTCAAGTCAAGTCAAGTTTATTGTCACTTCACAGTTTACAGTTTAGTATAAAGCAGTGATGTGAAAATCTTGTGTGCAATACCCGACGACAGACAGCAGTTATAAAATAAGATAAAATAAAATAGATAAAAATAGAATAAAAAACAGAATAAAGAATATAAAAATAAAAAATAAAATAAAAATAAAAAATGCAATTTATAAAATGCAAAAATCAGCACAGAAAAGAGCAATATATATATATAAATCAATGTAATAAAATATACATTGTTATATGTTATACGCCCTTGTTCAGCAGCCTGATGGCCTGACAGTGGAAGCTATCTCTAAGCCTATTTGTACGACATTTGATACTGCGGTATCGCCTGCCTGACGGTAATAGTGAGTAAAGTTCGTGGCTGGGGTGGGCAATGTCTTTTATAATTCTTTTGGCCTTGGCCACGCACCGCTGGTTGTAAATGTCCAGGAGGGAGGGGAGCTCACCTCCAACGATATACTGGGCCGTCCGCACCACCCTTTGAAGCGCTCTGCGCTCGAGTGCCGTGCAGTTCCCGTACCAGGCGGTGATACACCCTGTCAGAACACTCTCGATGGTGCCGTTGTAGAATGTTCTCAGGATGCGGGGGCCCATGCTGAATTTCTTCAGACGCCTGAGAAAATACAGGCGTTGTTGGGCCCTTTTCACCACGTGTGTGGTGTGCGTGGACCATGTGAGGTCCTCGGAGATGTGCACGCCGAGGAACTTGAAGCTGCTGACCCTCTCTACTGCAACGCCGTCGATGGAGATAGGGCTGTGCTCTCCCCTCTGCCTCCTGAAGTCCACGATCAGCTCCTTGGTCTTCTTGACGTTGAGGGCGAGGCTGTTCTCCTGGCACCACTGCTCCAGCGATCCGACCTCCTCCCTGTAGGCTGTCTCGTCGTCGCCGGCGATCAGGCCCATCACTGTCGTGTCGTCAGCAAACTTGACGATGACGTTGGAGCTGTGCATAGCCATGCAGTCGTGGGTGTAGAGGGAGTAGAGGAGAGGGCTCAGCACGCATCCCTGGGGGGCTCCCGTGTTGAGGGTCAGTGGCTCTGATGTGGTGCTGCCCATCCTCACCACCTGGCGGCGGTCCGACAGGAGGTTCAGTATCCAGCTGCACATGGATGGGGGTACGCCTAGACCTCTCAGCTTGGTGTCGAGCTTGGCAGGAACTATTGTGTTGAATGCTGAGCTGTAGTCCACAAACAGCATTCGCACATAACAGTTCTTCCCCTCCAGGTGGGAAAGGGCAGTGTGGAGGGCCATGGCAATTGCGTCGTCCGTGGATCTATTTTGACGATATGCAAATTGCCATGGGTCCAGCGTGGTAGGTAACACGGAGCAAATAAAGTCCTTGACCAACCTCTCGAAGCATTTGCTAACGATCGAGGTGAGGGCCACAGGTCTGTAGTCATTCAGGCATGTTACCTTGGTTTGTTTAGGGACAGGCACGATGGTGGATAACTTGAAGACCGCGGGGACAACAGCCTGGGACAGGGAGAGGTTGAAGATGTCTGCAAAGACTCCTGCCAACTGGTCTGCGCATGCTCTGAGGACGCGGCTCTGGATGTCGTCGGGGCCTGCCGCCTTACGGATGTTCAGCCGCTTAAAGGTGCGGCGCACATCCGCCTCCGAGATGCGCAGCTGGCTGGTCTCCCCAGTCGGTGCTGGCTTCGGCGGGCTGCCGTTTACGTCGAACCGAGCAAAAAATGTATTTAGCTCTCCTGGGAGGGAGGTAGAGGAGTTCTCTACACAACTGGTTCTCCCTCTGAAGTTCGTTATATTCTGCAGCCCCTGCCACATACCCCTCGCATCGTGTTTCTTGAATTTATCTTCCACTCTGTCCTTATACTCCCGCTTGGCAGTGACGATGGTCTTACGGAGGTCGTAACGGGCTCTCGTATATTCCTCCGTATTCCCGGAACCAAAGGCGGCGTTACGCGCATGTAGGGCAGCGCGAACATCGCCGTTAATCCACGGTTTCTGGTTGGGATATATCCGAACCGACTTGGTCGGAACAACGTCATCTATGCACTTCTTGATGAACCCGGTGACCGACGACGCGTACTCGTTGATGTTATTGTCCGAGGCAACGCGGAACATGTGCCAGTCAGCGTGATCAAAACAATCCTGCAGCGTAGAATCTGATTGGTCCGACCAGCATTGGACCTCCCTCACAGCGACCGGTTGCTGCTTCAGTCTCTGCCTATAGGCGGGGAGTAGCTGGATAGAGCGGTGATCTGATTTGCCGAACGGTGGGCGGAGGAGGGCCTTGTAGCCATCACGGAAGGGAGTGTAGCAGTGGTCGAGGATCCGCTCGCCCCGTGTGTTGCTCTTTATGTGTTGGTAGAACTTCGGGAGAACCTTCTTCAGGTTCGCCTTGTTGAAGTCCCCCGCCACGATGAGAGCAGCCTCGGGGTGGGCCGACTCCTGTTCGCTGATAGCCCCGTACAGTTCCTTCAGCGCTGTGTCCGTGTTGGCTTGTGGGGGAATGTAAACAGCGGTCACGGTTACCGCTGTAAACTCCCGAGGTAGCCAGTATGGACGGCACATAAGCATCAGGTACTCCAGGTCCGGGGAACAGAAAGACTTGAGGGGATGTACATGACTTTGGTTGCACCAAGATCTGTTTATCATGAGACATACCCCCCCTCCGCGATCTTTACCGGAGAGAGCCTTTGTTCTGTCCGCCCGGTGTACGGAAAATCCCGTCGGCTCGATAGCTGCGTCGGTAACCCCCTCCGACATCCATGTCTCCGTAAGGCAGATAATACAATTGTCCCTAGTTTCCCGGTGGAATTGAATACGAGCCTGTAGTTCGCTTAACTTATTGTCCAGAGACTGTACATTAGCCAGTAGAATGGTGGGTAGTGGGGGGCGATCGGATCGACGTCTCAGCCTGACTAGCACGCCGGCTCGCTTCCCTCGCTTCCTCCGGCGACGCTTGCGCGTAATCGTGCCCAAAATGGACGGAGATAATCCAGCTGTGACTTCGGGCGGGACGTCCGAGCCGAAAGAATGAAAAAACTCCGGTAGGCGGCGAGCGACTGTCGATCTGATCTCCCGAAGTGTGCAAAAGTTATAAGTGAACTTGCTGCTAACATCCTGAACTAAAATAGTTGCGATAAAAAGAATAAATAACAAAAAACTGCTTGTAAATAACAAAAAACTTGTTGTAATGCTATACAAATATATAAAGAAAACACTGTTCAAATAATACAACCACAAATACTTTATTGTAGGTAGATATGGACAAATGTTTCAGACAAAAGAACGTAGTGCTCACAACTTTTGTTCTTGAACCCAGGACCTCAGTCAGGCACAAGGCCGAAATATATTTAGTAAAATAAGGTGGGCTCATGTAAGAAATGATTTATGGATGTTCCATAAATTCATGGATGTTCAGGGTTCTTTTGATGATGGCATATGGCTCGCAGACAATTTTGAGCAGAATTAAAGAGAATTTTTTTAAACACAATTAACAAGTAACAAATTATTATACTTAGCCATTTTTAAGTAAAACATTTAACAGAAATTAGTTTAGAAAATTTCAATTCCAAATATAAATATAAAATAGAATATAAAAAAGATGAGGATTATCGTACGTTCCAGGCCGCGTGGATAGAGGAATTTGCCTTTGTGGAGAGAGCAGGTATGTTTGATATGCAACGATAAAATTGCATCGATGAAACGGACAAATGTAAAGCGGCAATTCGATACACACCATGCTTCATTTGCATCGAAATGTACAGCTGGGAACAGCAGGAAAAAGGCATGCGAAGAGCTCCAGTGGAGAGTGCAAACCAGTCAGCAGCAACTCCGTGGATGGACCAAGCAAGGTGACGGGAATTCGGCTAGCTTTGCTGGTGCTTTGGCAATAGTAAGGAATGGAAAGCCATTCACAGATGGCGAGTATGCCAAAACATTCATGCTTGATGTGGCCAACAATGACTTCCCAGATAAAGACTGGAAAATCCAACAAATAAAATACATGCCTCTGTCAGCCAGAACTGTTCATGATCGTACCATCATGATGGCAAATCAAGTCGAGGAAACACTAATTAAGAATATAAACGCAGGGACATACTTTTCTCTCGCTTTAGATGAGTCGACAGACGTTAGCCATTTATCTCAGTTTAGTATAATTGCGAGGTATGCTGCAGGTGACACTGCGCGAGGAAGTGTCGCTGTTCTGCCAATGAAAGGGTCAACAAGAGGAGAAGATTTATTAAAGTCTTTCATGGAGTTCCCTAAAGAAAAAAATCTAGCGATGGATAAGCTGATTTCTGTGTTTACTGATGTTGCACCCTGTATGTTGGGGAAGAACAAAGGATTTGTAGCGATTCTTAGTGAACAAGAAAATAGATCCATCCTAAGTTTTGTGCTCAAAGGAGGCGCTTGTGCTCAAACGTGTGGCCAGCAGCTTGGTGAGGTGATGTCGCTGGTCATTTGAGTGGTCAACTTTGTTGTTGCCGAGCTTTAAATCATGGCCAGTTTAAAGCATTGTTAGACGAAGTTGGGAATAATTATCCCGGTCTGCTTTTACAGACCGGGCAAGGCAGTGGGAATGAAGCAACAGGGAGCTTGGACGAGATGGGAGAATGCGGTTGAGAGGAAAGTGACCTGGGCTGAGCTTTGGAAAGCCGAGCCTCACCGCATCAAATTCCTAATCCAGGCAGTGTATGATGTGCTTCCAAGCCCGTCAAATCTGCACACATGGGGCATAGCAGAGACACCAGCATGCCCATTGTGTTCCAAGCGAGGAACCATGGAACACATCCTCAGTTGCTGTACAAAGGCACTTGGAGATGGACGGTACAGGTGGAGGCATGACCAAGTCCTGAAGACCCTTGCTGAAGCCATCAGCGCAGGACTAGCGTGGTCAAAGCAGTTCCGACACTCCAAGGACACCATCGCCTTTGTCAGAGCTGGGGCAAGCCAACTTCTGCCAGAAAAACATCTGCAGGCATCCTGACGTCTGCAAGAGACTGGCAGTTGTTGGTGGACCTTGAACATCAGCTGAAGTTCCCCAGCCATATTGCAGTCACCACCCTGCGACCAGACATTGTTCTTGTGTCTGAGTCCACCAAGCAAGCTGTGCTGCTGGAGCTGACAGTCCCGTGGGAAGATCGCTTGGAAGAAGCCTTTGAAAGGAAGCTCTCCAAGTACGCAGGACTGGTCAGCGACTGTCAGCAGGCTGGTTGGAGAGCAAGGTGTTTCCCGGTGGAAGTTGGATGCAGAGGATTCGCAGCCCGTTCCTTGGTCAGAGCCTTCAGCAGTTTAGGCATCGAGGGAGTGAGAAAGAGGAGAGCCATCCGCAGTACCACCGATGCGGCAGAGAGGGCCTCAAGATGGCTGTGGCTCAAAAGAGGGGAGCCATGGAGTCATGGTAGCTAGCTAGCCATCTGGACACAAGCTGGGGTCTGATCAGCCCCGGCTGGGTCACCTGGAGGAGGGCGTATGATGTTGCGAGACCCGAAACGTCCTATGATTCCAGGAACATCACTGAAGATGTGTCCAGACTAGGCATCAGTAGATGTATGTACACAGTACACAATAATGTGCGTTGGTTGTCAAGGGGGAAAAGGCTCAGCCGTTTTGCAGCTTGCCTGAGTGAAATCCGGACTCTTCTCGAAATGAAAGGCGTCGAGCATCCTGAGCTAGCTAACACAGAGTGGCTCCTCCAGTTCCACTATCTCATGGACAAAACTGGCCATCTGAACCAGCTCAATGTGAAAATGCAAGGTATTGGAAATACAATCTTATATCTTCAACAAGCAGTGTTTGCATTTGAAAGCAAGCTGGAACTCTTCACCAGGGACATTGAAACAGGTCGTCTTCTGCACTTTGAAACACTGCGACAATTTAGAGATGCGTGCTTATCAAGTGACCCCACTTAACATTTTTCTCTCCAGCAGCTAGCTGGCTTCACGTCCGTTCAGTGCAGTCATTCAAAGCGCGTTTTAGAGAATTTCGTGAGCATACTGATCTTTTTTTAAATTCATCTCTCATCCACATGAATGTGCAGTGGACAAAGTCAACCTGAAATGCATCCCCGGGGTCTCAGTCAGAGACTTTCAGCTGGAAGTTGCTGACCTGAAGGCATCAGACATGTGGGTGAGTAAGTTCAAGTCACTGAATGGAGAGTTGGAAAGACTTGCGCGACAGCGAGCAGAGCTGGCGAGTGAACACAAGTGGACAGAAATGAGAAAACTTCAACCTGAAGACCAGCTGATTCTTACAACTTGGAACGAGCTTCCTGTCACATACCACACAATGCAGTGTGTGAGTATTGCCAAATTGACCGTGTTTGGATCTACATACGCATGTGAGCAGTCTTTCTCGCACCTGAGAAACCTTAAGACCAACCTACGCTCACGTTTAACTGATGGAAGCCTCAACGCTTGCATGAAGCTTAACCTCACCACTTATGAACCAGACTACAAGGCCATCAGAAAAACCATGCAGCACCAGAAGGCGCATTAATGGTATGGTATTTTTGGTTAGCTACAGTATATCAAGTATATCAAGAGTATTATGAAGAATAAATATATTTATTATATATAGCGCTTTTAGTACTCGGGGACATGTTATACTTTAAAAATGTATGTCTTAATTAAATTATGCACGCATAAAGTTGCATAACATTTTATTAAATATATGGCTCGCAAGGAAATACATTTAGAAATATTTGGCTTTTTGGCTCTCCCAGCCAAAAAGGTTCCCAACCCCTGTGCTAAATGATAATCGCTCTATAAATAAAGGACAGCGGAATGAGGGAAGAACATAAAAGGCAGACAACAAAAGATCAGTATTTTTGATTTAACAATGGGAAAGGTGAATTGCTGCCCTTCCAATAATTACATTACATTACATTACATTACAGTCATTTAGCAGACGCTTTTATCCAAAGCGACTTATAATAGTGTGTTTCAACAAAGGAAGGTAAGAGAACAACTCGTCACCAGAAGTCATAAGTGCATTTCATTCCTAACAAGTCTCCAAGAACTGAACCAGTGCTCAGGTACAATAAGTTCAGGTAAAAGTACAGTAAGGGAAAAATACAATAAGCAATTCCATTTAAAACAGGGAACCATATCTAGAACAATATCTACCTATCTATAATATCTAATCTACTTAGATAATCAACTTTATCTAAGTAGGAAAGATCCGGGAAGTGTCTCCTGAAGAGATGGGTTTTCAGCCTGCGGCAGAAAATGGGCAATGACTCTGCAGTCGTGACATCCGTGGGGAGTTTGTTTCACCAAATTGGGGCCAAGACAGAGAAGAGCCGCGACCGCGTAGATCAGCCACAAGAGCCCCTAAGGGAGGGGGAAAGCAGATGGCCCAAGGAGCAGAGCGAAGTGGACGGGTTGGGATGTAGGCCTTGACCATTGCCTGGAGGTTGGATGGAGCAGTTCCTTTTACTGCCTTGTAGGCTAGCACCAAGGTCTTGAACTGGATGCGAGCAGCTACAGGTAGCCAGTGTAGAGTCCGAAGGAGGGTAGATGTGTGGGAGTACTTTGGTCGGTTGAACACCAGGTGTCACGGATTAGGGTTGGACCAAAATGCAGCACACAGACACCAAGGACAGTTTGTGATATTTATTACAACATTACACACACAGACAGGGGCAGGCAGAGACGTAGTCAGGGACAGGCATGTGATCAGGAACCGGGCTGGGTAGATGAACTAGGCCGGGACAGGTAGAGGCGTAGACAGGAACAGGAATCGGGGTAGGGTTAAATAGGGATGTTAACTGTGATACGCTGCAGCTGCGGGTGAGAATTAACAAAGGGGGCGTGGCTATGCGGTAGTGAGTAGTGGGAGCAAGGAGACAGGAATGTGGAATGATATAAGGGGGCGAGGCTATTCGGGTGAGTGCTATAGAAACAAGGAGACCGGAATGTGGAATACGATAAGGGGGCTTGGCTATCCGGGCGAGTGCGGTGAAAGCGAGTGCAAACTGTGACACCAGATGAGCTGAAGCTTTCTGAATGAGCTCCAGGGGCCTGATGGCAAATGCCAGGGCACCAGCAAGGAGGGAGTTTCAGTAGTCCAGCCGGGAGATGACAAGAGCCTGGATGAGCACCTGAGCAGCCTTTTCAGTGAGAAAAGGCCAAATCCTCCTGATGTTGTAGAAGAGGAATCTGCTGGAGCGTGTCACTGATGCAATGTTTGCTGAGAACGACAGTTGGTCATCCAGGGTCACACCCAGATTCCTTGCGGTCCGAGTAGCTGTCACCACAGCATCATCAATGGTAACAGCCAGGTCTCGGTGCGGACAAAGCTTTGCCGGGAAGAAAAATAGCTCAGTCTTGTCCAGGTTGAGTTTTAGGTTGTGCATCCACATCCACTTTGAGATGTCTGCTAAGCACGCGGCAATGCTGTTTCCACTTGCGTGTTCGAGGGGGGAAACGACAAGACCAGTTGGGTGTCGTCAGCATAGCAGTGGTAGGATAAGTCATGGGAGTGGATAACAGGACCAAGGGACGTTGTGTAGAGGGAGAAGAGAAGAGGACCCAGGATCGATCCTTGTGGAACCCCAGTAGTCTGTGTGGTTCTGACACAGACCCTCCCAGTGCCACCTGGTAGGAGCGACCAGTCAGGTAGGATGCAAACAAGGAGAGAGCAGAGCCCGAGACACCCATCCCCTCAAGGGTGGAGAGGAGAATCTGGTGGTTCACAGTGTCAAATGCTGCAGACAGGTCCAGGAGTATCAGGACCGAGGAGAGGGAATTCGCTCTAGCAACATGGAGCAACTCCGTCACTGCCAGAAGGGCAGTTTCTGTCGAGTGACCCGCCTTAAAACCAGATTTGTGTGGGATCCAAGAGGCAGTTCTGGTGGAGATACAAAGACAATTGGTTAAAGATAGCACGTTCAAGAGTTTTAGATAACGGGCAAAAGGAATACCGTACTGTAGTTCTTGAGTTCAGAGGGGTCGAGTGTTGGTTTATTCAGGAGGGGGGTGACTCTGGCAGTCTTGAAACCAGCGGGGAAACATCCAGACATCAGAGATGCGTTGATGATGTGTGTCAGGAAGGGCAGGAGTTCAGGTGCAGTAGACTGAAACAGAGGGGAGGGGATCCAGTGAGCATGTGGTGGGGCGGCTGGATGTGATGAGGTGAAGAACATCATCTGTGGAGAGGGGAGAGAAACGGTTAAGGGAGGGATGTGGGATGGTGGGGGAAAGACATGGGTGGTTGATGTGAGCATCAGCCAGGGGGTCAGGGAAGGAGGATCGGATATCGTTGACCTTCTTGTCAAAGAAGTTGGAGAAATCGTCCGAGGGCAGGGAGGAGCTTGGGGGAGGGGGTGGGGGATGGAGGAGGGGGGAAATCTTTTTTTTTTTAAAGAAAACAGTTTTTTAGGGTTAGATGCTGTGCATCTATATGCGCATAATGTTGTTCCACAGATGAACCATGGCTGAATGCTGACATACAGAACAAACTAAGGGAATGGAGTGCCGCTTTTACAACAGGCGACTCTGATCACGACAAGAAGGCCAAGTATTAACTCAGAAAAGCCATCAATAACGGGAAATTGGAATTAAAAAACAAACAGTTTCTGAAGCGCTGACACCAGACATATGTGGCAAGGGTCTGATGGTCCTCTCCAACTACATGGGGAGCTCAGCAGGAGTCACCAACAACGACCCAAAACTTCCAGACAAGCTTAACACGTTTTACGCTCGCTTTGAAAGGGGAAACTCTGAGCCGAGCAATAAATGTAGGACTACGTTCTACAACTGTCTGAATTGTAGGTCCGCATAATCTTAAGAAGGGTGAAGGGAGGGAAGGCAGCCGGCCCAGATGGAGTTATATCCTGTGTCTTCAAGACCTACCTTGACCAGCAGGCCCTGTGTTTACAGACATCTGCAACACATCACTGCAACAGTCTGTCGTCCCAGTGTTCTTCAAAGAGACATCCATTGTGTTGTTACCCCAAAAGACGAGTTAACAAGCATCAATGATTATCGTCCAGTGGCTTTAACACCCAAAGCCATGAAGTGCCTGGAGAAACGTGTCATGTCGCTACATTAACATTTCCAGTCCCGAGACCCATTTCAGTTTGCATACAGACCAAACAGGTCTGTAGACAACGCCATCTCCCTGGCACTACACACGGCCCTGCAGCACCTAGACAGGAGGGACACCTACTTCATTGAGTACAGCTCGGCATTCAACAACATCGTTCCCTCCAAGCTGGTCCTGAAACGTAGGGATCTAGGTCTGGGTACGCACATCTGTAACTGGATTATTGACTTCCTGACAGGCAGCCTCAACTGGTGATGATAACAATATCACATCCACTCTGGTCCTCAACACCCCCAAAGCTGCTGCATCAGTCCCCGGCTGTACTTGCTGTACATACATGACTGTACTGCCACACACAGCAACACTCAAATGATCAAGTTTGCAGACGACACCACAGTCATCGGCTTAATAAGCAAGGACGACAAAATGGAGTACAGAGATGAGGTAGTCCAGCTGACGTGATGGTGTGAGGACAACAGCCTTGCAATGAATGTGAGCAAGACAAAGGCCATGGACTTCAGGAGCCACCGGGGCATCCACTCCACCATCAGCCTGGACGGGGCACCGGTGGAAATGGTCAGCTGCGTCCGTTTCCTAGAACTACAGATTTCTGACGACCTGGCGTGAACCCACAACACGGAGGTCATGCTGAAGAAGGCACACACCCTGTGGTGCCTCAGGAAAACTGGCATATGCAAACAGTGGCTAGTAAACCGTTATCATGGCACCGTAGAGAGCGTCCTGACGAGTGGTGTCACTGTGTGGTACGGCAACACCACTGCACAGGACAAGATAGCCACAGACATCTTCAGAACCAGATGTCGCAAGAACAGTTTTTCATCAGGCAGTGCGGCTACGAAACAGCTTAGAGTGCTGCCACTAGCATTACATTGTCATCCCTATTACATTACACTATCATACTTTTGCTAGATTTTCTGGACTCATTACAGCTACTGCACAGTTTTGCACTGTATTCATGATGCTGATGTGCTACTGGCACATAAAAATGCTTTAAAATGCTTTTTGCATAATTCAACATATGTACATATCATCCATCAGTCACTTTATTGTTCTTCTTATTGTTCCATTTATTGTGAACAGTATTTTTATCGTAAATTGTTTTAGAAAATTCATACTGCGGAAAGGAATGGGGAGTAAGAGTTCCATTGTACTTGAAATGAAAAATCTTGAATCTTGAATCTTGAACACAGGTTTATTCTGACCAATATATTGTGATGGCTCAATCCTACTGAAATGAACCTCTGTACAATAGTGGAAGTGGCATTTCAATTGGATTGAATTGAATGTTCTTCATCTTAATCACAGTGCCGGTTATTAAATAATTCATGAGGTAATTATATGATGAAATGTATGTCTGGGTTGTGAATGTAGAAATGCATGCACATCTTCATTCAAATATGTTTGACTCTTCCATTAGTATTCTTCTGTTTATCCTTTCCCTGAGAAACGTGTCTTCATTTATTTCATAATATCATCGTACAACAAAGACTTCTGCAATTCTCTTCTTGTCAGCCTTAATAAGTGGAAGATGTGCCGTCCGTGACCAATCGAGAGGATGGGGAATTTGATGTGAATAATACGTTAACAATACCACACATTGGAGTTTCATTCCTGTGTCAAGAAAATCGAAAGAAGTAAATCAGCTTTCATCAGTCTCCGGCATTAGGGACGGGGGCTTAACTTTGACAACTAAATGGCCCTGCTGCTCTGTCTAGAAGTCAGCCATTCGATCTTCAGAGAACCGGAAGGGAGAGTCCGTGTTTACATGTTGGAGGGAGCGGATGACCAGGCGTTTTGAAAGACGACAGAATGTTTATTGAAATTCATTTCTAATGTTGTTTTTTTTAAGTGAACATACATTATTTGGACCAAAACATGATTCATTTAATTTTCGAACAACAATGACTGCAGTGGGTCCGCTAGGCTTCGATCTCTAAATTGAGTCTACTCTGAACCACAGGCTGAATGCCGCACAGTGTTACAGCAGGTCTCATGCATTGGCCTCTGTGATGTCATCTCCCGCTTTGTGAGGGGGAAGGGCTCAAAGCACTGAATGTGAATCCTCAGCTTTATTAATCATTTGACTTTGCTATACATTTACTGTTTTAGCTACTACTGTTTCACGCCTCCATAGACCGTCACACCAACACCGTGATAAAACATCACATTATTACATAAGAAGAATCAGATTTTCGGATATTAGAACAATATGTAAGGGGGCGGCAGTTGCTCAGTCAGTAGGGACTTAGCTTGGGAACTGAAAGGTTTCCGGTTCAAGTCTCTAAAAGACCTGGGCACTGCCAAAGTGCCCTTGAGCAAGGGACCAGACCCCTACACTGCTCCCCAGGCACTGTATATAAAAATAGCTGCCCACTGCTCCTAATGCCAGGATGCGTTAAATGCAGAGAAACACATTTCATTGTGTGTGTGTGTGTGTCTGGAGGATTGAATGCTCTTTATTGGTCACATACATGTAAACATACAGTGAAATGTGTTTACTGCATTTAACCCATCCTAGTATTAGGAGCAGTGGGCAGCTTTTTAGCCGGGGCAGTTAGGGTTAGGGTGTCTTCCTCAAGGACACCTTGACAGTTTTTGCTAGGAGGAGCCGGGGATCGAACCAGCAACCTTCCGGTTGTGAGGCGACCGCTCTACCTCCTGAGCTATACTGCCGCCCGTCACTGTGTCTGAAACTCCACTGTGTGTAAAAGTCCACAGTGCAGTCCACACTCTTCTACTCAAGCTCTATACCTTGATGGTTGATTGAGCTACTAAGTGCTGTATGACCTGCTGACCCTGCTGACTCCTCATCCGTCACAAAACATCCCAAGACAACTCAAAAGGAAGAAAAAAAAGCAGATCAATTGTTTTTCTGGTTTCCTTCTCGTTGCGTCAGCGTTGGAAGTGCACCCCTCTCTCTCTCCATTTAATTATGAACTAGTGATTTTGAAACAAGGAAGAATGAAGGGAAGGTGGAAGTAAATGACAAAATAACCAGCAGCAAACTCTCGTCCATATTGACGTTTTTGACGTATTTTGATCAGTCCGTTCATTAAATGGAAATGTTCACATAAAAAATTCAATGTCAGCGGATTAGCATACTAATATGAGTAACAAATTCAAATGCACTTCAAACACACGCAGAATCACACACACTGAAACACGAAATATACAGACGGATGGACAGACACACAGATGGATATGATATTGGTTGGAGATCAGTTATTTTTCCACCAGTCTGTCTCTTTTCCTATTTGTAGATTTTGTGTTTTAGAGAGTTTGCCTGATGACCAACGCAACAGTTAGCCTCAAAACTCGAAAAATCCATTAGCACCTCTGAGTATAAAGTCTCCTTTTAGAACAGCTGCTTATAGAGCAACCTCTACCGTTGGCTATGTACTATTTATTAACTTAGCAGATGCTTTTATCTAAAGTGACTTCCGATTACAGGCTATTACAGAGCAGGTCGGGGTTAGAATATCTTGTTCGGTGATGCAGGGCGGCTGTGGACACTGGGGTTCAAACTCAGTCCCTTTCAGCTGTCCATCTAAACACTTATTAGATAGTTACTTCTCCCGGACCGCATGGCGATCAGCCTCTGACATCAGCAGAGTTCCTTTAAACCCGGCTAGCTGCATACGTCAGGAAGTACGCAGCATTCCAAGTTAGATTAACTTGAGAGAGAGAGAGAGAGCGAGAGAGAGAGCGAGAGAGAGAGAGAGAGAGAGAGAGAGAGAGAGAGAGAGAGAGAGAGAGAGAGAGAGAGAGAGAGAGGGAGAGAGATAATGAGAGTGAGTACGAGAGAGATAGAGAGAGGGGGCCTCGTCGTTATTCTGGCCTCTATCATATTTTAATAAGATCACATCCCCCTGGCTCTTAATTACTTCATCTACAAATGCTGTTGCTTAGCAACCCTTCAGTTGGCCCACCGTATCATGGCAACAGAGACAGCTCATTAAAAATGTCAGCGTAACGCTTATCCCGCTGGTCCATTGATAAAAGTAGTGCAGAGCTGGTAACTCCTTCTTTTCCATCGTGGCTCTTGGTAAGAACAGGGCGGTGATGGAGTGTTGAGTGTTTTTTTAAAGCTCTGCTAAATGAAGGACGTGTTAAACAGGGAAGACGACAGCGTTACCGACAACCTGTCATCTGGTGGGCCGGGAGACCATTTCCATTTCCCTCTCCAATCACGACTGTTCATTCTCATTCTCTGTTCTCTCTCTTGTTCTTCTTGTGTGTCTCTCTCTCTCTCTCTCTCTCTCTCTCTCTCTCTCTCTCTCTCTCTCTCTCTCTCTCTCTCTCTCTCTCTCTCTCTCTCTCTCTCTCTCTCTTTCTCTCTCTCTCTCTCTCAATTCTCTTCAAGGGAGTTTTTGGTACATGAACCCAAAGGTGAGTAGGGGGGGGGGGGGTACTCCACTGATATAATTAATACAGGTATGTTGATTTAACACATTCTGAGACTGGGTTACAACTACGCTTTGCAAAAGTTTCCAGCGTAGTTGATGAACCAGTAAATTACTTCTAATTTCCAACCTAATGTATTTTGCAGACTTACACAAAGGTTACAGTGACTGATCATGATTCTCCCCATATGAGTGAGTACCCTGACTAGTTAGTTAGTAATCTCGGATCCTCAAGTTCAACAATGTCCATCTTCTGAGGGGAGAGAACCAGCAAGTGTGACTTTAGACTCAGACTTGACTCTCCACAGATGAATTGCTAATTTTGAAATAATTGTAACTCCCAATTCTGGAGGATTGAATCCTCTTTATTGGTCATATCCATGTTTATACACAGTGAAATGTGTTTCTCTGCATTTAACCCATCCTAGTATTAGGAGCAGTAGGCAGGTATTGTTGTGTCTGACTGAGAGAGAGAGAGAGAGAGAGAGAGAGAGAGAGAGAGAGAGAGAGAGAGAGAGAGAGAGAGAGAGAGAGAGAGAGAGAGAGAGAGAGAGATCAGCAGGACGTTCAAATTGATGATTCTGTATCATCATTGAAAAACACCAAAACACAGCGAGGGGAAGAGCTATAGAGGCGAAAGAATGAAGGGAGGGGCACAGAGGGATAAAGAGAAGGAGAGAGAAATCAATTATTTTCGCTGTACTGTACTTGTGCTATGCACTGACAATAAATGTAATCAAATCTAATGTATGTATTTAAATGTATGTGTGTGTGTGTATGTGTGTGTGTGTGTGTGTACATTAATGTACTGTATATCAATTACTGTGCGTGTTGTCTACAGGTCCACGGCGGCCATGACGGCTGCAGGCCGTTAGCAGGAGGCTAGGTCCACCTCTGTGGTCAAACCAATTAGCCGAGGAGAGCTATTTTCCGGCACAGAAGCAGTGATGCAGCGGAGGATGAGATGCTAATTAGTTAGTGCTGGTCGGATCGCAGCCTGTGTCCAGCCACAGCAGAACACAGCGTAGCGCAGCACAACCTGTCCTCCCTCGAGTTAGCGTTGACACAGTGGAGGTGGACCCATTCAGCTGGATCGAAAAAACCGTTTAAAAAGCGGTGGACTGGAATTAATGAGGCTAGAGTTTAGTTTCAGGCCCAAGAGCGAGGCGACGTTCACCACTCAACCGAAGCTATGAGACTATGTTGTTATTCTAAGCTAATCTGTCCGAACACATACAGATTCAAGTTTTGCGACAGCTCCAATATTGATATTTCACATAATAACAGCCTTGAGCAACACCCTTGACTTGTGATATACATATGATTAGAGAGAGAGAGAGTGAGAGAGAGAGAGAGAGAGAGAGAGAGAGAGAGAGAGAGAGAGAGAGAGAGAGAGAGAGAGAGAGAGAGAGAGAGAGAGAGAGAGAGAGAGAGAGAGAGAGAGAGAGAGAGGGAGAGACAGAGAGAGAGAGAGAGAGAGAGAGAGAGAGAGAGAGAGAGAGAGAGAGAGAGTGTAGTGGAGAAAGAGAGAGAGGGGGGAGGAAAAGAGAGGAGGGGGGGGGGACAGAAAGAGAGAGAATGGGAGAGAGAGAGAGCGAGAGAGAGAGAGCGAGAGAGAGAGAGAGAGAGAGAGAGAGAGAGAGAGAGAGAGAGAGAGAGAGAGAGAGAGAGAGAGAGAGAGAGAGAGAGAGAGAGAATGTGGAGTGGAGTGGACAAAGAGAAAGAGAGAGAGAGTGAGAGAGAGGGAAGTAGAGAGATGCCAGGCAAAGATTAGTTTTGGGTTAGTCTCGGATATATTTTTGACAAGCCCCCATTTCAACGCATTAGTCAGAGCAATCCAGAGCTCCTGGTGGCTAAACTGCAAGTTGACTGCAAGTCAAACAGTTTGTTAAACTGTGCTCAGAAGTGCTATCAGTGGGAAATGTGCTCCTCATGGATCAGGATGAGGAGCTTGCCTCACCCTCTATGTATTCACACACATTCCACTGGAGTAGAGAGTCCATCTGTGAAACTATCTGGGCTTTTTTACAGATATTGACCCACAGGAAGCATTTGGCAGGATGTGGAAATTAATAATTTCCCCAAAAGTTCACAAAAGTCACAGCCCTCCTGCTGTCCCCCATGGGACCTTATTTCGCACTAGCAGTTGCCACTCTGTCGGCGCTTTGGCCTTTCATATGGTCAGGTGAGACAAACTACAGACAATGCTCATGGGGGAACTTACTAGGCTATGCAAAGAAAAGAAGAGGAGATCTAAATCAAGGTTTTTTGCATTTTATTTTGCAATTTTGTTACAAAAGGGAAGCCATTCCAGTGAATGGATTTCAAATGGCTGTTACCAAGTTGTTTAGTATTCTCTGCTACCTTATGGCTACTTCCTGTTTTTTTGTCTCCTCTATGTCCCACTGTTATCTTACTATTTAGTCATTTAGGCAAACCTTTTATCCTTTAATCCAAAGTGACTTGTGTGGTCAATATAGTTACAGGTCATTTAGGAGCAGATAAGGTTTGGGTGTCTTGCTGAAGGCAGGCTGAGGATAGAACACAGAAACCCTCCTCCAGGAATACAACAGCCCAGCCACAAGCAATCCTGCCCAACGGATCGTATCTAATCGGGCTTGCTTCACCCTTTGTGTGAAAAACTGATTTGGTGGCACAGTGGTTCAGCGGTGGGCTGATGTGTTGTTATTGTTGTTGTTTCCTCCTAGCTCTAAACACTATGTATGTAATATCAGGGTGCATATCAGGGTAAGGTATGTAGCATGGTAGGGTATAGGGCATGTTAGGGTGCATATCAGGGTAAGGTATGTAGCATGGTAGGGTATGGGGCATGTTGGGGTACATATCAGGGTAAGGTACGTAGCATGGTAGGGTATGGGGCATGGGTAGCAAGTAGGAAGAGTAGCAGATAATTAGTAAGCCTACTCTTGAGTACATTGTTTTTGACAGTTTAAATAAGTCAGACTGCTGTAGACTTTGTATATATAATATTAATCATTCATAGCACAGCAATTTGAAAGTCGCATACAGGATTTGTGTGTGTGTGTGTGTGTGTGTCTGTGTGTGTGTGTGTGTGTGTATGTGTGTGTGCAGCAGCCACTCCAAACCCTTTCTGCGATGCTAATTTTCCCAGGGAAGGCAAATGAGGCTCTATGAGAATAATGTGGCTGTGAATATGGGAGTGACAGATTGTCCCGCCCTCACCAAGTCAACATCATTTGCTTATTTGTTTGTTTCTGGGTTTAGCCGGAAGCAGTGGATCAATCACGCTGGTGCATACACACGACCACCACACCACATAAACGTATAAGAGCGCGAATAAGAGCGCGGAATTCCCTCTAATGGGTGGGTTTAGCCACGACGCGAAAAACCCAAACATTGAATATTTCTAAAGCATATTCTCTACATATGTATGCACATACACATCAGGGGGTGGGACAACATATTGATACTGGAATATATCATGACACGTCCTCTGGCAGATCAGTTAGATATATATATATATATATATATATATTGCGATTCATTTCCGGCAAAAATATGGATATTTAGCCGCTTACCATTTTGACCGGCCAGAGTCACTACTTGATGACTCTTTGTGGTGGCGGATTTCAAATGAACGAGAGTGAGCTAACTTGCAGTGAAGAAGACGGAGAACTCACTATTATTAAACTTAACTATTATTATTATTATTATTATTATTATTAATATTATTATTATTATTATTATTAACTCAGAGAATGGCGGACAGCTGGGGGAAAGGAAATCAGAGAGGAACATTCATCTTTCGAGTCCAAATTATTTCTATTCATATTATTATATATTTTTGCCTTTTAAGGAGTTGTTATAACCTGTGGTTGGTAGTGGTAATTAATACACGCGGACTTGTACTCCAGTTTAGGTACTTTACCGAGAAGACTTCGGTGGTTTAACATATGCATGGCAGGTACATTCCCAAGCATGACACGAGTGACGCGGTTGGCCGGGTCACACCTTTCCGGAGGGTACACAGACTTCCTGAACAAAGGTTCCTATGTAAACATAGTGGTACAATCTCAATATATAACACTTCTCCCCCTTTAAGTAAAACATTATTCTAAGACAGAAACACAATGAACAGACTTTGTTATCTCAATTACCAAAAATATAACTCTGATAGGCTGACCATAACATCTCTTAAACAACAATAACAAAAGTGCTTTCTCATCACATTTCACAACTTATGATGATATTTCACAAAGTATGAGAGTGTGTGTGATCAGTTCAACAGTCTATCTGGAGGCTTGTGCTGCCTCTTTGATCTTCTCAACTCTGCTATGTGACCCCAGACCCAGGAACCGGCTGTTCTCTTTCGGTCAGGTTTGGGGTAGGGGTAGGTAAGGCAGCCTGTGCAGACAGTCCATCCAGTGGCACAGACATCTCATCCATATTCTCTGGTGCTACGGACACCACAACACAGTCACCAGAGCTGCTCACTCTGTCCTTGTGTGCAATGCTCTGAGGCTCTTTCTCTCCCGCATCATGGCGGACACGCAGGTTATCCTGGTGCCTGCAAACCTGCTGTCCCTCCTGCAGAACCACTACGAACGACACCGGACCTGACTGGCGGTGAATGACCTGGCAACCAGGGCGAACCCCTGGCAAAGTTTCTGACATACACACAGTCTCTTGGCTTAAACAGCCTCTCTTTAGCATGTAGGTCTCGTCTCACCTTTTGCTCCTCCTGTGATCGGACGACTCTCGGTCTGATGTCTGGGTGAAGTAGATCCAGATTAGATCTGGGCCATCTCCCCATTAACATCTCAGCTGGGGACACTCCCGTAGTTGTGTGAGGAGTGATCCTGCACTGAAACAAGAACCGGTGCAGCTTAGTTTCCAGTGAAGGTCCTGACATGTTTCGCATGTTTTCTTTGCTAGACCGTTTGAGGCCGGATG
The DNA here is from genome assembly GCA_027704905.1 of Muraenolepis orangiensis. Classification (NCBI taxonomy): domain Eukaryota; kingdom Metazoa; phylum Chordata; class Actinopteri; order Gadiformes; family Muraenolepididae; genus Muraenolepis; species Muraenolepis orangiensis. The sequence continues at coordinate 30,601,515 of CM051002.1, read as the reverse complement.
ATAGGGGGCCCATTATCAGTCACCACAGTATCTGGCAGTCCATGTGTGGCAAAGATGCTCCTGAGCATGTTTGCGGTGACTGGGGCCATTATGTTTGACATGATGTGAGCTTCCAGCCACTTTGAATGTGAGTCCACTAGCACCAGGAACATGTGACCCATGAAAGGTCCAGCAAAATCCAGGTGGAGTCTGGACCATGGGCGGTCAGGCCACTCCCACGGGTGGAGTGGAGCAGGTGCTGGCATATTTTGGTTGCTTTGACACTGTGTGCATGCTTTTACCTTTTCTTCTAAGGCGCAGTCCATCCCAGGCCACCATACGAATGACCTGGCGAGGCTTTTCATCCGGGACACCCCAGGGTGGGCATGGTGCAGCTCGTCCATCACCTGCGCCCATCCTGGGGGTGGCACAATTACCCTGGAGCCCCAGAGGATACAGCCGTCATGCACACTTAGCTTGCATAGAGTTTGAGCTCCTCCTGCTCAACAGCTGCTGGCCAGCCCTGCATCACCCATCTCCTAATCTGTGACAACACTGGGTCTCTTTCAGTCCACATTTTAATTTGTTTAGCTGTCACCGGAGAGTTAGACAGTCTGCCCAGAAAAAACACAGTCTCTGGGGGCAGGCAGGTTTGGTTTGGTGTGTCAGGGAGGGGGAGGCGGCTGAAAGCATCCGCATTTGCATTTTCACTTCCTGCCTTGTACATGATGCGATACTGATATGCTGACAGGGTTAAGGCCCAGCGCTGCACTCTCGCTGATGCCAAGTCAAGTCAAGTCAAGTCATGTTTATTCACCACTACGTCACTTCACAGTTTACACAAGCAGTGAGTGAAAATCTTATGTGCAATACCCGACGACAGACAGCAGTTATAAAAATATACATTGTTATATGCTATACACCCTTGTTCAGCAGCCTTTGTTTGATTATATTTACGCCTGTGTATGTATCGCGAACCCTCCTGGTTTGCTCTTTGGGAAGGGGAGTGTTACGTACATCGTGTGATCCGTTTCTCGTTACTGTTTGTGTTGTGTTTTGTTTTCCTTTTGGTCTCCCTCTCCTACTGCTTTTTACCCAGGTGTTGGTGGTCATCGTTAACCTCAAGTGGCTGTGTCTGGAACTGTCCTAATCAGCTGCTTATTTAAACCTCCTGCGTTTGCTTCCAAGAGGGGGTGGCATTTTGGTGTGTGCTTGTGTGTTAGTGTTGCTTCCTTGAACGCTATCCAATTTTGTTAGAGTCTGTTGTCTGTAGTCCTACCTGTTGGTAGTCCTGTTTGTTTTGCCAGTCGGTCTTGTCCCTCCATGTAATACCCTGAGGAGGGCGAGGACCTCACTGGCCTTTCCCCGGTGTATATCCATGACCCCACGTAACATGGGGGCTCGTCCCTCCGTGTAATACCCTGGGGAGGGCGAGGTAGTTCGCAGGTAAGATGCCCATGGGCTTACATTTTACATCACGCAGGTATTCTTTGTATAGATGCACTAGGTAAGTTTCCCCAGGCGGGTACCACCTCATGTATTTATTGGGACCAGGTCAGGGACAGTTAGTTTAGTTAGTTTAGTGGGATAAATTGACACTTAGTAGGTTAGGTAGCGGTAGGGTCAGAATTAGCTTGAGGGGGTTTGTTTTCTTTCTTTGTTTTGGTACTCGCTTGTTTTGGCGTCCTCCCCAGGCCTAGTTACTGTCCCCGTGTTACATGTTACTTGTTGTGTCTATTTGGCTTGTGGCCTTATCATTATCCGGTCCGGTTATTTCAACTACACATGACTTATGTAAATAAATCATTGCTAGCATTTTATTCGGTTGTCAGCCTCGGTTCCTGTCACACCACGACCTCACTGGCTTTTCCCCGGCGTATATGAATGACCCCACGTAACAGATGGCCTGACTGTGGAAGCTATCTCTGAGTCTATTTGTACGGCACTTGATACTGCGGTATCGCCTGCCTGACGGTAAAAGTGAATACAGTTTGTGGCTGGGGTGGGCATTGTCTTTTATGATGCGTTTGGCCTTGGCCACGCACCACTGGTTGTATATATCCATGAGGGAGGGGAGCTCATCTCCAACGATATACTGGGCTGTCCGCACCACCCTTTGAAGCGCTCTGCGCTCGTGCGGTGCAGTTCCCGTACCAGGCGGTGATACACCCTGTAAGAACACTCTCGATGGTGCCGGTATAGAATGTTCTCTTCTCAGACGCCTGAGGAAATACAGGCGTTGTGCACGCCGAGGAACTTGAAGCTGCTGACCCTCTCTACTGCAACACCGTCAATAGAGATAGGGCTGTGCTCTCCTCTCTGCTTCCTGTAGTCCACGATCAGCTCCTTGGTCTTCTTGACGTTGAGGGCGAGGGCGAGGCAAACTTGATGATGACGTTGGAGCTGTGCATAGCCGTGCAGTCGTGGGTGTAGAGGGAGTAGAGGAGAGGGCTCAGCACGCATCCCTGGGGGGCTCCAATGTTGAGGGTCAGTGGGTCTGAGGTGGTGCTGCCCATCCTCACCACCTGGCGGCAGTCCGACAGGAGGTCCCTTGTGTGTGTTGATGGTCACATATTGCTTAGAGTCCTCATCCAGCTGCAGCTGCTGGTACGCTGATAGTGTAGCAAACAGGTCCTCCACTCGTGGCAGAGGATAGGTGTCGAGCTGTGAGGCCTGATTAACGGTCAGTTTGAAATCCCCACAGATACGTACATTGCCGTCATCCTTCAGCACTGGCACAATCGGTGCTGCCCAGTCCGAGAACTCAATAGGCTCGAAGACACCTAACTGCTTCCACTTTAGCCTTCATGGCGTATGGCACTGAGCGTGGTCTGAAAAAGTTTGGCTGTGCCTTGGGGTCTATACACAGTTTCACTGTTGTGCCTCAGAGGGTGCCCAGCTCATCTTTAAAATATCTACATACTTTGATTGGATGTCTGGTATTACTCTGATATGATATAGATTTCCTCCCAATTCAGCTGAATCTTCTGTAGGAGGTCCCGTCCCAGCAAACAAGGCCCTTCCCCCTTGACCACAAGCAGTCTCCGTGCAGCATTTTGCCCCTGATACTCTATATCCACCTCTATAGCCCCTAAAAGTGGAATGCACTCACCAGTGTATGTTTTCAGCCTGATATTAGTCTCTTTAAAGCCTCGTTTCCACCAAAGCAAGCCTAGTTCTAGCTCTCGGGTGGCGCTAGAGCCGGTTCGCAGTTGGTTCAACTGGCGAGCCGTCTAAGAACCGGTTTGCGTTTCCACCGACTTTTTCGCCGAGAGAGCCACGTCATGACGTCACTGTTAACGTCTCTGCTTTCCCAGCAGCTCGCGCCAACTTCCACAACAATGGAACATGATGTATATAAAAGTGTTGCTCCTGGCTTTGAGGCTACAAACAGCTGCTCGTCTTTAGTGCTATGGACGCGATTACATTGAAGCCCCAAACTGTGATAAAGGACTATACTAATAAAATGGACTTGACGTTAGAGCTGCATTAATAGTACTTAAACAGAAGGGACCATTTGCCTTTTCTTCTTCAAAACTGTCATCTTGTATTATGTTTCTCGGTTGATAAAGCATAATGAAGCGGACATTGTATGAAAAATAGAAATGTTTTATTTAAAAAAACAAACATTAAATACACAATTTACAGTAATCACAAAATGTAAAAGTATAGAGTGCAGTGTAATAAGTCCATGTTAATAAAGCTCCGAGGGGCTGAGGGGCTCCTGTGAGCTGCAGCCCAGTGGGGCGGTAGCTCCGCATTGCATCGTCGAGGGAAGACGACTCCATAAACAACTAAAACAAGAGAAAAGTGCATTAAAACATGACTCCATTACACTTTACCGTTTTTAGAAAGTAGCATCCTGACGTTGTTATCAAGGTAAATATCGGCTAACAGAAGCCTAGCAATCATAGCTCCTCATTTCTGATGAAGGAACATAACATTGATGTGATAATGAGCAGCTCGCTAAACAGATTATAAATACAAAGCTGGTTGGCAACACGGGACATATTTATAAAGTAAAACTTACCAGGACCAGAGTGACAGCAGCGGATCATCAGTTTGTTATCGATTAGCTCCTCGTATCGTCCAGTTTGTTATCGATTAGCTCCTCGGATCGTCCAGTTTGTTATCGATTAGCTCCTCGGTTCTGTCCCCCGCTGAAGACATCTCGCACTGTAGTTTTTCTAATAGCGGTTTGTTCTAGAAGCTCCTCTAGTTTATTGTGACCTTCTGCCGAGGACAACAACGCAAACAAACGCAGTTTGTCTCGTCCACGGACCACTGTCACCTTCACATCCACGGCGAATTTTACTGATTTTAAAAATGGCGGAAAAAAACTTTGAGTTTGTTTTGAGTTTGTCCGATAAGACCCGCCCCCAGCCCGATAAGCCCCGCCCCCAGCCCCTGACGTAGTGGAGCCTGCTGGCTAGCCCAGCTTCGAAGTGGAGCCGCAAACGAACCACTTAACCGGGCCAGAAAGTGGCTCCATCGCAGTGGAAACGCATAGAACTGGTTCGAGATGACGCGCAAGCTCCGAACCAGCCCTCAAAACAGCTTGGTGGAAACGAGGCATGTGTGTAGGCGCTCCGCCAGAGCACCACAACTTGCTGTAGGTGTCTTGACTTATCACTGAAGCTGAGGCACCAGTGTCCACCTCCATTTTCATTTCCCATTTATCTGTAGTGTCGCATGGATGCGCTCAGCCCTAGGCACGCTGAGGTTAAACATGTTAAAGGAACACTGCTGCTCAGGCTCCTCACTTTGCAGGTGATGTGTGCTCATCTTGGGCTTTGATTTCCCCCACTCCTTTTTCTGTCCATTTTTAGCACCTCTGCACCTTTTAGCAATGTGCCCCTTTCTCTGACAGTTATGGCACACAGCATCCTTGAACCCACAGTCATTAGCTAAATGTGCCCCCCCACACCGGTAACACTCCACTGACTTTAAAGGCTTGCCTGTTTCCTCATTGGACACGTGAAGAATGCCACTTGGCTGCGCACCCCCGTTAGCTTGTTGAATGTCTTTTGTGTGATTTGCTGCTGTGTGGAGACAACTCCAGAGCTTTTTTGAAAGTTAGTGTGGTTTCACCCAGCAATCGGCGTTGCATGCCGTCGTCATTAATTCCACAGACTAACGCAGCATGTCGTCCAGTGTAGCTCCAAACTCCCACTATTCTGATAATTCTATCAGCTCCGCCACAGAAACTCCCGCCTTGCGAGAATGAGTGAGAAATTTGAAGCGCTGAACAATTACAGATGGCTTTGGGTTGTGATGCTCCTGCAACATCGTCACCAAGTCCTGGAATAGGATGTCTCCCGGCTTCCGTGGCGTGGATAGATTCCGTATCAACTTGTATGTCTTAGTCCCACACAGACTGAGGAGAATGGACCTTTTCTTTGCCTCGTTTGTAATGTCATTAGCCAGGAAAAAGTGTTCCAGTCTCTCGACATACTCAATCCAGTCGCCGTCCTTCTCAAAGAACTCAACGAGTGAACCTACCGTTGCCATGATAAAGTACTCGCAAACTTCTTCTTCAAACTATTTTTGTTTTAATCCTCGTCGCCAGTGTTATAACCTGAGTGGTAATTAATACACGCAGACTCATTGTACTCATTCCCAAGCATGACACGAGTGATGCGGTCGGCCGGGTTACACGCTTACCTGTCCGGAGGGTACACAGACTTCCTGAACATAGGTTCCTATGTAAACATAGTGGTACAATCTCAATATATAACAGGAGTCATTTTATTCTACAGTTACACAGATATTGTGATGTATTATAGATGAATTGTCTTGCAATGTACCGCAGAATCGGTGTATTGTGATATCATCGTTATTGCAGGCAATGTATTGTGATCGTATCATATTGTGAGTTCTCATACAATTCCAATAATATATTGGCCTGTGTAATCCCCTTCAGGATGAACGTATTCTCCTGACAACCAGCTATTGTCATGTCTGTGTTTTAATACATTACAGTGTTTATTACACGCTACACAAACAACTAATTTCCTTCATGTCAAGGGGCGTGTATGCAGTGACGTGTCTGTGCACTGTTATGTCTCAAACAAAGATAATTAAAACACAATGCATTCATCCCTGCATGCAGCCATCTCTCAGAGGCCCGTTTAGTGGCTATCAATGAGGAGCAGAGCTGCCGTTTAGAGAGAGACCTCAGCTACACAATGTTTTAATGCGTTATTAAAGGTTTTCTTTATATACGTTTTGATCAACCAAACACACTCCTGCTCCCGAACACAAAAAATGCCTCCAATTGTTTTGTTCCATGTTAACCTTGTTTACGGGACTATAGACTATAGGTTTGGTTATATATTAACATGTCTACAGTCAATTAATTTGCAGACTCAATTTCCAGACTTATTTGTCAGGTGAATGCCCTTTGTCTAAAACATAAGCAACCAAAGTAAACAACTGAATTGAATTGTATCTGAAATACACGTTTCTAACACCACTAAAAGACCTGAAGGTGCTTGCACATTGCCCCAGACCAACACCGACAGCGTTGGCCTGGGTGCCATACCGCCGGTTGTTTGCTGATTGGGTTTTTTGTCGGCGATCTGTTGGTCTGAACAGCCAGCATGGTTGGGTGTTGTTGTTTCTTGGAGCAGTGTGCAAGCACCTTTACAATGTTTAAATCCTCTTGCATTTTTACAACACAAATTAGTTTTTATCTGCATTTGTATGGTCTGGGCTCTCGTGCCTGCGCTGTCCTGTCTGGGTCTCTGTTCTCCAGCTCAGTTCAGGGTCAAATGAGAGTGCTTAACATAGCCTCCATATAGCCTTCCTAATAGCATATTTGCCATCAAATAGAACCTTTTTCTTTGACAGACCATAATATCATTATTATTATGAGACAGGCTCTGGTCACCCCGGTAACCAGTGGGATGGAGACACAGTTGGTGAGACCCTGTCACCAACCACCCTCCCCCCCTTTTCCCTTCTTCATCGTCGTCATCATCATTATTGGTTGCTTTGAAAAGTTCACTGTCATGTTCTTAGTTACATTTAGGAGCTTTTATCCAGTGGTTCCTAACCACCCTAACCACTAGCCCAGTGGTTCCTAACCACCCTAACCACTAGCCTAGAGGTTTCTAACATGTTTTGCTTCGTCTGCTTCCAAACAAATTGTTTTTACCCAATCAACAAGCCGGTAATATCAATGTCCCAGTGAACGTAATCGCATCGCTCCACTACACACCAGGTAAATATAAGTTGTTTGCTCGTGGCTATGAATCATTAGGCAGTTAGCTCGTACAAACAGGACGTCTTTGAGACCTTTTTAAAATGAATGTGTTGCAATGGATCATCAAATTGCTGTAGCTTATGTTAGCAATGTCCCGCGACCCCCATATGCATACCAGGTAGCCCAAGGTTGGGAACCACAGCACTAGCCTATCCTGTGTGCCCATCTTCACCACTTCTCCCACAAACCGAGTCGGTTGTTGGTTGTGTTGTTATCTTGTGCATGGAGCCAGTACTAAGACACAGGGTGGATTTATTGAACTTGACTTGATTTTCTTGAAGCAGGAACATGTGCTTAAAGCCGCCCCTCTGGGTGTTTCAGCAGGTGTCCCTCAGGTAGGTTACTGGTGTGTGTTGTCACTCATTCGTCAGCCAACCCAATATGTGACTTTTAAAGGCAAGCAGATGGTACTAAAGCACAGGAGAGATCACAGGGTGTTACCCCGGTAAAAACACACAAACACACAAACACACACACACACACACACACACACACACACACACACACACACACACACACACACACACACACACATATACACGCACTTTATTTTTAATGTTTCCACTGTGTAAATTATTGTGTATGAAGCACTTTAAAGTTGTTGTTTTTTAAGTAAAAAATAAGTTAAAAAAAACCTTCAAGCCATACAATGTTACTATACTGCGGCCCAGTGTGGTATCAGGATGACTATACATACTGAACAATTACTTATACACATAAAAGTATGTGAACCATGATAACAGCCCATATAATGATGGACCACTTTTATTTTGAAGGCAGGGTAATTCCGGGCTATTATGCGTTGTCAATGCTGTCAATGCGTTGCTGGCACTTTCTATACAATTTTGATAATAAGGTGATGAATTAATATCAGGCAAATGGGTGTTATTAATAAATACAACTGTGTCAACGCTGCTCTGTGAGATTATATTGAACTTGAGCCAATTAGACTAATGTATGTTTTAAAGTTCATAATGATAGTGTAGGATAGTGGACGAGGCTTTCTAGTGGTTTGGTCTCTCTCACCCACTCATTCACTGTCTGGGTTGTTCTATTGAGCTTGTGTTGCATCATGTGAAGAAAAACAATCTTTAAAAGTATTATGAATGGAAAAACAAATTAGAAAAGGGACAGATCGGTCTATTCGTGGCTCCATCCATTGAATAATTTATCGATCCATTCATTCATTCAGGATTTCTTCCATGTATGCATTATTCTACCCATCCATCCACCCAGCTGTTCATCAACACATTTTTTCATCCATCCCATCATCACTTCTCCCATCCCTCCATCCATCCCTCCATCCATCCAGCCACACACCCACTATTCCATCCAACCGGCCAGCCATCCATCCATCATCCAACCGTCCCTCCCTTACACATATCAACCAATTCATCACCAATCCATTCACCTGCAGTACTAGCCAGCGGGCAGCAGAAGGATGAGCCAAGGCCAGACATCCAGAAGGAGGTATGGAACGAGAGCATGGAATTGAAGAGCAGGCAAGACGCAGTGATTCATCTCCTGGCTATCCTCTGGAGGACGCCCCGCTAATGACACCGCCGCTTGCTCCCCCGTGATGGATAGAATAACAGACGGAAGAAAACAATGTCTTAAGAAAAGAGAGAATAATTAAGTCCAGGGGATTGATCAGCCCGGGGCAATTTCCTCCCTCTAATTTATGTCCCCCTTCCCTTGGAGGCACTCTACTCTCCATTTCTCTCCTTCTCTCGTCTTTGTCTCTCTCTCTCTTTATTGTCTTTCCCAATTTTTCTCTATTGTCTTTTTTTCTCTCTCTCTCTTTCGGTATTAATCTCTCTTTTTGTCATTGTGTTCTCGTTCTTCAGAGGGATAGACCAACAGGCAGATACACCATTGGGTTTTAACTCTTTATCTGTTTTATCCCACCACAATAATAATAATTTCTGTTTCCTTTCTTTCCCTTTTCCTTCCCTCTCTATCACTTCTGCGCGTTCCCTTTGTACGACCCTTTTCTGCCGTCTGCTGGTGGTGTTTCCCCCAGTGTAGATTGATTAATATGGCAGTAGGACAGCCAAACCTTGCTGAGCAATGGTTGTAATTAACAGAGGCTTAGGTGGACTTCAGGCTCCCCCACGCCACTGAGAGAAGAGCTAACCTCCATCTTGTTTTGCTCTGTGCCAAATGTGTCTGTTACTCTTCTCTATGTCTATGGCAATGGAGGATTTGACTGACAGATTTGTAGAGCAATCATTTCACAATTTGTCAAATCAATTAAAAAAAAACAATGTCTTCGGTCCTCAAATGATTCATTGAGCAGGCTCTGGCATGGGTTTACAGATATGTTTTGTATCATGGGTTTGAATCACAATGTTTGCAGTCTACCTGTAAGCATCTGTGAGCAAGATGCCCACTAACCCTGATGTTGATTCGGATAAGCATCAGCTAAATGACTAAAGTGAAGTGAAATCTATGAATTAGGAATTAGGAATTAAATCTGAAGATGTTGGCATCGTCAGTTTCAGCAAGAAAGGATAAGAGTTTGCAGAGGGGAATGATCTCATGGGTGCTTTGAGGGAAATTGTTGTTTTGTCGACATCTACATCTCTATAGGGGGATTCCAATCTCATTTTATGTTCCCCAACACAAGTTTGAATGTTATTCTTTGTTTACCCTTTCACCAGTGGGGAAAATAAATTCTAAAACTCAATCCTTCAGAAATTCCAGACAGAATTTAAGAAAACCCCATAGCAGAATGTGTCCCTTCTGAACCAGGTTTTATAAGTGAAACCTTGAAGTTGTTGGAAAAAAACAATCTTCCAACACTCAGAAGCATAAATCGTTCACTCACTTTGTTTAGTGTGTATACCTTGATTTGGTGACTATTCTTGAGTGTCGTCTGGTGTGAAAAATGATTCATTCGGGGGGACTTTAACGATTCATAAATCTATGCTAGACTTCCATTCTTATACAATACATTCTTATACAAAGGAAGGATGGTTTTCATCTAATGACTTCATTAATCAACTACCAATCATTCAGATTTGCTCTTTGTACTAGATTATCATCCATAGATGATCTAGGACTAGATTATCCTCCATCCTGCTGTGCCTGATTGGTGTATCTGTACCAGGCTGCGTTGCTTTGTATTACACAGTATTTACTTCTACCCTTGGTCAAGGGTATAAGTGCTTTTCATTGTATTCATCCATATGGTTGCACATCTTTTGTTGATATATTATTGATATATTACTGTATATATATAGAATTTGGCCTTATTTACTTCGTTTTTTTGCTATTTTATACAAAATTGTTGTTATTATATATTCATGCTTTACATCAGTTAAAGTTAAGTAAGTAAGGTGACAATCGATTTTTAATTCAATCATTTATTTTCCAGCTACATTTAAATGTTTGAGTCAATCATTTATTATCTAGGGTAATCAAGAGAAGGAGACAGATGTTGACTTTAAACCAACTGGTTGTAATCATAATAGCCTAATAATTATAGTTTAATATTCGACTAAATCCCCAGGATTCAGTTGTCCATTGTGGTGCTCCCACTAGTCAATTGAGGCCATATAAATAACAGATTGCACAAAGTCTGCATTAATGATTTTAGAATAGTTTTAATATATTATGTTGTATCTATTTCAATGTTTCATCTAGGCAAAGGCATACCAAAATGCTCTAGTGATGTTTTTTTTTTATGCTTTGATGTTTGTCTTTTCTTCATTTTTTATGGCGATCTGTCAACCACAATCTGTCAAATCACACATCCTGTGTGATTTCTGTTCAACTTAGTGCTAGATCCTGCTGTGCACTTTCATCAAAACTTTGGACCATTTCTTCAAACCACGATTTGCTTTGTGATAATTTAAAGTATGCCTACTCTCATACTGTGGAAACTGTGTGTCTTCGGAGACTTTCAGGCAACATTTTAGCTCTGGCAAAACCGTGCATCCAAAAGCCACTGACATCCACGCTGCAATCATACATGATATTGTAGTCTTGCCTTTTGTGTTATTAAAATAACACTGTAGACATAAAAAGGAAAAACAATCAGTTGATACAATTCTGAAGCCGTGGTCTCCAGCGACTCTGATTCAGGCAGGAAAAGATACACACTGTGAACTGACTTTCATAATGTTTTTCTCTGAATACTAAAATATTCATTTGGAACGATTTTGGGAACCAAAGCTTGAAATTATACATTTGCGCTAGCCCTAATTCTTTCAAATGGAAGTGGTGCCCCATTTGTGTAGTAAAATAATCAAAGTTAGGTTTAGATCGGGTCAAGCCACATCGGCTTCACACCCACCCTTATCGAAGTTCCAGAAGGGAAAGGTGGGCTAAAATCAGAGGGCACCCTTCAGGGAATCACGATTGGAAAAGAAGATGAAAAGAAAGGTGTTTTAGGGGTAGATAAAAAAGAAACAAGCGAAGGCAGGTGAAGGCACAGATACAGGCACATGAGGAAGATAGGCTGGTAAACAATCAAATTAGAAATCAATCCGTTCAGACGCCTATCGATTGGTTTGCTTGAGACAATTAGCAGAAAGGTGACATGGAGGTCTGAGGAAGGAGTAGTGAAGGAGGCGGATGTGGAAGGTGCACTGAAACCAGAGGAAGCACTAACATGACGATAACAACAGAGCAGTTGGTTTTGTCACAAGCCTATCCACACACGATCAAGGTTATCTTCCAATCCATCCATTGATCAATCCAATGCATTGGCCAACGTTGGTCACTCAAAGACCAACTAATCTATCCATCTATCCATCTATCCATCTCATCATCACCTATCATCCAGCCCATCCAACTACCATCCATTGAAATACCCATCCATCCATACATACATTTTTTCATTCATCAATTCATCCATTCGTCTGAAAAAAAATGTAAAGTCAGTTCACAGCACATTGGCTTCACTACACAGTATGGCGCCGTACGAGATGGCTACCGTGTTGCGAGCTCCCGCACGACGACGCAGTTTTTTGTTATTTATTCTTTTTATCTTGACTATCTTTGCACAGAAAGTTAGCAGCATGTTCATTTATGACTTTTGCACACTTCTGGAGATCAGATCGACAGTCGCTCGCCGCCTACCGGAGTTATTTCACTCTTTCAACTTGGACGTCCCGCCCAAAGTCACAGCTGAATTATCTCCGACCATCTTGGGCACGATTACACGCAAGTGTCGCCGGAAGAAGCGAGGGAAGCGAGCCGGCGTGCTAGTCAGGCTGAGATGTCGATCCGATCGCCCCCACTACCCACCATTCTACTGGCTAATGTACAGTCTCTGGACAATAAGTTAAGCCAGCTACAGGCTCGTATTCAATTCAGACAGAACAAAGGCTCTCTCCGGTTAAGATCGCGGAGGGGGGGGTATGTCTCATGATAAACAGATCTTGGAACCAAAGCCATGTACATCCCCTCAAGTCTTTCTGTTCCCCGGACCTGGAGTTCCTGATGCTTATGTGCCGTCCATTCTGGCTACCTCGGGAGTTTACAGCGGTAACCGTGACCGCTGTTTACATTCCCCCACAAGCCAACATGGACACAGCGCTGAAGGAACTGTATGGGGCTATCAGCGAACAGTCGGCACACCCTGAGGCTGCTCTCATGGTGGCGGGGGACTTCAACAAGGCGAACCTGAAGAAGGTTCTCCCGAAATTCTACCAACACATAACGAGCAACACACGGGGTGATCCGATACTCAACCACTGCTACACTCCTTTCCGTGATGGCTACAAGGCCCTCTTCCGCCCACCGTTCGACCACCGCTCTATCCAGCTACTCCCCGCCTATAGGCAGAGACTGAAGCAGCAACCGATCGCTGTGAGGGAGGTCCAATGCTGGTCGGATCAATCGGACTCTATCCTTCAGGATTGTTTTGATCGCGCTGACTGGGACATGTTCCGGGTCGCCTTGGACAATAACATCAACGAGTACACGTCCTCGGTCACCGGGTTCATCAAGAAGTTCTTAGATGATGTTGTTCTGACAAAGTCGGTTTGGATATATCCCAACCAGAAACCGTGGATTAACGGCGATGTTCGCACTGCCCTTCACGCGCGTAACGCCGCCTTTGGCTCCGGGAATTTAGAGGAATTTACGAGAGCCCACTACGACCTCCGTAAGACCATCGTCACTGCCAAGCGGGAGTACAAGGACAGAGTGGAGGAGAAATTCAAGAGCCACGACGCGAGAGGAATGTGGTAGGGGTTATAGACGATAACGAACTTCAGAGGGAGAACCAGTTGTGTAGAGAACTCCTCTACCTTCTCGGAGGCGGATGTGCGCCGCACCTTCAAGCGGTTAAACATCCGTAAGGCGGCAGGCCCCAACGACATCCCGGGCTGCGTCCTCAGAGCATGCGCAGACCAGTTGGCAGGAGTCTTTGCAGACATCTTCAACCTCTCCCTGTCCCAGGCTGTTGTTCCCGCGGTCTTCAAGATGTCCACCATCGTGCTTGTCCCTAAACAACCCAAGGTAACATGAAGCCTGAATGACTATAGACCTGTTGCCCTCGATGCTCACCTCGATTGTCTGCAAATGCCTCTATTTGCTCCATGTTACCTGCCATGCTGGACCCATGGCAATTTGCATATCGTCAAAACAGATCCACGGACGACACAATTGCCATGGCCCTCCACACTGCCCTTTCCCACCTGGAGGGAAAGAACTGTTATGTGCAAATGTTGTTTGTGGACTACAGCTCAGCGTTCAACACGATAGTTCCTGCCAAGCTCGACACCAAGCTTAGAGGTCTAGGCATGCCCCATCCACGTGCAGCTGGATACTGGACCTCCTGTCGGACCGCCGCTAGGTGGTGAGGATGGGCAGCACCACCTCAGAGCCACTGACACTCAACAGGGATGCGTTTTCAGGAAGATTTTCACCCATTGCTTATACTTTTTTTAAACTTTGATGTGACAATAAACTTGACTTGACTTGACATTGTTAAAAAATGTATCATGAAATTGAGGGGGAAATAAGTAGTAGCAGTAGTAGTAGTAGTAGTAATAAGTATGTATGTATTATGTTTCAGATAAGATGACACATAATACATACTATTATTATGTGTCACATAAGATGTGAACTCTGGCACGACATGACAAGAATAACAAGAATGGGAACTTAACTATATCTCACAGATAACGTGTCATCACGTCCAATCAACACCGGCCAAATAGATTTAATGGAACACAAACAGGATGTTAATATCATTAGGGACAACAGGTTCTCCAATTAGGTGTCTGATTAGGTGAAAAGGAAGAGGAATGAATGTTATGTGACATGGAAATGTGACATAGAAATGGCTATAACACACACACCGAAAAAAGGAATCAACCATTCAACCATTTTGTTTCTGTGTGTGTGGGGCACTGAAATGCTCATATGGGTGGTTTTGACGTGTATTGACAGACAACCTATTTGGTCGTTTAGGTTGGAGGATTTCTTGTTTATTCTTCTTCTTCATGCATCTGTTCTCCCCTGCACTATTCAAACATCTGGATCTGTCGCCATGACCTCTTTGTTTTTGCTGACCCCCCCCACCCTCTCTGTTCTCTCGGTCACTTGTCTCTCTCTCTTTCTCTCTTCTCTTTCTCTCTCTCTCTTCTCTGACTGTTTCTCTCTCCCTCCCTTGCTGTCTCTCTCTGTCACTTCTCTTTCTCTCTCTTTCTCTCTCTCAGACTGTCTCTCTCTCCCTCCCTTGCTGTCTCTCTCTCTCTCTCAGACTGTCTCTCTCTCCCTCCCTTGCTGTCTCTCTCTCTCTCAGACCGTCTCTCTCTCCCTCCCTTGCTGTCTCTCTCTCTCTCTCAGACCGTCTCTCTCTCCCTCCCTTGCTGTCTCTCTCTCTCTCTGACCGTCTCTCTCTCCCTCCCTTGCTGTCTCTCTCTCTCTCTGACTGTCTCTCTCTCCCTCCCTTGCTGTCTCTCTCTCCCCTCCCTTGCTGTCTCTCTCTCCCCTCTCTTTTCACCTCCCTCTGCTTCTATCTGATCGTCTTTCCCATGCAGTCTTAATCTGTTTCTTTATCTCCGTCTCCCCCCTCCCCTCATTTTTTTTGTCTGAATATAAATGGCTATTTAATGTAATGCAACAGTTCATATTGGAATAGGAAATCAATTTAATGTGAGTTATATTTTGTTTATGTGTGGTTTGACTGGGGTTAGGTTATGTGTGATCACTAATTTACGAAGGTTAGAAAATCTACAGTGTATC
>CM051002.1:30568561-30581061 GCA_027704905.1 Muraenolepis orangiensis | reverse complement strand
AGCCATGACGGCTCACAATACACACAGTCCATCTTTGGAGAATAGCATAGCCATTTACGAGGAACCTTACAACCCAACTTAGATCTTTTGCAATAATACTCATTTGAGAAGCACCTGCCGTTTTTATCCCTGGGAAAGGGTCCCTCGGGTTTGCAGGAACCCAAGTCAAGTATGGTCCTCTTCACCATGGGATCGGTTAAATCCACCGGGAAATTAACAACGTTACTTCCTCTTGATTACCATCATCACGCTCAGTCTTAGTTTCATTGTCTACCTGTTGTTGATCAAGCGGAGTGCAGCTAGTAGTAGTGTTAGACTCCATGTTGCTGGCAGATGCACCCACGTTTGTCCCAGTGGTGCTAACGTTAACTGCATTGGCATCGGCATCCTCCACTGTAATCGCTTTCGCAGCCATAAATACTGAAGACATTTTTGGTAGGTTTGCATTGTTTCCTTTTTTTCGTTTCTCATTTTGTCGTTTTTGCACTCCGCTGAGGTTTGCTCGATTGCTCATTATTGCTGCTGCAGAATGGCCTTTTCACGGACAAGTTAAAATTCAAAATCATGGGGCGGCGATTGTGTTAATTATTATTTTTCCATCCAACGTCAGGGGCCCCCCCCTGATGCGGGCCCACCCTCGCAGTGCGTGCCTTGCGGGCCCCTCCCCTACGCCACTGCCACACACACATACAGAGCGATATGTTGAGAAGTTCGTTCTCCAGCAGTCTCCAGCAGAGGTCAGATGTTGACAGCACGTGCACCTGATGAAGGTGTGTATGAATCTATGCATGTATATAGGTTGGAGTATCTTTCTGTGTGTGTGTGTGTGTGTGTGTGTGTGTGTGTGTGTGTGTGTGTGACCTTTACATTGATGGAGAGTGACCTCTCCATCAGCAGTGACCTGGTTGGATGATGGCTTTGATGCTTTCGGACATATTCATCATTCTTTCGAAACAAACTCTTGCTTTCACTCTTTTTCTCTCTCTCTCTCTCTCTCTCTCTCTCTCTCTCTCTCTCTCTCTCTCTCTCTCTCTCTCTCTCTGTCTCCCTCTCTCTCTCCCTCTCTCTCTCTCTCTCTCTCTCTCTCTCTCTCTCTCTCTCTCTCTCTCTCTCTCTCACAGGGACATGCCTGAGCCACAAAGTCTCCACCACCTTCTGATGACAGTGAGGAGAAAGGAGGTTGAAGAAGGTTGAAACAAAGTCTTTATCCAAAGATCCTAACAGTGATTGTGTCTTCAAGGAATGGATGGGGAGTAAGCGTTCCATTGTACTTGTTGCAAACGGCCAATAAAACATATTGTATCTTGTATCTTGTAAGGAGCAGGTAGTGGGTTAGGATTCTTGCTCTAGGATGCCTATACGTAGATTGTGGACATTGGACACTGTCATATTTTTAATCTATGTAACTATAAAATGATTTTACTGTGTGTAATTTAACTCAGCGCTTTGAGTTCATAGAAATGCGCTATATAAACTGAATATTTATTCAAATTTGCATTGGGGTTGGAACTTGTAACTATTAGGCAAGGAATCAAACACCACGACGAGACAATCCTGCGCCTTACTCTGGAAATAATATGGATTGTTTTTCCATTTTACAGCCATTTCATATCAGCGGTTCACCCTATATAATGTAATCACAACGTGTCTGTGGTTGACGTTCCAGTATTCCATCTTGTATTGCTCAGATGTAGCCTATAAGCCTCTGTCACAGTCCACACTCACTTCTGCAGGACAAACAACTAAGCAACTGGTGTACAAAAGTGCGGATAAGCAAGGAGCGCACTAGCAAACGTACAAATTAATCTGTAGTTTAAAAGCAGTGGTGAGGGGAGGGAAAGAGAGAAAAAGAGATAGAGAGAAGGGGGGGGGGGGGTTCTGGGGAGATGGACGGTGTGGCCCAAGGCCAATCACACCAAGCTGACAGCCATGCTGGTAGATGACGTTACTGTTCAGCAACAGTACTGACAAAGAGAGCCCCTCCACACATGCACCCCCAGACACTATCCAAGGCACCGAATCCATCTCTCTCCGGGAAGGTATAAGACCACGTAGGCTGGCCATGAATCAATGTCAGAGAGAGACCGATTTCCTGTGTGCAAAGCAATCTGAAGCATTATGGGAAAAGAGATGGGGACAATTTGTGTGTTTGTGTTTTCATGTGTTTGCGGGGTCCTCTGATGGAGGTCATAACAAAAAACAAGGTCAACAACTCCATGGGTTCTAACCAGACTGCAGCTCTCTGAGGACATTTCAGGTCTTCAGGGTCACATGGGATCCCGTATGGCCCTTGTAAACCTCAAGATACACAAGCAGGCCAAATGCTCCGGCTAATTAATTTAGGTGAATGCAGGGACAGCAGTCACCATCGAAGGCAGGCCTTCAAAACAGGCAAACTAAAATCATGCCAGGACAAGACCCAGAAGACATTGCCCTGGATGTTGAAATGTGATGTACCGAAACAGAGATCAAGTGAAGGCTGCACGTCTGAAAGGATCTGTGATCTATGGGGGCAATCATGCAATGTTCTTCCCCAGAAACATCAATGGTTAAACAAGAGCTACGCCAGCTGGATTTGGGTTTTTGTTCCCTGCAATAATGGGAATTCAATATTAGGTATTTGTGGTGATTCCTTGTTTATGTTAATGCCTATCTAGTAGGTTGAATAGTCTGTTACGGCTCTTGCTGTTTCTCATAGGCACACGTGATCTAGAGCAGTGATTTTCAACCACTGTGTCGTGGCACACTAGTGTGTCTTCAGGTGTGCCGTGGGAAATTATCCAATTTCACTTAATTAGTCCAAAAAAAAGTTTTAGTTACTGAAAATAATTTGCCATGGTTTTGCGTCTGTGCCTGCAATGTAGTGACTGGCGGAGTAATTAAATACCGTATTGTTCTAGAATAGGGACGATCCGATCGAACGGCCATCGATCATTATCGATCGATTGGAGCTCGGATCAGAGCTCTCAAAAATAGTCCATCAGAAGAGCCGATCAGATGAAGCAAAATAAATGTTTACACTTTTCTCAGTGCACAAAAATCCCGTCCGTACTGCCGAAAGCTACCGGTAAATACAGATCGATCATATTGGGCTCCTAGATCGTTTATTTTATTGTGGGTGGATATGATTGCTCAAAGGATGTGTGCTTTATCTCGTAGTGCCGCTTCACATTACTGCTTTTAATAGTCACCACGGAACCAATGAGACGTGAAATGTACATGTAGGAGTTTTCACTGTCTACCTTTCTGTTTTTAGAGCACTTCATGTGAAATTACTCTGACCGTTTCTCTCTCTGTCTCTCCGTGTGTGTATGTATATGTGTGTCTGTGTGTGTGTGTGTTGTAATCTGCTTGCTCACTGACTGCAGAAATTTGATTGGTTGAGTAGCGTCACGTGAGATGATTTGGGCTTTTGTGGTAAAGGCTAGAAAAGATTGTTATTGGTTGATTTGATCTGTAAATATTCTATCTATATAATAGTGTTATACAATATATAATACTTAATCAGGTCTTTAGAATATTTCTGCAATGCATTTCAGAAAAATTACTTTTATTGCTCTAAATTGTAATTTTGTAAAACTTTTGGTTGTTGGTGTGCCGCATGCTTTTTTAATGTAAAACATTGAAAAGCTCTAAAAAGGTATAAAAACACTGATCTAGAGGGTATGTTAGGCCATCAGTTAGACTAATTGTGTATTTGTTAGAACCTCTTTTGAGCGGTTTTCAGAATATCCAATTTGTCAAACATAGGGCCGAGTGGTTTTGAGTGGTGTGTCACGGTTACGGTGGGTGACAGGGGGCGTGGCCAAGACGCAGGCTTTGGTGGCGCACCCACGCACCTGTCGGCAATTACGGATTAGGGTAATCACCTCACCTGGGGGTATATATACCCTGGCGTCCCTTTACTTTGTTGCTAGATCGTACGTTGTACTCGATGACAACGTACCAGCCTTCCGGTAATTGTACTTACCTGTCTACTACCTGTCGCTACTTCGACCTCCCGGTATCCAGACTCCTCGACCGTCCCGGGCCACTTGCCTGTCAACTCTCTGTCGGTACTCCGATGATCGACCTCCCGGTATCCAGACCCCTCGCCTGTCCCGGACCACTCGCCTGTCTCCTACCTGTCGGTACTCCGCTGATCGACCTCCAGGTATCCAGACCCCTGGCCTGTCCCCGATCACTCTTTGGTTTTGTCTACTGTAATAAAGCCTCCCGTTATCCCTTCAATGGTCTTTGGTCTGCATTTTGGGTCCTTCCAACACTACCCATTGTAAGACGGTGGTTGTTAAACTGCCTAAAAGTAAAACATTTTTGGAGGGAGGGAGGGAGTGTGTGGGCCTGGCCATATGACAAGGGGGTATTATCTCACTTCAGAATTAAGATCAGAATGCCTTTATTGTCATTGCAATGAAGTCATAAAGGCAGTCCCCAAGTAGTTGGGGAGACAGTAGTATGTTGTTAAGGTAGTTTATGTTGTTACATAACAACATAATCTCATTTTGTGGAATGTTTAGGAAGGTCTTAGGAAAATAGTGAAATTAATGCAATTAATGTTGAGACTTCTACAAACAATACCAGCTTTTATTCAAGAAACCTATCTGAGTGAATGTAAACCTTCAGAAAGGAAATAGGCCTGGCCAAGTCATAGCTGCCCCCTCTCAAACTTCTCATTCCAGAGGAGATGCAATACAGATGCAATCAGCTCCGCTTCAAACACATTCAACTACCCAAGATCCAGCATGTAGATTTATTATCAAAATCCAAACATATTAGTTTTATGTATATATGGACTAACAATGATACTATTTTACTCTGACATTTTACGATCAGGGAGAGAAGGCAGGCTAAGCTATCTCTGCACAATGTAAGATCAATCCTGGATATTTTGAAAATGAACATTAGAAATGAATAATGCTATTTAGATAATATTACTCTCAACTTCATACATCCGATTGCCAATCTGTTTAACAAAGTCTCCATAAGTTCTTACAGCAGTTAAAGATCACTGTTTTAAGAGAATAAACCATAAATTAGCTAGATTCTCTAGTTTATTTATCAGAGCTGTCAGATGCCATTGTCACTATGAAGGCAGGAAGGAATGGATGGAATACCTTTTTATGAATACCTATTCATAAAAAGTTCAAGGACAAATGACTTACCCCATTATTAGACATGTTTGAAGTTCAGCAGTCATCCTCTTTACAAAATGCACTTTTAAGTATAATATTTAAATCGGGGAAACTTCCCACAAACGTGAATTGTACCGGCCCATTTCTCTAATAAATTCTTATGCAAAAGTTCTTGCTCGTAAGCTTGAGCTGCCATCGATTTTGGCATTGGATCAAAATTGTGTTTTTAAAGGAAGACACAGCAGCTTTCATAATTAGTACATAGTGAACAATATTAATGCACAAGGGGACATGTTCGACCTTGATGCTGAAAAGGCATTTGACAGGATATAAAATGAATATGTACTGTGCTCAATCCTTTTGGAATTGGCAATAACTTCCTTAACAGGATTTAAATGGTATACTATGATTCAAGTGCACCAACTACTGTCATGACCAACTATATGGTATCTGCACTGTTTCCTCTTTCCAGAGATACTGGCACTCTTGTGACGCTTACTGTTTGTTCTAGCCATTGAGTCTAAGAGACAGCAACAAGATAACAGGTATTTACAATTCAGAAAGACAGACACCCTCTTTGAAACCTTCCCTTTTATGTAAACACATTCATAGCTACCGTTTAGAAAATCTTAACGAGACTTAACGAGTTGAAAAGCACCGCCATGACACCGCATATGCGTGATTGCGGTTGTTAGGCTCAGTGAAGCCAGCTAACAAAAAGACATCCAGGGTATGTTCAACTGGCTTTCTAGTAAAGGCCCCAGATCTGGTTTCAGATCTGGTTTCAGATCTGTGTGTGGTGTCAGATTTAGTCTACTACTACTAATTTCCCTGTCATGGAAATCTGTTATTAGACCAAGAAAGCTAAGCTGCTTGGAGAGACTGGTTCATAACCTGGTAGCGGGAAAAACACATAAACTGTACATAGGAAAAGCAAACGACAACCCTTTGAAGATTTGAAACGATGAAGTGGGTGGATCTTTTATTTGTATAATGTAGGTATCCTATCTACCTCCTATCTACTATCTAAGTATGACAGCCGGACCTGCCTTGGCTATATTATATTCAAAGTGTGTGTGTTTTGTTGAAAAGAGCCTCTTTTGTGTATTTTATGCCCAGTGTTTGTGTATGCTATTGTATGTTATGTGGAAATACCACATATACACTAATAAATGTTTAATAAACATTACATACCACTATCCGAGTTGATTTGTTGGGTGTAATTATTATCTACTTTTTATCGATCTCACAATGTGTTCCCATGTGTCTAAAGGGCCATACAAATAAAGTTTGATTGGGATGTATTGATTGATTGATTCAGACATCAATAACATGTAACCTAGCCCAGTTCTCGTCGATGGGTCACAGGGTTGAAGTGTCCAGAAACAGGAACTCTCATTTAAGTATTCCTGTAGAAATCTTTAAGCCATGAAACAGTTTCACAGAAAGTACTCTTATAGGAAATCAAATGAGGAGGTTGGCAGAGAGACAAGAAAAGATCATTACTGATAGTCTTCTGAGCAGCCCAGAATCATTAAGATGAAACCAACCAATCCGGGGCTTTAATGTGTTCAATGTACAGACCAAAGCAAAAACGTTGGATCTGTTGGAACTTCACATCTGTGGCATGAAAGCTTTGAAAACACATTACAAAATGTCATTAACAATTATAAGTTATTTTTCTAATTTCATAGTAATCAACAGATTATTATTACTGGCTGAATTTCATGACACATCATTCCAGTGACTCAAGGGATCAGAGGATAGTCTTAGGACTCCCAGTCGAAAGGTACTGGGTTTGAACCCAAATAGCCACAGTCTACCTGTAGGCTTCATTTGAGCAAGATGCCTGAGCTCCCTACCTGCTCCTAAATGACATGTGTCTGAATCACGTTCAACGCTACAATGTAAAAAGTGACTTTATTGTAAAAAGTAGAAGTGTAGAAAACTACAATGCCAAATTTGCGTGACCAAGCTTCGGTGACATATGAGATTTAAATGAGATCAACCCTGTAATAGTCATACAGAGGAAGTTTAGAGGCAGCTGCATGGCAGCTAACTGCTATTCTGCTAGCAGAGCAGAGCACGCGTGGCTCCATACACTCCATTAGACAGACAGCTGCTGCAAATGGAGCGCTACGCCTTCGCTCATAGAGTGAACATTGGACATTAGTGCGACATCTTCCTGGAGGAAGAAATAGGAACAAATTAAAGAAAACAGGTGTTTGGCCGAGATGTCATGAAGTAAACATTGGAAAGAATTAGAAATAACTCAAATTCAGCGCAATCAGACAGAACTTTTATATTGCAGTTTAAGATTAGATTAGACTAGATTCAAATGTATTGTCATTTGACCACTGTACTTTTGACCAGTCTAACCATAGTGTTAACTGCACTTTACTGTAACAAATGTTGCAGTAAAGTACATGGTAATATACAATGTACAGTGGTGAAATAAGATGCAAAAACTGTATACTAGGTATAAAAACTGGTATAAAATAACTTATAGAGTAGGTATGACCTATGTGCATAATTATAGGTTTATGTATACAGGTAAGTATACGAGTATCAACAGGTAGTATGCAGGGTTATGGCAGGCAGGCAGCAACTCACCAAATTATAAACAACTAACTGCTCCTACAGAGACGATGACAGTGAATCATGAGTTGACAAAAATATTGGCCATTTCTTGTGTGGAGATGTACTTAATTAATTCAGGCTAGTATCCACTAGCCAGAAAACACATCACTCTGTTTTTCCTGTTTAACGTCATGTTTTAAAGTTTGGTATTTACAAAACTGCTCCCTAGCCTATGTAGCAGCCTCATCAGCAGAAAGAGTTTGTTTTTATGTGTATATCCCGGTAGAGAAGAGAGAGAGCGAGAGAGAGAGCGAGAGAGAGCGAGAGAGAGAGAGAGAGAGAGGGAGAGAGAGAGAGAGAGAGAGAGAGAGAGAGAGAGAGAGAGAGAGAGAGAGAGAGAGAGAGAGAGAGAGAGAGAGAGAGAGAGAGAGAGAGAGAGAGAGAGAGAGAGAGAGATCCAATGATCCAAATAGTTTCTCTGCAGTGCCAGAGAGGGGAAAACAAACAAAATATTTAGCTTGGGTTAAAGAGAGATAACAGAGAGATAGCAGAGGCGTTTTTGGCACTTTAACATTGGGTGCTGAGACCAAAGGTAAGTTAGGGGGTACAGGGAATCCCCTGGGGCTGGATTTAAAATGGGTCTATCCATGCCAACGACCCTGTCCTCCCTGTGGACCAAACATTGACATGAAGGTGGAATTTGGGTGGAACCCTGGGGGCCAAGGTGACAGCAGGAATTGGTTGCTGCATTAGGTGCAACTGCAAAATATTATTACATTTAAATTTGATTATATATATATATATTATACCCAAAAAAAACCTTAGATCAGAGAAATTGTGCGGACCCCCTGCAGTAACTCCCCAACCCTTAGGGAAGAAGACCACTGCTTTAGACTTTTGCTTTTCATATACAATAATCAATAGTTTCAATGTTGGAGCATATACTGGTCATGTAAATCACCTAGACAGGTAGGAATAATGATAAAAAATCTATAGTTTCCTATACTGTCAATAATGCTTATGGAGACGAGTGGATACAAGTGGTCCCATGAAATAGTTTGATTAACTCAACCCTATCCCGACAACTACTATATAATCTACTATTAAAGTATAACTTTGTCACTATATACCCTTTCAAATGTTTTATTAGTATTTTGTATATTATTTTGTCATCTTATTTTAGCTTGGCAATGTAAATGTATGTTTTCCATGCTAATAAACCCATTTGAATCTTGAATCAAGAAAGAGAGAGAGGGAGGTAGAGAGAGAGATAGAGAGATAAAGAGAGAGAGAGAGAGAGAGAGAGAGAGAGAGAGAGAGAGAGAGAGAGAGAGAGAGAGAGAGAATTTATTGAACACTACAGCCAACAGGGATGCAGTAAAATGGGGTTCCAGGCTAAACATTTAAAGGGAAACATGTGTCCTCATGAGATGGAAGACAGGAACATGAAATTAGGGACAGGCTGACAGGGCGATTTTATCACGCAGTACAGATTTCTCCCCGCTTTCACCGTTCAACCAAGTTGAATCCCTGTGCCGTTGGGAGTTTAGTTTGGAATGCATCTGCGTTGATGAGTGACAATGGAGGAATTTTTATTAATAATTAATTATTTTAAATTATTTTGATGCACCCCAGATTTTCAGTGGAGATGGTAAGGGAGCGAATATGCATACCAAGGATATGCAAATGTACTGTATATATATCACAACACAGATCCAATATCAACAGTTTCACATCAACACACATTTCAAGCAGAGCAGTACCAACTATTAAGATGATCTGTAATGGACAATACAATGTCATTGTTGCACTGCTGTTGTGTAAGAGAGGAGAGGGGGGGGGGGTGAAATGGAAGAGAAAAAAAGAGAGAAAGAGGAGAGATGGCCAACCGCTGATGACTAATAGGGTCATGGTGGTTGTTTGTTGCTTTTGCCACCAGACTTTGAATTTCCTGTTTTCTTGCTTACATGTGAATTGCACCTCGGGTAAGGATGCACACACACACATTCACACGTACACAAAATTCACTAATTAAGTCCACACACACACACACACATACACACACACACACACACACACACACACGCACGCACGCACGCACGCACGCACGCACGCACGCACGCACGCACGCACGCACGCACGCACGCACGCACGCACCACACACACACACACACACACACACACACACATGAATCCAATCAGTCTTGCTTCGGTTGTACTGGAGCAGTTGAGTTGTGTTCATCTGTTCTTCTTTCCTTCTCCTCTCTTCTCTTGTCTGTTTGGCGCACATCAGATATTTATTACCAGAACCATACAATAATACCTACAAGCCCCCACCAGGAGGAGGACAAGGAGGGGGTGGGGGGAGGAGGAGGAGGAGAAGGAGGAGGAAGGGGGGGGGAAGAGAAGCTCGAGGGAGAGGAGGAGGAAGAGTAAAAAGAGGAGAGGAGGAAGAGGGGGACAAGGGGAGGAGGAGAGGAGGAAGAGTGGGACAAGGAGAAGGAGAGGAGGAGTAGGAGAAGGAGGAGGAAGGGGGGGAAGAGAAGGTCGAGGGAGAGGAGGAGGAAGAGGGGGACAAGGAGAAGGAGAGGAGGAGAAGGGAGAATAGGAGGGGGAGGTGAAGGAGGAAGAGGGGGACAAGGAGAAGGAGAGGAGGAGAAGGAGGAAGAGGAGGGAGAGGTGAAGGAGGAAGAGGGGGAAAAGGAGGAGGAGGAAGAGGAGGAATAGGGGGAGGAGGGGAAGGAGGAGGAGGGGGAGAAGAAGAGGGGGGAAGATGATGAATGTGGAGGAGAGGAAGGAGGAAGAGGGGGTGGAGAAGAAGGAGGAGGAGGAAGAGGAGGAAATGGAGGAAGAGGAGAAGGAGGAAGAGGGGGAGGAGAAGGTGTAGGAGGAAGAGGATGAATAGGATAAAGAGGAAGAGGAGGAAAGGGGGGAGGAAGGGAAGGAGGAAGAGGGGAAGAGGAGATTGAGAATGAGGAGGAATAGGGAAGGAGGAGGGAGAAGGAGGAAGAGTGGGAGGAGGAGGGGGGGAGGAGGAAGAGGAGGAATAGGGGGGGGAGGGTAAGGATGAAGAGGTGAAGAGGACATGGAGGAAGAGGAGGAATAGGGAAGGAGGAGGGAGATGGAGGAGAAGGAGGAAGAGGGGGAGGAGGAGGAGAAGGAGGAAGAGGAGGAGGAGGAGAAAGAGGAAGAGGGGGACTAGGGGAAGGTGGGAAAGGAGGAAGATGAGGAGGAGGATGCTGGGGAGGAGGAGTCTGTTGACTAAATGACATCTTGGCAGGTGCTATCTGTTTCTGAGACGTATGGATGTCCAAGGCTGACGCCAGCAGGGTAAACAATGGCAGTGGCGTTGTAAATAACACTAATGCTGAATATAAACCACCGGGACCGGCCTGAGAAATGATCCGGTCTCAGCGTGCGCTCTGGTCCCATATTGCCTACTGTGTTTTTATTTTGTTTTGTTATTTTAGTATGATGCCGGGCTGGAATATATTGCAGATTTTGCGTGAGCTTATTGTCTTTTTTACATTCCTGGTTTATTTTATTGCTTTTTCCTTTATAATGTGTTTCAGAGCGAGGGGGGGGGGTCGCACGCGGACCGAAGGGGATGCTGGGTAATGGAGGCGGTAGCTGTGATTAAACGCTGTTGGCGAGGAAAAGAAAAGCAAGCCGGCTCCACGCTATGGATTTATCTCACCGCACGCAGACACAGCCTGACGTCTGCTGCGGGTGCTCATTATGGGCCCGTCTGGTGAGGGATGGGGGCCACTGGGTGAGGGATGGACCGGATGTGAAGTCTGGTTCCTCTGAGTTGGGTCTGACTCGGATGAAATGTGTCCCTCATTACTTTGAGCTTGAAAAGTCGATTTGAGTATTTTTTCGGGGCAGAAAGACCTGACTTCAGAAGTTTGTGTAATGGAGCGACTGTCCTCCAGGGGAGCCCTCCTGACTCCCAATGCTTTAAAAGCACTGTGAACTCTGACCCAGTAATATTGGTTTCGTGTTCCAATCCTTTGTTGCCGGTTCGAGCCCCCAGTGGATAGTGCAGAGTTACAGTTGCAGGTGCAGACAACTTTAATGAATTAATTCTATGTTGTATGGATACTGTGTCAAAATGTAATTGAAAATAATAAAATATCGTATATCACCATCAATGACAGGAATAGATTTGAGCAAGGTATATCTACAAATCCATCTCAGTTCAGCCAATCCATGTTTTGTCTGCCCTGTGTGTGACGGATTTGTTTATCGCCATGGGTTACAGAACAGCGATGCTGCTTTGCACACAAACAACTCAACTGCCAATACATACAACTACACACAGTAAAAAAAGTTATATATTGTGAGAGAGTGTGTGTTTGTGGTTGGTGGCTGGTTCAAGCAGCTTCACCTAGCCTGAGTTAGACCTATTGGCTGATAAGGCTGCACACCTGTGGGTCAATGTTAATCAAGACCCACATGTTAAAACAGCCTCCACACACACAAGCTCTAGCATGTATCCTCTGCTCTGTTCACA
The DNA here is from genome assembly GCA_027704905.1 of Muraenolepis orangiensis. Lineage (NCBI taxonomy): Eukaryota > Metazoa > Chordata > Actinopteri > Gadiformes > Muraenolepididae > Muraenolepis > Muraenolepis orangiensis. The sequence continues at coordinate 30,568,833 of CM051002.1, read as the reverse complement.
ATGATTCTCTTGCAATAAACCGGATTCCTCATCACCCTGTGTTCTTATTTTCCGGAGGAGCCCTCAAGCAGCCATTTTAATGGCTGGTGGCAGCCTTGTCTGCTACATATTTCAAAATACCCTTCCTTATTTTCACATGGGGCAATCGAGTTGGAGAGGCAGGGGGAGGAGGCTAGGTCTAAGCGTGCCCCCATCCATGTGCAGCTGGATACTGGACCTCCTGTTGGACTGCCGCCAGGTGATGAGGATGGGCAGCACCACCTCAGAGCCAC
>CM051002.1:30518561-30563561 GCA_027704905.1 Muraenolepis orangiensis | reverse complement strand
CCTAAAGATCTCCTAAATGGAAGTGCACACCCGATGATCTTCTCTGCCGTCCTCACGACCCTCTGGATGGCTTTCTTGTCCCATGCAGTGGTGTTGCCGTACCACACAGTGACGCCACCCGTTAGGACGCTCTCTATGGTGCCACGGTAGAAGTTCACAAGCCACCTCTGGCCTAGGCCTTCAGCATGACTCCTGAAGTCCACGAGGAGCTCCTTGGTCTTGCTGACATTCAGTGCGAGGCTGTTGTCCTCACACCATCGTGTCAGCTGGACCACCTCCTCTCTTTAGTCCCTCGCTTATCAAGCCGATGACTGTGGTGTCGTCTGCAAACTTGATAATACGATTATTGCTGTGTGTGGCAGTACAGTCATGTGTGTACAGCGAGTGCAGCCGGGGACTGAGGCAGCAGCCTTGGGGTGCTCCGGTGTTGGGGACCAGAGTGGATGAGATGTTGTTCCCAATCTTCACCACTTGAGGCCTGCCCGTCAGGAAGTCCATAATCTAGTTACAGATGGGGGCGCCCAGACCTAGGTCCCTCAGTTTCAGGACCAGCTTGGAGTTGGTGTTGAACGTCGAGCTGTCTAGGTGCTGCTAGGTGCCACTAGGAATTAAATCGACTGTCAGAGCATACACTAAATTAACACAATATTTCCCCACTGATTCACCATGAGACAAAATATTTTTCATGTGCTGAACTCTATACTAGAGGACTGGCTCCATTTATCTGATTGATTGTTTGGTCACTCCATTGATGAACTAAAATAGTAGAACGACAAGCCTTATATGGGTGCACCCAAGAAATTACCTGGATTAAACCGTTAAACAGACAGGTCAATCAATTACGGTAAACAAACTAAATAGGTTTGCATAATGAGACTTGTATTAACATAAATGTATGTACAACTATTATAACAACCCGATTTATTAATTTATTCACATTGCAAAGAAAATAAATTCACAATACAATACAGAATAAAATACAATTATCCATGCACCCCTCCTGTCACCCATCCGGGACTTTAACAACTGTGAACGGACTCCAGGAAATGGGCTATATGCACTAAGCTGTGTGAAGTACTTCCGGCTTCAAATTATGCGATTCAGCCTCTTCCAGTTTACTTCCAACTAGCTAGCTACAGCTCCTGAAGTACTATTTTGCCAAACAAGAGCACAGCCATACTAGTTTATAACTTAAAGCAGTAACCTTTTTTTAACCTTTCAGAGACAGCTGCTCCAGCCAATTGACAAGTTCTTTATTTTCCTCGTCTTCCTGTCGGTTGGTTTGAAGGAGAGGGACCCGGCGCATCGAATCAACATACACCAGTCCACAGTGAGCTGCATTTTTGCAACATGGACACGTTTTCTAGCCACTGCACTGGGTCTCAATGCATCTGGCTCACACCTGCAGAAGTGCAAGCTTACCTCCCTGAGGAATTCTGAGTTTTCCCAGACACCCAGGTCATCTTGGACTGCACTGAGCTCAAGTGTCAGACACCATCCTTACCACTCCTGCAAAGTGAGATGTACTCCACCTACAAATCTCACTGCACCATGAATGGGCTTATTGGCAGACGTTTACAGTGGCATGCCTGTTGTCAAACTACCAAAACAAGGCATTAGTTAAGGCATGGGTTAAGTAAAGCATTGGTTCAACACCAGGTTTTTGTAATTTAATTTTGTTAATTTTGTTTATTCCAGTGGCAGACATTTTGTTAAACATTCTGTAAATCTTATGTACACAAACATTATCAATGTAAGCAAACTGTTGAATGTAAAGTCATTTGTATAGAACATTATAACATACATCATATTGAACTATTGTAACATATTGGCTAAAAAACATTTTTTTAAATGAACTGTAATAAAACATTTTATAACATTTTGTCATTCCAATATTTCATTGAAAAACCTGGGTTTTGCTCATGTTCATTTCTCAAAGACAGGTATCTGTACATGTATATGTAGAAAAATAAATGGTCAGCTTTTTCTCTAATTGATCTTTGTACTTGTGTTTGCACACAACACTGCCTGCCACACAGGAGCATTGGCTGTGTCAACACCACTGGCAATGAATCACAAAGCGGAATCTAAGAAGAAAAAGAAAATAAATGTAAATATACCCTCTGCTTCATGGAAAAATTGGTTATTCAAGATTCAAGATTCAAGATGACTTTATTTATCCTGAGGGAAATTAAGGTGCAACAGTTGAAACAGGGGGAATAAATGCACACACAAATATACAATACCTAAAACTAAATAACAACAAACTAAACTAAACTAAACTAGTATAAACAAAATATAACTAAATGAAATCTAAATGAAATCTAAATGTATTGACAGATGAATTGCACAATATACAGTATTATTACAGTAATACGTAGGTATATACAATATACAACAATACGTACAGTGCAAATTGGCAGTAATAAAATACTAATAAATAACTGAATGATGAATACTGAAAAAGTGACATGTGAAAAGTGAAAAGTGAAATTGAATTTTATTTTTTATGATGTAGTAGAACAGTTATTGTTATTGTTATTGAACCATGCTCCTAGACGATGCCTACCCTCCTAAATTCTTAGCTTTACATTCTCTCCCTACTCAAACAAACTTGAATAACCTTCCTTGATAACTATTATGCCTTAGATGGTGTATATTAGCAGTGTTAACTTATGTAATATGTTTGATCACCCAAACATGTTTCCACCTTATCCTTATTAACTTGATCAAATGATCGGACCAATGTGCAGTAGGCACTTTAACTCTTTTGTATTAAGACTTATGATCGGATTCTTTATAGTTTAACTGATGTTTACTTTGGTGTCAAACAGTTAGCTGAATAGCACAACTTGGGTCTAACGTTACCTGGTATAGAATTGGATGTCCGCGTCGGGTTCTTCTCAGGTCGGGATGGGTTGGAAAGCCATGGAAACTCTAAATCCCATTACATTACGATGATGCAGAACACAGCAATGTTCGGAGTATTTCTTCTCCTGTTTTTGAAAATGCATTTTGTTATGGGAATTCATGGCGAAAATAGTACCTCAGGAGCTGTAGCTAGCTACACCGGAAGAGGCTGAACTACATCATTTGAAGCCGGAAGTCATCTGAAATCCTGGTCCACTCATTTGTCACGTCCCGGATTGATTACTGCAATGCACTTCTGACAGGCCTTCCCATCAAACTCCTCAACAGACAAATAATTCAGAACTCTGCTGCCCGGATCATCACCCGCACTAACTCCTCTGACCACATCACCCCCGTTCTGGCTTCCTGTGCGCTACCGGATTGACTAGAACAACCTCTTACTCACCATCAAAGCTCTCCACAATCGAACCCCCCATCTACATCACTGACCTCCTTCAGGAGTACACCCCCTCCCGCCCCCCCACCCCCCTCCACTCTTCCTCCGTTGGACTTCCCGCCGTCCCCAGCTCACGCCTCAGCACCATGGCTGCTCCAGCTTTCAGTTGCTGGGCTCCCAGACTCTGGAACTCCCTGCCACTACACATCCCACAGTCTGATTCTATAACAACTTACAAAACTCAACTAAAAACCCATCTGTTTAAACTGGCATATCCCTTATAAACTGTACCATCTTTCTTCCTTTCTTCCTTTTACTTCCTGTTGTTTGTCTTGTTTTAAACCCTGCGGACACTTTGTGAAGTCCACTGTTTTTACTTTTTTATATTTTTTATAATTTAAATTTTACTGTAGCATATACTGTATGCTCTGTAAGGTGTCCTTGGGTGTCTTGAAAGGCGCCCCACAAATAAAATGTATTATTATTATACAGATAAACAGATACAAATAATGTTATCTTGTTGTGAAGACAATACTAAGCTGTGCACGCAATCCAAATGACAGACACATATGACTCATAACTCAAGACAAACAATTAATCCCATGGCACTGGGAACCGAGCGAACACTACAAGAGGTGTGCATTACATATGCACTCATATTAGTATGAGCGATTATCTTCAGTTAGGACAAGATTGAGCTAATGAAGCATTTATGCAGAATTTGTTCAGTTTCGAAAAAAAATCTCACGTTGTCTTTGAAGTAGTCTGGCTGAAGAGACTATACGTTTAGAGAGCTGTTCTGTTGCCAGGTTGTTGCTAAAATCTTCTGGGTAACTGGGTGTGACATTTTCATTCTATATGAATTTCATGTTTGCTGGCGTTCCGGATATTAGTCAGACCCATACATTTCTTCATTGAGACCATTTGCGTTTCCAGGAACACAGCAAATAGTGCAAGCTAAAATACTTTAGTTTGAGGCGGAATCGCCCAAAAATGGTCGTGGATGATCCCTCCCTTCCATCATTGTCCATTCACTAACAGCAAAGACAATAATATTCACCTCATGAAACACATAATACACACATCAAACAGACAAACACACACACACACCTGCCCTACTTGAGGTAGAAAATGAGGTAGACACACAGAGATACACTTTAATTAAGTTTGAACAATTTTTACACGCACACACATCTCTCACACACACACACACACACACACGCACGCACACACCACACACACACACACACACACACACACACACCACACACACACACACACACACACACACACACACACACACACACACACACACACACACACACACACACACAAACACAGAAACACATTAAAGGGATTGGACATTAGAGGTGCTGTCAAATGCTGATGCAAGACCAATCTGACCCTGGACTCACTGTATCAGCAAGCTAGGGGGGGGTGGAGAGAGAGGGAGACATAGAGACAGAGATAGAGAGATGTGGAGAGGGAGAGAGAGGGAGAGAGATAGAGTGTGGGTACAGAAATGGGGAGAAAGGTAGAGAGGTGGAGTGAAATAAAGAGAGAGAATAGTATATAAGAGGAGGAAAGGGTTCTAACTAGTTTTCGTTTCTTCTCCTCAGATTCTCATGTGGGACAATTTTTTGAAGTGGAACTTTGGTTAGTGTAAAAATGCTAATGAGCTGTGGTGTGGTGTGTGTGTTGGACAATGGACATTTAGTGAGCACTGGCGGAAAAATTCGGTTGAATTTAAAACATTTAGCCCCCCAGAACAGCAAACTGCTGCAAGCAGAGCAGTTTATATTGCAATAATAATACTGTTTGCTTGGTTGTTGGTTTTTTCAACATTTGCCACATTTGCCGAAACTCTGCATTTTACCTCCTAGCAAAAACTGTTGAGGTGTCCTTGAGCAAGATACCCTAACCCTAACTGCTCCTGACGTGCTGGCTGTCTCCTTGCATGGCTGACTCCGCCATCGGTGGTTGAATGTGTGTATGAATCGGTGAATGTGAGGCATGACTTGTAAAGCGCTTCGAATAAAAGCGCTATATAAAAGCATCCACTACCATTACCTTAACAACCTAACCTTCTGCTCGGGTTACTAGAGTGTGTGTGGTGTGTATGGTGTGGTGTGTGTGTGTGTGGTGTGTGTGTATGTGTGTGTGTGTGGTGTGTGTGTGTGTGTGTGTGTGTGTGTGTGTGTGTGTGTGTGTGTGTGTGTGTTCATGATGAGTGTTCCCAGTGTTTGTGGATTTTTATATATACGTAAATTTGTACGAGTGCAGTCATGCCCATGTAATTCTAAAACATGTGGGAAGGGCCAGGAGAAGTAAGGGGCCCCTGGGGTCAGAAGGGCAAGGCAACAAGGTCTCTCGACTCCCACCTCCACTCCCTTTAATCTCAGCCGAGGACTGTGTTCGATCCCAGCATGTCCGCAGTCTACCTGTTGGCACCTTAATGACATATCTGAATGTTAATGTTAGCCACTACAAAACATCTACAAAATAGAGAATAGTATCTTTATCTGTTGATGAGGAGATGCAAATCCATGCCGTTGTCATTGGTCTGGCACAGCAATCTGCTTTCATTATAAGACAACGGTTGATAACTAGGACAGAGATTGCCACCAGTAGCAAATTAGTCTACCTCTTATTTATCTGGTATTCTATTATTGCTAAGTGGTAGTAGAGAGAGAGAGAGAGAGAGAGAGAGAGAGAGAGAGAGAGAGAGAGAGAGAGAGAGAGAGAGAGAGAGAGAGAGAGAGAGAGAGAGAGAGAGAGAGAGAGAGAGAGAGAGAGAGAGAGACTTCTTCACCACTTTTTAAAATAGCTTGAAATGGCTAATCAACCTCACACATTGTGGTAAAATAGGGGCCCTTAAAGACATTCAATCAACTGTGTTTTCGCTAGATGCTCAAATGGGTTCCTTCTAATCAGTAGAATATCAGGAATTGCACACAGAACCTTTGGCAGGTTGGTCTGAAGGTTTGAAGACTATACCACAAGGAAATAAATCATCTTAGGCAACCATAGATACAGCCAGCCTTCAAACATAACAGCCAATCAGAGAACTTTACATCAGCATCAAGATATACTGTATATATATATATATATGTATATATATGTATAAATATACATATATATATGTATTCTTCTATATGTATGATAGAAGACTACACATTTATCAAACATTTAAAACCCTGATTCAGCTGCTTCACCATGCTTGGTTTGAACCCTGGGAACCCCTCTGGTAGACTCATAACAAAGAAGCAGATAAGAGAAGGAGAAGGAGAAAGAGGCAGGTGATGTTTGGTTCATGGCGTACAAAAGCCATGTTAAGTGCAAAGCAAACCCAGCGTGCCTGGCATTCGGCAGACTGGCGGCTGAACACACGCCGGTCTGAGCTTTTGTAAAACACGCCCTCCCACAGAGAGAGAGAGTGAGAGAGTGAGAGAGAGAGAGAGAGAGAGAGAGAGAGAGAGAGAGAGAGAGAGAGAGAGAGAGAGAGAGAGAGAGAGAGAGAGAGAGAGAGAGAGAGAGAGAGAGAGAGAGAGGGAAACAAACTCAGAAAAAGGGAACAGGGCAAGCTCACAATTGGAATTGCGATTGTGTTATTTTTATGTCATAAGGGGCCTTTTGTTGTACTGAAATGTTGGTCTAAATAAAACAACACATCCACCCACCGTGTTTTTCTATTGAAAATAATTTGACCTGTGTAGAAGAGTAACAATGAAAGGGAGGTATAGTAAAGAGAGACATGGGAGTGAGCACGCTGAGGCTGCTTTCACCGTTCAACGGACCCCACGCTGGCCAAGATCCTCGTCGCAGCTCAGAGATACAACTCTGATCTTTGCAAAGCTGCCTGGTTTAATGGGCACACATAGGGGGCAGTATTGTGTTTTTTTCGACATACAAAATGTACACAAGTTACCGAGTTTGCTCCCTTGAAAATATGTTGAAAAAGCAATAGATCAATGAAAAAAATCTGTTGCAAAATCATTCAAATGCACGGCTGAAAAGAGGTTGGTGCATCACAGCCAACTGAATAGTTTGGATTTTGCGTTGATTAGATACGATTAAATTCGATTTAATGGGGGACAGGGGGGGGGGGGGGGGGAATCGTGGTAATCCCACGATGTGTTGGGTGGTTGTCACCACCCTCTGCAACGCTTTCCGGTCTGAGACAGTGAAGTTGCCGTACCACACTGTGATGCAGTTGGTGGGGATACTTTCAATGGCACACAGGTTAAAGTTCACCAGAATCTGAGGGGACAGGTGGGCTTTCCTCAGTCTTCTCAGGAAGAAGAGACGCTGGTGAACCTTCTTGACCAGTAAGGCAGTGTTGAGGGTCCAAGAGAGGTGTTGGTGTGCTAAGCTTTGGGAGGACTGAACGACTTTGTGTACACATTGGTCAACGACCGGTGAAAGGCACACAGCCTTTGAGTGGTGAAAAGGATTCCACGGATCTTTGCGTAACCTGGAGAAGTGTGACTTGGCTATTAAGGTGACAGAGAGATGTATGTCCAGGTAAAGAGAAGCAAAAACAAAAGGGAAAATACAGGAGGATAAAAGGAACCGGGCCAAAGCAAAACAAGGGGTTAAAAATAGATAGCCTTGAATCGATGTGCTTATTTACGGATTGTACATTTTTCTGAGATCAATTGAAGTAAATGTGGTGTTGTGATGTATGGATGCGACCATAGGTTCGGGCTGTCTGCCAACATCTGATACACACAATGAAACTCACATTATATAATTTGCAGAAGAGATACGACACAAGATATCCAATTAAAAGAAAGAGACAAAGACAAGAGTGACAGATAGAATGGAGAAGAAGGGGACTGATGCAGAGAAGGAAGGAGGAGACATGACAGACAGGCAGACAGAAATAAATGAGGTTAAAAACTAAGAATTGTGAAGAAAAGAAGAGATGTCAGGAAAAGAGAGTACATTTACATTTACATTTAGGGCATTTGGCAGACGCTTTTATCCAAAGCGACTTACAAGGTGTACATTAGTTGAAGCAGACAATAGCATAACACTGGGGTACGCAAACATATAAATACAGCAGTTCACAAGTATTCATATTGACAAGATGAATAACACAATTTCGTACTGCTAGGTCACCTGCTTAAGTAGCTGTGATAAGAGCGTGTTAACAACATTAAGGACATACACTTGCTAACAACATGCTAAGAGCTATTAATGTCTGTGTATGAGTATGTGTGTGTGTGTGTGTGTGTGTGTTTGTTTGTGCCTGTGAGAGGGGGACAGAGAGAAGATACATTATTTATTGAATATTTCAATAATATATGTTGATACACACAGTGTCAAGCACAGCACTTTGGTAATGGCTTCATTGACAGCTTCAGAAGACAGTTGAAGAGTATGCTCTCTCTCTCTCTTCACACTATCAGTGTTACATTGCCGCGTGCTTAGCAGACATCTCAAATTGGATGTCGATGCACCACCTAAAACTCAATCTGGACAAGACTGAGCTAGTGTTCTTCCCGGCAAAAGCCGTCTGCTTGCCCCCTCACTTAAGGGCCCGTGTGGCCGATCTACGAGGTCACGGCTCTTCTCAGTCCTGGCCCCAATTTGGTGGAACAAACTCCCCACGACTGCAGAGTCACTCCCCATCTTCCGCCGCAGGCTGAAAACCCATCTCTTCAGGACACACTTCCCGGATCCTTCCTCGTAGCGTCAATTAAGTCAGTCAAAAGTAGATTACTTATTATAGATAAGTATATATTGTTCTAGATATTGTTGCATATTGTTTGTCAACTTATTGTACTTTTTCCCTTACACTTTTGCCTGAATTATTGTACTTCTACCTGAGCACTGGCTCAGTTATTGGAGACTTGTTAGAAATGAAATGCACTTTTGACGGGTTGTTCTCTTACCTTCCTTTGTTGAAACACACAACTGTAAGTCGCTTTGGCTAAAAGTGTCTGCTAAATGACTGTAATTGTAATGTAATGTACTACAGTACTGCTGCAATATGCTACCGTGGCAACGTGCTACACGGCAAAAGGAATGATTATACACACAGAAACTATTGACATGGACCCAGAGCACTTGGTGAGTCTTGTCTGGATTTTTCTAAGGCTAAGCTTTAAGTGAGGTTCAGGTCACGACTCTTCATACAAAATGTTGACCTGGAAAAGGTTCGGTAAACGGGTAATCAGTCAGGAGATCATGCAGACAACATGGACTTAAACAGGTTGAAGGATAAGGATCTGTGGTGTCAATCATCAATATATATCCTGTTGAATACACATTGGTACATGCCAATTTGATTGATTGACTTTGATCAGAGGCTGCAAATATTGATGGTATTGCGAGGGTGAAGTCAACTGCATTTTTAAGTTTAAACTTTGAAGGGTGATAGCGGGTAATATGGGTTTTGGGCTGTTGTTCTGTTGTTCTGTGGTGTTACAGATCATATGATCATATGTTATGGTTTTGCTATTGTGTTTGTGTGTGTGTGTGTGTGTGTGTGTGTGTGTGTTCGCCACCGTTGGTGAGAGTGGGGCTTCGGGGAGTTACTATTGTGCGGTCTGAAGAACACCCCTCGTCGTGTATTCCTTTAAGCTCCTCCATGGGATTCGCTACATTGGTGTCAGAAGTGGGATTTAGGAGAATGGAGATTGAACTCTGTACCATTGAGGAAGCCATACGGGAGATGGAATGACGGTTGTGTTCAACTCCTCTATCGGGTGGCGCCAGACGTGTCAGGAGGAAGCAGGTTCGTGGGACACACTACGGCGGGCTACCAGAGGACGTCCGGTGTCGAGTGGCCAGCGCGAACAGCCGGGGGATGACGACAACTCCCCAACCGGTTGAACATTGTCCACTGGCCAGCTCTCCGTCCACCACCCCAGCAAAGCTCCCACAATACGGCGGGGCCATGCCATTGGAGCCATAGCTCTCTCAGATTCGGCTGGCGGTGCAGTTTAGCCGATGGGGGAACAAGGAGGTGGCAGTTCGCCTAGCCTTGGCGCTAGAGGGCCCGGCGGCACAGGACCTTCACCCAGGTGACCAAGGTGACTTCACCAGCCTCACCGCCGCATTGAAGCAACGATTTGGTCAGCGCCAATCCACCGGCGAAAGCCTGGAGAAGCTGAGGAACTGTTGTCGGCGGAAGGGGCAGCGCCTGGGAGCACTGGCTGCCGACGTTTGCCTCCACACCCAACGTGGCTACCCCCGGTTCAGCCCAGCGGACCAAGAAGACCTTGCCCTCCGCACCTTCCTACGGGCGTTAACACCGGAGAGCCTGCGGCAACAAGTGCGGCTTGCTGCCCCACGGTCCATGGATGAAGCCCTACAGGAGGCGGAGCGAGAGGGGCCACCTACCAACGTGGACTCTCTGCCCACCCGCGTGTCCGGGTGACCGACCATGAGCTGGGAGAAAGGGATGACAACGAGGTCTACCGTGTGTCACCCACCACCCCCAGCGGCCACTGGCAGGGCGCCAGAGGCCACTAAGTGGCGCCAGAGGCCCGGCAGAAGACTGCGTTCGCGATCGGGCATGGGTTGTGGCAGTTCAGAGTCATGTCATTTGGACTCTGTAACACACCTGCCACATTCGAGAGACTGATGGAGTGGGTGTTGGCAGCTATTCCGCGAGACCGGTGTGTGGTATACTTGGACGATTTGTTGGTGCACGCCAGCAGCTTTGAGGGGGCGATAGCTAACCTGCGGGAGGTTTTCACTGCGGCTCAACCCGAAAAAGTGCCAACTGCTCTGTAGGCAGACTTTGTTCTTGGGGCATGTGGTCAGTGCGCAGGGGGTGGCCACTGATCCAGCGAAGGTGGCTGCAGTCAGAGAGTGAACAACACCATCCACAATCGGGGAACTGCGGAGTTTCCTGGGGCTGGCCTCCTATTACGGCTGTTTTGTGCGGGATTTTGCCACCATTGCCAGCCCCCTATACCGCCTCACCGAAAAGGGTCACAAATTAGCCTGGGATAGTGTGTGTGACGCAGCGTTCACCCAGCTCCGTGGCGCCCTAATTGCGGCCCCTGTTCTAGCCTATCCAGAGGTCCAGCAGCCGTTCGTTGTGGACACGGACGCCAGCAACATGGGGCTGTACTGTCCCATAGAAAGGGGGACGGGGAGCAGGTAGTGGCCTACTACAGCTGGGCTCTGAACCGTGCAGAGTGAAACTACTGAGTGACCAGGTGGGAGTTGCTGGCGGTGGTCTGGGCACTGCAGCACTTCCAACCCTACCTGCACTGGAGTCGGCTGTGCATGCCGGCAGCGATGAAGGGTGGCTGCCGCTGTCCAGTCAAGAGCTGAGGCAGCACCAGGCTGCAGATGAGGCGTTGGGGCAAGTGCGAGGCTGGCTGGAGGAGGGTTGTCAACCAGCATGGCCAGAGGTGTCTGCTGCGGGCCCGGAAGTGAAGGTGTACCACGCGCAGTGGGCCAACCTCTTTCTCTGGAATGGGGTGGTGCACCGACGGTGGCAGGCCTCCGGATGTGGGACTGACCTTCTCCAGCTGCTGGTGCCTCAACTGCTCCGTCCCCGTGTCCTCCAACTGGTCGAGGGGGCTACGGGGGCAGGAAACTTCGGGAACACAAAGACCCTGCACCGTCTGCGTGGGCGGTTCTACTGGCCGGGTTGCCGGCAGAATGTGGAACTTAATGTTCACTGCTGTGACCTCTTCACCGCCGCTGCTCCATCGCGTAGAAAGGAGTTGTGGAGTTGAGGGGGTTCGGGCATCTAGTAAGGATGCTTCCTGGTCACCTCCTGAGGGAGGTTTTCCAGGCACATCCAACTGGGAAGAGACCAGGGGGTAGACCAAGGTACAGGTGGGGAGCTGTATTGGGTGCCCTTTACCACACCATTGTAACCAAAAGAGAGCTGAGCCAGAAGGCAAAGCTCTTTGTCTTTGTTCCTACCCTCACCTATGGTCATGAACAATTGGTAATGACCGAAAGGACGAGATCGCGAATACATGTGGCCAAAATGAGTTTCCTCAGGAGGGTGAATGGTATCTCCCTTAGTTATAGGGTGAGACGCTCAGTCACTCGTGAGAGACTCGGAGTAGAGCCACTGCTCCTTTGCGTAGAAAGGAGCTGAGGAGTTGAAGTGGTTTGGGCATGCTTCTTGGTCGCCTCCTGAGGGAGGTTTTCCAGGCACATCCAACGGGGCTGACCAAGGCACAGGTGGGGTGATTTCATCTCCACGCTGGCCTGGGAACACCTCGGGATCCCCCAGTCAGAGCTAGTCGATGTTGCCAGGGAGAGGGAAGTTTGGAGTCCCCTGCTGAAGCTGCTACCTCCGCAACCCGACCATGGATAGATGGAAGATGGATGGAACTCGATGGAATTAGTAATATTCACTTTATTTACCTTGAGTTAGATTAACAATACATACTGTGTATTGTTACTTGTTTCGCAAATCTAATCATTTGTTATGTTTAAATAGTTTGAGTAACTAAACTTAAGTGGAAATTGGTTTCCTCAAGGAACTCATTATTTACAGTATATTGGAGAAAGAACGTTCACTTTCACTGTGTCTGTCTTTGTGTGTTTGAAGCACTAACACCAGTGTGCTGAAGTACAGCTGTACTTATACTCTTGAATCAAATTGCAAGAACAACTGGCTTGGAAATGACACCTTGAAAATGGTTTCACACATTTGTACAATAATCCCCAACCCCTCAACAGCAATGGAAAAGCATATATACATTGAACAAGCAAGCTTTTCTCAGTCAAAGTGATGAGAGCAGAGAACATCTTGAGCAAGAGGACGTTCTACTGGGATTTCACACGCTGTTCCAGAGGGGAAAACCCAGACAAGGAAACATGCCATTCACACAATATCCTCAAAATATTCTCCGATATGCACTGTCAAATGTTCTCTTTGAACCACAACGTCTGCAGGCTGTTGTCATGGTATCTCCCGGGATTACCAATTGATACCGTCGCAGAACCAGAAGTATTGCAACAACTCTGCTTCTTAAATGGAAAATCTCCATGTCATTTACCACATTCAGACAGGTCGCACCTTTACAATATACCTCTTGGCCAAAATAGATGACAATAATCTAATTTAAAGTGAAACAGTAGGAACCACAAATCTAGAAATTCTGTCCCAAACACACCAATGAGAATGAACGTGAACATGTAAACCAATCCACTATCCAATGGGATGTCATATAAATATACCACAGCACACAATGAGACTTAATATGCATGCTGAAGCTGTCTAAAATTGCCTCAGAGTTGCTCCCCTGTGGCTTGGTGTTTTCAGTGCAAATGAATAAAATACATTGAACAACAGTGACTATGTGTCTGGTTCAGCAGGAACAATAATAGTTTGTTTCATTTGTATCGTGTGTTTCAAGAAACCCAAACACAGTTTACCTTGTGAGTGTGTGTGTATGGGTGTTGGGGGGTATATGACACCTCATCCAGTCCCAGTGTGTAGCACCCCCCTGGGTCATGCATCACACTGGAAAGGTGATGATGCAATCCAATGACACAATCCAATTAGAGACTAGCATCCAATCACATCTTGGCCAGGTCACTCTTTAAATCACAATGGGTTGTCTACAAGGATAAATAAAGATAAATTCAAATTGAAATCAAATATTTAATTAACCAAAGGATCCTTTGTTAGTTTTGTATTCTGACATTAGATCATTATTTGTGTACTTTGGTACTACTAAGTTTTTATTATTATTATTATTATTATTATTATTATTAACAATGTATTCAAGGGTTCCCGGGTTCTCCTCATGATTTTTTTAATAATGTATTTAGCAGCAATTTTAATGTTTAAACAAGGGAAAATATCCCAAAATGTTCTTCCAACTAATAATAATTGGTTGGTTATTCAATAAACATGAACCCAAAGATGTAGCACATATTTTTGGTTCTCCTCTTCTCTGGCCTCAGAGCCTGTGTGTTTTCCCGTTGTGTGCTCGTGAATAATCGCTAGTGCTTCTGGGCAATTCATACATTTGCACCAAGTACAAAGTAATGTGTTTGGTGATAATTGGAGTTACTCTCATACTTTGGAAGCCTTGTGTCTTTGGAAACATTGAACGCTGAAGCTCTGCCAGAGTCTGACAGTCGAAGTGGAATCCCAAAGCCTCCCAAAGAGTCGGGAGAATAATAACAATAATTTAAATTTAACGAATTGGACCACTGATGGACACACTTACTGTGTATTGTGTCCAGCTGTTCTGCCTTGTGAATTTCACCTTTTCTGTGCAGCACTTTGTAACTTTTGTCTGCTCTAAAAATAAATTGTACATACTTACTTACACAAAAAAACGAAATATCAATAGTTAAAAGATTTAAAAAAAGATAAAAGCGGAATACTGCAGTGATCTCAACCAGCTCAGTGTCATTTAGGCAGAATGCAGAGATCTCCTTTACTTGTGTAGGTTACGATTATCAATCATTATTATTCAAACAAAGTTTTGTAAGTCGCTTTGGATAAAAGTGTCTGCTAAATTACTGTAATGTAATCAAAAGCTTGAAGCACTGAGTGGGGTATGTTGGTAAAGAGCGACCACAGGGAGTCAGGACCTCGGTTGCTTATGGACATTGGACAGAGGGGTGAGCGCCTCCTACTGGCCCTCAAGCGCCTCTTCCAGCATCATCTGCGTTCCCATTCAAGGGTGGACCGGGCCAGCCCTGCTTCGCTTCCAGAGTAACCAGCATTGCTAGGCAGATAGCCACGGTGCAGTGCATAGCCCAGCTAAGATAGCACAATGTTGATCACCAGGTAATGTTGATGCTAACCACAGGCTAGCTGGTGGGCTAAGTGGTAATGATGTGCTTATTTGTGCCCTCGGTGTCCTGCCTGTGTGTGCTTTTGCCTTGTGTCATAGCATAGCATAGAGAGAGTGTTCGAGATCGGGACGCGGAAATGGTGACAGCGGAGCGAACGGAGAGGGAGAGGCTCCTACGCGGGAGAGAGTGGTGTCTCTCGGGGATCGGGACGCGGAAGCGTACGTGCACGGTTGGTTTCTCCGGACGTGTTGTCTGACAGCACGGAGTGTGCAGCGAGTGGGGGGGGGGGGCGGTGGAGCGCTCCGAGAGAGAGGCGATTTCGGCCGTGTTGCTGGCGGGACTAGCGGCGGCGTTGTGTATGTCGGGGGCAGAGCCACCAACCACGTCCCGCCCAGACCAGAGACTCTTTATTTTTATTTTTGTGGGGAGTTCTCGGCAGTGCAGGAAGCGAGAACCCATCCCCACTCCAATTTATGTTTTGTCCCATATGTCCTTCCTTCCCCCAATACCCCATTTACCCCAATAGCTCGAGGGTCCTTTTAGAGGGGTGGCAGTGTAGGGCAGCGCCAAGGGTGGGTCCTAGTGGGAGTGTCACCGGTGTGCCCATTTTTTGGCTTGTAGCGTGTGCCCAGTCTGGGTTGCAGTGCTGTGCCCTTTTGGGTTGTGGCGTGTGCCCAAATTCTGGGTTGCAGTGGGAGAGTACTAAGGGGAAACATTCACCTAAGGAGGCTCTACACTGCCCACGTGAGCAGTAGGGGACGGAGTAAGAGTGGCGCTGAGGGTGGCTCTATAGCAGGGCTGGACTGGCCATCTGGCATACCGGGCATTTGCCCGGTGGGCCGCGGTAGTTTTGGGCCGAGCCGGCCGGCAAAATAAATAAAAAATAAAAAATATTTTTCTTTTTTTTTTTACTAGCCGGCCCGGCCGAAAGCTACCATCGAACGGCCCATAAATCGAAAGCTACCATCGAACGGCCCATAAATCGGGGACAGCGGCCCATTGGTCAATTTTCTATACAGACACTGGGCTGGCCCAATCAAGAGTGAGGGCCAGTCTGGGCCAAAAATGCCAGGGCCTAATATTTGTCCCAGTCCAGCCCTGGTCTATAGAGGTCTTACTACCAGTTTGTTTATGAAATTTTTGATTAATAAAGCAACCCATATTTTATTAATATCCTGGTCTCTAATGTGACCAGTGTGTGCTGGACAATTGGAATCCTGTGCTGGGTGGAGTTTAAGGGTCACCTAAACCGTGACACATACTTGGCACAGGGTAGCAGTTTAGCTATGTATTAATTGTGGTAATATATTAGCATGGGCTAATATAATCTGCTGAGCTAGGTCCTAATTGTGGTACTTTATTAGAGTTGGCTAGTAGCTGTGCTAGACGCTAATGGCACACTTACTTGGCACAGGCTAGCAGATAAGCTGTGTGGTAATTGTGTTGCTTCACCAGCAGCTAGTCAGTAATGGGGGCGCTTAGTGTATGGTAGCAATTGAGCTAGGTGGTGATGGTGGTACTTCATTAGTGCAGGCTTGGAGCTCAGCTAGGATAGTAATTGTTGTGTTCAAAACTATATTCTATATAAGTTGTCTTCATCCCCGTCGTGCGCCCATAGGGCTGTGCGCACTACAGGAGCCGGATTACATTCAACGCAGCAGTATTTAAGGATCAATCTATATTTATTAAGCCAATGATTATCCTGATACAAAGTTTGCTCAATACTGAATTAATCCAAAAAAATAACTCCGGAGTTGAGATCTCTAGTTTCGCACCCCGCTGTCCCACGGAATAGGGTCAGCCTCGTGGTGGTCTTCTTCTTGATTTTTCTGGTACACAGGAGCAGGGTCTCTCCATTCATTCTCCGACCTGGGCCTCAGGGTGCGATGGTCTCGAGCCCTGGGTGCTGCTGCGGTTGCTCAAACACATCCTTTCATAATTCATATTGGTACATCTGACCCATGCTGTCTCACATGACTTGACCTTATGCAGTTCTCAGTAATCCTCTCAATAATTCTCCACATCGCCTGATCGTTGTGGTTATTACAATTCATCGCATAATCAGTTCATCATCTGGTATATTTTCAACTGTTAATACAAATGTTTGGTTTATTTTATTTTACCTCTACAAATCCCCCTTTCCTCACTATTCCTAGTAAGGACCAAATTCATTAGTTATTGGGTTCTTATACAAGGAAAAAGGTTATATCTGAAACACTCAACAATTAATGGAATCATTCATGTCAACATTTATACAGCAAAATAGCATATTGGCATACATTGTACATTATAGTACTCAAAAATATTGCAAACATGAGCACATGACTAAGAGCTGAGACAGGGCCTATGACCCAGGGAAAAACTGATTTGTTTAGAAAAACCTGAGCCCACCTTTGGAGTGGTCATTCAACTTGGTCCCATTTCTGCTCTGCTAACACAAAGAAAGTCGTATGACCGTAGTGGTGTGATACCGGAGACCGCCATTCTCTCTTCAACCCCCACCCCACGGGTGTGATACTGAGCAGTCTCTTCTTCTCTTTAACCACATGGTCTACATTACTTAATCTATCTTTAAAAGCAAGCCGAGGTCTCCACCCCCTTTTCGCACATCCTATCATCCTATTACTTTGTCAGTCACATGCATTACTCAAAATATGTCGTCATATATCTTACAGTCCCACGCTTTTCCCTCTAAGTCGTACCCCGGTATCTCATCCGCTACCCCATGTAATCCGTAAGGTCCATCTTCTACTACTACCGGTGGTTCTCTCTGGAGCATAACACGCTCTCCTTCCTTTGATAGGGCCTTGGTGATAAGTCATTCAGTCAGTCTCCACAGAGTCTCATCCATTTCTGTCAGGCCCACTATATCCTCCAGTGCCGCCTTGACTCCTTTTGGTAGGCCTTGCTGTACTGCATCTCTGTACATCATCTCTGTTGTGGGGTTGGTGTCATGCCTTTCTCCGCTTCCTTTCAGCCACACTTCTGCAGATCTATTCAGGTATTGATGCAGTTCTTCACCCGGTTTTTGTTCTAGTCCAGACAGGATGCCGGCATTTCTGGCTGTGGGCCACGTTGCTCTCATTCCGTTCCACACCTTGTTTCTTATAGGGTCAAAATCATCATGGTCGGCACTGTTCAAGGTGTCTGTCATGTGTTCCAGCATGTACAGTTGTTCCAGCCCCGTGCTTCTGGTGATGATAGCTCTCACGTCTCCCAATGCAAATTTATCTGCGGCAGTATGTTGTTCGAATTTTCGTATCCAGGCCGCTGCTCTTTTTTGGATGTCTAGTAGAGCATTCTTCAATCCCTGCATATCCTTGTGTTGCCATGGGACATAGTCCTTATGTCCATTCTTCATCCAGGGGGTACATTGATGCTGGAGCTTCCCCCTTGTTCCCGTGTTGTTTGTTTCCCCTATGAGCGGCTTGGCTCTGACTTTTGGTGAGCGGGCGATCCCTGTCTGTGAACTTGCACTCTGAAGGTGAACCGACTCCGCGTCGCTGTTGAAAGGGGTCTGAAGGGGACTGGATGTCGAGCTGGAGGTAATCTCGGCCCTGTGTCCAACGGGTGTCATCGTCTTCATTTGAGCAGTCGGACAAAGGGATGTCCAGAGCTTCTCGTTGGCAGGCCTTATCGCGAGCTCCTTTTCTTTCGTCCTCACGGTCCTGCCATCTCTATTCTTCCTGTGATGGATCTCTGATGACCAATCTTGCTTCTTGCAGGAGGCCTTCCTTTCTCCTCCCGCAGAGGCATTCATCTGTCATTCTTTTCTGTCTGCTTTTTCTCTTCCAGAGAAATCTGTTTGTTAATGTTTCCTTCTGTCCGTAACTCTTCTCTTTTGATTATTGTGTCTTCTTTTCGCCATCGTTCTTCGGTGTCAACTTTTCTGAGTCTTCTGTTTCTACATACTTTTCCATTTCCTCCCTTATTTTCTTGTTTAATCAATGGACCCCCTTGTGGTCTGAAAATATGCAACTGCGTAGTAGTATTGGTGAATGGAGGTTTGGGCCCTCGTCTCTGTGAGTGGATCTTTTGAGGCACCTCGCCGTCCGCCTCGCTTGTATCGGTGCTGGATGTGGCATTGTTCCGGTTCTCCTCGGAGTTGGGTTCTTTGTCTGTTTTGATGTTCAGATACACTCCCCTGTGTGTTCGGCCCAATCCTACCACTATCAATGGTGCTTGGACGCATGTGGTGGGTTGTTCCGGTGCAAAGGTGCGCCGGCCCGCCATTTTCTCTTCAGAGGCGATTATTAGACTGGGTGCATATGGCGGGGGCGACGCGAAGGTGGCCCC
Organism: Muraenolepis orangiensis; assembly: GCA_027704905.1. Classification (NCBI taxonomy): domain Eukaryota; kingdom Metazoa; phylum Chordata; class Actinopteri; order Gadiformes; family Muraenolepididae; genus Muraenolepis; species Muraenolepis orangiensis. The sequence goes on along the minus strand of CM051002.1, from coordinate 30,544,207 downwards.
TGCTACCACGGCTGGCTCTTGTAGGTCTGGGTACAATTTGTCGGTCGGCTTTTTTAACGGGGTCGGGGGTTATAGCATCTGGTGTAGTCTTTGTTGCCTGGGGGACGTCATCTGCTAGCTTCCAATAACCCAGCAGGGCGAGGGTCTACAGATACCGCTTTCTTGATTTCTCCACCTGGGCCAGGTCAGGTTTCTTTCTTTTTTTCTTTTGGGAGGTTGTGGACTTTCCAGTCCTCCGCATTCTTCAATCGGGCTGCATCTATCACGGCCTGACGATTTTCTGCAGTTGGAGCCTCAGTTTTCGGGAATAAGCGTACATTCTGCCATTTTTTCAAATACTTCAGCATGCCAGCCTGCTGCTCCTTATTGTCCTTTGATTGTTCCCTGGACCACATGTGTTTCACTGCCCTGTCCAGGGTTTTTTATAGGGGGTTTCTTGGTTCTGCCATCTTTATAGCTTGGCACCTTGGGTTCGTTCCGCCTGGGGCTCGTATTATCTGGGACGTTTCTTTTGGTTCCAGTGATACTACTAACCATCCAATGGTTTTTAATTAGTCCTGGATAACGAGTGATATGGTTTCCAGCAAGCTCCTCTCTGTCTCGCTTGACCACCTGGGCCTTATCTCTAAGTATATCTGATGTTATGAGCTTATCCTTGACGTTTTGATTTCCCAGTGTGCTTCTATTATTATTATTAATTTTTTTCCTCTATGTATGTGTGGGAAAACTCAAGGGGTACAAAAAAAAAATAAAAAATACTTCAAATAAAAAATCAAAAAGAATAAAAAATAATTAGTTAACTATTTTATTTGTAACTTTTTAATTGATTAACCTCTCCATTCTATGTATCATTATTTTCTCCATTAATTAATTAATTTATCTTTCTAATTGGAAAATGATTTATTTATACTTTAATATTAATCAATCTAATATCAAAATGTGTTTATACTCTTTCCTCAGCTTCCTACAGTGCTGGGATCTACATTCGCCGGGGCCTCTCCTCTCCCTTGCCTTGGGCTCATAACCAACAGTTGAGCCTGCACCTAGTGCTGCCAATAGGTCAAAACGTCCAATCGGACCAATCACAACAAAACTCTGTGACCAATCCGATCAATTACAAGTTCAAAAGAAACACATCCACCTATAGTCCCGCCCTTTGCGGGTGGCAAAATAAATTCAATCACATGCGCCAACGCGTCAACCCTGAAAGCCCTACTTGATATACACCCACATTTTCCCTCTTGGTGCCTCAAGCGAAAACTAGTGGTTCCGTTAAATGCTGAGAACAAGCTTCTACCTTTTCAGGCGGGTCGGATCTATTTGCATGCAAAACCTCTATTTTCCTCTTCTGTTGAGAGCCAGTCCTTCCCCCACAATCTATCTCCCAACACTGATTCTCAATTTAACCACAATTTTATATACAAATCAATATACAATATAATACAATATGATACAATATGAAGATTTTATCCGTGATTTCTGACTCTATTTCACACTGCCTATCAGCCTGTTCACCCCTATGTCCTTTCCCAAGTGACAGGCTCGGTTCCTGATACAATGTGGGGTCAGTCCGGAGGTGATCACGAGATTTTGGGACTTACCACCAGCAACAGCGGCATAAAGCAGGCCTGTTCTGTGAGGCCCGTTCGTGTCCCTATTAATTATAGCCTCTTGATATTGGCTCTTTTATCTGCGATATCTGGCGCTTATCTCACACTGATGTATCAGCCCGTTCACCCCTATGTCCTTTCCCAAGTGACAGGCTCGGTTTCTGATACGGTGTGAGGGCCCAGTCCGGAGGTGATCACGAGTTTCTGGGACAGCAATCAGCCGCGTAACGCAGACCTGTTGTGTGGTTTGTGGTTTGTGTCCCTATAAATTATAGCTGCTTAATTTTGACTTCCCGCGATATCTGGCGCTTATCTCACACTGCCCTGTATCAACTGTTGCCCTTTTGTCATTGCAAATGACTCGGTCTCTGAGGCCCAGTCCGGAGGCGATCACGAGTTTATGGAACTCATCACCACAGTGTTTATTATAGTATAGTGTTCTTATAGGGTGTATCACCGCCTGGTAAGGGAACTGTACCGCACTCGAGCGCAGAGCGCTTCAAAGGGTGGTGCGGACGGCCCAGTATATCGTTGGAGGTGAGCTCCCCTCCTTCCTGGATATACGTATACAACCAGCGGTGCCAAGGCCAAACGCATCATAAAAGACAATGCCCACCCCAGCCACAAACTGTACTCACTTTTACCGCCAGGCAGGCGATACCGCAGTATCAAGTGCCGCACAAACAGACTTAGAGATAGCTTCCAGAGTCAGGCCATCAGGCTGCTGAACAAGGGTGTATAGCATATAACAATGTATATTTTATTACATTGATTTATATATATATATATTGCTCTTTTTCTGTGCTAATATATTGCATTTTATATATGCACTTTTATATTTTTATATATTTAACTTTATACAGTTTGTACTTTTTACTTATTTTTGATTCTATTATTTTTGCTGTATAACAGTTATAATATAACTGCTGTCTGTCGTCGGGTATTGCACATAAGATTTTCACCCATTGCTTATACGTGTATAACTTTTATGTGACAATAAACTTGACTTGACTTGACTTGAGTCAGCCGCGTAACGCAGACCTGCTGTCTGTAGCCCGTTCGTGTCCCTATTAAGATAGCTAGCTACACTACCCCAGTATCTCTGATACCTCTATTGTCTCTTACCACCTATGAGTGTGGAGTATCCCAATTAATATACAATTAGATAACACTTAGTACATTTCCACATTAATTCAGCATAGCAAGACAATCATGCAATTAAAACATATACACATCAATTCAGCATAGCAGGACCATCAGCAATTAATACATACACACATCAATTCAGTATAGCAACAATACCATCAGCAATTAGTACATATACACATTAATTCAGCATAGCGGGACCATCAGCAATCAATACACATTAATTCAGCATAGCGGGACCATCAGCAATTAATACATACACACATCAATTCAGAATAGCAGGACAATCATGCAATCTTTTGGCTGTTACAGACGTTTTAGGTTATATGGGTTTTATCCTTACTTCTTTTGTGACGTAATCCTCAGAGCTCGGCCTCTCGCCCAGATGAGCCCTCCTCGGCCAACACTCTCACCTAAATGTCCTATAAAAGTACCTATGAAATGGGTCTGCTTACCTTTGAGTGAGGCCTCGTGCGAGTGTTGGCCCGGGATGGCCCGTCGAGGGGTAAGCCAGGCTCCTGTCGAGGATCACGTCGGGGTCACCAATTTGTTGTGTTCAAAACTATATTCTATATAAGTTGTCTTTATCCCCGTCGTGCACCAATAGGGCTGTGCGCACTACAGGAGCCGGATTACATTCAACGCAGAAGCGGTATTTAAGGATCAATCTATATTTATTAAGCCAAAGATTATCAAAAGTTTGCTCAATACTGAATTAATCCAACAACAAAAAACTCCGGAGTTGAGATCTCTAGTTTCGCACCCCGCTGTCCCACGGAATAGGGTCAGCCTCATGGTGGTCTACCAAAGCATCGGCCCTTCGCACAGTGTTATATTCGGCAATATTTCTTTCATGGCTCCCCCCTCGCCGAAACCGCTTTCTTCTTGATTTTTCTGTTACACAGGAGCAGGGTCTCTCCATTCATTCTCCGACCTGGGCCTCAGGGTGCGATGGTCTCGAGCCCTGGGTGCTGCTGCGGTTGCTCAAACACATCCTTTCATAATTCATATTGGTACATCTGACCCATGCTGTCTCACATGACTTGACCTTATGCAGTTCTCAGTAATCCGCTCAATAATTCTCCACATCGCCTGATCGTTGTGGTTATTACAATTCATCGCATAATCAGTTCATCATCTGGTATATTTTCAACTGTTAATACAAATGTTTGCTTTATTTTATTTTACCTCTACATAATGGATGTGCTTACTTAGCACAGGTGGTAGGTGATAAAGGCTAGCTGCTAATGGCAGCTTTAACCCACAGGTCTGCTCATTTGGAGCTGGTGGACTCTAGTGTGCTGTGGTGCTGTATATAAAGTTGGCCACCACCACACCACACATACATTATCTAGGCATGTGTAAACGCAACACACACAAGCAAAAATATGGCAGACACATTTATGTATACACTCACTAGACCACACACAAACACACACACATAGCAACCTACAACCCCCCCACCACACAGACAGACACACTCACACCAAACACACACACCACAAATGACAACCTTATATAACCTTGATATAAACTTTAGCACCCACATCCACCCACCAACCCACACACACACACACCACACACACCACCCACACACCCACACACACACACACACACACACACACACACACACAAAGGTATTGGGTTGGTAAAACAGTATATGCAGTGTGTACCACCCAAATCTATCAACCTCCAGCTCGCTTCAGGGTCAGTTTCCGGCGCTAAAGCCAATACAATAAACACAACTCTCAAAGATACGCAACCTAAACTCTGTATTCCTAGATTGTACGCCACATTATGATTGGTTGTTCCACAGACGGACTGGACTACCGCCTGGAATACAAGCTAAATTCCACAAACACACACAGCACCACTTAAAACGGCAGCGGCTGCTGCCTCATATGCCTTAATATGCACTACGTCACTATGTGACTCGTCGTGGAGCGTCTGATACATAGAGCAAATTATACCTCCAAGAAACGGCATACGGCACGATTCTCATTGGCTGCCAGCATTGTCACTCGCATCATTTGTAGACATAGCTCCCGGGTGGAACTGGTTTATAGTTACATTTACTTTCATGGGACGTGATAAACATCCTGCTGGGAAATTGTTGCTCACATTTTAAATCGTGTTTGTTTTAACCGCAGGTCTGGCTGGGAGGAGGAGGAGGAGAGGGATGAGGTGGGGAGGAGGAGGAGGTGGGGAAGAGGAGGAGAGGGAGGAGGAGGAGGTGAGGAGGAGGAGGAGGTGGAGAGGGATGAGGTGGGGAGGAGGAGATGATGGAGAGGGAGGTGATGAGGGGAGGAGGTTGGGAGACGGAGGAGAGAGAGGAGGTGGGGGCGGAATAAAAGGTCTAAACGTTGACATAGTATTTTTCAGAGCTGAGCTATTAGCTGTAGACAACCCTTGCTGCTGTATCCATGTGTACACTTTATGAGTGTACACATGTTTCGACCGCACGGCGATACAGTGGTTAGCACTGTTGCCCACAGGGTTCAAACATATACCTGCCTGCAACCTTTCTGTGAGGAATTGTTGTATTTGGTCCCAGGGAGTGTTCAGGTGCAGTCCCCTCCAACATCAAATGACATACAGTACATGGGAGGCTAATACCGAAGTAGGCCCCCCCGAAGGGCTCTGTACGGTGGCTGCTCACATTTTGTTCGTACTCAATGACATGCGCAATGACCCAAAAGTTGAAGCCGAAAGCCCTCTAATCGAATCGTATCCAGTATCATCAACATATCCAGTAGCACTTCAGGTTCAAACCATTCGGTATGACGCTGTCGTTCACCACTTCAGAGACAGTATCCGAAGACACAAAAATAACCTTTTCCACCCATTCCTCCAGCTCTCTGTCCATCCGTTCGACCACCGTTCCATTATCCATCCTTCAATCCATCATTCCATCCATCTGTTGAGCCATCTATCCATCCATCTCTCATTCCCCTCTTCTGTAGAGTTATTTCTCGGTCCCTTGAGCAGGCATATTGGGAGACCGGTAGACTGGATAATATATCTAGTGTAAGATCAATAGTTGTGTGTATAAAGAACGGGCCTTGAATCCCTGCTACTTCAAACTATATCTTCATCGTCCTATATAGCTGTTAGAACCTAGACGAGAATGCATAACGTCAATACGGTTCTGGAGGTTAGTTAGTGTTTCAGAAGTGTTTGGTAGTGTTGTAAGTGTGTCACTCGTGTGTCAGTAGCGGATGTGTGTCAATATCTGGGGAAAAATTAAGGTAACCGTTACATACTCTAGTCTTAACCGCTAAAGCCAACCAGTCTGTAGCTAGCCGTTTACTAGCATTTACTGACTGGAAACCCATGGACTGTCTGACTGCTGATCCCAGGAGGCCTATAGGTTGACCTTCTGTAAGAACAGCTAATTTTTTAGCATTATTGTCAATAGTTTTTTTTACTGGCAATGTATCAGACCTGTATTAATTGTTGTTTTTGGCAGGACATAAATATATAGACATATTTGGATAAAGGGTTTTAGTCATGAATAAATTTGCCATTTAAAATACGTGATGTTGGATTCGGATACTTTTTGAAAGTAAATTATTTAATATTTCCAAGGCCAACATTTGTGTTCAAGACGGCGTTTAGCTTTAGTTGTGAATTACGTTTGTGAGTTTGTGGGGTCTCTTTTGTTATATGTGCTTGTTACCATATGATGCATTAATGACTATTAATGATGCATGCCTTTTCAATGTGTGTGTGTGTGTGTGTGTGTTAGTGTGTGTGTGTGTGTGTCAGTGTGTGTAAGAGTGCATGTAAGTGTCTTTTTATGTATGTGTGTGTGTGTGTGTGTGTGTGTGTGTGTGTGTGTGTGTTTTTGTGTGTACGTGTGTGTCTATGAATGTATGCCTCCATATTCAAACAAGACCATATGTCTTATCTGATATCCCCACTTAATCACACGCCACCACCACACACCACACACACACACCCACCACACCACACACACACACACACCACACACACACACACACACACACACACACCACCACACACACTTCCATGAGTCATCAACATTCCCATCACATCGGGAGAACCAGCGCCTCCAACCCCTGAACATGAATACAGAGCGCCACCCCGACTAAAAGGACAGCCAAAGATGGCTGATAACCATAGCCTCCAACGTAGGCTTCCTTGATAGCCGTCCACGTCTCACCCATGAGTCAGAGGCGGGGGGCACAATTAGCATACCTCCGACAGACCGTCAGCACCCCACAAATTGGACCGTCACCCCGACTGCCCCTGAGTGCGCGCCGAGTGTGTGCGCCACCCCACCACCGCTCCGGCGACACAGCAATATCTGTGGTTGCGATAAGACCTGGCCTCCGTGTACCTGGTGTACCTCGATAGCACACATTCTGCTATTCCTCCATTACGGGCCACTTTATGAGAACATCCCCGCTACCTTTTTTGGTCCACGGCAAGGGAGACGTCGGCAAGAAATGAATACCAAAACCCTGATGATAAACTACAGAACGAGAGCTCCATCTAGTGGCGAGAGTCCACCGGATGTTCACTGTTGCGTACAATCTTGAACATTGAGCGTTTTGTGTTGCAACTTCAATTAGGGACGGAATACTGAGACTCGCACGCCAGGCCACGTGTTGGTTTAGGCTCAAAGCCGTGCAAAAGGTTGTAGGTCACACGGTCGTGACACATGGATCCTGTCACACAAAATACCAGAAGTGGGCCCAATGGACGAACAGACAGAGAGACAGACGGACGGATGAATGAATGAAGTGATGAACAGATGGACAGATGGAGGAAAAGACAGATGGATGGATGACCTAGTAAGATTAAACGGCCACAATATGTATTTGTTTAGGCCTGTTTGTGTGTGTGTGTGTGTATGTGTATGTGAGAGAGCATGCCTAATAGCAATAAGTGAATGGATGTTTTTTGTATGTGTGTGTGTGTGTGTGTGTGTGGGTGTGTGGGTGTGCGTGTGTGTGTGTGTGTGTGTTTGTTTCGGTTTCACTCGAGTATGTGCTATGGAAACATAAATATGGCTTCAATATATAGTATCTAAAATTAAACAAAATACAAATCTAGATTGCTCGCTGTACTTCAAAGTGAAGCTCTCCTTATCTCACATTACTGTTGGAATGTCATCAACCACATACGTCTTTCAACCGAAGCAAACTTAATCTTTAACTCCCTTTCCTTCTTATCTAGGGATGTCAAGACAATTTACCCACGCTGTCACTTGGTACGACAACACCAGGCTGCCATAGCAACCCCTATAGTCACCATGACCAATAACTCTCCCAGAATGCATTTCAGTGCGAGCCACGGAGACAGGAGATGACAGATGAGAAGTCATGTGTAACAGCTGCCTGTGGTTGGCAGTCTCTCTGTGTAACCGCTGAGATTCAGCACCTGTATGATGTGACCATGAAGATACACACACACACACACACACACACACACACACACACACACACACCAACACACACACACACACACACACACACACACACACACACACCAACACACACACATACACACACACACAAAGATACGGTACACACACAAAGATAAGGTACACACACACACAGATACCGCACACACACACACACACACACACACACACACACACACCACACACACACACACACACACATACCCATACAGTACACGCAAACAAAGATACAGTGTACACACACACACACACACACACACACAGAGGCAGACAGTATTTTGCAGTTTATTCAATAGTTCTAATTTGATTTATTTGGTGCCCTCAGGCTGATGTCTTATTTTCCCTCAATCTAAAGTGTATAGTGTATACACAGTACAGTAATGAACAAGAACATAACACTAATAACTGCCTGTGTGTGTGTTGTGTGTGTGTGTGTGTGTGTGTGTGTGTGTGTGTGGTGTAGGCCTTGGAGACAGACCATAATATGAATTAAGTGTATATTATGAATCCACTGTTGCTGTGCGGAGTGCAAAGCCACTAGGAAACTAATATATGTCCAATGTTCCAGCTGTTGTGTATAACACATTTACTTTATGTGTCTCTGTTTTCCTGGGGTATGCACAGTTCCGGGGTTGAATCACCACCCTGTCGTTTTTAAACTAAGTCAAACTAACTAAGTCGTCTTAGCCAACCCAAATCTTCCTCCTGAAGTTAAAGAATAATAACAAAGATATGCATAGAGAGGTGTGTTCAGCCCAGACAGTGTACATGTTCCCCCGCCCCCTCCCTGCTGTCAGGTATGAGATTAGAGGAATCCACCTCCGCACCGCAGTGGTGACACCCTCATCTAAATAAATGAGTCATGGTGGTGAGAGGGTGAGACGGCGGGTTGCCGGTGGCGGCAACCAACACCACCAGCACCACCAACACCACCAACACCACCAACACCACCAACACCACCAACACCACCAACACCACCAGCACCACCAACACCACCAGCACCACCAGCACCACCAACACCACCAACACCACCAGCACCACCAACACCACCAACACCACCGCCGGAGAGACGACAGAACCTGATGGTGTGTCACCACCTGGATCAGCAGGAGGAGCAGCAGAGTGAGACACACAGAGATAGCCAGGAACAGGGAGACAGAGAGATGGGACGGGTGGGAGGGAGGGAGGGAGGGAGGGGGGGAGAGAGAAAGGGAGGGGGGGAGAGAGGCAGAGGTATACAGAGATACAAACAGGGAGAAAAGAGAGAGAGAGAGAGAGAGAGACTGAAAAAGGCAGACGAGAGACAGAGACATAACATGAGAGAGAGAGCAGATTTATACTATGTGGATGTTTTGATGTTTTGTCATCGGTAAAATAGTAATTCCCAAAGACACCACTGACAGGAGAATAAGTGACAGGGAAAACTGTGTGTGTGTGTGTGTGTGTGTGAGTGAGTGAGTGAAAGAGAGAGAGAGAGAGAGAGAGAGAGAGAGAGAGAGAGAGAGAGAGAGAGAGAGAGAGAGAGAGAGAGAGAGAGAGAGAGAGAGAGAGAGAGAGCGAGAGAGAGAGAGAGAGAGAGAGAGAGAGAGAGAGAGAGAGAGAGAGAGAGAGCGAGAGAGAGAGAGAGAGAGAGAGAGAGAGAGATGGTGTAAGTGCTAAATAATCTTTTTAGGATGATGTTTTCCAGGGCCCTGTTGGCCTTTTCCTTTGTTAGTTGTTGCACGCAGGAAGGAGGTACAACAAATAGCTTGTGTGACAATTAGTAAACATGATTAATTTGTTAATTCCGCGTGGCACCTAAACAACTCCGAAAGTCTTACAAAACAACAACAACAATAACAACACAATGAATAGAGGCTGAGCTTTATTGCTCCAACCCCTCTCTTCCTGTTCTTCATCCAACTCAATTTAAAATTCGGAGAAAATGGAGCAACGCCTTTTATACTTTCATAACAAACTGCATTTGTTCGGAGCCAAAGCCTAAATAAATAATACTGATTTTAAATATTAACAATATCTGCTGCAGTCTCTCTGCTCAAACATTAGCATACCTAATTAAGGATGTGGAAGGAAAACCTTTTGTTACACTGATATTCAATATAATAGGGATTGATATGTAATTTAATTCAACAATAGAAGTTAAGTTAACTAAAGTAGTGCAAAGTCAGTTTGTAGAGTGTAAAGAAGTGCGTGAGTGTAACGGACGCCAGCAGGTGGTGCTGTGCAGTGAAGTTAACCTCACTCCCCGCTAACAACTAAAAAGCGTTCTAGCGATGAAGCTAGAGCCCGCAGGTTTAAGCTTCTCACGTTAGAGCGTCGCCTCTCATGGCGAGAACTGTGAGTTCGAAACCCGTGCGGGACACTCACGGTTACATGAGCATGGTTAGGTATCTGTCACGTTACGGTGGTTGGCAGGGGGCGTGGCCAAGCCACGTACGCTTGCAGCGCACACACACTCCTGTCAACAATGGTTACGGTGGTTGACAGGGGGCGTGGCCAAGCCACGTGCAATTGCCGTGGCTGATGGCTAATCACCTCACCTGGGGTATATAGACCCTGGCGTACGTCGTACTGTATGCTTGCTACTGTGTGCGTTAGTACATTCTGGACAGAATCGCCACGCTGATGTCCCGGAAATCCAGATTCTTTGCCTATCCCGCGTCACCCGCCTGTTTCGCGTTACTCCGGTCTATACGAGCTCCCCGGTCATTATAATTACCTGTCCGACTGTCGCTACTCCGACCTCCCGGTATCTAGACTTCTGGCTCGTCCCTGACCATCCGCCTGTCTGGTACCTGTCGCTACTCTGACCTCCCGGTATCCAGACTCTTCTCCCGTCCCGCTCCCTCTCTCAGACTCGCCGGTCTACTACCTGCCGGTACTCTGCGGATCGACCTCCCGGTATCCAGACCCCTTGCCTGTCCCTGATTACTCTCTGTTGTCTGTGTGCTTTAAATTAAGCTCTGTTATAGCTCTACTGTGTCTTGGTCTGCGTTCTGGGTCCCACCGAACAATCCACTCGTGACAGAACGACCTAACCAATATGGACCCCGGCGACCTCGAACTGTGGAGCCAAAGGTGGCTGGAGCTGAGGAAGGACCAGCGAGCCTACCTGGACCCCGGCGCTCTCGAAGGTGCGAAGCACGCGATCGATTCCCGGAGGGACTGTGTCGGATCACGGGTTCAAGCGCTGTGGGAGCAGGAGGAGGAATGGAAAGACCGGTTCGCCATGGCCCCCGGCGTCCGCGAGCAGTTGAAGCCAGAGATTGATTCCCTGAACGGACAGATGGGTCAGGAGCTGCAGGCGGAGATGGACCAGCTTGGGAGACTGGCGTCCGCCGTTGCATCCCTCATCAGAGGGGTTCACAACGTCACGCTGTCCCCGTCTGACAGTGCCGCACCTCCCCCGTCTGACAGCGGCGCACTGCCCAACGCTGCGTTGCCCAATGCTGCGTTGCCCGACTGCGCTGCCCGACTTTGCGCCGTACCCGCCTTAAGACGTCGCGCTGCTCCCGTCTGCCGACGCTGACGACGTCGTTATTCCCCCATCTGACAGCCCGCGCGGCCCGACGCTGTGCTGCCCGACGTTGCGCTCCCCCCGTCTGCCGACGCTACCGATGCTGACGACGTCGTTATTCCCCCATCTGACAGCACCGCGCTGCCCGGCGCTGCCTTGCCCGACGTTGCGCTTCCCCTGTCTGCCGACGCTGCTGACGTCACGCCGTACCCGCCTGATGACGTCACTATTCTCCCGTCTGACAGCGCCGCGCTGCCCGACGCTGCACTAACCAACGTTACGCTTCGCCTGCCTGACGACGTCAGTATTCTCCCGTCTGATACCACTGCACTAGCCCGACGTTGCGCTTCCCCCGTTTGCCGACGAGAGGGGAGGTCCAGAGCAGACCCCCGAGGAGACTCCCGGAGGAGACCCCCAGAGGAGACCCCCAGAGGAGGCCCCTGAGGAGGCCCCGGAGACCCCCAGAGGAGACTCCAGAGGAGGCCCCAGAGGAGGCCCCAGAAGAGAACCCCGGAGGAGACCCCCGGAGGAGGCCCCCAGAGCAGTTCCCCGGACGAGGCCCCAGAGGAGGCCCCAGAGGAGAAACCCGGAGGAGACCCCCGGAGGAGGCCCCCAGATGATTTCCCCGGATGAGGCCCCAGAGGAGGCCCCAGATGAGGCCCCAGAGGAGACCTCCAGAGAAGACTCCTACCGACCTGGGCCGAGGGGGTGACTCTCTTCCTCCCGGTATCCAGACTCCTCTCCTGCCCCAGACTACTCGCCGGTCTACTACCTTCCGGTACTCCGCAGATCGACCTCCCGGTATCCAGACCCCTTGCCTGTCCTGTGTGCTTTAAATAAAGGTCTGTTATAGCTCCACTGTGTCTTGGTCTGCGTTCTGGGTCCCACCGAACAATCCACTCGTGACAGGTATCTGTTGCATAAGTGAGTCTCAGGAATTTTATTATACTGTTGAAGTAGTCTAGTTGAAAACAATGTCAATATAAAATTCTACAACAATGCTGTGTTAATGTGTTATATAAATATATATATATATATATATATATATATATATAGTCACAGTATCAGGGTGCCTTACACTTAATGTAGTGTTTTCAATGCTAGTGTAGTGCTTTCAACGTCCAGGCTGGACCTCCTAGCTAGCAATGATACAATACAATGTTTCACGACCTGTAGCTCCCCCTTATGGTGCCCTCACACCATAGCGTATGCTGAAACCTATGAGTTGCGCTTAAAAAATATGTGTATATTCACCAAACGCAACCGAAATCAACAATTTTGTCAATTTGTAACCTAATCGACCTATGGGTTGTGTGTGAGTTGCGTGTGAGTTGCGCGTGGGTTGCGTGTGGGTTGCGTGTGAGTTGCGTGCAGAACTTACGAGTTGCGTTTGAGTTGCGTTCAAAACTTACAAGTTGCGTTTGACCTGCGTGCTAGTTGCGTGGTATTTGCAAATATCGGTCATGTCACGGTTACGGTGGTTGACAGGGGGCATGGCCAAGCCGCGTGCGCTGGCGGCGCACACACACACCTGTCAACAATTGCCGTGGCTAATTACTAATCACCTCACCTGGGGTTATATATACCGCGGCGTCACTATGGCACGTTGCTCGTTCGTACCTCTTGAACTGCGGATGTTACGTTACAAGCTCTCCGGTAATTCAACTTACCTGTCTTCTGCCTATCGCTACTTCGACCTCCCGGTATCCAGACTCCTTGCCTGTCCCTGACCATTTCCACGTGTGTTTCGCAAATAAACCACCTGTTCTCCCCTCTCTGGTCTGTTGTCTGCATTCGGTGTCCAACCCACACACTGCAGTGTGACAGGTCACGTGATAAAAACCTATAAAAGCGGAGCCGATTCAGTATTTACTTGCTACCAAGAAATCTGATAAAAGTGACCCCAAAACCTGGCCAGATACCTCAAATTTGGACCTGCGTTCATAACTTATGAGTTGCGTACCTGTTGCAATCGTGTTGCGTGCGTAGCGTACCTGTTGCGATCGTGTTATGTGCGTAGTGTACCTGTTGCGTCCCTGTTGCGTATAAATTTATCGCAGGCATTCGCAGAGAATTATTGAACATGTTCAAAATGTCTCTGCGTGTGTCTGCGATCACCTGCGTGCTTGTTGCGTACTTCAAACCTATAAAACCTATTAGTTGCGTGTGAGTTGCGTTCGGAACTTATGACCACTATTTTTTATTCGCAACCATACGCAACTGGTGATCGCTATGGTGTGAGGGCACCATAAGCAACAGTATAATGTTTCATGACCTGTAGGTCCCCCCCCCTCTTAGCAAGAGTAGAATGGCTCATTACCTGTAGCTCCTTCTTAGCAACAGTACAATGTTTCATTACCTGTAACTCCCGCCCTTAGCAACAGTGTAATGTTTCATTACCTGTAGCTCACCCTTAGCAACAGCACAATGTTTCATTACCTGTAGCTCCTCCTTAGCAACAGTACAATATGTCAATACCTGTAGCTCCCCCCCATTAGCAAGAGCACAATGTTTCATTACCTGTAACCCCCCCCCTTAGCAACAGTATAATGTTTCATTACCTGTAGCTCCCCCCCCCTTAGCAACAGAATAATGTTCCATTACCTGTAGCTCCCCTTTAGCAACAGTATAATGTTTCATTACCTGTAGCTCCCCCTTAGCAACAGTGAAATGTTTCATTACATGTAGCTCCTCCTTAGCAACAGTACAATATGTCATTACCTTTAGCTCCCCCCTTAACAACTTAATAATGTTCCCCCACCTGTAACTTCCCCCCTTAGCAACAGTATAATGTTTCATTACCTGTAGCTCCTCCTTAGCAACAGGACAATATGTCATGACCTTTAGCTCCCCCTGTCACGGGACAGGTTTGGACCCAAGAGCTGCACACAGACACCAAAGGCAGATAGTGGTATTTATTGCGATAAATATCACACATAGACAGGGACAAGCAGAGACGTAGTCGGGGACAGGCAGGTAATTAGAACCGGGGCAGGGTAGACGAACCAGGCAGGGGCAGGCAGAGGCGTAGTCAGGGACAGGCTGTAGATCAGGAACCAGGCAGAGCAGACGAACCAGGCAGGGACCGGCGGAGGCGTAGTCAGGGACAGGCGGTAGATCGGGAACCAGGCAGGGACAGGCAGAAGCGTAGTCAGGGACGGGCGGTAGATCGGGAACCAGACAGGGCGGGTAGGTCTAGGGCAGGCAGGGTCGGCAACAGGAAATCGGTCCGGAGGTAAACACTGGAGAGTCTTGCATTAGTCAAGGAACAATCTGGCAAAGTATGAGTGTGCGGGGTAGACTTAAATAGGCAGGTTAATTATAATGATGCGCTGCAGCTGCGGGTGAGAATTAACAAGGGGGGCGTGGCTATCCGGTAGTGCGTAGTGGGAGCGAGGAGACTGGAATGTAGATTGCGATAAGGGGGTGTGGCTATTCGGGTGAGTGCAGTGGAAACGGAGACGGGAATGTGGAAGCGAGGATGCAGGAGTGCAAACTGTGACACCCCCTCCTTAGCAAGAGTACAATGTTTCATTACCTATAACTCCCCCTTAGCAACAGTACAATGTTTCATTACATGTAGCTCCTCCTTAGCAACAGTATAATGTTGCATTACCTGTAGTTCCCCCCCTTAGCAACTTAATAATGTTCCATTACCTGTAGCTCCCCCTTAGCAACAGTAGAATGTATCATTCCCTGTAGCACCCCCTTAGCAACAGTACAATGTTTCATTACCTGTAGCCCCCCCCCCCCTTAGCAACAGTATAATGTTTCATGACCTGCAGTTCCCCCTTAGCAACATAACAATGCTTCATGACCTGTAGCTCCCCCTTAGCAACAGTACAATGTTTCATGAACTGTAGCTTGCCCTGTTCTGGTTGACTCTGTGCCTGCCTCTGTATCGTAATTTAGACATTAGACCGCCACTGGCTCATTTTTGACCAATCATGGCACCTCTTTCATGACTGTTTCAGGGAATACATTTTGACTGTCAATCAAATCTGCACACATGGCTTCATCACAGGTGCATGCTAGTAATGCCTCTCAGTGGCGGGGGGGGAGCAGAGAGGGAGGGGCTGTTTTCTTGGGTTGTTTATCTCTTAAGTCTTGCTCTCTTCTGCTCTCTCTCTCTCTCTCTCTCTCTCTCTCTCTCTCTCTCTCTCTCTCTCTCTCTCTCTCTCTCTCTCTCTCTCTCTCTCTCTCTCTCTCTCTCTCTCTCTCTCTCTCTCTCTCGCTCTACAACTCTCAAATCCAGCTGACAGCACCTTTAACTGAACAATGTCAATCTTAAGACACTGCGGCACTGTTCTGTGCCCAAACAAAAACCAACATTGCCATCTGAAGAAGGAAGAAAGCCGCCCAACAGAGGTTTTTCAGCAGAATTCAGGCTAACAAAATAACATATGCTTCTTCAGTAGAGCAACGCCATCCCATATGAATCCTACAACATGTAATATTAATGATGATGCTAAAGTCGTGCACTGTGCAGCACACCAACGCTATTATTTATTTAAACACGGCCAACAATTGAGAATACATAAAAGGCAGAGAGCTGTCAAATAAGAAAAAAAAGAGAAAACTGTAATAACTCAACAAAATACTCCTCCATGTTGCTCATCAAAATGCTCATCCATATTCTTGTCTTTCACATGACGTTTTCCGTAATAGTCTCCACTGCCAACTGGCGGCATGTTTGGTATATATACAACATTAAACTGAAATAAACTTCAATGGAAAACTTCAGTTTCAATATTCTTAACTTTCTTAATACCAAATGTTCCGTCTGGTATTAGTGAAAAATATTTTATGAGACAAAACATTATCTTACACAACTGTCACGAATTACGTTAGGACCCAAATGCAGTACACAGACACCAAGGACAGATATTTATTGCAATAAAAAGAGTTAATGTGCCTACTGCGTGATCGCTGCAGCCTGTCATGCATACGAGATGAGACATTGGCTTAGTTGTTACAGCTAACATTATTGTTGTGACCGTGTATGATTGTATTTACATTGTTAATTAATGACCAGTGGCGGCTGGTGCATTTTTCACCAGGGGGGGCTATACCATTTTTTTTATTTACAATTACATATTGTTAATTACATTATATACAATTACTTTTTGTATTGAAATGTCGCCCTTCTGTCCATCACTTTCATCATGGCCACGCAAGGCCAGCTCAAAGGCACCACAGAACTTCACACAGTCTATTATAACAGCTACACTGTTAAAAATGATTTGTTGACTCAACTTGACTAAGTCAAGTCATCTTGTTGCTTTGACTGAGTTAAGTTTAGTCAAGTTGATTCAACATTTAGCATCAAGTTGACTTGTAGTCTGTTGACACAACTTCATGTGTCAAGTTATTTGGACTAGAAAATATTAGTTAAGATAACTTAAAAATATGTTGGTTAAACTTAGTAAACTTAGTAAACTATCAAATTGGCTCAACATGTAAAACTTTGTTTGTTCAACTTCTATTACCAAATTAGCTTACCAGGACAAGCAATCCAATACCAAGCAAACCAAAGCAATACTATAAATCTAAATGAGAATTAGCTTAACCTAAATATTAACACATGTAAAAAATTGCTGAAAAGACATTTCAATCAGGACTTTTATTACAATATCAAGAACTGTATTCCAACTCCAACCCACACACTCATTAACTGTTCAGTGTTGGTTTTTAAATTCAAATAAGTGTGTCAATGGATGTCAACATATAAGACCTTCTTGGGACATGTAAAAACAACACCCTCCAACACACCATTGCTTTTGCTCGGGGCTGCTCAAAAACTGAAATGACACGGTCCCATAGATAAAACTGTAATTGAGTGACTTGTTAAACAGTCCATTCTGAGGAGTAAGTGTGCAGGGTTGCAGGGTGTGCAGTAAAATGCAGTAAAACATAGAAAATTGTATCTCTCTAACTGAGAAACTTAACTCAAATGTCAGTCAGAAAATGAAAACATTACTGAAATGTCCACTCTGTTCATGGTTGCTCTACAACATAAAATACACAATAGTGTCTCTCCAAATAGTGCAAATAGAGATCAGTATGTACATGTATGTACATGTATGTACATGTACATGTATGTACAGTATGTATTGGACAGACCCGGGAGCACTGTGAGAATCATGTTTTTCGACTTCTCCAGTGCGTTCAACACCATCCGGCCTGCCCTGCTGGGAAGTAAGCTGACGGCGATGAAGGTGGACTCTTCCCTGGTGTCCTGGATTACTGACTATTTGACGGGTCGTCCACAGTTTGTCAGACTGCAGGACTGTGTGTCTGACACTGTGGTCAGCAGCACTGGTGCTCCACAGGGAACTGTTCTTTCCCCATTCCTGTTCACCCTTTACACCTCAGACTTCCAGTACAACTCTGTGTCCTGCCATCTGCAGAAGTTCTCGGACGACTCTGCAGTTGTTGGTTGTGTCAGCGAGGGAAACAATGAGGAGTACAGGGGCGTCGTGGACTCCTTTGTTGAGTGGTGTGAGCTGAACCATATGCAGCTCAACACTGACAAGACGAAGGAGATGGTGGTGGACTTCCGCAGGAGGAAATCCACACCCACACCCATTTCCATCAAGGGTGTGTCCGCTGAAGTTGTCCAGGAATATAAATACCTGGGAGTTCATCTGGACAATAAACTGGTCTGGGCCAAGAACTCTGAGGCTGTTTACAAGAAGGGCCAGAGCCGTCTCTACTTCCTGCGGAGGCTCCGGTCCTTCAACGTTTGCAACAAGATGCTGAATGTGTTCTACCAGTCGGTGGTAGCCAGTGCCATCTTCTCCGGTGTTGTGTGCTGGGGAAGCAGGTTGAGATCAGCAGACGCCAACAAGATCAGCAGGATTGTCAGGAAGGCTGGCGCTGTCCTGGGGGTCCAGCTGGACTCCTTGTTGGTGGTGTCTGAGAGAAGGATGCTGCGCAAGCTGCGTAGTATCCTTGACAACAACTCTCACCCTCTCCATCAGGTGCTGACCTCATATAGAAGCACCTTTAGCAACAGACTCATTCCACCCAGGTGCACCACAGAACGCCATAGGAAGTCCTTTCTTCCTGTGGCAATTAGACTTTTTAACTCATCTACCTCGGGTCGTGAGAGGGACAGTGGCGACTCAGTGACCTGAGGCCAACGTACTTAAATATTATTATTTTTTGGTCAACGCACTGCAAATCACTCTTCAAATTCACTTTTTCACTTTACACATGTCACTTTCAGTTGATTTATTTATTAATATATTATTCTGCCAATTTGCACTATACGTATTGTTGTGTATTGTATATACCTACGTACTACTGTAATAATACTGTAAATTTATCTTCATTTATCAATACATTTAGATTTCATTTAACTATATTTTTGTTTATACAATTTTTATTGTTTTTTAGCTTAGGTATTAGTAATTTTTTGTGTGTGCTTTTATTCCCCCTGTGTCAACTGTTGCACCTTAATTTCCCTCGGGATTAATAAAGTAATCTGTATCTGTATCTGTATCTGTAGTAAGAACATGAAAAAAAACCAGGGTTGACGGAAGATTCTGTCTCGTCATGCCCACGCAAAGCCAACTCAAAAGCCGCACAAAACTTGACACAGTCGATTATTTTGCATAAAATATGCCGGTTTTTATCCACCTCCTCATTGTGCTTCCTCACGGCAATCCTGTGGCCGTCGTCCAGCTGCGTAGCAATGTTCACTCTGCCTAGCATGGCTAGCTTCATAGCATTGTCCATGTGTGCCCTGGTGTTCTCATGCTTCCTCACTTTCTCAGACAGGTGCTTCATATCCCTCACTCCAGTTGTTGTCCATGTTACATCTGTCCCCCCAGTTGTTTTAAAAATCAGCAAGGAAAGCAAAATAAGGTATTAGCATGAGTGCATCCAGCTAGCCAGGCCTTTCTGGTGTACCAGCTACGAGAGACGTAGAACTTACTCCATTGTTGAACTTGTTGTAGTTAAAATGGCGCCCGCAGAGACAGAGCATAATATGCTTTTCCTAGTACACTGTATGACGATGCTGGAGGGGCTGTTCTGAAACAGCCCCCCCGAAGACGTTTGGAGGACGCTGATTGGCTACATTTTATGTCACTCGTTTATATCTTGAATCAGCAATTGGCTAAACTGCTACAGAGACCCGCCTCCGTGGGGCTATTTCTCTACAGCCCCCCCAGCATCGTCATACAGTGTACTAGGCATATGTGTACTAGGAAAAGCATATTATGTTGCGCAAATAATTTTAAAATCATATTTTACACATATTTCTGGGTGCATTCCATATTTTAAACACACACATATTGACAATTTATATATATATATATATTTTTTTTTTTATTATTAATAATAATGTTTGTGCGTGTGGTTTAGCGGGGGCGGCGCCCCATCGCTATGGGCCAGCCGCCACTGTTAATGACTGACATGATGTGTCTTTTTGTAAATAGATTTCCAAGCTATGACCACCTAATGGTGTCTGGGGTTTGATTGAGCCTTCAATTAACTAAATGGTTCGGGTCTCCAGAGCCAAGAGCCTCCAGAGCACGTCCAACGACGGTAGGTTATGATCTGAGCTCCTTTGTAGTAACAGAGGGTGGGATGCCATTGCATTTACAGACGGCTACACTAAATGTCTCAGCCCCCTTTAAATACACCAGTGCACTACAGCAACTCAGTTTTCCCCATGATATGGTACACATAACCATTATAAAACATTTAGCCAAACAAGAGCACAGCCTTACTAGTTTATAACTTAAAGCAGTAACCTTTTTTTTAACCTTCCAGAGACAGCTGCTCCAGCCAATCGACGAGTTCTTTCTTTTCCTTGTCTTCCTGTCGGTTGGTTTGAAGGAGAGGGACCCGGTGCATCGATTCAACATACACCAGTCCACAGTGAACCGCATTATTGCAACATGGACACGTTTTCTAGCCACTGCACTGGGGTCTCAATGCATCTGGCTCACACCTGCAGAAGTGCAAGCTTACCTCCCTGAGGAATTCTGAGATTTCCCAGACACCCAGGTCATCTTGGACTGCACTGAGCTCAAGTGTGTCTCACCACTCCTGCAAAGTGAGATGTACTCCACCTACAAATCTCATTACACCATGAAAGGGTGTATTGACGTTTACAGTGGCATGCCTGTTGTCAAACTACCAAAACAAGGCATTAGTTAAGGCATGGGTTAAGTAACGCATTGGTTCAACACCTGGTTTTTGTAATTTCATTTAGTGAATTTTGTTTATTCCAGTGGCAGATGATTTTGTTAAACATTCTGTAAATCTTATGTACACAAACATTATCAATGTAAGCAAACTGTTGAATGTAAAGTCATTTGTATACATTTGTAAAAATGAACATTGTAACATATTATACATATATTCATATTGAACTATTGTAACATATTGGCAAAAAAAAAAGATTGAAAAATTAACTGTAATAAAATATTTTATAACATTTTGTCATTCCAATCTTTCGTTGAAGAACCTGGGTTTTGCTTACGTTAATTTCTCAAAGACAGGTATCTTGGCATGTATATGTATACAAATAAATGGTCAGCTTTTTCTGTAGTTGATCTTTGTACTTGTGGATCCATGTATATTCGTTGCACAACTGTTTGGAACAGCAATGCCACAATGTGATTGCACACAACACTGCCTGCCACACAGGAGCATTGGCTGTGCGTCAACAACACTGGCGATGAATCATGAAGCGTAATCTAAGAAGAAAGAGAAAACAATTAGAATTATATCCTCTACTTCATTGAAAAGAGCAACTAGGTTATTATGAGTAGAACATTTATTGTTATTGTTCCTGAACCATGCACCTAGACCATGCCTACCCTCCTAAATGCTTAGCTTTACATTCTCTCCCTACTCAAACAAACTTGAATAACCTTCCTTGATAACTAGTATGCCTTAGATGGTGTATATTAGCAGTGTTAACTTATGTAAATGTTTCTGATACACCCACCTTATCCTTATTAACTTGATCAAATGATCTGACCAATGTGCAGGGAGACAGGCAAACATTCAAGTTGGTGAGTCTTTAGGAATAAACTGAGCTATAATGCTCCACTGAACGAGGATGACCAACGTTACACAGCTTCCTGCCTACACTTAAACTGTGTGGTGTCTCACTCTTCCTCATGTCCTGTAGCACAAGGCGCTCACCACCTGCCCTGACAGCCCGTCTTTATTGGACACTGAATCAAACAACAGATAAGTGTCGTTAGCGTTAGTCAGTCAGTTAACAATCGGTTTTTTTACCTTCCTAGTTGTGTATGTATGACGCCGCATACAATTGACAACCTTTATCCAACTTGCTTGTTGGGGTTTTGGTCGTCCTACAAATCCGGTGCGATTAGCGATTAATGATGAAAATCTGAAAATCGGAATTGAATTTTCATGCACAGTGGCTTGTGCTATCGAACAAACCTAACGGAATTAAAATTGAGTGAGATTTGAGGAATAAATAGTTGTTTGTGTAAAGTATATTTACCTGTATTTAATTAAAATAAGACAAACTATCACAAAGTAAAAACCAGTAATGCACGTAAATCACGTCAATTGTCTAATCGTGACCCAAAGAAACAGCACCTTGTCACGGTGAGCCATGTTTTCTGTTTACGTTTGGCCTCATGCACCTGGAACGCTTTGAGGTGGGAACTCAAGTTTACAATCTAAAATCAATTAAAAGTAAATGACTCACGAGTTTGCTGGAATGCGGAATTATTCTAAATGACACAAGATAGATCCTTGCATGATGACATCCCGCCCCCCAAAACTCTGATTGGGTATTCACCAGCGCAGTGAGCTCTGCTGATTGGTTCACAGAGCCTCTGGCTAGACCCCCTCTAAGGGAGGAAAGGGGAGGAGCGCCCTACACACTCATGTTAAACCGGGACTCGCCGGCCGCCCGTGTTCGGGAGTTTATAATGGACTTCAATGTGAGTTTACGGAGGACGTTCCTCCGTTCCTCCGTACAGTGATTAAAAAATTGCGGTAGGGGGCGCTATTTTGAGCATTAAGCATTTTTATTATCTTTTATTGTTTATGTGTACTTAACAGTTTTTTTCTCTGAAATGTTAGGGAGGATGGTCCTCCCGTTCCTCAATGGACGAGCCTCCACTGGTATGTACATATGTGTGTGTGAATATATAAATATATATATATATATATATATATCAGTGGTGAAGCGTCAGGGCCTTCAAGGTATTCAGAGAAGACTCTGGAACCCTTAGATGAAACACTTTTTTTAAAAATTAATTTAATTCATACAATTTAATACAATTTAAATAAAATTAATAAATGAGAATCGTATCTGTGTTGTTGATCTGTTATATTACAGTGTTACGTTGATTTGTTTGTCTTTGGTTTTGTGTTAGATGGGTTGCTGGGAAAAATATCCTTCAACCAAAGTACTCGCGAATGCTTTGGCCCTTAAACTGAATGAGAGTGTATGTTTGGATTGACAATTTGATCAACCAATCATATATTGGTTTGTAGCCAATGAGCGTATTCTTTCAGATTTCCCCACAGTTCCATAGTGCGCTAGAAGGTCTAGTTCACTGGCTCGAGACAGAGGATCTAGCTCAGTGCTACGTTGGTTTTGTTTTTTACGTCAAAATGGCAACAGGTAAAGATGATGTTGTTGCGGAGTTGTTGTTAGTACCCTTTTCAAGACGACCATTCAAAAGATTCTCATTATGAAAAAGTTTTAACGATCCCTGTCACCACTGCATCTATGGAAAGGATTCAAACAGATAAAAACATATGGAGGAACAGAACCGGACAATCCCGACTCACTGCATTAGCTTCCATAGCTATTGAAAGGCAACTTGTTTTGGATCTGAAAAGCTTTATGACCGGGTTACCGAAACATTCATCCAGAAGGACAGGAGAATGGATTTCGTCTTTCAGTGAACATCATTGGTGAGTGAGACTCATGTGTCTTTGCTGGTTTTGCCGCAGTGTTGCATCTCGTTGAGCTGGTTGCATTTTGTTTCCACCTTAAGCATTGTTGTGCATTTTAATTGAGAGTTTTGACTTGATCTTTCTTTGCATTGGTAATTGTCCTAGCTGAGTGGAGTAGGCCCTAATGGTGTGTAGTACAGTACCAGTACAGTCATTCATCGAGGGACAGTCTAAAACGCTTAAAGTGAAAACGCTTAACGTGAAAACGCTTAACGTAACTAAGAGTTCAAAACGTAAATCCTACTATTACAGATGTTATGTTACATTAAGTGTTTTCCTCCATCCATGCCATTATAAAGAAAAGGCTTAACGTAGGTGAAAGTGCAAATGATAAGACATATGCCAAATAATTAGGTGATTATTGATCACGGTTTTGTAACTCTTAGTTACGTTCAGCCTTTTCACGTTAAGCGTTTTAGACTGTCCCTTTCATCGATAGATATACCAATTTGCCAACCTAATTCAAATGTATCCTACATATTACAAGATATTATTTGTTTAAATATATGCTAACATTAGTTGAACGAGCATTGTGATAGACTGAGAAAATACATGACAATTATATTTTCTCAGCCGAATATATCAATGCTTGTTATCTAGTATTCTAGCTACACATAAACACAAACTCAGGGGGGGTCCGGATGACCTTTGACATCCAGACGAGGCGGAGCTCCAGAGCTTCTGTATGAGCTCTTCTAATGTCTGACTAGGCCTCCCATAGAGTTCTCAGTGCTCCCTGGCCAACAATGTTACAAGCTCTTTACTATTACTATTCAGTCATTCAGTGTGTTATTACGAATGAGCAGGGTGAGGACATCTTTAGGTAGACTGTGGGGACTAAACCACAGACCTTTGAACCTGGTGTTCAAATGCATCAACCCCATGCATAGTTGTTTGAATCTCACCAGGATGACACATTCAATATGAGCTCTTCTTGTAATGGTGTTTATATAGTGTAACATAGTGTGTATTAGATACTGTAACAGTGTTGACAATTTTAGATTCTGTGATTTTATTTCTCCAGAGACGTTTTTGGTTTCTTATCAATGTTATTCGTACCAAAGAAAACATTAAGGAGAGTATGTGATTGGTGGCTAGCCAGGATCTGGACATTTCGGTTCTCTCCATCTTCCAACTTGGTTAGCACAGCACCTGAAATTCAATGACCTTCCGTTGTGATCTAACAAGAACCTCCCTTTCCCCTTCCTAATGGCCACCCTTTGCTCCTCCCCCTGGCTGTACACAGTACACATGGCGTATGGACATGCATGGATCAATTGATCTGAACAGTCCGGCCTCCAGGCTCCGGTGAAAACAATCTGGCCTCAGCTCCATGCCGTATGCAGGTACCTTCCCTCCTCCCCTTCTCAGGTCAGGCAGAGCAGGTTGATGTCGTAGCATCCGTCCACCTGTTGCATAAAAACAAAAAACACAGAAAATATCTCAGGGTGTATTATTCTTGCTTCAACCTCAGCGGATAGAAAGATCTGCTCACTTCGGATGACATTTATGCAGGACGTGTCTCCTGCATGAATGTGTTATTCCATTGGTCGATCCAGTATTAAAAATCCACATTGAATGCTACAGACACATTTATCTATCCATCATTGAAATTATTCCACACTTCCAGGGCCTGAGAAGTGACACTAAGCTCCACGTTTCTCCACCACACAGGCTCCCTGGAAGAAGACAGTTGCATGCAAGGTGATTGGTCGGCGTCATCCGTGCATTGTCAGGTGACTCACGTCGAATCGGCCGATGGATGCCGTGGTCTGATTGGTCTGCATCACCTCCGTCAGCGCCCACATCTGTTGGATGCTGGATGACACGGCCTGGGGGTCCGGGAGACCCTGAGGACAGACGGACGGATAGACACAGACAGACAGTCAGATGGTTAGATAATATTGGTTAAGATACCACTTTATTAATCCCCAAAGGGAAATTCAGG
>CM051002.1:30503561-30516061 GCA_027704905.1 Muraenolepis orangiensis | reverse complement strand
ACAGGAAGAGGAAATGGGTCAAGGTCAGCAGAGGAAGCAGTAGTAGAAGGTGAATGGGTCCTCTTACCTCTGATCAATTATGAGATTAGCCTGTCAGGGGGAAGAACACATGAGCTCAGGTGAGATTTCCCTCAGAGGGGCCGACAAGAGACACCCCCCCCCCCCCCCCAACATTACCCCACCATGCGTTTTCATTCAGTTGTGTGTTACTGTATGTACTGTGTATTGTGTTTTAGAAAATAATACGCAAAATACATTCAACCATATTAGACACGTTGGAAATAGATTTGTGGCACTCGGATAGCAGAAAATAGTTTGTTTGGGAAATAATAATAATAAAAGACAGACAGGGTAAAATTACCCACACAAAGAAATCATTTAAAAGTTACATAGATTAATAGGTTTTTTTTTATGTACTTTTTGTGGATTTTAGATCACTCCACAGCTGCACTCTTTTTGGTGGAATTAAGAACACCGAAAAGTCTGTGGTACATAGTCAGCTCCTATAACAGTTAGAGAGAGAAATTAAATACTGCTAACATAATACACATTTGGTGTATAGGTCCAGCTGCTGTTTACGAAGTCCACTAGTTTTACTATCTTGCAATCTATTTTGGTATCTATTATGAAAAATAAGATATTTTCCACATTTAAATACATATTATTATTATAGTATTTGAAGCAAGTCAGTGAAATAAGTCATTTTTTAAATGTAATATTTATTCTGAATAGGACCAAATATAATTATCTTTCAGTTCCTACGTTTCACTCTAGGAAACCAGCAGCATGGATTTAACTTACAATAGAAAAGGTAACACAAGGTAACCACAAAGCATTATTCCATTAGCCGTTCATATTTGAATGTGGCGAATCAAGGAAGTGACAATCGTTGAAAATATTTTATAAACTATTGAATACCTCAAAACTTTAGTTAAAGAGGAACTGTAATGCTGGCTATTTTCTAAGATAAGAGAGCGCTACTTCATACGTCCGTTGTGAAGAATGAAATCTGCAACCATCATTGGTCACTTTTTTTTAAACGTGGGGGCACAACACTCAGGTTCATGGAGATGGTCAGCGTGGTCGTCTGGATGTACAGCTGTGGAGAGAGATGGGGGGGGGGGGGGGGGGAGAAGTGGAAGGAGAAGGAGGAGAGCATTAGGTGAAATTCGGGAGGAAGAGGTTTGTACACCACATCAGCTGACGACCCTTTAAGCTCCGCCCATGGGCTCCATGCTGGGATAGGCAAACTGCAGGAGAACCTGCAGACACAGAGACACACACTCTCTCTCTCTCTCTCTCGTCTCTCTCTCTCTCTCTCTCTCTCTCTCTCTCTCTCTCTCTCTCTCATCCAAAAACACACACAAACACACACACACACACACACACACTTTATTCTTACTTATTGTTGTTAACATAAAATAAAAACACCTGCACACTTCAAACCCCGTAGCGGATCGACTGGGAGTGGAACACTCTGGCCGCTACATTATGCTTTTACCCAATGACTTTAGACATCTGGAGTCCCAACCTGGAATCAAGCAAGCACATTTTGAGACATTTAATGAACTCAAATGATACGTTGATTTTGATTGGCTGTTCAAGTTTAGGTTGATAGATGATTGCGTTTTACGGTTGCTTTTACAGTCGCTTCCGACCTAGTGAAACAAATTAACTGAGTCGCTTAACTACAGAACCAAGACAGGAATTAATGGGACAAAAAAATAGTTGAATAGCCATAGCCCTGACTATTAATACCGGTATCCATAAAAATGACATTTGGCTTCAAGGTAGGATTTGGGGGGAGGTGGACATTAACAGTGGTGTACATTTCACCCCAGACCCCCTCATTACACCCCAACCACGGATACAATCCTTTTTCAACACCATTCCCTGGAGGCCACTTGCACCCATGTTACCGAGCAAGGTACACCGTACCTTGCTCCGGTTAACATGGGCTGGCAAATGTGTTCCATAAACGTCAGAGAGGTGCTTTAAGATGCAAAGGTAAAAAATGAACAACGGTGGCTAGTCGGCCATTAAGCCGACCAGCGTATTGAACTCACGGTAATAGACCGTATAAATCGGCCACGACGCTGGCCCAGCTATGGCTTGTAGTGTTTACTGTGGTATATCCTCAATAAACATGGACCTGTGTCCACTCTCATGCATACGTTGTATCACCGGAGAAAACCACAAGTTGTAACAGTTGCAGGCTGCAGTACCAGTAACAAATTAAGATAAGCAGTGATATATTGCAGTACCACCAGTGGCTGAGAGCACTAACATATCGTAGTGCCAAGAGTGGCATACCAGTAACATATGTCAGTACACATAGCATCAGTAGTTACTCAGAGGAGTAGTAACACATCTCAGTACACATAATTACTTAGAGGAGTAGTAACGCATGTTAGAACCATTAGTTACTTAGAGGAGTAGTAACACATGTTAGTACCAGTAGTTACTTCTAGTAGTAACATATGTCAGTACACATAGTTACTAAGAGGAGTAGTAACACATGTTAGTACCAGCAGTTACTTAGAGGAGTAGTAACACACGTTACTATCAAAAGTTACTTGGAGAAGTGGTAAAACATGTTAGTACCAGTAGTTACTTAGAGTATTAACACATGTTAGTTCCAGTACCTATGGCCATGAGCAATGGGTAATGACCGAAAGGACGAGATCACGAATACAAGCGGCCGAAATTATTTTCCTCAGGAGGGTTCCAAAGGAACATAGGCCGTCGACGAAGCTCCTCCATCCTCTTCGGTCTTGTGCCCTCCACTCCAGATCTTGCCAGGACAGCCCTTCTTTCTTCATCTCCTGTTCTGTGGTTCTTCTCCAGGTGGTTTTTGCTCTGCCTCTCTTCATCCTGCCCTGTGGGTTCCATGTCAGCGCCCGCTTTGTGATTTATTTCTTTCTTCTGAGTGTGTGACCTATCCACTTCCACTTCCTCCTCCGGATTTGAATTTCTATTGTGTCCTGTTTGGTGAGTTCCCACAGGTTGGCGTTAGAGATGGTGTTGGGCCAGTATTTTCCCAGGAGGTGTCTGAGGCACCGGTTGGTGAAGGTCTGTAGCTTATTGAGTATAGTGGTGGTGGTTTTCCAGGATTCTGAGCCATATAGTAGAGTGGTCTTTACGTTTGAGTTGAAGATTTGTAGCTTGGTCTTGAGTGACAGGTTTTTTGCCTTCCAGATAATGTTTAGCATGTTGAATGTTGTCCTTGCCTTTCCAATCCTGGCTTGGACATCGTCTTCCGTACCCCCTTCCACAGAAATTATGCTTCCAAGGTAAGTGAAGCTGTTTACATCCTCTAATGGGTTTTGTTCCATGGTTAAGGGTGTGTTGTTCTTGCTGTTGATACGCATTACTTTGGTTTTGGATGAGTTTATTTTGAGCCCGAGCAGAGCAGCAGTTTCTTCCAGTTTTCCCGATTTTTCCTGCATCTGTTGATGTGTGTGAGCCAGTAGTGCCAGGTCATCAGCGAAATCCAGATCTTCCAGCTGCTCTGTCAAGCTCCATTTTATGCCGGTTTTTCTGTTGCTGGTTGTTTCTTTCATCACCCAGTCTATGCAGAGGAGGAAAAGAAAGGGTGAGAGCAGGCACCCCTGCCGCACACCAGTCAGGACCTCGAAAGCTTCTGATATACATCCTTCATGGAGGTCTTGACATCTCATCCCTTGGTAGGTGTTCCTTATGATGTTGATGATCTTTGCTGGGATCCCATAGTGGGACATCAGTTTCTACAGCATTTCCCTATCCACGCTGTCAAAGGCTTTCTCAAAATCTATGAAATTCACATAGACAGAAGAGTTCCATTCGATGGACTGTTCGATGATAATTCTAAGGGTGGCGATTTGGTCTCCACAGGATCGGTTGTTCCTGAAGCCAGCCTGGTTTTCCCTCAGTTTCTCATCGACCCACTTCTGGAGCCTTTCCAGCAGGATGTGGTTGAGCACCTTCCCCGGTGTTGAAAGGAGCATTATTCCTCTGTCATTTTTACATTCCCTGAGGTCTCCTTTCTTGGGGATTTTCACGATGTGGCCATCTTTCCAGTCAGATGGGACATTTTCTTTCTCCCAGATGGTTTGCATGAGGTGGTGGAGCATGTTGGTGGAGGTTTCAATGTCAGCCTTAAGAGCTTCTGCTGGGATCCCGTCTGGTCCCTCTGCTTTCCCTCCTCTTAAGGCCTTAATGGCTTTTCTGATTTCTGTCTTGGTGGGGGGGGTTGCAGTTTATCTCCAACAGATTTGGGGCTGGTGGGATATCTGCTTCCAGTTGAGGAGGCTGCCTGTTGAGCAGATCTCTGAAGTGTTCAGTCCATCTGTTCAACTGTTCTTCCTTGGTTGTGAGGAGTACGCCCTGTGGGTTTTTGATGTGTGCCTGTGTGTGTCTGAATTTGCCTGTGAGCTTTTTGGTAGTTAGGTATAGGTCCTTCAGGTTGTTCTTTCCCGCTTCTTCCTCTGCCTGTTGTGCTAAATCCTCAATGTATTTCTTCTTGTCTCTGCTTACACTTCTTTTCACTTCCTTGTTTGCTGATGCATATTCTTTCTGTGCTACCGCCTTGGTGGCTCTGGTTTTACTTCTATTTACTGCCTCTTTTTTCTTCCTCCTCTCGATCACTTTTCTGTCTGAATCCCCGGATAGCCAGGGTTTGTTGGCTGTCTTCCTTCTCCCTACCACTTTCTCACATGTGTCTTTCCACATGGTTTTCAGACCCTTCCATATCTCCTCCACTTCATTTAAAGTTTATATTTCTAACGCTTGATACCGGTTGTGTAGTGCCACTTTGTAGAGTTCTGTACCTATATCCTGAAAAAGCTGTGTGTTGAATTTGACCCTTCCTTCCCTGTGCTTCATGCATTTTAACTTCAGCTGGATCTTTGCTGTAAGGAGGTGGTGGTCAGATCCTGCGTCTGCTCCTATTCTGACTCTGACATCCAGCAAAGAGTGCCTAAATAAAGGCTTATGCAGATGTGGTCAATCTGGTTTTCTGTGGTGTGGTCAGGGGACACCCAGGTGGCTTTATGGATGTTCTTGTGTTGGAATACTGACCCACCGATGACCAAGTTGTTGTCTGCACAGGCTGCTGCGAACCTCTCTCCATTTGCATTCATGGTGCCTAGTCCTTCTCTACCCATTACTGGTTCAAAGCCGTTGTTATTTCCCCCTATCTTAGCGTTCATGTCTCCCATCAAGATCATGATGTCCTTTCCTTTCCTGGCCTGGAGAATGGTGTATAGTTGGTTGTAGAATTGATCCTTGGTTTCATCATCAGTGTCATTGGTGGGGGCGTAGCATTGTACCACTTGGAGGTTTATTTTCTTGTGTGTGGTTTGGAATTTGACTGTGATGATCCGTGAGTTGATGGGTTCCCAGCTGATAAGGGCCCTCTGTGCTTCTTTGGACAGCATGAACGCTACTCCCTCAGTGTGTGGTGCAGAGTCCTCTGGATGTCCTGAGTAGAGTATGGTCTCTCCACTCGCCAGCTTGACCTGCCCTGACTGGAGCCACCTGGTTTCCCCCAGACCAAGGAGAGATATCCCGTACCTCTTCATCTCCTCCGCAATCACTGCTGCCTTTCCTCCAGCATACATGGTCCTCACGTTCCATGTCGCTATGGTGGTGGGACGCATCGAGGTCAGAAGCTTCGAGCGTACAGTCTCCTTGCGGTTTTCCATGCACGCCGTCATAGTATCTTTAGCTTGGGGCGCTGAAGAGGCTTCCTTCACAAGACGTAAGGATTTTTTAAGTTTCGTCGACGTTTCTGTAGCTATAGGTTTTTTTTTTACGGGATGAAATATAGAAATATAATTAAGACCTGATAAATAATCATACATTGATAACTATAACATATACTGTATATTATATTATTCACCGATCAAATCAACCAACAACAATCTTTTCTGACCTTTAGGACAAGGGCCCAAATCATCTCACGTGACGTTACTCAACCAATCAAATCGCTGCAGTGAGTGAGCAAGCACATAACACTCACACACTCACATTCAATGTGAAGTGAAACAACGAGGTAAAGCACACATCTTTTGAGCAATCAAACCCACCCAAAAAAAAAGAAACATTGTCGGAGCTCAATATGATCGATCTGTATTTACCGGTAGCGCCGTGCACCGAGAAAGTCACATGTACTTGCGTTATCTGATCGATTATCCTGATTGTTTGGTTTAGAGTGAATATCAGGCCAATCGATCGGTGCGTCCCTACAAAATACAATATATAACTCGCTTCAGAGTATAAGTCGCAGGACCAACCAGACAGCTATAAAAAGCGCGTGCTATAGTCTTAAAATACGGTATTTAATTACTCTGCCAGTCACTACACCATACACAGACGCACAACCATGGCAAATTATTTGCAGTAACTAAATAATATTTTTTGGACAAATTAAGTGAAACTGGATAATTTTCCACGGCACACCTGACAATCTCTCACGGCACAGTGGTTGAAAATCCCTCACAGGAGTAGTAACACATGTTAGTATCAGTAGTAACTTAGAGAAGTAGTAACACATGTTAGTACCAGTAGTTACTTAGAGGAGTAATAACACATTGTAAAGATTGGTGGTTGGTAGCTGGTCAAGTCAAGTCAAGTTTATTGTTACTTCACAGTATATTAGTATAAAGCAGTGAGTGAAAATCGTATGTGCAATACCCGACGACAGACAGCTGTTATAAAAATAAGATCAAAATAGATCAAAATAGAGATAAAAATAGCAGCCTCCCCTATTCTGAGTTGGATTGAATGGCTTGGGAGTCTGCACACCTGTGGCACATTGTTAATCAAAGCCCACAGGTTTAAACAGCCACCACCATACACACTCGAGGAGAAGAGTTCTAGTATGTAACATCTGTTTAGTTCACAATTATTCAAACTCTTGCATGAAACCAGATTCCTCCTTAATTCAGATTCAGATTCAGATTCAGAAAACTTTATTAATCCCGAGGGAAATTAAGGTGCAACAGTTGACACAGGGGGAATAAATGCACACACAAGAATACTAAAACCTAAGCTAAAAAACAAAACAACAACTAACTAAAATAAAACTATTATAAACAAAAATAGTTAAAATAATTCTAAATGAAGTCTAAATGTATTGATAAGTGAAGATAATTTACAGTATTATAACAGTAGTACGTAGGTATATACAATACACAACAATACGTATAGTGCAAATTGGCAGTAATAATATATTAATAAATAATTCGACTGAAAAGTGACATGTGAAAAGTGAAAAAGTGAAAAGTGAATTCGGATTTGAAATAGAATTTACAGTGCAAAGTACAATGAGATGATTACAGTGCGTTGACCAAAAATAAAATAAAAATAAAAATAAGTACGTTGGCCTCAGGTCACTGAGTCTCCACTGTCCCTCTCACGACCCGAGGTAGAGGAATTATAGAGTCTAATAGCCACAGGAAGAAAGGACTTCCTATGGCGTTCTGTGGTGCACCTGGGTGGAATGAGTCTGTTGCTAAAGGTGCTTCTATATGAGGTCAGCACCTGATGGAGAGGGTGAGAGTTGTTGTCAAGGATACTACGCAGCTTGCGCAGCATCCTTCTCTCAGACACCACCAACAAGGAGTCCAGCTGGACCCCCAGGACAGCGCCAGCCTTCCTGACAATCCTGCTGATCTTGTTGGCGTCTGCTGATCTCAACCTGCTTCCCCAGCACACGACTCCGGAGAAGATGGCACTGGCTACCACCGACTGGTAGAACACATTCAGCATCTTGTTGCAAACGTTGAAGGACCGGAGCCTCCGCAGGAAGTAAAGACGGCTCTGGCCCTTCTTGTAGACCGCCTCAGAGTTCTTGGCCCAGACCAGTTTGTTGTCCAGATGAACTCCCAGGTATTTATATTCCTGGACAGCTTCAGCGGACACACCCTTGATGGAAATGGGTGTGGGTGTGGATTTCCTCCTGCGGAAGTCCACCACCATCTCCTTCGTCTTGTCAGTGTTGAGCTGCATATGGTTCAGCTCACACCACTCAACGAAGGAGTCCACGACGCCCCTGTACTCCTCATCGTTTCCCTCGCTGACACAACCAACAACTGCAGAGTCGTCCGAGAACTTCTGCAGATGGCAGGACACAGAGTTGTATTGGAAGTCTGAGGTGTACAGGGTGAACAGGAATGGGGAAAGAACAGTTCCCTGTGGAGCACCAGTGCTGCTGACCACAGTGTCAGACACACAGTCCTGCAGTCTGACAAACTGTGGACGACCCGTCAAATAGTCAGTAATCCAGGACACCAGGGAAGAGTCCACCTTCATCGCCGTCAGCTTACTTCCCAGCAGGGCAGGCCGGATGGTGTTGAACGCACTGGAGAAGTCGAAAAACATGATTCTCACAGTGCTCCCGGGTCTGTCCAAGTGGGCGTAGGCACGATGGAGCAGGAAGATGATGGCGTCCTCCACTCCCAGTTTCGGCTGGTAGGCAAACTGAAGAGGGTCCAGTGATGATCTGACCAGGGGCCGAAGAAGCGTCAGGACCAGCCTCTCAAAGGATTTCGCCACGTGGGACGTCAGCGCCACCGGTCTGTAGTCGTTTGAGGTGCTGGGACGTGCCTTCTTCGGAACCGGCACCAGGCAGGATGTCTTCCACAGCACAGGGACCCTCTCCAGTCTCATGCTCAGGTTGAAGATGTACTGCAGGACTCCACTCAGCTGGGCAGCACATGTTTTGAGGACCCTCGGGCTGACGCCGTCAGGACCTGCAGCCTTGTCTGGATGGAGCCTGCACAGCACTTTCCTCACCTGCTCAGCTGTGAAGGTATGTGAGCCGTGTGTGGGGGCTGGAAGAGTCACTGTTGTGTTGATGGGGGAGGGGTGAGGTAGTGGTGGTGGGGGAGAGAGAACAGGTATGTTGATGCTGGAGAGGGACGGTGGGGGAGGGGGGACAGCAGGGCTGGGGGGCTGGAGGGGAATGGTTGTAGAGGGGCTGGGGGAGGGGGGGTAGACCGGAGCCCACTCATTGAATCTATTGAAAAACAAATTCAACTCGTTGGCCCGATCAGGACCCCCCCCTATTGTCTGGCTACCAGGTTGTTTGTAGCCAGTGATGCTCCTCATGCCACTCCACACATCCTTCAGGTTGTTCTGCTGAAGTTTGTGCTCCAGCTTCCTCCTGTAGTTGTCTTTGCCCTGCTGGATCCTCTCCTTCAGCTCCCTCTGAACCCGCCTCATCTGCTCCCTATCCCCATCTCTGAAGGCCCTCTTCTTCTCATTGAGCAGGACCTTGATGTCTCGGGTGACCCATGGCTTGTTGTTGGGGAAACAGCGTACAGTCTCTGTGGGAACAACACTGTCCACACAGAAGTTGATGTACCCTGTTATACAATCCGTGAGATCATCAAGGTCCTCTCCATGCAAATCACAGAGGAAATCCCAGTCTGTTGACTCAAAGCAGCCCCGCAAGTCCTCATCGGCCTCCTGTGACCATCTCCTCACAGTCCTTGTGGTCACAGGCAGCCGCTGTACTAGAGGCCTATACAGGGGCTGCAGGTGGATGAGGTTGTGGTCTGACCTTCCAAGAGGAGGAAGGGCAGTGGCGCTGTATGCCTCCTTAACATTGGCATACAGCAGGTCCAGTGTCTTATTTTCCCTGGTGGGACAGTCCACAAACTGCTTGAAGGTGGGCAGTGTTGCAGCCAGAGTCACGTGGTTAAAGTCCCCAGATATCGCGATGAATGCTTCAGGGTGCTGTGTCTGAAGTCTCGCGACGGCGGAATGGGTGACGTCACACGCGAGCGCAGCGTTTGCCGACGGTGGAATGTAAACAATAACAAGAAGCACATGGGAGAACTCTCGCGGCAGATAGTATGGCCGCAGACTCACGGCCAGCAGTTCAATGTCCGGGCTACACACACGTTCCTTCACAGTAACATGTCCAGGGTTACACCACTTGTTGTTAACGAGAATAGCAAGTCCCCCACCTTTCCTCTTGCCACTCTCGCGGTGCGTCCTGTCCGCCCGGACGGTTAGAAAGCCGTCCACGGTAACATTAGAGTCCGGGGTGTCCTCGTTGAGCCACGTCTCCGTGAAACAAAGCACGCTGCTCTCCCGGTACACCCGCTGGGTCATCACCAGGCCCGCTAGCTCGTCCATCTTATTCGCTAGCGACCTCACGTTCCCCATGGTGATGGAAGGGAGATATGGTTTATATCTCCGCTTCCTCTCCCGCTGTCTCTCCTGCTGTTTACGTCCAGCCTTGCATCCCCTGTACGTCCTCCTCAGCTCCCTGGGGAGGTCGGGGATGTCGGGCCTCTCCCGTAGCAGCGAGGTCTGTTGTAGCGACAACAGTTGACTCCGCGCGTAAACAATGGCTCCGCCGTAATGTTGAGCCACGACGGAGACGCGGTTCAGTAACAGTGTCCCCAGAATGAGAAACACGGCAAAAACTTCCCTAAACATAGCTGGCTGAGGGTTGCACAGCTACTTAACAAAAACTATAATAAAAACAACAATAATATAAGAATAAATAACTAAAAAGTAAGAGGGGAGGGGCAGCAACTGTTGCTGGCTGCCGCTCGTAGCAGCGCCGGAAGAGTAAGCTGTGGAGGAGCCCGCAAGCAGCCATGTTACTGGCTAGTGGAAGTGTTGTCTGGTATACACATGTTAGTACCAGTAGCTACTTAGAGGAATAGTAACACATGTTAGTACCAGTAGCTACTTAGAGGATTAGTAACACATGTTAGTACCAGTAGTTACTTAGAGGAGTAGTAACACATGTTAGTACCAGTAGTTGCTCAGAGGAATAGTAACACATGTTAGTACCAGTAGTTACTTGGAGGAATAGTAACACATGTTAGTACCAGTAGTTACTTGGAGGAGTAGTAACACATGTTAGTACCAGTAGTTACTTAGAGGAGTAGTAACACATGTTAGTGCCAGTAGTTACTTAGAGGAGTAGTAACACATGTTAGTACCAGTAGTTACTTGGAGGAATAGTAACACATGTAAGTACCAGTAGTTACTTAGAGGAATAGTAACACATGTTAGTACCAGTAGTTACTAAGAGGAGTAGTAACACATGTTAGTACCAGTAGCTACTTAGAGATCCAGATCCAGAAAGTTGAATCCTGCCTGACTGCAATACAAATATGGATGTCCCAAAACTACCTGCAGCTTAACACAGGAAAAACAGAGATGATAATCATCGGTCCGAAGCAACAACGACCACTATTTGAAGATGTCACACTGTTGTTTGAGGGCTCTACTGTGGCCCAAAGCTCTTGTGTTAAAAATCTTGCTGTCCTGTTCGACCCGATGCTATCTTTTCAATGTAAAATGTATAACCAGAACTGCATTTTTCTAGAAACATTGCTAGAATACGACCAATGCTGTCTGCTGCGGATGCAGAGACACTCATCCACGCGTTTATATCGTCTAGACTAGATTACCGTAATGCACTTTGCATTTTCTGGGTTACCGAACTCTGCTATGAAAAGCCTCCAGCTTGTGCAGAACGCTAGACTTTTGACTAGGACCAAGTTGAAGTTTGACCACATTACTCCAATTCTGTCCTCGCTCCACTGGCTTCCAGTTAATGCAAGGTCAGATTTCAAGGTGCTACTACTTACTTAGAAAATCCTACACAGATTAGCACCCTCATACCTGAAGGACCTTATTGTTCCCTATTGTCCTTCTCGGCCCCTCCGGTCATCAGGAGCCGGCCTTCTATCAATCCCAAAAGTAATAAAGAAATCAGCAGGGAATAGAGTGTTCTCCTACCGTGCGCCCTATTTGTGGAACAGTCTGCCACCTGTAATCAGGGAAGCAGACTCTGTTGAAATATTTAAATCTAAACTTAAAGCACCTAGGAGTGCCCCTCAGCTCTCATTACAGCTAAATCAACCCGTTAGCCAGCACTAGCCTACCCCTGCTGCCGATAGGTAGACTAGCGGTTCTCCACATGTTCCATGTCCACCCTATCCCATCTAATCATCAGACTGATAGGTACTAGACTAGAGGTTCTCCACATGTTCCATGTCCACCCTACCCCATCTAACCATACCGTAGTCTGCTTATGTTTTCCAGTGTGCTGCTGTGATCCCCACCTGAAGGATACCAGCTAGCACCACACACAAATCATTTTAATATTTGTATATTGTGTATATTATATGTATATTATTATTATTATTATTATAGTATTATAATAGTAACACATGTTAGTACCAGTAGTTACTTAGAGGAGTAGTAACACATGTTAGTACCAGTAGTTACTCAGAGAAATAGTAACAGAGGTTAGTATCAGTAGCTACTTCGAGCAGGGGTAAACAGCATCAGCTTGTGGTGTAACCTACGAGTAACAGATGATAGTATTAGCGGTAGCTTAGTAAAGAAGTGATATATTACCAGATTACCAGAGAGCGCTAGACATTACAGATGTCAGTACCAGTCATGGCTCAGATAGGAATCAACAGGTTGAATTGTAAA
Organism: Muraenolepis orangiensis; assembly: GCA_027704905.1. Lineage (NCBI taxonomy): Eukaryota > Metazoa > Chordata > Actinopteri > Gadiformes > Muraenolepididae > Muraenolepis > Muraenolepis orangiensis. Next base: position 30,503,602 of record CM051002.1, on the reverse strand, counting down.
CCAAAAAGAGGGCCATTCACCCGAAGGCTTGAACTCCTTCA
>CM051002.1:30386061-30498561 GCA_027704905.1 Muraenolepis orangiensis | reverse complement strand
AAAGAGCAATATGTATATATAAATCAATGTAATAAAATATACATTGTTATATGCTATACGCTCTTGTTCAGCAGCCTGATGGCCTGACTGTGGAAGCTATCTCGGAGTCTATTTGTGCGGCACTTGATACTGCGGTATCGCCTGCCTGACGGTAAAAGTGAGTACAGTTTGTGGCTGGGGTGGGCAATGTCTTTTATGATGCGTTTGGCCATGGCCACGCACCGCTGGTTGTAAATATCCAGGAGGGAGGGGAGCTCACCTCCAACGATATACTGGGCCGTCCGCACCACCCTTTGAAGCGCTCTGCGCTTGAGTGTGGCGCAGTTCCCGTGGGTACTATTGCATGACTCTATTGTCCCCAATTACCTTGGAAGTCGCTCAATAACTACATGTCAATATCAATGTCCCCCGGAGGACACGTGTGAGCTAAAAGAGACTGAGAGAGTGCCCCCCCCCCCCCCCCTACTGGGACCACTGAGAGGGCGGGGAGGAACCCTGGCCCCATAGGGACGGAGCGTGGGAGGATGCACCTGGAAGCTGGTTGATGAGTGACTGATACACCTGGCCTCTAACGATGATCCACAAGGGAGGCCGACCCTGCTGCCATTACCTCCTGTCTTCATCATTCTTCATCACTATTATTAATATCTCTTCTTCGTCCGTCCCTTTCATCCTCCGCTTTGTCACGGGACCCCTTGTCTTTATTTCTCTCTCTCTCTCTCTCTCTCTCTCTCTACCTCTCTACCTCTCTACCTCTCTACCCCTCTCTCTCTCTCTCTCTCTCTCTCTCTCTCTCTCTCTCTCTCTCTCTCTCTCTCTCTCTCTCTCTCTCTCTCTCTCTCTCTCTCTCTCTCTCTCTCTCTCTCTCTCTCTCCCTACCTCTCTCTCTCTACCTCTGTGTGTGTGTCTTTTTTGGTTCAGCCAATTACATTATTGCAGATGCTCATTTTCTAGCCTCTACACTCTCAGGTCAAAGATTCGATCCCCATAGCCTACCTGTTGGCATCCTTGATAAAGATGCCCTCCCTGCTCATTAATGACTTTAATGTAATTGTACTGCTATTAAGATGGGAATTAGCAAGATGAAATAATCTGATAGAACGCATATCTTCTCATTGAGACAAATTGAGAGAAGTCTTTTTTGTACATTGTGCCAGACAAATAAACAAAACACACTAAACTAACTGTACTCCCTTTATGATGGAGCATTAATCAGGACAGCAGAATAGCACAGCAGCTTGGACGAGGCGCAGGGTCACCGCTGTGGGAACGCCAGGTGTGATGATAAGGAGCTGATTTTTAGCCGGGAAACAACAACCGAGTCACGCTCACAACAGAGCCAAGGGGAGACATAATGTGTGCGAGAATATTTTGCACATTTTCTAGTATTGGATGGGGAATCATGTTTTTTGTTGATCTTTGTTTCTGTTCATTTTTTACATGCATAAACGTCACACCATAGTGCAGGGAGTCCACCATTTACTTTACACATAATTGACTGAAATTAATAAGATTACATTAATAGGTCTACATTCTCAGCAGCTCTGTTGAAATTCAATTTGAGCAGTAAGTATGAGCATGAAAGGACTGTGTCCACACTCTCCATCAAATATACCCATTTATTCCTTTTCAGTCCAAGTTTCAGAGAGAGAGAGAGAGAGAGAGAGAGAGAGAGAGAGAGAGAGAGAGAGAGAGAGAGAGAGAGAGAGAGAGAGAGAGAGAGAGAGAGAGAGAGAGAGAGAGAGAGAGAGAGAGAGAGAGAGAGAGTGTGTGTGAGAGAGAGAAAGAGAGAGAGCGTGCATGAGTGGATGGAGAGAGGTTTGCAGCGTAGCAGCATTGATTGACACTCATGGTTGGCTCGTGGTCTGGCGGCTCCTGTGCGATTACCATATAACATCCAAAATCCTTATTTTCTGCTACTCGGGAACTGTGTGACAATAACCTGCAAAATGACTGAGCGTGGATGCGCAGAGCACGGCAATGATCTAAGCAATCCAAAAATATATGAAAAATAGAAAGTTCAGCAGTATGCAATCACAGCCTTTACATCACAAAGCAACCATGGCGTCTCGTGGCGTGATTAAATAAAGTTTACTTCATCGTTTCACCTCATACGCAACCGATTCACTTTCATTTTAATTTCCGTGTCTATGCATCCATCAGTGTCCCCGGGAGGGGGGGGGATTTATAAAGAGGAGACAGAGAGATTATGTATTTTTCCAGACTAAAGTTAAAATCATTCATGTTCAGTTATACTCCCAGGGAATACATCTGACTGTAAAGATATCCCCAAGACCTGTAATCGACGTTATGAGACCGCCATTACCCCTGAAACACTGTAGATGGAAGTTGGATAATAATTAGTTTTCTGTCTAAATGAATCATAGAGTAATCCTGCATAGTGAACACGCCACCCCGAGCCAAGACAAACTGGTGCTTTGATGAGACCAGAGTTATATTGACTACACACTGCTGGAAACTAGAAAATCAGAGAGAGAGCGAGAGAGCGAGAGAGCGAGAGAGCGAGAGAGCGAGAGAGAGCGAGAGAGCGAGAGAGCGAGAGAGAGAGAGAGAGAGAGAGAGAGAGAGAGAGAGAGAGAGAGAGAGAGAGAGAGAGAGAGAGACGGATAGAAAGAGAGAGAGTGAAAGAGAGAGAGTGAGAGAGAGTGAAAGAGAGAGAGTGAGTGTGCACGCAGGCAGGCATAAACTCTTCACGTATTGTTATGACTTATTGTTAGAATCTAAAATTTAGATGCATAAATATATAGCTACGTAAACAGGAGTTAGCACATGGCTCTGGAATGTATTGAACTGTTAGTTTGTCTGCTTTGCAGTTTGAGTCTGGCCCTTGAGACGGAAACAATTTGCAAGATGACTAAATCCTATTATTTGTATTGTATTGTTCTGTGTTCCTGGGCCAGAATAATAATCTTCTAAATCCTATTATTTGTATTGTATTGTTCTGTGTTCCTGGGCCAGAATAATAATCTTCCCATGAAGACAGATCGAAAGCCGAACACACTTTGTGCTTTGATCCTCCGCTGTACCTCAGTATATTTATACATACTGAATATATACAGTATATATATACACACACACATAAATTATTGTTCTCAATGGACAGTATATAAGGTGTTTATGTTTGCCTAAAGGGGAACATTTTTAATGGGAAAACCTCCTATCTATGCTAGACATTAAATCCTTCCCCTGGCTGTTGTGGATAATTAATTAGGTTCAACAGTTTAAGTTTAGGGCCAAGATATAATCTAATAGTCTAATGTAATTACAAATTATAATCTGTTAAACCCACTTCTCGTGGGAGTTTGCAGACGGCAATGAGATGGCATCAAGGTACTAAATAAATAAAGGCCGGTAATATAATTTAAAAACTGGCAGAGGATAATGTAATGGTGAGGATGTTCATATCCAAGCCAGAGGGTTGTGGGTTCCATCCCCAATGTCCACATTGTTGTAGTCATCCTTGAGTGAGCTGCTCAGAAGGTGTTTACTTGGTCACTAGCTACTAGTTACTGTAGGTCACTATAGTAATATTACTATAGTGAGTTTCACATGTTAAAGCTACCCCTGCTCTAAAACTCAACAACCTGCACGACTGTTGGCATACAACACTGCAAAGACTCTTCATATACATACAACATTGGTGCAGTTCATTTGGATAAAACACAGTGTTATAAACCGTTCATCGAGCCCTATTCATCCCTTCACTGTGAACTCACACCTGCCACTGGTTCAGTGGATCCTGTACAGCAACGCGTGCGCAGCGCTAACACCGCAAGCTAATGACATCCCGTGTCATCCCGCTTACATGCAGTTGACCCATGCTAAGCTAATCATAACCATTCTGTGCTGGTCCTTAGAGACGAGCAGTCTGGAAAACATCTCCTACTCTGCTTTCAGTCCACTGCCAGAAGGCCTCCCTCTTATGCTGACCAGAGGTTCTCCTTCCACATCAGTGTGTGTGTGTGTGTGTGTGTGTGTGTGTGTGTGTTTGTACAGGTTATTATGTGTATCTGTTAGGTGTCCCAGTGGCTTGACACAAAACAATTTAAAACACAGACTATTTTTAAAGGTTAAACTGAATTAAACAGACAGATTATGTATAATGCTTAGAGCTAAGATGGGCATTTGACGCAAAGCATATTTTCAGATTTTCCAAAATGGCTGGCAGCCTAAGTGAGTGGAACATGGCGATCACAGGGATTTGTAAGGGCAGGTGAATTAGGTACAGACACTAGCGAGCGCCTGACGCTAATGGACCGGGCTCACGTGAGAATTGTCCCAATGTCATGATGTCACCGCGGTGTACGGCAGAGCAGATCATTACTTCTGCACTGGAAGAGAAAAGAAGAAGAGAGAAGCTGAGCTTGAAATGGATCCAGCGGTTGGCAGAACACGATGAAGATTACTACTGATGAGAATGAGAAGGTAGTTGAAGAGACAGGGGAAGAGATGATGGAGGAAGATAAGGAGACAGATAGGAAGAGAGAGACAGAGGAAGAGACGATGAAGGAAGATGAGGAGATGAACAGGAATGGAGAGACAGAGGAATAGATGATGGAGAAAGACGAGGAGACAAATAGGAAGAGGGCGACAGAGGAAGATATGATGGAGCAAGACGAGGGGACAGACAGGAAGAGGGAGACAGAGAGGATGAGTTGAACGGTGGATGACCCTGGTGTGTGGGAAACAAGATGAAGGTAATTATTACTGAGGTTAAAAAGAAGAAGAAGGGAGGAACGGGTGATTGAGGGAGATGGGGAGACTGATTCGAGGAGAGACAGAGAAGGTTGAGAAGGTTGAGTGAGAGGAGATGACGAAGAGAAGATGGAGAGACAGGACAATAAGAGTAACAGAGAGAGAGAGAGAGAGAGAGAGAGAGAGAGAGAGAGAGAGAGAGAGAGAGAGAGAGAGAGAGAGAGAGAGAGAGAGAGAGAGAGAGAGAGAGAGAGAGAGAGAGAGAGAGAGAGAGAGAGAGAGAGAGAGAGAGAGAGCTGGAGAGGAATGTGGAGAGTATGGGAGGAAATTATTTTCATGCAACGACTAACAATAATATAATATAATATAATATAATATATTATAATATAATATAATATAATATAATATAATATAATATAATATAATATAATATAATAGCAAAAATATAGAGATAGGAGGAGACAGCAGGTGAGAGGTAGCTAGACAGGAACAGAGGCAGGGAAAGAAAGGAAATATATAAGAAAAGTGGAGAAGGGATATATCATTACGTCTGAAGAGGTCAAAGAAAAAGTGGAAGAGGAAGAGAGAGAGAATAAAATACATTAGAGTGCCATGAATAGGGCTCTATTCTTTGAGATCTCAGTAAAGGGGGCAGTCTATACAAGCTCTGACGTCTATTGCCCGTGGCCAGTAAACAAACCCCCGCCCCCTCTCACCGCCCCATCCCGAGCCTAACCCTCCTCTGATGTTCAGTACAGAGGGGGAGCCGGCTTCAAAGTCACCCCGACAAAGATGTTGCAAGGGTTCAGCCTGGCTGTCTCCCACAGCTGGAGAAGAGCAGGGGAGGAGGAGATCCACCACATGGGGACCGGAGGTCAGGTCTTGGAGGGGCGGATCCAGAGTTCAAGTTGACTGGGTCTATTTTACTGTGTCGTCATTTAGGAGACACTTTTATTATCCCAAGTGACTTACAGTATCTGTGGGTGTTGAAGGTTTGAAGCCGGGGCATTTCAGCTGGGAGTCAAAAGGATCAAAAAATCAAAAATCAAAATAAAAGTTTTGTATCAAAATCTTTGTAATGAAATCAGTGTGCGTGTGTGTGCGAGTGTGTTTGTGCATGTGTGTGTGTGCATGTGTCTGTGTGTGTGTGTTTGTGTGTGTGTTTGTGTGTGTGTGTTTTTGTGTGTGTGTGTTTGTGTGTGTGTGTGTGTGTGTGTGTGTGTGTGTGTGTGTGTGTGTGTGTGTGTGTGTGTGTGTGTGTGTGTGTGTGTGTGTGTGTGTGTGTATGGTGTGTGTGTGTGCAAGTGTGTGTGTGTAATGGTGAGAGGCGGCAGACTTCATCTGTATTCCTGGCATGTACCAAGCAGGTAATGGCAAGCTGCAGATGACCACAATGTCACAACTCCTCTCAATGGCTGCTGACGTCAGCCGCTTCTCTCTCTCTCTCTCTCTCTCTCTCTCTCTCTCTCTCTCTCTCTCTCTCTCTCTCTCTCTCTCTCTCTCACACACACAAACACACAGGCACACACAGGCAGGCATACACCGCACACACACAGACACACACATATGCTGTATAGACACTGCGCATGAATGACCTGATGTAGTAACACTCATGCGTAACATTATGAAAATGCACAGGTGTGCACTTAAACAAAGGTGCACGCACCTCTCTGTCTCTCTACCACTCATGTCTCACTCTCTCGTTTAACCACTCTCTCTCTCTCTCTGTATCCCCCTGTATCCCTTGCCCACCTGTCTCTACATCTGTATTCATAGTGTGAACATACGCTGTGTTAACATGGCTGTCAAGGGGACAGCATCAATATGCTTCACTAGGATGGGGTGCTTCACTATGCTGTGGGTATATGTTTTTTTCAAACATGAGGATTAGGCAATAAACGGCGATTCCAGTAAAATACAAACTATGGTATTGCATAATTCATCTATAACTCAACTCAAAAAGGCCAATCAGTTGTCGTCACAGAAGATAACGGCATATATTTAATGAATGTTGAAGTTCATTCATGTAGGTAGGTATATGAGTTCACCTGCTACCCTAAAATATCTCTCTCTCTCTCTCTGGGGTTTCTGTGAGGTTCTGAACCGTCCCAGGGTCTGGTATAACACTGTGTCCTTCCTTAAACGCCAGAAGGCCAGACAACCAGCCCACTCAATGTCACACATCCAGTCTAATGCTGCAAAGGTCAAGAGCATGTGGCAGGGAAGAAACAGCTGTCAATCATAAATGATTTTAATAAAGATGAGTTTTGCGTGACAGTCCATATGGACATGAGCAGAACAAGTATTATTCATTTCCATGCCCTGTGCATTATAGTCATTTACGTTGTTAAAATATTGTCTCGGTAGATTGTGTTTGACATTTTACAGAGACCTAAAGGCCAAGACTTCAATTATCAGAAGAAAGGGTTTTTACAAACTTTTAATATGGCGGAAAGGTCAGGAAATTACAAGGACAACCTTTCAACTTTGCTCAAATTTAGCTCAGTCTGTCTTCAAAGAGCAGTGAACAAATATTTTTCAGCTTTTGATGTCGGACAAGCGTACGGTGTTCAAAAATATAATATTTCATGTTTTTTTCAGACGCATTGGAGAGAGGATAACTCCCAGCGGACAGGTTATAGGTTACCCCTACAGGTCACCCCTACCCACTGCTTAATGCGGCAGTATAGCTCAGGAGGTAGAGCGGTCGCCACAGCGGGCAACCGGAAGGTTGCTGGTTTGATCCCCGGCTCCTCCTAGCAAAAAAAAAAAACAGTCGAGGTGTCCTTGACACCCTAACCCTAACTGCTCCCCAGGCGCTGTATAAATAGCTCACCGCTGCTCCTAATACTACGATGTGTTAAATGCGGAGACATTCCTTTCGCTGTAATGCACTTGTGCTGTACACTGACAAATTTGAATTATTAATTAATAGCATGGATCTGAATTTACTGTAAGTGTCTTCGGGTTGAAGTAAAAGCAAAATGCTGAAGATTATGAAATAATGACTACAATTCTACTAATCTAGGACAGTGAATCTCTGAGGAGCTTCGCTAGTTATTGTCAAGACATCCACACCCCTGTGTTTTGTCATCTGCTAATCAATTTAATCTCTTTTATCGCTCATGTCTCGATCAGCATGGGGTGCTATGTGACATTTAATGTGGAAAAAAGAATATCAGCCCTTCAAACAATGTATTTTAGACCACCATTCGTATAGGGTGTTAAATAAATGATGATACAAACAGACAGAAAAATAAAATACCCTCGGTTTTTCTTAACATTTGTATTCATTAGTTGGGGGGGGGGGGGGGGGGGCTGAGAATTTGAGTTCATTGAGATTCAGGTCATAAGCTAATAATTTATTCATGGCGGCACAGCATTTCATCATGGCTGATAAGGAATAATCCTGCCTGGATTTATTTTAGGTTAATAGCATGACAAACAACACAGTGGGTTTTTCATTATGAATAATGAAACATTGTCCCACTCAACACACACTTGTCAAAGACCTGCTGTTGGTTTGGAGCAACTCATTTACAGCTCCTGAGTGACAGGTGAGGAGTTTGCTCACAGAAACACAATGATGGTTTGGTTTTTTTTTTAACTTAGATTCAGATTCAGATTCAGATTCAGATTACTTTATTAATCCCGAGGGAAATTAAGGTGCAACAGTTGACACAGGGGGAATAAATGCACACACAAAAAATACTAATACCTAAGCTAAAAAACAAAACAACTAACTAAATAAAAATTGTATAAACAAAAATATAGTTAAATGAAATCTAAATGTATTGATAAATGAAGATAAATTTACAGTATTATTACAGTAATACGTAGGTATATACAATACACAACAATACGTATCGTGCAAATTGGCAGAATAATATATTAATAAATAACTCAACTGAAAAGTGTAAAGTGAAAAGTGAATTTGAAGAGTGATTTGCAGTGCGTTGACCAAAAAATAATAATAATAAGTACGTTGGCCTCAGGTCACTGAGTCTCCACTGTCCCTCTCACGACCCGAGGTAGATGAGTTAAAGAGTCTAATGGCCACAGGAAGAAAGGACTTCCTATGGCGTTCTGTGGTGCACCTGGGTGGAATGAGTCTGTTGCTAAAGGTGCTTCTATATGAGGTCAGCACCTGATGGAGAGGGTGAGAGTTGTTGTCAAGGATACTACGCAGCTTGCGCAGCATCCTTCTCTCAGACACCACCAACAAGGAGTCCAGCTGGACCCCCAGGACTGCGCCAGCCTTCCTGACAATCCTGCTGATCTTGTTGGCGTCTGCTGATCTCAACCTGCATCCCCAGCACACGACACCGGAGAAGATGGCACTGGCGACCACCGACTGGTAGAACACATTCAGCATCTTGTTGCAAACGTTGAAGGACCAGAGCCTCCGCAGGAAGTAGAGACGGCTCTGGCCCTTCTTGTAAACAGCCTCAGAGTTCTTGGCCCAGACCAGTTTATTGTCCAGATGAACACCCAGGTATTTATATTCCTGGACAACTTCAGCGGACACACCCTTGATGGAAATGGGTGTGGGTGTGGATTTCCTCCTGCGGAAGTCCACCACCATCTCCTTCGTCTTGTCAGTGTTGAGCTGCATGTGGTTCAGCTCACACCACTCAACGAAGGAGTCCACGACGCCCCTGTACTCCTCATCGTTTCCCTCGCTGACACAACCAACAACGCAGAGTCGTCCGAGAACTTCTGCAGATGGCAGGACACAGAGTTGTACTGGAAGTCTGAGGTGTAAAGGGTGAACAGGAATGGGGAAAGAACAGTTCCCTGTGGAGCACCAGTGCTGCTGACCACAGTGTCAGACACACAGTCCTGCAGTCTGACAAACTGTGGACGACCCGTCAAATAGTCAGTAATCCAGGACACCAGGGAAGAGTCCACCTTCATCGCCGTCAGCTTACTTCCCAGCAGGGCAGGCCGGATGGTGTTGAATGCACTGGAGAAGTCGAAAAACATGATTCTCACAGTGCTCCCGGGTCTGTCCAAGTGGGCGTAGGCACGATGAAGCAGGAAGATGATGGCGTCCTCCACACCCAGTTTCGGCTGGTAATTTGCATATGGAATATGCTAATAGTCAGCCAGCAGCAAGCGTTGTTTAAAAAATAAAAAAATAACATATTAATCAATCCTCTCAATGCTGCCTGGACAAAATGTAATTTGTGAGACAGGGCTACAAGCTAACACATTAAATAACATGAACAATGAAATGCCTTAAATACAACACCATCTAGAATCCATTATCCACTATCCATCCCTTTCATCCCTAAATATCCATCCTTCCCTAATTCTACCATCCATCCACCAATACTTCTTTCTATCTACACATAAAAGTTCATTGGTATTTCCTCTGAATCAATTACATTGTCAAAGGGCCCCCACAGCAATATCACTACCTCCATCCCTTCATCCATCCATCCCTTCATCCATTCATCCCTTCATCCATCCATCCATCCATCCATCAGTCATTGCATCCATGCAACCAGCAAAGCCCTACCTTCTCCGCAGACTGTGCCATGCCAAAGAAGATGGGTATGAAGGCCAGCCAGACGATGCAGGTGGTGTACATGGTGAAGCCGATGGGCTTGACCTCGTTAAAGTTCTCAGGCACACCGCGTGTCTTGATGGCGTAAATCGTACACGTCACCATCAGCAAGATGCTGTACCCCAGCGAACATATGATCTGTAGGTCCGTGATGTCGCATTTCAACACCCCCTGCGCCAGACTGGGATTGATGGTCTTCTGCTCGTCATAGTCTATGATGGTGTTGGGGGGGATCCACCCCGAACCAGATGAACACCCCCAGGAGCTGGGTGGAGATCAGGCTGGAGGTGATGGCCAGCTGGGATGTGGGGTTGATGAACCGGGGGGCGCTCACCGACTTCTTCCCCTGCTCAAAGATGCGGTAGATGCGGTTGGTCTTGGTTAGCAGCGCGGTGTAGCTGATGCACATTCCCAGGCCCAGGAAGATCCTCCGCATGGAGCACACGCCCACGTCCGGCTTGGCGATCATCAGGAAGGTGATGATGTAGCACAGGAAGATCCCCGTCAGCAGGACGTAGCTGAGCTCCCGGCCTGAGGCCCGCATGATGGGTGTGTCGTTGTGGCGCACAAACGTCGCCATGACGAACATGGTGGCGATGATGCCCAGCATGGCCAGGAAGACTGGGATGACGGCCCAGGGCGAGCACCACTCCAGCTTCACGATGGGGATGGGCTGCAGTTGGGGTTGGGCCGCTTGTTGTAGGAGCAGAGCTTGCAGGTGAACTCGTCGTGCTGGTACTGGTAGCCGTTGCAGGGCTCGCAGTGCCAGCAGCAGGGCATCCCCTTCACCACCTTCTTCCACTCGCCCGTGTTGCAGGGCAGGCTGCACACCGAGCTGGGGATCTGCAGCTCCCCTCTGGGCCACTGCATGTCTTCGATCTGGGTAGGGTACAACACATGTCATCTGTCAATTGAGCAGCATGTTATCTACAGTGAGTAACCATTTAGGAGGAGTGAGGGCATCAAGGCTGCCTACAGGTTAGGTTGCACACTTCTGGGATTGGACACATATCTAAACTCATATCTTCATTATATAAAATGATTTAATACACACAAAGTTTCATAATACAGCATCATATAAAATGATTGAATACACACATAGCGTCATAATGCAACATCAACTTTGAAGCTGGGTTTTGCACAAACAACTTGAATGTTATTTTGCAGTACACAACAGCACTGCTTCATCTCCAGTAGCGCGTTGACGCACTCGCTAATGTCACAGCATTATTGATTAGCAGCTTGACTGCTGCTTATATGTTATGAGCACACCATTATGGAAAGATGGAAAGATCAATATTAGAAAATTCCACAAGGGATCAGAACACTGTCTTGAGGTGATGTAAAAAACGACATTCAATCAAAATTATTGCTGGAGTGGAAAGGTTTTTTTTTGTGTTAAGCTTGTATCGACTTGGATTACTGTTGTATTAACTTGAAATACTGTTGAACTAAACTGCAGTACTATTACCAATGTGATGATATTTGAAGATACTAACTTCCCGCCGCGACCACGTCATTTTGGAAAAAAACTGTAGTGACTTGGAAAAGACAGTTCTAAAATGCTTCGTACAACATTTTTCATATAGCAACAACACTTCTGTCAGTCTCCCCTGTCCCTTGTGTGCCACCCAGAGTGTGAACTCCACATGTAATGACCTGGGACAGCTTGGGACCGGCAAGTGGAGGCAGCAGAGCACAGGCAACACAGAGCTTTAGTTTGGCTCCGGCAGATGACCTCTTTTTCACGCCGGAATACAAATCAGAGCCATTGTCACATCCACCCCTCCAACAACCCAACCCGGGCCCCCACCTGGATCCCTACGGTGCCAGGACAACACAGAAGAAGGAAAGGTGAACACATCTCCATCCAAACGGGTAGGTCCTGTCATTCTATTTTGGCTTTGTGCCTCCATGGACAGGACGGTGAAGAGAGACAGGAGAGTGGGTCGAAGAAGACAGAGAATGGCATAGCGCAGGGAACCGCAGGTGGGAATCGAACCAGGATCTCTACAAGGTGTGAGGCCTAGGTGGTTAGCACCCTAGGGGGTTGAGCACCCCCCCTGTGTATTTGATTTATATTCTCCCTCTTTCATCGGCATACAGAGCTGGCAGAGAACATCAGAGAGCATCTACCAGGGGGTGGTGGGGGTATAAAAGCGGACTGAGGAGCAACACTGCTGCATTAATGAGTCAGTTAATGGTCAGGAGAAGCGAGATTCAGGTGAAACCACAACAGGACATGGGATGCTGACAGTGCACAGCAGGGGTGAGACACCCATGGCTCTAGAGCTATACTTGGCTCTTGAAGTGATTGCATATGGCTGACCAACAATGCTGACAATATACTGGATTACTAAAATGAAATAAATATATTGTGTTAATGTCTGAGATACAAAGCAAGAATATAGTATTGGATAAAGGCACAAAGCTAGGGAAATTATGGTATTATAATATCATAATCCACAATCACAGCAGATAATTAAATGTCAGAAAATGTCTCTTTCCAGCCTAAAGGGTCATGGTTGAATGACAATTATGTGAACTCTTCTTTGGCTCTTCTACCTAATTTAAAGTCATCTTTTTTTTATGGACCTGCCATCTGAAAATGTCCCAACCTCTGGCATACAGCCTCAAGAACCATCAATCATAATGCAGCAAGAGAGATGATTCAGGAGGGACCGCGTGTACCTAGCGCCTCAACTGTATTGAGTGAAAATGTCCGAAGAACCATACGGTGTGTCCATGCTAGAACAGACTGGACCATTCAACGTCTGAAGGTGTGACTCTGCACCAGGGGTGCATTGAGAAGGACAGCGCTAAGAAACCAAGAACAGTCTCATATAGAGAGTAGAATCTGCAGGTGGAACCATATAGACGGAGAAACAGGAGTGGGAGGTGTGGTGGTCCCAATGAAAATATTAAAAGCTTGAGATATATCTAGAGCCGAAGCAGAAGGAGCGCTTACGTCATGTAGAAGTCAGGAGACACATACATGTGTCACTATGTTCTTTTATTTATAAATTAAAAATAAAATGTGTCTTTGTTCTATGATATGCTGGGTCGTGTTTTAGTTTGTTGGATTAAATGATACATGTGAAGGCTGGACATTATTGCTACAGCAATGATAACCTAGCCTAAGTGCAACTCGCTACAAAGCCACTGACTTCCCCTGCACTTTACTGCTATAAAATGTATATAAAAACAATACCACATCTCTTTAAGATAAATGAGTCAGCTCCCGTAGTTCACCTTAAAGAGCCAGCCCTTAGAGCCTCGTTCACCGAAAACCCATCACTACCTGCTTCCTCGTATGAGCCAAAGCTCAACCAATCCCAAACTGGATGCTGATGCACATGAGATGCAAAACTGCCAGAGGCAACAGCGGCTCTTACGCATCTGTTTAAAATAACAAGAACCCCCCTCTCTGCCTTATCCTTCATGCCGGGCCGGCAACTCGTGAGGAGGTGTTAGAGGCAGGCGAGGATGTGGACGGGGACCACATCGCCGGGGCTTCAATCTGTGTCAAGTCAACATGCTGCTTCCGTGGGCCCCGGCGTTTAGAGCGCCATGTCCCAGTCCCCCGCCTGCCTGGACGACTGCACTGTACTGATCAGCTATCTCCTGGTTGGAAATGGCTTGACAAATCAGCCCCTTCACCTGGTGACATAGGTGGCCCATTGGCCTTTCTTTTTTAACGGATAAACCCGCATGTTGTGATCTCAGACCCGATCCTGTACACACCGGGCTCGGCGAGGAAGACTAGAGCAGGAATCTGGTGTCACACGTGGACTTTTACTTTGACCTCTCGGATGCGTGGCGTCTTTACTGATAAGAGAGGAAGGAGAATCCAGATGGACGTTGGACATGGAGGAGTGTACAGCAACCCGACAAGACAAAAAAAGACTTAATAATGTTAAGTATTAATAATAATTAATAATGTTGTTAATCTGAGGCTAACTTGAACATCAATTAACAGGAACAAGCGCGTTGTTCGGATTTTAATGTCGATGTGTATGCTTCGCTGTGCGATGTCTAACGTAATTAAAACACGCCGCCTCTGATAATGGCTTTCATGCATTTCGCCCGGCAAATACACTTAGCTGTAATTAAACTTGATTAAATTCAACTTTTGGAAAAGGTATTATTCGGCAAATGGAAGCAAGACGAGGCTGACTGCAGTGCAACAGTGGGACACAGCTATGCAAGTCAAGTCAAGTCAAGTTTATTGTCACTTCACAGTTTACACAAGTATAAAGCAGTGATGTGAAAATCTTATGTGCAATACCCGACGACAGACAGCTAAAAATAGAATAAAAAGCATTTGCTGACAATCGAGGTGAGGGCTACAGGTCTATAGTCATTCAGGCATGTCACCTTGGGTTATTTAGGGACAGGCACGATGGTGGACATCTTGAAGACCGCGGGGACAACCTGGGACAAGCCTGGGACAGGGAGAGGTTGAAGATGTCTGCACAGACTCCTGCCAACTGGTCTGCGCATGCTCTGAGGACGCGGTCGTCGGGGCCTGCCGCCTTACGGATGTTCAGCCGCTTGAAGGTGCGGCGTACATCAGCCTCCGAGATGTTCAGCAGGCTGGTCTCCTCAGGCGGCGCTGGCTTCGGCGGGCTGCCGTTTTCGTCGAACCGAGCAAAAAAAGTATTTAGCTCTCCTGGGAGGGAGGTAGAGGAGTTCTCTACACAACTGGTTCTCCCTCTGAAGTTTGTTATCATCTGCAGCCCCTGCCACATACCCCTCGCATCGTGGTTCTTGAATTAATTTTCCACTCGGTCCTTATACTCCCGCTTGGCAGTGACGATGGTCTCGTATATTCCTCCGTATTCCCGGAGCCAATGGCAGCGTTACGTGCGTGTAGGGCAGCACGAACATCGCCGTTAATCCACGGTTTCTGGTTGGGGTATATCCGAACCGACTTGGTCGGAACAACGTCATCTATGCACTTCTTTATGAACCCGGTAACCGACGACGCGTACTCATTGATGTTATTGTCCGAGGCAACGCGGAACATGTGCCAGTCAGCGCGACCTCCCTCACAGCGATCGGTTGCTGCTTCAGTCTCTGCCTATAGGCGGGGAGTAGCTGGATAGAGCGGTGGTCTGATTTGCCGAACGGTGGGCAGAGGAGGGCCTTGTAGCCATCACGGAAGGGGGTGTAGCAGTGGTCGAGGATCCGCTCGCCCAGTGTGTTGCTCGTTATGTGTTGGTAGAACTTCGGGAGAACCTTCTTCAGGTTCGCCTTGTTGAAGTCCCCCGCCACGATGAGAGCAGCCTCGGGGTGTGCCGACTCCTGTTCGCTGATAGCCCCATACAGTTCCTTCAGCGCTGTGTCCGTGTTGGCTTGTGGGGGAATGTAAACAGCGGTCACGGTTACCGCTGTAAACTCCCGAGGTAGCCAGTATGGACGGCACATAAGCATCAGGTACTCCAGGTCCGGGGAACAGAAAGACTTGAGGGGATGTACATGACTTTGGTTGTACCAAGATCTGTTTATCATGAGACATACTCCCCCTCCGCGATCTTTACTGGAGAGAGCCTTTGTTCTGTCCGCCCGGTGGACGGAAAATCCCGTCGGCTCGATAGCTGCGTTGGTAACCATCCGTGTCTCCGTAAGGCAGATGATACAATTGTCCTTAGTTTCCCAGTGGAATTGAATACGAGCCTGTAGCTCGCTTAACTTATTGTCCAGAGACTGTACATTAGCCAGTAGAATGGTGGGTAGTGGGGGGCGATCGGATCGACATCTCAGCCTGACTAGCACGCCGGCTTGCTTCCCTCACTTCTTCCTGCGACGCTTGCGTGTAATCGTGCCCAAGATGGTCCGAGATAATCCAGCTGTGACTTCGGGCGGGACGTCCGAGTCGAAAGAATGAAAAAACTCTGGTAGGCGGCGAGCGACTGTCGATCTGATCTCCAGAAGTGTGCAAAAGTTATAAATGAACGTGCAGCTAACTTCCTGAACTAAAATAGTTGCGATAAAATGAATAAATAACAAAAAACTGCATTGTCGTACGGGAGCTCACGACACGGCAGCCATCTCGTACGGTGCCATACTCCAACACACACGGATATACAAACACAGCCTCAAACTATGTCACACACACACACATACACACACACATATACAAACACAGCCTCAACTCAACTAAATCAACAAACACAGCCTCAAACTATGTCACACACACACACACACACACACACACACACACACACACACACACACACACACACACACACACACACACACTCGCACACACACACACACACAAACAAGTAAACTCAGACAAAATCTCTCACACCCATGCACAAAATAAACTAACACGCAAATATACAAAAACACACACACACACACACACACACAAATTAACACAGATGCAACAATCACACCAACTAATTTGGCCCTTTTAATTTGGAACACGCCTCAAACAGGTCCTCCGCGGCCTCTGAGTCATCTTAAACATCACCAGAATGTTTTTTTTTAATACAATAAATGACTCAACCTCGACCTTCTGGTTCCCAAGTCCTCAAGTCCCAACAAACTGAGCTATCCTGCCTGTCTCTTTGTTAGGGCAAGCACAGACGCACAGCAAATATTGGACATCACATTTTTCATTCAAGTGTGGAGGATACTTTGTGCGTGCGCTAATCGTGAAGTTGTCTGGTAAAATAACCATTGGAAGCTATCAGGGCGGTGGTTCCAGAGTCCGTCTGGATGAATCAAATGGGAGTGAAATACGGGAGCAACCAGACCGTTAAGTACGCAGTGAGCCCAACACTCAGACTCAGAATAGTAGAGGAGATGGATTCCATAAGTTGGTCACGCGGGGAGCTCCATGTGTCCGGAAGGAGGTGAGGCATACGTGAGATGAACAAACCACCATTGGGAATGGAAAACAAGTGTTGAGAAGTATTATGTATTATTAAGTATTATTATTGTTTTATAGTATCTAGCCCAGGATAGTGGGAAGTGGTTAGGTTGTTCTGCTGGTGACTCCAAGCATAAAGACTCTGGGTTTGAACTCCAATGTCCGCAGTCAGGTAATCAGGTATCCTTGAGCAAAATAGTGTGTCCTGGCTGCCGTTTAATGGCCATGTACCTTAAAAAAAAATTCCTGTCTCTTTGGATAAAAGTGTCTGCCAGATGAGGAAACAGTAATGGCCAATTGTGATGGTAGCAAAAGATTAGCAACAGGAAATCGCATAAATTCCCTTTGACAATTGTTCCAATTAAAGGGTTGTTTTGGAAAAAGTCAGGCTCAAACGGATTACCAGATTCCTCATATATATTAACATTTTAAGAATTATGGAAAAAATGTAGAAAAGGCAATTTAAGTAAAGCCTTTCATGGTAATCTCAGGAGGGAATACGTTTCTTTAAGCTTTTCGTGTCAGAGGTGTTCGCTCCTTTCCACTTGATTTGCTCAAATGTGGCAATACATTAGTTCTATGCTTGAACAAATTCAGTGTTTGTGATTAAAGATTATTGAGAGTTGAAGGATTTGCTGCCTCCTCCCAGTGTGCAGGTGTTGGATAAATCAGTATTCAAGCCTTTTAAACTCTAAG
This sequence comes from Muraenolepis orangiensis, assembly GCA_027704905.1. Classification (NCBI taxonomy): domain Eukaryota; kingdom Metazoa; phylum Chordata; class Actinopteri; order Gadiformes; family Muraenolepididae; genus Muraenolepis; species Muraenolepis orangiensis. Next base: position 30,480,694 of record CM051002.1, on the reverse strand, counting down.
CCTTCTTTGAATGAGATCAGAAATCAGTGAGGAAAACAAACCAAATTTGAATAATCACATTCCTTTCTCACCCCTAATAGACCACGTCTCCAAGCCTGCCAGACAAACGACTGCACCAACGTCTTCCAGATTCCTGGTAAAGACCAACAGTGAAACACTGGCACCTCTATGTTTCCGACGGCCTTTACTTAAACTCCCGGAGTTTGGCTCATGGTTTTGGGGATTGCAATCATGACTAAGGAGCAGCAACCCCACCCCATCCGCCCCCTAGAGGAAGTGGAGGCATTCACTTACCTAGGAAGTGTGATGGACACCACAGAAGGGACAGATGCGGACATATAGAGCAGGATCAACAAGGCCAGGGTTATGTTTAACATCCTCAGGAAGATCTGGAGCTCCAAAACCATCTCAATAAACACCAAACTACGCATATTCAACTCATATTCATGCTGTATGGATCAGAAACATGTCAAACAACAAAACAAACAACAACCAGACTGCAAACATTCATTAACAACTGCCTTAGGAGGATCCCGAACATCTGGTGGAGGGACAAAGTCAGGAATGTGGACCTGTGGGAGAGAACTGGACAGGATCCCATTGACCTACAGATCCTAAAAAGAAAGTGGAGCTGGATAGGACACACTCTCAGGAAATCATCCAACAACATCACACGACAAGCCCTAAAGTGGAACCCACAAGGTGGGAACCCACAAGGAAAAATAGGTCACCCCAAAAACAGTTGGAGGAGGGATGTCCAGGCAGAGATGTCTTTGAGTGGGCAAAACTGGGGGGACCTTGAAAAACTTGCCCCCAACCGAGTGAGATGGAAGACATTTGTCAATGGTCTATGCTCCCTGGAGGAGCCAAGGGCTTAACTAACTAACTAATCATGACTAACGTAATTGACCACTCACTCTACAAGGAAGCCAAGCTATGTCAGCCAACCCAACTCACAACATCAGGTATTGGGAAGGCTAGATTTTGGAACGGCGTGAGAAATTGGGATGATGAGAATGAGGATTTCCCAATGGCGAGGTCTTCATCCCTGTCGTAGCACAGGAGTTGTTGACCTCTGAGTGATTAATTCACACACACACACACCACCCACACACACACACACCACACACACACACACAGCCTGTTTTCATGACTTACGGGGTCTGCGTGGTCATTGAAGAAGAGGCTTTAGCCCATTTGAGGAGCATCAGTGTCCTCTCCAAATCACTTCAGCTCAGCGGTAAGGCAGCTGGATGGCAGGGCGAGTGCTCTCAGAGAGATCAAGGTTCATAGTAGTTTAGACCTAATGAGGACCCGGACCTCTCTCTCTCTGTTATTTTTCCCCTCTCTGCGTGGCTTTCAGACATAAAAGTAGCTGCCGAGTGATCAAGCGAGAGGGATAGAGATTTCAGAGGTTTCAGGTTTCAGAGAGCTGTACGGGAGAATATTGGAGCTACTAACGCTAGCTAGGCCCATAGTCAGGAATCATCTTGACGTACATTCCAGCAGGGGGTCGGTTTTATTTGAACCCAAACAACAACAAAATGGCTGAAATAAGCTGCTCGGGGGGACAAGATAAAACTGATTGTTAGCGACAGGATGAGGACAGAACAGCAGAGAGATTGTTCAGACCAAACGGAATACACACATCTTAAGTAAATGCTCATTGGAAATTAGCTTCTTGACAAATGGTTTGATGTAACATAATGAATATTATAATGCTTGTTTTAGAGCATGTGTATGTGTGTGTGTGTCTTTGTATCTACATATTAGTGAGTGTGTGTGTGTGTGTGTGTGTGTATGTGTGTTTAAGTGTGTGTGTGTGTGTGTGTGTGTGTGTGTGTGTGTGTGTGTGTGTGTGTTTATTATTTTATTTTATATGGAATGACGGGTGAATGCGGCGCATAGACACGGGGAGAGTCAGTCTGATCGTGCATGGATTGATGATTTTGGAAATGGGGAAAGGACCGATGAACCTAGGCGCTAATTTTCAGAGGTCACCTTGAGGGGAATGTGCCTGGTGGACAACATCACCCTCTGACCTGGCTGGTAGCACGGAGCAGCTGTGCGGCGACGGTCAGCCTGCGCCTTATAACGCAGAGACGACTGCCATAGCACCCTCCTGGCTCTGATCCAGGTCCTCCGACAGCGCTGAATGAACCACTGGGCTGAGGATACTGCCACCTCTTCCTCATCCTCTTCACTGGAACGGTGACAGTCCTGTAGCGGAGGAGGGCAGGGAATTGTGGGTGTACTCCACCCATGGTAACCCATCCTTGACCAGGCGGTAGCAGACGGTAGCAGATGACATGCAGCGCAAGGCCACCTCCAGCTTCTGGTTCGTCCTCTCTGTCTGGCCGTTGGTCTGGGGGTGATATCCGGAGGACAGACTGGAGGTTGCTCCCAACAGCTTACAAAACGCCAAAACCGAGCAGAAAACTGTGGTCCCCTGTCAGAAACAATGTCAGTTGGCAGACCGTGAATCCTGAACACATGAGTGATCATCAGATCAGCCGTCTCCTTAGCTGAGGGTAATTTAGGCAGCGCTTTGGAAAAACGATCGACTATGGTTAGGATGCCGGTGTTGCCATCCGAGGGGGGGGGGGGGGGGAGACCAGTGACAAAATCGATCGCCAAATGAGACCAAGGTCGTCGGGGAATCGGTAGTGGTCTGAGGAGCCCAGCCAGGGATCGATTGCTCACCTTATTCCGTGAGCAGACGGGACACGCAGCGACATAAGCCTTCACGTCATCACTTAACGTAGACCACCAGAAATGCTGTTTAACAAGATGATGTCCGTGACACGCCCGGATGACAGGCCAGCCTTGAATTATGTCCCCAGTCCAAGACATCAGCTCGAGATGTTGGGGGAACAAAGAGTCGACCTGGGGGCACGTCACTTGGTCCTGGTTCACAAGCCAGCGCCTCTTGGACAGTCCTCTCAATCTCCAGTGAGGCGGCTCCCACCAAGCAGCGAACAGGCAGGATCATCTTGGTGGTGTCCGGGTCATCTATCGGGGAAAAAACTTGGGAGAGTGCATCAGGCTTAGTGTTCTTATAACCAGGGCGATAAGATAATGAAAAATTAAAACGAGAGAAAAATAGTGCCCATCTGGCTTGACGAGAGTTTAACCTCTTAGCAGATTTGATGTAATCCAAATGATGATGATCCATCCAGACTAAAAAAGGAATGTTGGTCCCCTCCAACCAATGCCTCCATTCTGCAAACGCAAATTTTATCGCCAGCAGTTCCCGGTTCCCGACGTCGTAATTCCTCTCAGTAGGTGTCAACCGATGAGAAAAATACGCGCACAGGTGCAACTTGTTGTCCGCTGGTGATGATAGTCAGGACAGGTGCGGATGTGAAGCGTGACTTGAGCACCTTGAACGCCTCCTCAGCCAGTCTGTTCCAGGCGAACGGCTGCTTGACAGATGTGAGGGCAGTAAGGGGAGCGGCCACTGAGCTATAATTTCTGATGAAACGGCAATAGAAATTAGCAAAACCCAAAAAACTTTACAGTTCCCGTCTGGAGGTGGGGATTTTGTCGTCTCCATGCTCACAAAGAGAACAAAAATATTTCCTGACCTGCAATCCTTCCAAACATGTCTCTCTTTCTCTCACTGTCTGCTCTCATCGTGGGTTGCTATTGATTTGTAAAGATTCTAAGATCATTTTTGGTATGATGAAAGTGATGCATCACATGAAACTCTTTTCCTCTTTTGATCTCATTTACATAAATACAGTCAATACACTAAACAAAAGTTATGTGTGTGTGTGTGTGTGTGTGTGTGTGTGTGTGCGTGCGTGTGTGTGTGTGTGTGTGTGTGTGTGTGTGTGTGTGTGTGTGTGTGTGTGTGTGTGTGTGTGTGTGTGTGTGTGTGTGTGTGTGTGCACCCTTCCTTTGTGCACACATGCATGCTCCTCTTCTCTCCACAGAACTCATGAACACAACATTGGGTTCTGAAGCGTCTGCTAAATGCCACTCTCTTTCCACCTCTGCTTCCTCTGCCACATGGATCACTGTCAAACAGACTAGGGAGTACAGCCATCTACTCCTCTACTCCTCCTCTTCAGTCAATTACACTACACCAGGACCAGGACCACACACGGCGGGAGAGGAGGTCACTCCCTGTGTCCTCCCGACCCCTTCCACTCCTTGTCATTTCCTTGGTGTGGTTTGTGTATCGTTTGTCACTCATTCGGTTCACCTGTGTTCCATGTATTTAAATTCCCTCTAGTTTTTGTTCTGCCCTGTCGCCTTCTTTGGTTTGTCACAGGTTTGTTTCTGTTTCTGCCTGTTTTCCGTGAAGGAAAAAGCTTCCTTTTGCACCTACCCCTACAGCGTCTGTATTTGGGTTTCAGCTCCACGCACAAGCCGTGACAACCTGACCCTGGCCTCCCCCTCCTCCCTATCCCTCCTTATCTCCCTATAATCACTGCCCCTCTCCTGCCACCCCCTCCAGATCCTCCTCTCCTCTCAGCTCTACGTCGATGGTACTACAGGGGAAGATACAAACTCAAACTTATACGTCTCTCTCTCTCTCTCTCTCTCTCTCTCTCTCTCTCTCTCTCTCTCTCTCTCTCTCTCTCTCTCTCTCTCTCTCTCTCTCTCTCTCTCTCTCTCTCTCTGGCTTGGCGTGTCTTCTGTTGTAAATGTTTCTGTGGGTCTCTGTTCCCTACTTCATTGCTGTGGTGATGTCTCGTCCACATGATCGTTAAATGAGACAGTTAAAGACCTCCTTTATGTAGAGACTGTGACTGTGAGATCCTTCACACACACACACACACACACACACACACACACACACACACACACACACACACACGTGTCAGCCCTTTCCAGTCAGCTCACAGGAGTCCTGGGAGACTGACAGCCCAGCATGAGGCTCCCAACCAGCGCTCTCTCTCTCTCTCTCTCTCTCTCTCTCTCTCTCTCTCTCTCTCTCTCTCTCTCTCTCTCTCTCTCTCTCTCTCTCTCTCTCTCTCTCTCTCTCTCAGGTTGAGGCTATTACGGCCTGCATATATACACAAGCCCAAACGAGAGCATCACGCACAATCAATTTGGCTCTCCGCAAGAGACCGGCCCCGGCCCGCTCATACACAAGACGTCGGGCTTAGGGCGGGGAAATAAATTACAAGTGATAAATTGAATTAATCTGGAGTCAGGCTAGGAGAGGAGAGGAGAGGAGAGGAGAGGAGAGGAGAGGAGAGGAGAGGGGGAGTAGAGGAGAGGATAAGGAGAGGAGAGGAGAGGAGAGGAGAGGAGAGGAGAGGAGAGGAGAGGAGAGGAGAGGAGAGGAGAGGAGAGGAGAGGAGAGGAGAGGAGAGGAGAGGAGAGGAGAGGAGAGGAGAAGGGGTTTGTGAATGAGAGAGGATTAGTGGTCTCCGTTGGGAGGAATGCCAAAATATCTTTCCGCATTGTCACTGCACACAGCGGCACTTTGAGTCACTTAGACACCTGATACTTATGGATAAAGGTCAATATTGTCTAGTTTCAATAACAGCATATACTGTCAACAATTGTCAACAATGTTTACATTCATTTTTGTACTACTCATATTGTGTCTATAGAAATGTTTTTTAGAGTGGACCGCTAGCCAATCGCCTGTCTCGGTTCACCTAGCGCCAGGGCAACCAAACAGAGAGCACCAGAGATCACATTTGAATTTTAAACGGCGCTCCGAAGTATCCGCCTCAGTGAGTGTTGAATATGTGATTAATTATGGTGATGATGATGATGAATAAATAAATAACGAGTGACTGAGTTTTCTGTTTCATGTTTTGATACTTAAGAAGCAGGGAATCCGTCTGCTGCGGTGAGCACCGGTGAGCTTTCACGGAAGATGAAGGCATTTATATTATTTTTGGTTTGTTTTTATTTCTGTTTTGATTTGTGTTTATAACTTCCCTCGATGTCTATAAGTATGGGTTGGGGTTTATTTATTCGCCGCGTCATCTTCTCCGCCGTCTTCTTTCGGATCGTTGTTTTTATACGACGATAACAACTACCTCCGACAAAACAACGTGTGGGTGTCTCTCTGACGCGAGCGGTTCCCTGTGTGTTTATTAGGGATGAACTCCATCTGTGTGCATGTGTGCACGCTTCCCCGCTTAATGATGAGTTGCTGCGCCCTAAGAGAATGGAGGGGCTCCGTCGATGCAGCTACCCAGGGTGGATTACTGCCACATAAACTGTGACACAGAGCCATTAGGCCAAGCCCAGGTCTGATTGATGCATTAAGCTGTCACCAAAGCCCTGTAGACACAATCCAGAGGCCCAAAGCAGGACCCAGAGGGATGGGATGGGGGGTGGGGGGAAGTGTGGGGGGGGAGGGGGGAGGGTTGCAAATACAAATATAAAATGAAGAGGGAATTGTGATTGAAGAGTGCTTCTCTTCCCGCCCCTGATTTTACAATCCTGAGTTATGATTCCACAGAAGTGTCTCTCTCGTTTCTTCTCTCTCACACACACACACACACACACACACACACACACACACACACACACACACACGCACATACACACACACACACACACACACACACATGCACACAAACACACACATGCACGCAAGCACGCACAAACGCATGCACGCACGCACACGCACGCACACACACACACACACGCACGCACACATGCACGCACGCACGCACGCACACACACACACACACACACGCACACACACGCACACACACTTTTTTATTAAACAAAAACAAAAAATACCTGTCTGAATGCCATGAGTTCTTTCAAATTCTTACATCATAGTTTCTTCCCTGCCAAAAAAAAAATGATTCTCTTTCCGCCCTCCGTTAGATTCCACACACTAGACACATGACGATGGCCGGACCGTACGTGTCACGTTGTCATATTAGGACAACGGACCAACACTAGATAACGATCCAGACACCACCCCGAGGGGGACCGCAGACGCTTTCTCCATCCCTCGTCCACACCTGGTTTTCTTCTCTCCCCTCCTCCTCTTCCTTGTATCCCTCCTACACCCTTGTTTCCTCCTCCCGCTACCTTCTCTGCCACAAATCCTCCACCTCCTCCCTGGCAACTCTTCATCGTCCGCCCCTCTTTCCACCCCACACCTTATTTTCCTCCTCCCCCTTCCCCCAACAACTCCTCCTCCTCCTCACTCTCCTCCATCTCCATCTCCTCCTTCTCCTCCTCATTCTCCTCAACCTCAACCTCCTTCCTGCTCCTCCTCCACGACCAACAATCCGGGTAAAAGGGTGGCAGCAGAGCATCAGAGGGCGATTCATGTATATACATTTACCTATTATTATGCTGCTCACATCACATTTCTAACTGTCTTTTAACCTGTAAATTTTAACTGTAAATTATATTATATTACCATGCACTTTACTGCAACATTTGCACTCTGGTTAGATGGTCAATTATTTTCGCTGTACTGTACTTGTGCTGTGCAATGACAATAAATTTGAATAAAAATCCAAATCTAAATCTAAATCCTGGAGGCTTCTGCACAGTAATTGCCTGCGACAATCGCCACTGAGAGCGTAGCAGTGCGCATCTCAGTGAATTAGGTTACCTCTGACTGGCACACTGCTGAACATGCGGTACGTCACGGTAACAACATCTGCCTCCTCCATCCGCTGTCCACCCCCCTTTCTCACAGAAAGTACACACCGAGGAATTAGAAGGACCGCGACAGGCAAGCGGTAATGGAGGGAGCCCTAATAGCACGGGGCACTGCCACATCTGGCGTACCGCAAGGGGTGTTGAGGTGAATCATTTAGTGGCGAGGGAGCAGGCGGTGACGCCGACTACCGCCACCGCTACGGTATTATAGTGATACCATCGTTTGACTTTTTTGACTTTCTTTCCTGTTGTGTGTGAACAAGTAATTAATTCCGTTTTTTTTTTTTTATGTGTGTGAATTCCAGTGATGAGCCTGGCTCAATTAGAGCTGTAGTAGGCTGAAAGGACTGGCTTAAAATATCGGTTTTTTGAAGTACACAGAGGACCCTCGACTTGTCATAATAATTTCCATGCACATGTGACATAAAACGTTGGCCTTGCCTTGGCCTATATTATATATTCAACCATTTTTCCCTTTCCTAGGCATTGTTCTAGAGAATTCCCCAGTATAGCGATGTTTCTCATGACATCACAGCCAAAGTTATGTGGTGTTTTTATGTGTTCCGGTTGGCAAAAAGCAACGAGTGACCTTGTAACCTTGTAACCTAACAAACCTAACAATTGTCATCAACTGTTTCAAAAGGGTTCTAGTGTACGTTTCCTGAGGATTCCAGAACAAGAAGCAAAGGGAGAAGCCTGGATTAATGCAATTCATAGAAAGAACTGGGAGCCTTCGGGCAGTCGAGACTCTGCGGTGTACACATTGTCCATATGCAACAATACAAGTAGGACAATGAAATGCTTACTCCTTATTCCCTCCCACAGTTTTAGAAGTAATAGTACATTTACATTTACATTATATAGTACTTTTCTAAAACACTAAAGGCCTACTATAAAGATACTGTACACAATAAAAAATAACAGTGACTAATAAGTGACTGATGGATGACATGTACGTCTTCCTGTCAGGTCAGTATTTATTGGGTATTTATTGGGTAACGATTATGTTAAGTTCATAAACTTTTGATGACAGTTTTCTTCATTTAATGTTTTGGTACAACTTATCTCAGTTATTGGAATTGAAACCGTTCGAAAACTCATAATAAAATACATTTAGCATGAAATAACGGTTAAATTACGGTTTAACCACTGAGGAACAACTGATAAGCTTCCAGTGATCTGAAATTCCTTGAGAGAATCCTTTGTGTCCATCTCTCAGGTGGAAATATCACAAAGCTCAAATCTGGCCAAAGATTGGGATTATTTGGCCATCCTTTTAATGCGTACGGGTCTGGAAGTGAAGCCGAACCTTTATCATATGTTAGTTTAGTAGAATATCTAGAACTACCGACTTGATTGAGTATTTTTACGTATTCAGAGACAAGAAAATCACATTTTTTAGTCAAGCACACCATACTTTTTATGTAAAAGATACCAATAGCAAGGACCTTTTGCCAAACGTAAAACTGGGCATGCATGGAAATGACATCATTGTTGGTAAACAAGAAACATCGCTATTGCATGACTGTACAATATTGCGTTGTGTTAAATCTGCATTAACACAAGACTCACATCCACATTTAAAGCTGCAATAACAAAAAACTCACATACACATTCAAAGCTGCTACAAAAACCTCACGTCCAAATTTAAAGGTACACTAACACAAACCAATATTAATATATTGTAAGATGCTCCTTCTGATTAATAGCTGTCTTATTAGGTATGATGTTTTATATCTTAATCTTAAACTTTTCATTGATCTTCGCTGGGGCAGATTTTGTATGACAGCAGCGATTTATATAAAGGGGAAGGTTTCTTATGCAAAATATATGGCGTAATAGCCTTGTTTGAAGTCAAGACTGCTACACCCGGTCAATACCAGGGAGAGGTACACACACAAACACACACACTCACCAGCCAACGCTGTCATATTTAGTCAGAGGCGGAAAAACTTTGCAGGGTAATGTTATGAATAATTCTTGAAATAAACATTAGTCAAAACTCAGCTTATTTTGGTTGCTTTGAGGAAAACGGGGGCAGTGACAAATACTGATTTTATAATGCTGGGAGGAAAATTCCACATAGCGTCGCAGTCCAGCATAAAGTGTCTCAACAAAAAAGTGTTTCCCACTCTCATATACCCACTAACAGAATCCTCCAAAAAACAAATCACTCAAAATAGTAGATTTGACAGGAATGGATTTTTCCTTTTTAACCATCCAACCCCAGCTGTCCTTGCCCACCCACATGTCTCCCTGAACCCCATGCTTGTCTTAAACTTACCGCTAGCATAACTTTGTCCCAGCCCTTATAATGAATGATGCTTGTACGCCGATTTCAAGGACAAGCAACATTTTTAAGCACACTTAAAATGTTCCTTTTTGCATGATAAGATTAGCGTTTACACTCAACATAATGAATACATCGACTAAATGCGTCACATTCTTGCGAATACAAACTGCAATGGTTGGATTACTTTATTGGGTCTTGCAGCTCAAATGCTGTGTGTGTTTGTTATTTGTGTATTTGTGTATCTGTGTATTTGTTGGTTGTCTGACTGTGGTGCAGGCAGATTGTTCATTACCTATAGCATTTGGGAACTTGTCAACACATTCACTGTGATAATAAAAAGAGTTAGCAAGAAGCGTTTAAGGTTTCACATGCTTTCATAGGTAGGCTAGGTGGTTGGTGGATATGTGTTTAGGTACGCAGGGAGCGATGTAGGCTGGTAGATAAGGAGTTTGTTGATAGGTAGGTGTTTAGGTAGGTAGATTAGTAGTCGGATAGGTTGGTTGGTAGGTAGGTAGATGGTTGGTAGGGAGGGAGGTAGCTAGCTAGGCAGGAAGCTCAGTGGTAGGTTGGTAGGAATGTTAAGGCAGAGCTGCCAAGTCTCACCCTTTGAGAGTGAGAGTCACGCAATTTAACCTCTTCACACGCCTCACGCCACACTTGCCATTTCACACGCTTTTTCCCCCTTTCACTACTTTATAATTATTTTTTTATTTAATTATATATTTCCATTACTTGTTGCTTGAGGCTTGCCATAGTTCGAGTCAGGGACAGGGTGAGCCCGCCCTATTCTGCCCCCGATTGGCTGACCGAGATATGTGATAACCAATCATCAGCCCTCGAGGCTAAATCTAACCAACCCAACGAAAGGCACCATGTATACAAACCAATCAGAGGCAGCTTAGGGCGGGTCATTGCGTCTCTATCCTATGAAGAACAACCTGAACCTATGAGAACAACACTTATGGTGGAGAAATCGAAAAGTAAACGTGAAACGTCTGTCAGCGCCTCAATAATGCCGTGACTGAAATTTTTACAAACACATTATTTTTACAAATATTTTTATTTTGATTAAGTCAACGGTGGGTCTGACTACGTGAGACTTAACGTTACACAGGCTGCTGGTGAGCAGTGTGGCAGGTTGCTGCAGTGGGTTTAACAACAAACAACCGTGACTAATAGCAGTGTTAGTTAAGTCATCACGGTATGTGCTCGGTATGAGCAGATTTGGGAGGCTCTCTTGTATTGCCAAGTTGGTGTTGGTACTTCCACATACAAATGCTGATGCTGAACGAGTGTTCTCTGTGGTGGGACTGAACAAAACCAAAACCCGAAACAGTTTGGCTCTTGATGGAACTCTATCATCCATCATGACTGTGGAGATGGCAAACCTTGAGCCACAGTGTTTCAAATGGGAGCCCCCGCCCTACAACACCTACAACATGAGACATGTCATGTAAACCAAAACACAAACAAAGACATGCACTTTATTTTTTTATAATATATATTATATATATATATTATTCTGGTTCTAATTTTGTTACACTTAAAAAAAAAATGCACTAAAGGAAAAGGCTGCTATTGTTTCTTAAAAGGCTGCTGTGTTTTCTTTATATTGACATTTTATAAATAAATGTATTTTATTTGTCAAACTTTCTTGTTACGAAGGGACACCACCAGCGATGGTGTGTGTGTACGTGTGGAGCTCCATCTGGCCAGGGGTTGATGATGACCACCATGGTGATTCCGAGAGAGGGTTAGGCTTATCTGACACTTACGTTTGATTGTCAAAACTACGCAACATTTGGATTGGGGACCATTTGCAACAGCGTCACCCATGGAAGAAGGCAACGGGAAACAACTAGGTAATCAATGGCAATAATAAAAGGAAACCTCACAATATTTTTCTGTAGCCTATTCACATTTGTGAATCCATATTTTGCAATTTGAATAACGAATACTGGACATTGTATGTTTTAAGCTTTACGATACCCTGCAAGATTTCGCTGCTTCCAGGGGATCTCAGGTGTCTCAGACCCCGCCGAGACCCCCTGAATTTCAGAACCTGGTCATTATTTTATGTGGTGATGGTTCCCGGTTCTTACGTTGAGGTGCAGGTTCTCCGTCCACTGTCCGATGACCCGGTACCCTGGTCCGGTGGTGTTGTTCCACTGGTACTGGAAGAGGTCGTATCTCCCCGGGGCGTCACCGTTACGGTTAAACGTTACAGACGTACCGGCACTTCCTGTTGATAGACAGCACAATCAACCAATCAACCAATCAGAGGTGAATTCAATGTCCTACACTCATAAAAAACCAATCAATATGCCTTAAGGAACACCGATAAACCTCTGGGGACAAGCAAGTAAGAAAACACAGCTTACAAGTTAAGTTTATTGAGGAGAAATATAACGGATAATGGATTACTTATTTGATGACACGGGCATAAAGTATGATAAAGCAGCACTATGGGGACCGTGTGACCAACAAGTTTTTCTGTGTGTTGTCACAGGGAGAAATTAAATGATAATAAATGAACTTTGTGTACGCTTTAAATTAGCATCCACACCAACCAACGAGTTTTACAATATAGGCTTGTATAATATTCTTCTATCTGTTATAGACTCTGTTGTCCCAATATTGTGCACGGATCTGACACACACACACACACACACACACACACAGACACGCATAATGTCCCAGAGCAATGCCAGGAGCTATTTTTCAAGTATTGTGCTGGAATGTGAAGCACACAGAATGTTCCAGAGTAATTCCAGGAAATGTTACACAAAAACACAATTGGCCAGGATTGGCCAGGTGTTGAAATTCACACACAACACACACTGAGGGGTAGATAAGACTCCTCAGATGCACTAAGTTCTTGGTCTCATCAATGTTCAGCTCTTAATTTTTACAATACACTGCCTCATTCATTTCAGTAATGCTACACACACAAACACACACACACACACAAACACACACACACACACACACACACACACACACACACACACACACACACACACACACACACACACACACACACAAAGAGCATCCATGTAACCCTGGATTCACAATGGGTCAACTTCCTTGGGATTGGATGAGGGGGACTGCTTCTTTCTCTCGCTCTCTCGCTCTCTCTCTCTCTCTCTCTCTCTCTCTCTCTCTCTCTCTCTCTCTCTCTCTCTCTCTCTCTCTCTCTCTCTCTCTCAACTCTCTCTCTCTCTCTCTCTCTCTCTCTCTCTCTCTCTCTCTCTCTCTCTCTCTCTCTCTCTCTCTCTCTCTCTCTCTCTCTCGTGGGCCCTGGGCCTCCTTCCATCCTACTATCTCTCTCTGTGTTTTCATTGCCAAACAGCAGGGCAGGGGCCTCAACTGAAAGCCTTTTTATTAACTTTGGCTTGTTTCCCCCAGTCGGCAGGGGCCTGGGGGCTAGTCCAAGTCGGTATTGAATACCCTAAGACAGAGAGAGACTGAGAGAGAGAGAGAGAGAGAGAGAGAGAGAGAGAGAGAGAGAGAGAGAGAGAGAGAGAGAGAGAGAGAGAGAGAGAGAGAGAGAGAGAGAGAGAGAGAGAGAGAGAGAGAGAGAGAGAGAGAGAAAGAGTGGAAGAGCTATAGACAGAGAAAGAGAGAGGGAGGAGACACCGATTTATACAGAGTAGAGAGAGGTAGATCGAGAAAGACGGACAGTGAGAGAAAGATGGAGAGAGATAGTCAGTGAAATTGAAGGCGACATATAAGGAGAGAGCTAGAGAGAGAGTATTCAGGAATAAGTGAATCTAGTGCAAGGATTATTCTTCATCCACACAGAGCTGAGATAATGAGGCGGTCCAGTAAGGTCTAAATCAAGGCTGTTTCTGTGTGGTTTTTGGGGGGTGATGTTGAGGGCAAGGTCCACAGAACATATTTTTACATTATATTAAACATCTACAGCTATAAGACACCACACCTTCATTCCTCCGCCCTTCCAATGTTTCTCCCCCATCCCGAGTGCTGGTCCTCCTGGGACTTCAGTGAATGTATACAATCTTTCGTCTCATAGTTATTACGAATATTTCCACGGACATTTTTTCAGAGCCATCAGTGCACATGCGCACACTCCAGCTATTTCTAAGTGCATTTGTGCAAGCACCTGCAGCAACGCATATTCATGAAAAAACAGTGCACTTTGTTCGGCAGGAATTGTAAGTACAGAGTTTAAAAATTCAAAAATATTTGTTCAATGAATGTATACAATCTTTAGTTTGTTAGTTATGGCGGAGATTCTGCAACATGTATATCCGTTGCTTTGGTGACACGCACAAGTGCGTTTGTGTCACGCACCCCCTCCCCCAGTTAACGAAGGTACTGTAGACCTGTTCTCCACAGTACTATTCACTGACATGATCTGGCCGTCCTACTAAATGTTTGGGGACCACTGGTTTAAGTCATCAGCTCTCCTTTTATTTTGTGAAATAGTTTGTTTTTATCAATTATTTAATTCTTATTATTTACATGTTTAGGTTTAGATTAAATCTAGGTTGGGATTTTAGCGCCCTCTGCAGGCTGATTGAGACATGATAATATTAAGTTTAACTGGAAAATATGTATGTTAAACAATAAAATCTAAGTACAATAAACAATAAAACAATAAAGTCTAAACCGGTCCAAATTGAAAGGTATGACTGCATAAGGCATCAATATCTTTACATTTAGATTTCATTTAGAATTATTTTAACTATATTTTTGTTTATACTAGTTTTATTTAGTTAGTTGTTGTTTTTGTTTTTTTAGCTTAGGTATTAGTATTTTTGTGTGTGCATTTATTCCCCCTGTGTCAACTGTTGCACTTTAATTTCCCTCGGGATTAATAAAGTAATCTGAATCTGAATCTGAACACATTTGGCTACTTCATAGCCCTTAAAACATGTTTCACTGATGTATCCAGCTTGGCCCTAAAAGGCTCAGAGAAAGTACACCTGAAAGTAGTCTTGGCTTGGAGCAAGAGGAAAATGTGCCACCTTTGAAGGCTTACAGGGAAGCCAAAAAACGTGCTACAGACATGGAATCAACAGTTTTGGAAAGATCTTGACCTCTACTACCAAAACAAATTGAGGGTGTCACTCAGCAGGGTCACAAACTGTAAAAAACCTGATTTCACCCTAGTCCAAATAAGAAAGACTCTGACCACGCCAGTGTGTTTCTCGACCAGTAAACCCTATAATAAGATGGCAAGATTCCTGGTCACAATTTCACAGAATAGGGAACTACAAAACATGTGACACAGCAAGCTGCAAATTGTAGTTTTTTACACACGTCCGCGTCTCGTCCCGTGATCTATTTGTGTTAATAATGTGGTTTATATATATTTTTAAACATATAATGTGGTTTCCGAAAGAGAAGGTGCAGCTCAGTGCCGCTGCAATAACTTAAATAATAAACGGAACAGAACAATAAGTCGGCAGTGATTTCAGCGTCCATAGCAACGATAGAAACCTGAACAAATCTTCGTAATATCTGTTTGATATCTGTTCTGTCAGCTGACAGGAAGGCCACCAAGCGTGAATAAACACAGAAAATATTGAAAATGCGGAAAAAAAAGAAAGAAAGGTCTCTGCATGAGTGGCCTAGTGCGGCCGGCCGCTGCAACGTTTTATATGTTTACAGCTGAATGTGATGGAAACAGATGATCAAACAGGCTCATATCAGCCCTTCTGTTGTCTTGCTTGTGTCAGTGCTTTGACACTTCCATTATATTTGGGGCGCCGTGTGGCTTGAGATAAGGATATCTTATCTTCGAACTTGTAGAGCAGTGATTCCCAAGCTTTATTTGGGTTGCCCTGATTTTTTTCCATCCTTCCAAAGATTTTAGCAACGCCGACTTTGTAACATTCTGCATCTGTTTCCCCCCACACACACACATCATTGTATCGCAATCAACATCGGCCTGCAATATCAATGTCCCACTGAACACATGCTCATTGGGTTACGATACATTAGCAGTAGATGGCTTGTTGTTGTTGCTGTTGTAACGGATCATTAAGCAGTCTGTTGGTACATACTGTACCTTTAATGAAGTGTTTTATAATATTGTGTATTGTGTAGCATATGAAACACACTGACCGAAACCATGTTACTTTTCAGATGACCAAGACATATGGTAAGGTAGCCTAGCTGATACCTGGTTTGCTATTGGAGCCTTGATAAGCCCTTCAGCTTTTGATTTATTCATGGCTGTGGATGTCAAACATTTAAATGACCCTATTTCTATTTGTGCTCAGATACATGGTTCTTGTAATCCAAATGATATACTGTACATGGTAAGCTTTACAAAGTGTTCAAATCTAATTAATGAACAATACCATTTTCCAGTAATCATAAATTGTTTGCATTTCATAAATCATTTACCAAAAGGAAAAAATTTCAGATTTGCATTACAATATTAGATTAAAATGTATTGTCATTGTACAGCACAAGTACAGTACAGCGAAAAAAATATAGCATCTAATATACTATCCAATATATTCTATTATATTCAAAAACTATTCAACTACTTCATGAATCCAATTAAAATCATAATTGTAATTTTTAAGTGAGCATTTGATTATTCTTGTTATAGTCAGTATATACCCAATGGGATCCTACATCAGGGTTTTATAATGTCATGTTGTGTGAACATGGAACTATGTCGTGGACGTACAAGGTGTGGACCCAAAAGCACGGATGCAGACACAGTGATAAAGTACAAAAATAGTCTTTACTTCAGCCTTGGGGCACAAAAACACGATACAGCAGTGTACGCAAAATCACAGGATCAACGGATCCAAAAATACATACACTAATTATCTACACTGAAACTTACCTAACAATTACTAGAAAAATACTTACTAACTACTTAACCTGATCTTACCTTACTATAATTATAAACGTGGACTATGAATATAACTGTAACTCTAGGAGGATATACGGAAAACACTGGAGAGCTCGGCCTAACACACAAGACAATCTGGCAATGAGACAGTGAATGCCTGGACCTATTTATACCAACAGACATCACCAGGTGCAAACAATAATGACATCACAAACGATCACAGGGGCTACTACTTTTCATAAAAACATTACACGTTTGCATCAATATATATCCATAATATTAAAACTTCATAATCTAGGAATATAAATGTTTTTTTCATACATTTTCAAGCAATTCAGTTAGCTCAATAGGCCTATATCACACTTCCTGCTTCCGGAGCCTTAAAAATCGCAGAGCAGTGTACTCTTACTTCCGGTAGTTACCCCAGATACGTGACAAACTGTGGCCGCCTCCCCTCTTCTCTGTTATTGTAGTGTACCGGGCTGCTCAACGTCTAAACAGAGACAGCCCTACCTCAGTTTTTGAGGCTGATAAGGAGGATGAAGGTCCCTCGTTTCATGTTCTCAGGGGTAGCGCGTATGTCTGCAGTTTGCACTTTGACAAGGAGAGCATATACGTCTCGAAAAGTGGGCGGAATAGGCTAATAATGTTGGGTATGTGTATGATTAAAAGCACTGGTCCTGACCTCCACACACACTCCATCTCTCATCCGAATAGGGCCACATAATGTCGGGTAAGTGTGTGATTAAAAGCACTGGTCCTGACCCCCACACACACTCCATCTCTCATCCGAATAGAGCCACATAATGTCAGGTATGTGTGTGATTAAAAGCACTGGTCCTGACCCCCACACACACTCCATCTCTCATCCGAATAGAGCCACATAATGTCGGGTAAGTGTGTGATTAAAAGCACTGGTCCCAAGTAGGGCTGGGCGATACGGACGATATATATCGGTATTTTATACAAATTCGGTTTTAACTCAATGCCACAAGTATGTCACAAGCGCTTTTATTTTAAGACAACGCATTCCCTTTTAGAACATATACAGCTGCACACTACATATTAACACGTAAATGAAAAGGTACATTGAAATAATCAAAATCCATGATGATGTTAAGATAATACTGTTAATATATTACTGTGATGATGTTAAGATAATACTGTTAATATATTACTGCGATGATGTTAAGATAATACTGTTAATATATTACTGTGATGATGTTAAGATAATACTGTTCATATATTACTGTGATGATGTTAAGATAATACTGTTCATATATTACTGTGATGATGTTAAGATAATACTGTTCATATATTACTGTGATGATGTTAAGATAATACTGTTATAATAAGGATTATTATACTTTTAAGACAACTCATATTCACAAGAATAACAGGCATTCCCTTTTAGAAAACATACAGCTGCACACTACATATTAACACGTAAATGAAAAGGTACATTGAAATAATCAAAATCCATCAAATAAATAGCCTATATTAAATACATAGGCATACCTCTGCTCCTACACAAAATCGCCTTTGTTATATGGCGATATATCCAGATAGAGCCACAAGACACAATGTCGGGGAATTGTATGATTTGGATTTAGACTTCTTCACTGTAGACTCTAGAGTGTTCATTCACTAGTTGAACCACATCGTCTTGACCGACTTTTGGAAGGTTATGCAGCGATGTTGTCCAGCGATAACTGTCCGCCATGATGAATGCCAAGCTGAATGCATTAACCGGAACTTGGGATACACTGCTTCAGCGATTTTTAACGGGTACTTCCGGCTTTCAAATCTAACGTGATATAGGCCTATAAACCACTGATATACATTTCAAATGACACATTGAAAAACACACCGGTTTACCATTGTATAAAAACGGAATAAAACCAATGCACTTCTCAGGGGTGCTACATTGATATGAATCTTTAAACATTATTTTAAACATCATAAATATTATAAAAACAAATAGCATAATTCAAACGCTACAAGGTGAAGCGGTGGGAACCAAACCAAAATGGCCGTCCACAGGCAAGATGCTGTTGCTATAGTTTCCAAGTGACAGATTGGAGGACTAATTGATGACTCATTTCAAAATCAAAGCACATATGAATGTTATTGTAATTGATCACACATAGCATGTGAAGTTAGCTGAAGGCTGTTTGTAATGATTGTAAATGAGCAGCAGTCTACTCTGTGCTGCTTTAAGCTGAACGGGAGAAGTTGACCCTAAACAGGAAGGAAGAACAAGACAGGATGAACCCATTTAGCATGAGTCAAGATATCAATGTGATGATGTTAAGATAATACTGTTAATATATTACTGTGATGATGTTAAGATAATACTGTTAATATATTACTGTGATGATGTTAAGATAATACTGTTAATATATTACTGTGATGATGTTAAGATAATACTGTTAATATATTACTGTGATGATGTTAAGATAATACTGTTAATATATTACTGTGATGATGTTAAGATAATACTGTTAATATATTACTGTGATGATGTTAACATTATACTGTTAATATATTACTGTGATGATATATTGCAGTAATGTACTGTAAAAATATGTTCACCCTCCTCTAAAATGTTGTGATGTCACCAAATACTGACTCTGTGTTCAGAGGTTGGGCCTCAGGAGCTGGATTCTGTTCCCCAGTGACCTCAGAGCTGGTGTCAGAACCTGGTAAGAAGCAGAATGTGAGGAGGTGAATTCATGACTGAGCTAGATGTATCTAGGTCAACAGAGCTGTACAGTGCAGTGAGCTAGATGTATCTAGGTCAACAGAGCTGTATAGTGCAGTGAGCTAGATGTATCTAGGTCAACAGAGCTGTATAGTCCAGTGACCTAGATGTATCTAGGTCAACATAGCTGTATAGTGCAGTGAGCTAGATGTATCTAGGTCAACAGAGCTGTATAGTCCAGTGAGCTAGAGACTCTCATTCAATACTGAAGTGTTAATCTGCTGTAAAAACACATTTGACTCACCAGCCAGTTGGCGCTTGGCTGAATCTAAGGATCAAGAGAAGTGATTGACAGTGTTGTACAGTGGTAAATATCTGACTGTTATTATACTTTGATATTCTTAACGCCACAACAACACTGTGGACGCGACACTAGAGGAGGTTCTTCATTCGGAGATGGAGACCACTAGTGTATGACCACAACCAATCAGATTGTAGGAACGGACGCAATGAGGGGGAAGGAAGTAGGAGCAGGTGGAGTTCAGGTGTTGATCCTCCTGAAGAGTGGGATTCACTCACCGTTCCTCCTCTTGGACACAAAGACTCCAACGCAGATTCCAACAACAGCAGCGAGGAGGAGAACCACAGACCCAATGATGATGGGGGTGCTGATACCTTCAGGTAAATCAAGAGAAGAAAAGCAGGTCTGTAATCATATAGGGTTCACATAGGGTGAACAGAGTCCATCACTCATACATTTAGCAGCAAGAACCGCTACATCAGGGGCTGGGGGCGGGGCTTATCGTGACCAACAGACCAACTAAAACTTTGTGACCACCCGAGATTCCCTGAAGGCGAAGCAGCAGTGGTCCGTGGAGGAAACAAACAGCCTCCACAGAAGGTCATAATAAACTAGAGGAGCTTCTAGAACAAACCGCTATTAGAAAAACTACAGCGTGAGATGTCTTCAGCGGGGGACAGAACCGAGGAGCTAATCGATAACAAACGGATGATCCGCTGCTGTCACTCTGGTCCTGGTAAGTTCTACTTTATAAATCTTTCCCGTGTTGCCAACCAGCTTTGCATTTCTAAGCTGTTTAGCGAGCTACTAATTTCTCATATTTGGGGGGCAGTAGCTCAGTGGATAAGGACTTGGCTTGGGAGCCGCAAGGTTGCCGGTTCAAGACCCGGAAACACCAGGTTACTGGTTAGTAGCTGTACTAATGGCTGCCCACTGCTCCTAACACTAGGATGGGTCAAATGCAGAGAACTCATTTCCCTCGGGATAAAAATAAGTACCGTATTTTCGGGACTATACGGCGCACCGGACTATAAGGCGCACCGTCAATGAATGGCCTATTTTAGATATTTTTTCCATACATAAGACGCACCAGACTATAAGGCGCACGCATTATAAGTCAACAAAACAGTCAGATACCGTAACTCAGTCAGGCAAACTTTATTAATACAATACAAACAAGTGCAAAAACGGAACGTTATTCAAACAATACAAACAAGTGCAAAAACGGAACGTTATTCAAACGTTAATGTGCAGTGCATATTAAAGCTAACTTTTTCAGTTCATTACCCGTCCACGTATCCCTCGAATTCTTCTTCTTCAGTGTCCGAATTGAAGAGCTGGGCGAGTACGCCATCCAACATGCCCGGCTCCATCTCGTCATTATCTGAGTCAGTGTCGCTGCTGTTGTCTGGCAGTTCCGTAATTATTCCTGCCTTCCTGAAAGCTCGAACCACAGTTGTGACTGATATGGCAGCCCAGGCATCCACGATCCATTGGCAGATAGTGGCGTAAGTAACCCGGCGCTGTCTCCCCGTCTTTGTGAACGTGTGTTCGCCTTCTGTCATCCACTTCTCCCACGCAGCTCGCAGTCTAGCTTTGAACGCCCTGTTGACACCAATATCGAGCGGCTGGAGTTCTTTCGTTAATCCACCCGGAATGACGGCAAGCACCGAATTCGTTTGCTTCACTTGTTTTTTGACAACATCGGTGATATGGGCGCGCATGGAGTCGTAGATCAATAGAGACGGAGCTGTGTGGAAAAAGCCACCCGGTCTCTTAACGTAGATTTCTCGCAGCCACTCACTCATCTTCTCCTCATCCATCCATCCCTTCGGGTTAACTTTGATGACGACGCCGGCTGGAAAGTTTTCTTTTGGCAAGGTCTTCCTCTTGAAAATAACCATGGGTGGAAGTTTTTGGCCATTAGCGTGGCAGGCGAGAACGATAGTGAAGGATGACTTCTCGTTCCCTGTGGTGCGTATAGACACCGTACTGGTCCCCCTTTTCTCCACAGTGCGATTCACGGGAATATCAAAGGTGAGTGGAACCTCGTCCATGTTGATGATGTGCTCTGGATGGATCTTCTTTTCAGTCATCTTATTTTTGCAGTATGCGCGGAAAGTGGCCAGCTTTTCTTGGTAATCTTTAGGCAGTAGCTGCGAGACGGTAGTTCGTGTGCGGATGGAGAGATTACGTCTTCTCATAAAACGAAAGCACCAAGAAGGACCGCCTCGAAAGTTATTGATGTTCATGTCCTGTGCTAGCGCTGTTGCCTTCATTCGGACAGTGACTGTAGAGACGCTTCTACTTGCTGCTCTCTGTTCAACAACCCACTGTTCGAGTTGGTCCTCCAACTGTGGCCATCTCGCTTTGTGCCCTCGGAAACTCTTTTTAGTCTTCTTCACTTGGCGCAGGTCTTCTTCCTGCTTCCTCCATTTCCGTACCATTGATTCATTTATATTGAATTATCTCGCTGCTGCTCGATTCCCATGTTCAACTGCATGACTGATAGCCTTGAGTTTGAACTCTGCGTCGTAAGCGTGTCTCTTCAAAGGCGCCATTTTTGGGTCTTTATTTGTGTGGTTGTACACGGCGCCGTTAATTGGTTGATCCATATATAAGGCGCACCGGACTATAAGGCGCACCGTCGGTTTTTGAGAAAATTTACGGTTTTTAAGTGCGCCTTATAGTCCCGAAAATACAGTAGTTAAAAAATATATATATGAATGTTAGTAGCTATGATCGTTGGCTTCTGTTAGCCGCTAGCATAGCCTTGGTAACAATAGATAACATCAGAATGCTACGTTCTAAAAACAGTTTAGTGCAGTGGAGACATGTTTTTAATGCACTTTTCTCTTGTTATAGTAGTTTATTGAGTCGTCTTCCCTCGACGATGTCGATGCGGAGCAACCGCCCCCACTGGGCTGCAGCTCGCCCAGGAGCCCAGGATGTTTTTTAATATAAATGTCTGCTTCATTATCCTTTATCAACCGAGAAACATAATACAAGATGACAGTTTTGAAGAAGAAAAGGCCAATGGTCGCTTCTGTTGAAGTACTCTTTTATTAATGCAGCTCTAACGTAATGGCCATCCATAGCGCTCAAGACGAGCATCTCAAGGCGTTGCACCAGCCGTGTTTGTAGCCAATGTAGCCTGAAAGCCAGGAGCAACACACCTGGACAGACATGATGGAGTCCGCCATTGTTGTTACTGTGCTTGAAGTTGGCGCTAGCATTGCTAGGAAAGCAGAGACGTATCCAGACAAAATGAAGTGGCTCTCTAGTCAGTGGAAACGCAAACCGGTTCTTAGACGGTTCGCCAGTTGAACCAAGTGCGAACCAGCTCTAGCACCAGTGCAGAACTAGAACTAGGTTTGCGTTGGTGGAAACGAGGTAAGGGTCACTCAGATACTGACCTTAGTTTAGCTCTATTTATGGGACTCATTTACCCACAATCCAACGTGTTCCACTGAAGTGAGCCCTTCCTGAGAGCTGTGTGTTTAGCACGTCGCTTCAGATGTGTCCAGGTAGTGATGAGGTGGAGACGCCCTACCTCCATCTCCTCCCCAGTTGGTCATGATGCTGGCCGGGTCCAGCGGGACCAGGATGTCCTCGATGCCTTTCAGCTGGACCACACACTCGTACGTCCGCCAATCCTCCGGTGGGACCGACGTCAGGTTCAGGCCAACGCTGACCTGGAAGGTCCCGTCGTGGTTGGGGAGGACCTCCCCGTGGTCCACGTGCTCATGGAGCTCCTGGTGGTCTCTCCTCCAGAACACCACCACCCTGTTAGGGTAGAAGCCTGTAGCATGGCACACCACTGGGGAAGAGGGGCTCCTCTGGAGCAGAGACACCGACGGACGCTCTGGACCGAGAGAGAGAGAGAGAGAGAGTGTAATGGGGAGTCAGCATTCCTATGTACTTGTTATAAATGGCCAATAAACATATTGTATCTTGTACAGTAAAGTGCTTGGTCATTGATCATGTACAGTGGTACATGTACAACTAAAAAACTACTACTAAAAACCAGGTATAAAAAAACCTTAGATAGAGCAGGTATGAGATATGTGCAGAATTATAGGAATAAATATATACATACATATATATACACACACACAGGTATAGTATACAAGTATAAACAGGTAGTGAGCAGAGGTATGCAGATTGTCAATAACATAAATATACAGTAAAAAGAGAGAGATAGGGGGGGAGAAAGAGAGAGAGACAGAGAGAGAGTACAAAGAAAGAGACATAGAGAGAACAGACAGAGAAAGAAAGACAGGAGAGAGAAAAAAAGAGAGAGGGGGAAGGAGGGAGGGGAAAAGAGAGAGAGAGAGAGAGAGAGAGAGAGAGAGAGAGAGAGAGAGAGAGAGAGAGAGAGAGAGAGAGAGAGAGAGAGAGAGAGAGAGAGAGAGAGAGAGAGAGAGAGAGAGAAAGAGTAGGGAGGGGAAGAGTGATAGACAGACAGACCGAGAGAAGGACGGAGGGGAAAAATATATATATACACACACAGGTATAGTATACAAGTATAAACAGGTAGTGAGCAGAGGTATGCAGATTATCAATAACATAAAATATACAGTAAAAAGAGAGAGAGAGAGAGAGAGAGAGAGAGAGAGTCTGTCGACGCCCACCTGGTCATGTGACTATACCTGTTCTCTGCAGAGTGCTCTTCCCATGGGCCAGGTGCTTCTTCAGCCAATCAACACACACCTTGGTGAGGTAGTTCTTCCAGTATTCATTATAAGCTCTATCCTGATCCAATCTCTGTTTGGTGGAGTAAGCCTGTCGTTTTGGAGCGATCCATGTCAGGGTCTCAAGGTCAAACGATATGAAGTCCTCCCCATCATAACCATCCTGGTAATAACCATCAGTATCACCATCTTCATCATCCCACTCACAACCATACATCCTCTGATATATGTGGGAACCTGAGAGAGAGCGAGAGCGAGAGCGAGAGCGAGACTATGTGAACTCAATGGGACACTGAACTTCAGTTGACCAAGAGATCTCTTTACCTGTGAACTGTTTCTCCAGAAGCCAATGTAGCTCCTCCCACAATACATCACCTGGTTTGTCCTTCCTCTACTACTTGTCATGTGACTTTATCTGGGAAGTCATTGGATTGGTTTAGTCATGTTGAATGACAAACTTTTAGACTCAATCTATACACCAATACTTTGAATACTTCTACACTGAGTACTGCCCTACACTGAGTACTGCTACACTGAGTACTTCGACACTGAGTATTTCTACACTGAGTACTTCTACACTGAGTATTTCTACACTGAGTACTGCTACACTGAGTACTGCTACACTGAGTACTTACATGAATACTCCTGTTCTGAAGTCTGATTTCAGATTCAGGTTTTGTATTTGTGTTCATGTGTACTTATGTACTCGTCCATCCATCCATCTTCTCCCGCTTATCCGTAATCGGGTCACGGAGGTAGCAGCTTCAGCAGGGGACTCCAAACTTTCCTCTCCATGGCAACATCGACTAGCTCTGACTGGGGGATCCCGAGGCGTTCCCAGGCCAGTGTGGCGATGTAATCACACCACCTGTACCTCGGTCTGCCCCGTGGTCTCTTCCCAGTTGGATGTGCCTGGAGAACCTCCCTCGGGAGGCGACCAGGAAGCATCCTTACTAGATGCCCGAACCACCTCAACTGGCTCCTTTCTACGCGAAGGAGCAGCGGCTCTACTCCGAGTCTCTCATGAGTGACTGAGCTTCTCACCCTATCCCTCAGGGAGATACCAGCCACCTCTCCTGAGGAAACTCATTTTGGCCGCTTGTATTCACAATCTCGTCCTTTCGGTCATTACCCATTGTTCATGACCATAGGTGAGGGTAGGAACGAAGACTGATCGGTAGATTGAGAGCTTTGCTCAGCTCTCTTTTGGTTACAACGGTGCGCCAAAGTGCACCCAATACCGCTCCCGCTGCACCTATTCTCCTGTCAATCTCACACTCCATCCTCCCCTCACTCGAGAACAAGACCCCGAGATTGAACTCCTTCACTTGGGATAAGGACTCCCTCCCTACTTGGAGTAGACAATCCACCGGTTTCCTGCTAAGAACCATGGCCTCAGATTTGGAGGTGCTGATCCTCATCCCAGCCGCTTCACATTCCGCTGCAAACCGATCCAGTGAGTGCTGAAGGTCACATACTGATGACGCAAACAGGACCACATCATCTGCAAACAGCAGCGATTCAATCCTGAGCCCACCATACTGAAACCCCTCCCCTCCATGACTACGCCTTGAAATCCTGTCCACGAAAATCACAAACAGGATGGGTGACAAAGCGCCCAGCACCTTGGAGTAGACTTTATTTATTTTAATTATTTTTAAATTTTAACTACTTATTTTATCCCGAGGGAAATTAGTTCTCTGCATTTGACCCATCCTAGTGTTAGGAGCAGTGGGCAGCAATTAGTACAGCGCCCGGGGAGCAGTGCCCTAAGTGCTTAGGGCACTTAGGCAGTAACCTGGTGTTTCCGGGTCTTGAACCGGCGACCTTGCGGCTCCCAAGCCAAGTCCTTATCCAAGTCCTTATCCACTGAGCTACTCCCTTCATTCTCTTCATGAGCATCCTTATGTTTGAACATGGTGTTTGTTATGGCCAATCCATGACTAGCACAGAAATCCAATATCAAAACCCCACTCCGGTTCAGATCAGGTAGGCCGTTCATCCCCAACACGCCCCTCCAAGTTTCCCCATCATTACCCACGTGTGTGTTGAAGTCTCCCAGGAGGACTATAGAGTCCCCTTCAGGAGCCCCATTCAGGACTCCATCCAGGGTGTGCAAGAAGGCGGGATATTCCGAACTGTTGTTTGGTGCACAGGCACAAACAACAGTCAGAGTTTTCCCTCCCATGACCCTAAGGTGTAGGGAGGCCACCGGGATAAAATCCAACAAAGCGGCACTCAGCCGGGGACTTGTGAGTATCCCCACACCCGCCCGGCGCCTCACACCCTGAGCAACTCCAGAGAAGGAAAGAGTCCAACCCCTATCCAGGAGTTTAGTTCCCGAGCCAGTGCTGTGCGTAGAGGTAAGCCCCACCAGATCTAATTGGTAGCGCTCCACCTCCCGCACAAGCTCAGGCTCCTTCCCCCCCAGAGAGGTGACATTCCACGTCCCCAAAGCCAATCTCTGTTGGCTGGGTTTGGTCCGTCGATGCCCCCTGCCTTCACTGCCTCCTAACTGGCAGTGCACCCGACCCCAGCTTATGTACTCGTTATATTATTATACAGTGCTGCTCGAAAGTATGTGAACCCCTTGAACAGTTAAGAGTTTTCTGTTGTTTTACCATGATTTTCCTATTTTATCATCACAAGTTTTACATATATGAAATGTCAGGTTTATGTTTAACAGTTCCATGTACTTTTTTAGAGGGAATTGTGTGAGTAGCCAAAAAAATACATGAAACATGGAATTAGTGGATGTGCAAAAGTAAGTGAACCCCCAGCTGTATTGGTAAAGTCAAGGAGGTAACAGATTCAGGTGAAACACTTTTGGGTGCTTAATTAGTCAATTAAGCAAACCAATCAAATGAGACATCATTAGGAAAAGGGTTGGACAACACAGATTAAAAGAGAGAGAAAAACAACCAAACGACTGCAGTGCCAGGGTGTACCCATACGAATCAACCATGCCAAGAGGAAAGGAGATACCCGAGGAAATCAAGAAAATGGTACTGACAGCCCATCAGTCTAGAGAAGGCTACAAGACAATCTCCAAACGATTCCAGCTCCATCCATCCACGGTGAGGCAAATCATTTACAAATGGAGGGCGTCCAAGATGACCGCATCTTTGCCTAGAAGTGGACGCCCATTAAAACTAACATCAAGAAGCACCCGTAGAATAATAAATCAGGTAAAGGACAACCCACACATCACCTCTAAAGAGTTGCAGAGCTCTCTGGCAGCGTCAGGTGTAAATGTACATGCGTCTACAATTAGACGAAAATTGAACCAACACGACATTCATGGGAGGGTTGCTAGAAGGAAGCCTCTGCTCTCCAAAAAGAACAAAGCTGCCTGTTTAAACTTTGCCAGAGAGAACTTGGACAAACCAGAGGCCTTCTGGAAGTCCATTCTCTGGACAGATGAGTCCAAAATAGAATTATTTGGTCATAATCGTAAGCGCTTTGTTTGGAGAAAAACCAACACAGCACATGAAGAAAATAACCTCATCCCAACAGTGAAGCATGGTGGTGGAAATGTTAAGGTATGGGGCTGCTTCTCTGCTTCTGGACCTGGACAACATATCATCCAGGGAAACATGAATTCTGAAGTGTATCAGCAAATTCTTGATAAGAATCTCCAGCCATCAGTCAGGAAGTTGAAACTGGGCCGTAAATGGGTTTTTCGACCCAAAACATACCAGCAAATCTACCAAGGAATGGTTCAGAAAAAAGAGGATTCGTACTCTGGATTGGCCAAGTCAAAGTCCGGACCTCAATCCAATTGAAATGTTGTGGCTAGACCTGAAGCGGGGGGTACATGCCAGATGTCCCTCCAACCTTTCTCAACTGGCTGAGTTCTGCAAGGAAGAGTGGGCAAAAATCCCCCACAGCAGATGCGAGAGACTGGTCAGTGGCTATAGAAAACGTTTGATTGCAGTAATGGCTGCAAAAGGAGGTGCCACACGCTATTAACCAAAAGGGTTCACATACTTTTGCACAAGTCATATTTTCAGTTTGTGTGGGAGAAACCACTTTTTTTGAATAAATAATGAAAATACATCATTTTTCTTTGTTTGTGTCCATTATTTGGAAAGTCCTGCTTTACAAATTGGTGTTTGGATATACATTTAATAAGGTTATTTTACATTTTTGTACAATTACAATGACCATGTCTAGGGGGTTCACATACTTTCGAGCAGCACTGTATGTGTATACATGTGTATGTCCATGTGTGTATTTATTTATTATAACATTAGAATGATATCTTCATGTTGAGAGTTAAGACATTAGATATAAACTTACCTCCTGTCTGGTTAAAGCGCTTCTTCAGAGTCTCAATGCTGACTTTGTAGATCTGCTGGTTCCTAAAACCGATTCTAGTGTCCCTCTCCAAGTAGTCTGGGTCATCTCTGGTGACCTGCTCCATCCACCCCTGTCTGGGTTCTGCTCTCCGGCTGTTGCTGTCATAGTGATACATCTGAACTTCATCCACCTTCCCAATACACAAAAACTCTGGGAAGTTTGAGAGTCCAGACGACCCTATGTGAAAATACTTCAGAGAGTGGATCTCTGTAGAAAGACAGACAGACAGGTTAATACTGTACATCACTGTAGACAGACAGACACGTTAATACTGTGCATCACTGTAGAGATACATATTGCCCCTCCCCCTTCCACACATTACCTCCCCCTGTCATATGGCCCCGCCCCCTGACCTATGGCCCCACCCCCTGGCCGGTCAGGTAAAACAGGAAGCTTTTGTTTGATCTCATTGTCATCCAAACACTTTAAAACACTTTTAACCATTCATGCTGACATGGAGAGAATTAACTATTATTTATGTAATAACTACATTACAAAAAGTATCATTCGAAGCATATCGATATATTTCTTAATTCAAGGACATTTAAATAACATTCGGGAATGTTATAATTTATTCAGGAAATTAAAGTGAGTCTTCTGTTGAGAACGCGAACACAATAGACTTTAGACTTCGTGTTGTATTTAGTAGCCTATTATCAAAGGTGTGGTGGGGTGTGTGTTTAAGGATTCAACAAGAACGGTTAAAAAGTTAATAATAAGATATCTCCGAGTGTCCATAATACCTCGGATTAAAGGTTAACTAAAAGTAGTGTAGAGTATTAGGTAATTTACGTCCTTAAACCTACTGTGAGCGTATATTGTTCTGTTATATGTATTACGGTAGGATTCTAATTGGAAATGACGTCACCACGTCAAGGTGTACATCCTGGCGCTGCCGCGCAGTCGCAGTCTGTCTGTGATCACCTCATGGCATGTTCGTGTAAGGCTTACACGAACATGCCATGAGGTGATCACAGAGATGGCTTACACTGTAAGCCAACGCAAATAAATATGCCGGATAGGCTAAAGATATGAATGTGTCCCACCTACTTCGTATCCTACGCAAAAAAACAGCTGAGTATCCACTCTACTGCTCTACAGTAGACATTGTATTCACTCCAAACTGTAGATTGTACTTTTATTAACGACGTCATCGAACGGCCAGTTTAGTTTCGGTTTGACAGTTCGAACCCACCATAAATAATCTGATATGTGTTTAAGTATTCGAAGTAAATGATCAATCGTGTTGTGGATGAATTAACCCACTAAAACACCGTCTATTGACGGACACTAAACCAACATGGGTTCAAGTTGGTTTTAAATCAATCCAAAGTGAGTTGTAAGCGGTGTTACCTGAGGACACACCGGGACAACAAAGCAACAGCAGTATCCCTCGTAGCGCCGTCATATGGATGGATCTAGAAGAAAGAAATGTAAGTCGCTTTGGATCGGTTTTGGCGTCTACTAAATGACTGTAACGCAGGCGTCTGACGACCAGGAAGCCTGTCGACAAGACGCTGAGGAAGGACAAGGACCAATAGGAATTCAAGAAGGCTCTAACGTCATTAGTCTGCATTAGACTATAACGTGAAGCACACGCACACAAGTGTCATGTTACTCTTTACTCATTGTTCTTACAATGTAATGTTTAGTTATATATTATGTTTAGTAATATATAATGTTCAGTTATATATGATGTTCAGCTATATGTAATGTTCAGCTTTATATAATATTCAGTTATTATGTTCAGTTATATATAATGTTTTATATTGTATATAAACATCTACGCCAACAACAACGATTTTCAGCTGAGCAAGTAGGTTTGTGTGTGTGTGTGTGTGTGTGTGTGTGTGTGTGTGTGTGTGTGTGTGTGTGTGTGTGTGTGTGGTAATAGTTCATATTTCTCATGCTCTTCCCCAACTAGCGTCCTGATATCAGATGTCTTATGCTGACAGCCTAAACCGAGAGCTTTGTTTTGTTATTGAGCTGTTTGTTTTGTTTTGCCAAACCCTCACCTGTCTGTCTACCAGCCCTTACTGAACCCTCACCTGTCTGTCTACCAGCCCTTACTGAACCCTCACCTGTCTGTCTACCAGCCCTTACTGAACCCTCACCTGTCTGTCTACCAGCCCTTACTGAACCCTCACCTGTCTGTCTACCAGCCCTAACTGAGCCCTCACCTGTCTGTCTACCAGCCCTTACTGAACCCTAACCTGTCTGTCTACCAGCCCTTACTGAACCCTCACCTGTCTGTCTACCAGCCCTTACTGAACCCTCACCTGTCTGTCTACCAGCCCTTACTGAACCCTCACCTGTCTGTCTACCAGCCCTTACTGAGCCCTCACCTGTCTGTCTACCAGCCCTTACTGAACCCTCACCTGTCTGTCTGCCAGCCCTTACTGAGCCCTCACCTGTCTGTCTACCAGCCCTTACTGAACCCTCACCTGTCTGTCTGCCAGCCCTAACTGAACTCTCAGTTAGGGTGTACTCTAGGGTGTACTCTCAGTGTACGCTTACTTCCGGTAGTTACCCCAGATACGTGACAAACTACGGCCGCCTCCTCTCGTCGCTGTTATTGTAGTGTACCGCTGCTCAACGTCAAAACAAAGACAGCCCTACCTCAGTTTACATGATTTCCCCAAAGACAAACTCCTCCGCAAGTCTTGTGTGAGGCTGATAAGGAGGATGAAGGTCCCTCGTTTCATGTTCTCAGGGGTAGCACGTATGTCTGTTTGCACTTTGACAAGGAGAGCATATACGTCTTGAAAAGTGGGCGGAATAGGCTAATAATGTCGGGTATGTGTATGATTAAAAGCACTGGTCCTGACCTCCTCAAACACTCCATCTCTCATCCGAATAGAGCCACATAATGTCGGGTATGTGTGTGATTAAAAGCACTGGTCCTGACCCCCACACACACTCCATCTCTCATCCGAATAGAGCCACATAATGTCGGGTATGTGTGTGATTAAAAGCACTGGTCCTGACCCCCACACACACTCCATCTCTCATCCGAATAGAGCCACATAATGTCGGGTATGTGTGTGATTAAAAGCACTGGTCCTGACCCCCACACACACTCCATCTCTCATCCGAATAGAGCCACATAATGTTGGGTATGTGTGTGATTAAAAGCACTGGTCCTGACCCCCACACACACTCCATCTCTCATCCGAATAGAGCCACATAATGTCGGGTATGTGTGTGATTAAAAGCACTGGTCCCAAGTAGGGCTGGGCGATACGGACCAAAACCCGGTATTTTTAGGCTGCATCGCTATATACGATATATATCGGTATTTTATACAAATTCAGTTTTAACTCAATGCCACAAGTATGTCACAAGCACTTTTATTTTAAGACAACTCATATTCACAAGAATAACAGGCATTCCCTTTTAGATCCAGATAGAGCCACAAGACACAATGTCGGGGAATTGTATGATTCGGATTTAGACTTCTTCACTGTAGAGTGTTCATTCACTAGTTGAACCACATCGTCTGGACCGACTTTTGGAAGGTTATGCAGCGATGTGGTCCAGCGATAACTGTCCTCCATGGTGAATGCCAAGCTGAATGCATTAACCGGAACTTGGGATACACTGCTTCAGCGATTTTTAACGGGTACTTCCGGCTTTCAAATCTAACGTGATATAGGCCTATTAGCCATTACTTCCAAGACCAGAGAGCAATCCCAGATCAATACTTGAGGTTAATAGCTATAGTGGGCCAGCAGACCCCTCCCCCCACCCCTCTAAAATAAAATTAATGGATTCTGCTTCTGAATCAATGCATTGCTGTTTTTATTTTTTTGCCTGGAGCTCAAAATGATGCAACCCTTTCTGTCTGTGAGAATATTATAGTTTTAGTCATGGTTTGCGTTAATTCTGTGAATGTGATACATAATAATAATAATACATTTAGTAATACATAATACACCTACTAATCTGAATGATAGAGTTTATCCACAACCAAATTGCTATTATCTGAGATACAGATAGATAGATTGATAGTGAGCCAGACAGACAGACAGACAGACAAACAGGGAGAGATAGATAGACAGACAGACAGACAGACAGATAGATAGATAGATAGATAGATAGATAGATAGACGTTTCCCTCCCTGTCAACACAACAGGACGGCAGTGTGATGCAAGGTGAGTCATCAACACTCAACGGCCCGGCTGTGTTTAAAATGGACGTCTTGTTCTCAAAGATGGCCTCGCTGCTAGTAAATCACTAGAGTGGCCATAAGGTCAAGGCGTGTTGCTAAATGAAATGAGTGTTTCCATCCCGCCCCCCTTCACCTCTGTTTCTTTGTCTCTAGGGGGATTTAAACCTGAACGACACCACACCTGATGCCCTTCTGACATCCATATGTTATATATTAACACATATATATGAACACATAAATATTAACACATATATATGAACACATATATATGTGTTAATATATATGAACACATATATATGAACACATATATATGAACACATATATATTAACACACAGGGGGCGGCAGTAGCTAAGCCTGTTGGAACATGGCTTGGGAACTGGAAGGTCGCCGGTTCAAGTCCCCAAAACACATGGGCACTGCCTAGGAGCCCTTGAGCAAGGCACAAGACCCCTACACTACTCCCCGGGCGTTGTTTATAAAATAGCTGCTCACTGCTCCTAATACTAGGATGGGTTAAATGCAGAGAACACATGTCACTGTGTGTGTACATGTATGTGACCAATACAGAGGATGCAGGTTAGGGCATCTTGCTCAAGGACGCCTCGGTCCCCTCTTTTCATTTCACTGCATATCCTGTATTGTGTATGTGACAAATAATGTTATTGAATCTTGAATCTCTTGACTACAGGCATTAAGGATTCAACCCGGGTACCTCACAGCTGGGAGACATACACCCTGACCACAAGACCAGCCCGCTCAGACGAGCCCGACATCTTTGATGGATGGGGTATAATGTTTATACTGCAGCACATCTGCTGCACATAGATAGACGGAACCGGGGGGAGAAGAGTTGTCAGTAAGTTGTCATTCATTATGATTTAATAAAACATTCGATTCAACCTTACGGTCAATGCACAACAAGTACAACCAAGTGGCACCTCTGCATTTAACCCACCACTGGCAGTGGACAGCCGCAAGGTAGCGTCCACCACAGACCAAGAGCACTGGCAGGAGAATTAACCTGACATGTGTGGCGTGTGGGAGGAAACCCACACAAACATCAGGGAGAACAATCCCTCTACAGAGAAGTCCCAGCTGGGTTTGAACCCACGACCTTCTTGCTGTGAGCCAAAAGTGCTAACCGCTACCGATCCAAAACGGTAAACAAAAGCATGCATTTTGTGTTTCATTTTTTAAATGTTATTATTAAAATTAATATCAGTAGAGAGCTTGGAGATATGAGCAATTTATACAGTTTTAAATATCTTATGTTCTCTACAAATTGAAAGGAATTATCTCATCATTTTTTAAATACATGTAATTAAAGGGGATTAGGGCCTTTTTTGCTCAAGGACACCTATAGCTGGACAGTAGACCAAACCCGGAACCCAAGGTGGGTTCACACCCAGAACCTTTTGGCTGTAAATCGGACATCCTTGACTCTCCCGGTACTATAACATATACACGTTTTAAAAATACAGTAACACATGGTTGAGCCATATTTCACCACCGGATGTTTCCTCCGCTCACCGTTGAAGCTGACACTGCGGATGTACTTGAGGAGCTTCTTGCCCCCGGCCAGGTCCATGTCGGGGCAGATGCCAGAGTTCTCCGGACACAGGTCTCGCTGCATGCTGTGGAGGGCTTGAGCCATGGCATACACCGCGTCGATCACAAACTGCACCTTGCCCTCCTGCTCGTACTTGGAGTCGATTCCGATACGCTCCTGGCCTGCGAAAGAGGGAGGAAGAAGGAGAGAGAGAGAGAGAGAGAGAGAGAGAGAGAGAGAGAGAGAGAGAGAGAGAGAGAGAGAGAGAGAGAGAGAGTAAACAAGAAGGGTATGGGGAGAAAGGGAGATAGGAGTGATGAATGGCAGGATTTGTCTACTTTTGATTTATTAACCATGGCCCTTTGTTTAGCTGTACTGACGAAGATTAGCAAAATCTATGAGGAGATAAACCTTTGAGCTCCTGAACTAGAAAAAGCTTAAAGGAACAGAATATTGGAAGCCAAACAGACCTTTGCCATGGGTGACTAGTGGCGGAGAGGAGTCTTTGAAAATATGGACTGCAGTTTATTGTTTTAATATGTTTCATTGAGGTTATGCACATATTTTACAAGAGAGACCTGATAGCAGCAGAAACATTTAAAACACTACAGGACCATACAGGCACATGATGTGACCATATACTTGCAACGCTGCAGAAGAAGGGCCAGAGACAGCCGTATTTGTCCTGAGATGGCTTAGGTTCTCCTTGGATTGCCTTGAACATATTTCGCCCATCAGCGGTGGCCAGCACGTGCTTTGCAGTGGCATGCTGGGGCAGGAAACAGTGATGGAGGTGCTGCCAAGAGGCTGCACACGTTTAACAAGGAAGCAGGTTATGCCCTCTGTTTCAACCCTGAAATCGGTAGTGGTGGTGCTGGTGGAGGAGGAGGAGGAGGAGGAGGAGGAGGAGGAGGAGGAGGAGGAGGTGGCCAATAGGAGGGTTTCACATGATGCTATGCACACCCCAAGCCGCCAACACCAACTAGCCCAATACCTTTTCAACATTATAATGAGAGTAACAACCACAAATAACAACCACAGGTTGCTTAGTCGACCTGAGACTCAGACCTTTTCCCTTAGGCTCTTAAGAGACCCTAATATAACAACGTATAGGTTATGAGACCCAAGCTTGCTACGGCTGCCCCTGTGAAACCTCTAACTGCTTTGGTCAATTCAATAGTAGGTGAAGCGGGAGGTTGAACATGGGGTCAGCAGCCAACGAGAGGTCGGCCCACGGACTGATGAGACAGTAAGTGGCCGATTAACACTCCCTATATCTGTTCGGTCAACACTGGCTCATGTTGCTAGCTGGCGAGCTAACCACAGAGTGGCTGTGAATGGGTGACAGTTTATTTCAAATGATCTATGTTCCTTTAAAAAAACAGCAAGGGTGTGTGTTTACCCAGATAACTGTGTCTCATATCTAATATCAATGAATGATGGTGTGTCTCTCTGTGTCATCGTCCCCCACCCCCCAACCAGGGGCACATAATAGCATCATAATGTCATTATAGCGCTGGCAATGCTATCACACAGGTTTATGATATTGAATTCTAATCCCATTTGCAGGACCGCAGTTATATAGCGCCGAGAGATTGGAGGGGGAGGCGTGGCGGCTATAGGCTTATCACGACACTTTAATAACCACGTTAGCCCCAGCTGGTGACCCGTAGCAACTCAGTGCACAGGGGCACCATATATTACCCACCAGCTCCATGGAAACCTGCAACAAAGGCCTAGTAAACAGGTGTTTATACCGTATGCATGCACTTATACTTTTACACCTGTAAAGAGATTGTGTACATACATTATACGCTTGGATTTACGCAGCGATGACATAAAGAATGTAGGTTCATCGCTGGCCCCGTGGTCTAATATATGAGGCATCTGCCTCAGGAGCTGGGGAATTTTGTGAGTTTGAGTCCCATCTAGGTCGAAAAACTGTGTCTTCAGACTTGGAGTTGATTTTAACAAAATAGCCATTTATATCAACAGAGACCTGTAATGGGTACGGAATGAGAAAAGCCGTGTACTGTAATGGACATCAGTGTAATGAACTGGGCTCAGGTGTGTTCTGGTTCAAGTCTTATCTTTAGATTTAGAAACAAATAGCCTAAATGTATCAGACAGAGGGTTTTATTGATTCAGGGTCAAACCACATCGATTTGTGATATTAACATGTGTAGGATTGTCTCATAGCCAATGTCGTAGCATGTAGTAAAGGTGTTCAACTCCCGGTTGGAAGGTTCTGGGTTCAATGCCCATTGTCATCAGCTGATAGTTCATCAAATCCAGCAGAAAAAACAAAAGCGCTCATCTTTCGTTGACAGAACGGAAAAGACATAAACAATTAATATTAGAGAACCAGAGAGAGAGAGAGAGAGAGAGAGAGAGAGAGAGAGAGAGAGAGAGAGAGAGAGAGAGAGAGAGAGAGAGAGAGAGAGAGAGAGAGAGAGAGAGAGAGAGAGAGAGAGAGAGAGAGAGAGAGAGAGCGAGAGCGCATGGGGGATCTTTGATTCACACATTAGCCTCAGTGAACAGGCTTTGCTTGCTGATTTCTACTGCCTTACATGCTGTGTTCTGGGCGGACCAGAGTCTGGGCAGACCAGAATGAAAAAATGTGTATTGTGTTTTTGTCTGTGCCTATTTTTATGGGAACTTATGTGCGTGTAGTGTGAGTGTAAACGGATGGTGTGTGTGTGTGTGTGTGTGAGTGTGTGTGAGTGGTATTTATGCATGCCGTGTTGTGAGTGTAGTGTGTATAGTGTGTGATGTTTTTCTATCCACGTGTCCTCCTACACACACACCACACCACACACACACACACACACACACACACCACACACACACACACCACACACACACACACACACACACACACCTATAGCTATAATCCATTAGACAAGAGAACAACAACAAAGTAAGTACTGCTTTTCTTTTCCATTTAGCGGTGGGCTCTGCAGCGCTCCGTACATTCACACAGCTTTGACTATGGCTTCCGGTGAAGAACGTATGTACCCACTCCACCAAGTAGGAACTGACAAACACACTGCAGTGAACACCAACTGTGCCCTCCACATCTATGGTCATCGTTTGGCTTATTGAGCTGCTTTTCTTACCGACAACAAGGCCCGATAATTTCTGCCAAGGGTTGGTGCTTGGTTGATGATGGTTGGTTGATTGAACAGCGAAAGCTCAACCCCGTATCGGTTCATTTAAATTTTGGGGATTTAAAACCATAATTACAATCAGTGAGAAACAAGGAGGCTTATTATTGGATGTAAACACACGTTAAGCATACGGATATGTAATCGGTTTATGGAATCGTCCTAGCACATCAACTGAAATCATCGTTTTTATTTTGTTTGTCTGCCAAAAATGGTAAACAGTAACACCGACATTATGAAATAAAAACAACTCTTAAAATAAATATGAAAAGATTAAAAACCATTTCTTTACCCAGGTCAAACAGAGGTAGATGCCACAACTGTTCCATCTTATTCAATGTTACTTTTATTTAAAGTTGTACCTTTCCATCAATCACGCACGAGCCCCCGGGGGATCGTGCGACACAAGCGACTGACAAACCAACACGAAAACACTGGAAGCGCCTTGCGTTTGTTATTCTGTTCATCCGTCTTCAGTATGCCGTCTGCTAAATAAATAACCCGGGAAAAAATAAAACAGAGGAGGCAATTTGGCGGAGGATGAGTAAAACACTGAGGGGGACACGCTATCAATACATCTCCTGAATAATCTCATTACGGGGAATGAGTGCAAACCGGAGCTAGCCAAGCGGCTAATAGCAAGACAGAGCTTGTTAGCGCTACAAATCAAGGTAACATGGACCTAAAACTGTCAAGCGCTCATTTCAATACTCATTTTTCCTGTAATGTATTTCAAGACAATGCAGGTTTTTTTTTTCCCTTTCCTTTCCGGAGCGCAGCATTCGCAAATGTTTTCCGCTCTGTATTTTTCCAGCTGAAGCCAGTGTGTGTGCTGTCAACACGGTTAGCGGGATCACAAGAGAATGTATGTTAACCCCGGAGCATGTGGGCCGGCTGCTACACCGCCAACAGATTTAAATACATCAAAATCAAACGTGATAAGATACAAATGTTGCATGTGCCAGCAGGAGAACATCTCTCGAAGAGCTTGGAACATACAGGGTATATATTCTGAGCAGATGGGGTATGATACATTCACCAATGGAAACGATGGAGAAAATATTGCAAATTGAACTTCAAAGCAATTGGCAGGTTGGGGGTTGGAGAAGTAATTTGCTTCTCCTGAAAGGAGAAAGCAATGTGCACATGTGGCTCTGGTCAACAGGGGATTTCAAATAGCAGGCGAGATATGATAGGGAGGCCATGTACATAAAAAGACCGTAAAATTATAAATGACGGGAGAAATACCTTGCTTGGAGAGAGCCATTTACAATCCAGAGGGGCTTAGAGTGAATTCAGATGCAGAGAGGAGCAGGTAGGTTAGTGCTCTAGGATTCCTGTAGTTTAGACTGAAGACTGTGGTGTAGTTGGTGGATGGTTAAAGCAGTCTCACCTGGTCCGATTGGCTAACTATAGGCTCTGGGGATGGGTGAGGCCCAGAGCCTGATCAAGGCCCACAGGTTGAACCAGCCATCACCACACACGCTCAGAAGGTCCTGCTCTGCCTGAAAAACAATTCATTCATTTACAATACCATGTATTGTTTCTGTGTCTCGTGGTCAAACCGGCCCTGGAAAAGCTACTTAGGTGGCGTGTAGCAGGGGTTATTGGGGATCAAACCCAGTCGCTTCCGTCTGGGAGTCCAACACCACACGACAAACACTGTCCTGAACCTGAACAAATTCAGACTAAACTATTTAAACAACCTATAATTTAAACTCTCACGATTTCCAACAACCTCTAATCTTAAACCGTAACAATTTACTCTTACGAGAATCGGAAGCCGATGCTGTTTTGGTTAACAACTTGCGTTGTGGGCAGTGTTAGTTCATTAAATATATACGTATCTATATGCCCTTATAGCAGCATTGCCATCTGGCTGAAGAGCTAACCCTTCTCCCGACCTGCTAGAGCAGGAGTTATTTAAACGCTAGGTTAGCTGTGAGAGCAGAAGACTGTTTTCTGCTAAGCTGTTTATTATGGGGGCTATTATCCTGGCTAACTGTCATGGTACCACACCCTTACCACCGGCGATATCCCTTCTCTTCTGAGGAACCTTAGCCGCGGTCCCCGGGGCCTCGCCATTTTACTGCTTGTGGAACTTGAATCAACGATCAAGCAGGCGCCCCTCTCTCTCTCTCTCTAACTCTCTCTCTCTCTCTAACTCTCTCTCTCTCGCTCTCTCTCTCACTCTCACACACACTCACACACATACACACACTGACACACACACAATAATAAATATCCCTGCTTGTGAGGACATTATGCTAACAGCAGGTCCTCTTTAGTCCTCATTGCTCAGTGTAGCTCAGCGCTGAAGGCAGGGCTCTTCTCACGGCCCCCTAGTCATCTGTTTATAGCTAATGGCCCGTCTGCATAGGAAGTGGTGTGTGCGTCCGGCTTGCCGCTAGGCACAGCCAAGGTGCAGCCAATGGCGGGTTTCAATGGCATTTTTCGATTTTGTATTGTGTTTCAGTTGGAGACTCGCCAAGCCCTGTTTTTTTGTGAAATGTTCAGTGAGCCCTGGAACTTGGTATATGCTTGGTATAAGAGCCACCATTTTGTGTGTTTACATTTATTTGAATGTTTTGGACTTGACGAAGTTTGGCGATCCACAGACTTCGCCACCACTCTCGCTCAACGTTGCACAAGCGCTATATCTGTGTCCTATGTGATTATGTGCTGCTTACTTGGTTGTTTTATGCTGTTTAAACGGTGTGTGTTTAAGTGCAAAAGGTCCCAGCTGGTCCTGGGTTTGATTTGTTTGTTTGTTTGTCTGTTAGCAAAATAACTCAAACGTTATGTACGGAACTGCACACAACTTGGTGGTTAGATTACTTTTGGGCCAAGGAACAGTTGATTAGATTGGCGCAGATCCAGATCCAAATCCAGGGATTGTTTTAAAGATTCTTTAGCATTTGGAGATAGGGCAAAAAAAGCACATACTGTGTAATATTTCACAAAGTTAGAAACTAATTATAGTTCAGCAATTGAGGGTTGATTAATGACAAATCCCATTAATGAATAATAATAAATCACATGGATCTGATAAAATGGTGAACAGCTGTTGCTTTGGAGGGATTGTTTAGCCTCAGAAGTAATAGGGCAAAGGCAGTGGCAAACAGTGCCTATCAGAGGTGGACCTTCTGTACCCCCCCCCCCCCCCCCCCCACCCCCACACACAAATAATTAGTGCTCTATCCTTGAAAATTCTTATTTTAGTTACGCGCACACACACACAAATTATCGGACGTCACGGAGGCAGTCACAGTATGGGTGATCTGATTCAGGCAAAATGCTAAGATTGTCTTATTTCCAAGTTCACCACTAGTTTGAAAAGTACACTGTCTATGTAGTGAAGTAACAGCGCAACACAGCACCACCACACACAGGCTATCGATGCATACAAACTACTAGGTACTGTAGGTACTGTAGCTTGCTACATCGTTACACACAATAAATACTCCAATCAGATCAGAAATATCTTTTTATATATCTTTATCTTTTCAATAGTTATCCATTTGAGGGTTAGTGAAACAGTGATGGTTAGTGATGTAAGTGCAGAAAACTGATGCATGCTGTCACAGAGTCCTTTACGTTGGAGAAAGAGGAAGTCAGGTGGGTTCTTTTTCTGAAAATCTGTCATAGAATACATCACAGACAGTTTGGTTTTCAGCCGAGGCAAGTCAAAGTGCGGCATGTACCTGTCTGTCAGGCTTGAGAAGGCAGTCTCAGGGAATGTAGTCTTAAAGCAGGGGAACTGCTGGGGTAAAGAAGGGAAAGGAATGAAAGTTTTTTGTGATTTTTAAACTGATTAACACTTGATTTAAAATATTGTCAAGAATGTCATTTTTCAGCTTCTTGTAGTGTTAGCGAGAATCTCCGTGGGCTCTCGTTTCCTCTGCCCCTCAAAGGAAATGCAAAACTCATCCACCCTGGCCATAAAAGTGCATGTCAAATGATGTATTCTATAAAATGTCGAAGAGCACATCTGCATGTGCAAACATTTCGTAAAAGGTTTAAAGTAAAAAGCTAAATTCAAAGTTGCCCAGGTTTGATATGTAGCCATCAACACCGTATATGGCAGCATCTTCCAAGTCATCATGGTGATCAACTATGTAATCAAACAGATCCTTAAGAGCATCATTATTTTCAACAGTGCACACCAATCTTGAAGCTAAATTCCACCTGGTTGGTGCCACTCGTGGCAGTCGCTTCAGACACATTTCATCAAGCAGCTGCGTTCGTTTTGGCGATCTAGAAAAAAATGCAGCCAGGCCATAAAGGTGTGAGAAGAAAATGTTGCATTCTTCTTTGAGGTAAAATCGAATTAAGAGCATGTGTATAGTAATGTATGAAAAGCGCCTGTGGGATCTTTTCCTGGACCTTGGCTTGGACTCCGTTCAGCCCTGAGGCCATAATGGCAGAGCCTTCATAGCACTGCGCTACAAGTTTGTTTGGCATCCAAACCTCAAAGAACCCAAGGGCCAGGGCTGCTACATCCTCTGCCTGTGTGTTCCCTCTTACATTCACAAATGTGATAAACCTTTATTTCACGCCACTGTCTGTTACAAAACAAAGAACAAGCGATAGCTGTGCAGTATTGCTGACATCTGAAGTTTCATCTAGCATTATAGCTATAGCTATAGACTAATAATTAGTCAGATATGTTTTTAGCTTTTATCTGAGGATTCCAGGGCCTTCTCTGAATACCTTGAAGGCCCTGACGGTTCCCCACTGAGCAAAGGGGAATTTTTTGGTGTGGTAGAGGAATGCGCTTAACTAGGGGCCTCACATCAGCCGAACCAGCCACCAATCCACACGCTAGTACCCACTTTGATAATGCCAAAACGAATATTTACAATAAAAATGCTGCCTCCTCAGGCAGCCTTCGGAGGCAGATGAGGCTTGAAGTCATGTCTCAATCAAATATTTACAATATATATATTTGCTGTCTCCTGAGAGGCCGCTGACTGGGCAGGTTTTGAAGCTATATTGACTATTTTAACATTATATATTTTCCACCCGAGAAATGGGCAGTTTAGCCACTGAATATCCATAATATTAAATGTATTTGAATTATTTTTGGTGTTGGTGACGCGGTGACACATTGCTGCCTTGGAAGTCTGTCTCTCAATCCAGACTCCTTTACAGGTAACCTTTACAGGTAACTTCATACATATCATACAAAAACACTGCCTCCAAAGGATACTCCCTCGTAGGAAGTTGTAATTCGATGATGTTCTTTCAGTTGCCGAAACATCACAACATTTCACAACTATGATTGATTATTGATTAAACAAATTATGTATTATAAAAAATAGTGGGGACACATGAAATCCAGCCAATGAGTCTAATTGCTAGTGGTGTGCGGTCGCGCCAGAGAGAGACTTGACTTCTCCAGCTTGACTGCTCCAGATTGAGCCAATAGAGAGTTCTCGAGAGGTCTCTTGGCTTCTATTGACCTGCACTGGGCCTGGTGACGAGGAGCTAGTGTATTCCTAACATTGAAATGTAATGTAACTCACTATAGTGGGGAGGCTACTGTCATTCATGTACTACTATGTAGTCATTTAGCAGATGCTTTTTTGCCTAAATGAGTTACAGTGAATTTATGTATGGAAACATGTCATTAAGGAGCTGGAAAATTAAGATATTTTCCTCAAGGATGTCTACAGGTTAGGCTGCATACATTGGAGTAATACTCACGCTACTAATACTAATACAATTACTACTACTACTACTACTACTACTACTACTACTAAAGCTAAGAGCTAATTGTAAAGGTGCCACTACAATGGTTCCACTGTGTACATACATCTACTGATGCCTAGTCTGGAC
This sequence comes from Muraenolepis orangiensis, assembly GCA_027704905.1. Classification (NCBI taxonomy): domain Eukaryota; kingdom Metazoa; phylum Chordata; class Actinopteri; order Gadiformes; family Muraenolepididae; genus Muraenolepis; species Muraenolepis orangiensis. The sequence continues at coordinate 30,437,155 of CM051002.1, read as the reverse complement.
ACATCTTCAGTGATGTTCCTGAAATCATAGGACGTTTTGGGTCTCGCAACATCATACGCCCTCCTCCAGGTGACCCAGCCGGGGCTGATCAGACCCCAGCTTGTGTCCAGATGGCTAGCTAGCTACCATGACTCCATGGCTCCCCTCTTTTGAGCCACAGCCATCTTGAGGCCCTCTCTGCCGCATCGGTGGTACTGCGGATGGCTCTCCTCTTTCTCACTCCCTCGATGCCTAAACTGCTGAAGGCTCTGACCAATGGTTCCAAAATATATATATTTAGAAATTATATATATATATATATATATATATATAAAAGTATACGTAAAAGTATGTATATTATATATTCCAATCATGTTGCTTCATCATCACCTCCGGTATCAATTTTGCATATTGCCAGAGTTCCCTTGAGCCACACATTATATAATTTTATAAGCAACACTTAGGCTGACAATCCATCCGTACTGCAAGTCACAGATTTAAATAATTTTCTTTGACGTCCCCGGGCGTACAACAAGAATCTCTGACATATTGACGTTTGAGGGCTGTTAGCCGAGCCCTGCTGAGTAGATGGTGTGTTTGATTCTGACCTGCAACTTACCTTCACCCTCTCTCTCTCTCTCTCTCTCTCTCTCTCTCTCTCTCTCTCTCTCTATATGTGAGCTATAAGTGAAGGATACGGAAGAGAAGGAAAGTGCACATCGTACACTTATGAGGATATGGAGAAGGAGGTCATAAAGCAGCCTAGGGTACTTAAGGGGCTATTATGTAAACATTGTGTAAAAATGTGAAAACCTTGAGAAATCGTTCGGAGAAAATGTACCATATGAATTAAAGAGACGGACGGGAAAATTAGGAAAGAAGAGATTAAAATACAAGGAGAGGAATGGAGGGATTACAAAGTAAAAGTACAGCATTCTGAAATAGAAAGAGGGCGTGCAGGAAGGAGGAAGAGGGAACTCCATCCCTGTGTACATGGTGTGTTCAGGCTAACGCGTGGCCACGCCTAACGTGCATTACGGTTACCCAGCAGGTGTGCACTAGTTCCTCGTCAGCGTACACTGCCCTGCCATTCAGCTGGTTGACATACACATGCATACTTTATTCGTTTAACTTGCTTCTGTACAGCACTTTGTGACTTTTGCTTGTAAAAAGCGCTTTATAAATAAATGTTTCTTACTTACTGACACTGACGTCTATCTAAAAAACGATTTCCAAACCCCCTCTCACCCCCTTTGCTAAAGTGAAGCAAGTCCCATGAAGAATCTGTTGCTGTATTCACATGCACACGCACACACACACGCGCACGCACGCACGCACACACACACACACACACACCATCATCATCGGCGGTCACTCGTAGTCGAGTTTGACTGTCCTCCTTCTTGGTCCTTGTGGGTCTTCAGGTGGGCATAGAGGCCGATTCTGGACCAGATTATTCTTGTGCAGTGTGGACAGGGGAATGTAGTGGTGGGGGGTTTGGGTTGGACCTGTTTGGTGGTTGCTCTCTCCTTCCTGAGTCTGCGCTTGTCTTTTGCAGCATGGCAGAGGTCATCATTATATAGTGCAGCACCCTCACGGACAAGGTTTCTCCAGGTCGCCCTGTCTGTTGCCATGTCTTCCCAAATTTTTAGGTCTATGTGGCACTTCTTTAGGTTTGTTTTTATGTTATCTTTGTACCTCTTCTTTTGGCCTCCAGGGGCCCGTTTCCCTTTAACAAGCTGGGAATAAAGGACTTGTTTTGGGAGGCGAGAGTCAGGCATGCGGATAACATGGCCAGTCCATCTGAGCTGGTTTTGGGCAATGGTGGCAGTGATGGTGGGAATGTCAGCCTCCTCCAGGACGCTGGTGTTAGTGCGCCGATCCTCCCAGCTAATCCTGAGGATTTTTCGGAGGGATCTTTGATGGTATGCCTCAAGTGCCTTTAAGTGCCTGCTGTACGTGGTCCAGGCTTCTGATCCATACAGAAGAGTGGGGAGCACCACAGCTTTATAGACCAAGATTTTGGTCTTTGCTTGGAGGTCACGATTCTCAAAGACTCTCTTCCTTAGCCTTGAGAAAGCCCCACTGGCACAGCTGAGGCGATGGTGTATTTCATCATCAATGACAGCTTTTGATGATAGGAGGCTGCCAAGGTATGGGAAGTAATCCACATTTTCCAGTCTGATGTTGTCAATGGAGATGTTTGGGAGTAGGACAGACGTACTGCTGTTTGGTGGTGGTTGGTGGAGGATTTGGGTCTTTTTTATGTTGATGACTAGACCAAGCTGTTTGTATGCTTTCGCAAAGGCTGATAGGATACCCTGTAGGTCCTCTTCCGAGAGGGCTACAAGGGCGTTGTCGTCCGCATACTGCAGCTCCATGATCGATATGGTGGTGGTTTGACCTTTAGCCCTGAAACGGTTGATGTTGAGGAGTTGGCCGTCAGTTCTGTACATGATGTTGACTCCCTGGGGCAGATGCTTGCTTGTGAGATGTAGGATAGCAGCAACAAAGATGGAGAATAGCTTTGGAGCGATGACACATCCCTGTTTGACTCCTGTGTCGACCCGGAAGGGTTCAGTTTCGTCTCCACTGCCACTGAGTACCGTGGCTGACATATTGTCATGCAGCAGTCTCAGTACCCGGACGTATTTTTATGGGCAGCCAATCTTTGCCAGTACCAGCCAGAGGGCCTGACGGTTCACTGAGTCAAAGGCTTTGGTGAGGTCTATGAAGGCCATGTATAACGGTTGATTTTGTTCACGGCATTTTTCTTGCAGTTGGCGAGTAGTGAAAATCATGTCTGTAGTGCCTCTGTTTGGGCGAAATCCACTCTGAGACTCAGGAAGGATGCTTTCTGACAGGGGGGTGAGTCTCTTGGCCAACACCCGAGCTAGGGCTTTCCCTATGGTGGACATGAGAGAAATGCCACGGTAATTTCCGCAGTCTGCCTTGTCTCCCTTCTTAAATATGGAGACAATTAAGGCATCCCTAAGCTGAGCAGGGATTTCCTCTTCTTCCCAGATTTTGAGAAGCAGGGCATGGATGTGCTTAAGAAGATCGGGTCCGCCTTTCTTCAGGACTTCTGCTGGGATGCCGTCGGGCCCAGCAGCCTTGTTGTTTTTCATTTTCTTAATGGCATCCAGCACCTCACCCAGGCTGGGTGGTTCTCCCATGCTTTCAACTATGGGCTGTTGGGGGAGTTGTTCAAGAGCCTCCATCTCAGGAATGGTGTCCCTGTTTAAGAGGTCCTTATAGTGCTCTTTCCACCTGTTTGCTATTGCATCCTTGTCCTTCAGAAGCAAGAGCCCATCTTTAGAGCGAAGGGGGGTTAGGCAGCGATAGCTGGGACCATATACCGCTCTTGTGGCATCGAAGAATCCTCTTGTATCACCAGAGTCGGCAAGCTGCTGGATCTCCAGGGCCTTCTTTGTCCACCACTGGTTCTTCAGGTTCCTAACTTGCGTTTGGACGGCTGCCTTCGCTTTGGCATGGGCTGCTCTTTTCACCTTGCAGTGAATGTTATTTTGCCAGGTGATGAACGTTTGCCGCTTGATGTCAATGAGTTGCTGAATCTCGGTGTCATTCTCATCATACCAGTCTTGATGTCTCAGCTTTTTTTGACCAAGAATGTTTTTGCAGGAGTTCATGATGGCAGTAGAAAGTGTGGCCCAGTGTTTTTCAGTATCCTCCGGATACTGTTTGGGCAAGGCTGCGCTAAGAGCATCCTGCAGCTGTTGTTGGTAGGTGGTGTCACCCAACAGGTCGATGTTTAGCTTTGGCCGGCTCTGTCTTTTCTGCATCCTTCTTTTCCGCATTAAGCGGATAGACATGATGGAGCGAATGAGGCGGTGGTCAGTCAAGCAGTCGTCTGCACTGGTCATTGCTCTGGTGTTAAGGACATCACGGCGGTCTTTGGAGCGGACAATGACGTAGTCAATGAGATGCCATAGTTTGGAGCGAGGATGCATCCATGATGTTTTGAACTTGTTTTTTTGACGGAAAAGTGTGTTGGTGATGACCAGGTTGTGCTCTGAGCACTTGGTTAGCAGTAGTATGCCATTGGAGTTCGTGTTTCCAACCCCTTCTCTCCCCAGCGTGCCTCTCCATAGGTGGTGGTTTCGTCCCACTCTGGCATTGAAATCTCCAAGCAGGATTAACTTGTCCTCCTTGGGAAATTCAGATAGAATTTTGTCCAGGTCAGCATAGAAGGCCTCCTTTACTTCATCCTGTGCATCAAGCGTTGGGGCGTAGGCACTAATAACGGGGGCCATCTGACTGCTGGCAAGCATCAGACGTATGGTCATTAGGCGCTCGTTGATGCACACAGGGAGTTCATGGAGGTGGTTGATGAGGCAGTTCTTAATAGCAAAACCCACACCATGGATTCGTGGCTCATTTGCAGGCTTTCCTTTCCAAAAGAAAGTATATCCGCCTTTTTCCTCCTTCAGCTGCCCTTCATCAGCCCGTCGGGTCTCGGAGAGCGCTGCAATGTCGATCTGGAACTTCCTTAGCTCTCTGGAGATGATGGCAGTTCGCCTTTCAGGTCGATCGCTGGCTTTGTTGTCCGTGAGGGTCCGCACATTCCAGGCTCCAATACGTAAATGTTTTTCTTTTATTTTTTGTTTCTGACCGCGTAATGGTGATCCCTCTGGATGCGGTATTCCAGACAGGATTTTGTGAGGCAGGCTATGTTTGGGGTACCTTTTAAAATGGGTAGGTACGCCTGCGCGTGATGTCTTTTAACGTGGGGAGACTGATGCGCCTGCAGCCACCACACGGTCCTTGGCAGAGAGGGGGGGGGGAGGGGCCTGAATCCAATGGCATGGAATCCATGAGGAATGGAGACCACCCTCTGTTGCAGCCTTCATCCGCCTTCAGTGCCGTTGTGACTTAGAGTATCATCCTTCGCCACTTCCGCCGTTGAGGTCTTTGGATCGCACTGTCTGGGACCTCCCCCTCGACCTTACCGCCATGGGTGACCCTACCAGGAGCTAAAAAGCTCCAGACGGCATCGCTCTTAGGTTCATTGGAACACACAAGGTTCTCCACCACGGCAAGGTGGCGATCCATGGAGAACCCCTGGTTGACATACACATGCATACTTTATTCGTTTAACTTGCTTCTGTACAGCACTTTGTGACTTTTGCCTGTAAAAAGCGCTTTATAAATAAATGTTTCTTACTTACTGACACCGACGTCTATCTAAAAAACGATTTCCAAACCCCCTCTCACCCCCTTTGCTAAAGTGAAGCAAGTCCCATGAAGAATCTGTTGCTGTATTCACATGCACACGCACACACACACGCGCACGCACGCACGCACACACACACACACACACACACACACACACACACACACACACACACACACACACACACACACACACACACACACACACACACACACACACACACACACACACACACAGGGCTTACCAGTACACTTGCGGCTGCTCTCGTCCCTCTTGGAGGAGCTCATGAGCTTGCAGTTGAAGTTCTCCTCCCAGTACTCGGCGAACCACACGTTCCTCCGGTTGTTCTCCAGAGTCCGGGACATGAAGTACGCATCGAACCCTGAGGAACATCGCACACACACACACACACACACACACACACACACACACACACACACACATACACACACACACACATCAGCCACTTGGACGCCAACATACCGATTAGCGTTAAAGGAGATGATTTCTGTGATATGATGAGAGAGAGAAAAAAGGCGTATACCAGGGACAATGTATGCCATTTAACTGAACGTTCTAACCTACCATTACCCATACCCCTCCCAGCATAAAATCTGAATAGATTTGCGATGTTTACTGTATACTGATCACAGCATGGCTTCAAGACATCAAATGCCTTTAATAGAAATTGGCTTGAATAATAGATGACCGCCCAACAAACCTGAACAAGAATACAGACGTGGAACAAAATAAATTAAACATACCTGCGAAACAAAGCAACGCATGAATAAATGACACGTTTATGTATTTGTCCCTGTAATATTCGTTTTATTCATTCAACCTCGTGTTTACTTCAGTTCCGACGTGGAGTGCTTCATGACTTGTGTTGCAAGACGGTCAACCTACACTAAGCGATTACTGTGTGCATAACGTTACGTACGTTTTTTTAACTACACTAATTTACGATACCGATACGACCGACCAACAAAACTCGCTGGCTGGCGTTCGTCTATGATACTGTAGCGAAATGAGCCGAAGGACACGGAGTATAGTGAACACACATTTATTGACCTTAGCCGTCAGCTAACAAGCTAAAACTCCCGCCCAACCGGAACCACTCCCCTCGGGCCCACCTCCAATCACAGCCTTCCCCAGGCCGTTACAATACCCCCCCACAAATAAGGTCCTCGCCCCCGAGGGACCCGGGACGTAACCCCACCCCAACGATCACACCCCAACCAGAGCGGACTCCCTAAACAAGGTCAGCCTTTAGCTGCGGGAACTTATTTATATTTTTTATTATTTTTAGGAAGAGTAGGGTGGACCACCTTCTCTTCCCGTGAGACCAGAGCGCATTCTTGCCCTCTAACCCTGTGGTCTCCCCTCTACCTAGTACCCCTCCGCCCCAAAACCCCTAAAGTCCGGAAACCTCTCCGACGGCCGCCGGTGCCTGGTAGACCAGGCACCGGGAATACGGAGGAATATATGTCGGGATGTTGTATATGTCGTATATTCCTCCGTATTCGAGAGCCCGCTACAACCTCCGTAAGACCTCTACCTCCCTCCCAGGAGACCTAAATACTTTTTTTGCTCAGTTCGACGTGAACGGCAGCCCGCCGAAGCCAGCGCCGCCTGAGGAGACCAGCCTGCTGAACATCTCGGAGGCAGATGTGCGCCGCACCTTCAAGCGGTTGAACATCCGTAAGGCGGCCCGACAACATCCCGGGCCGCGTCCTCAGAGCATGCACAGACCTGTTGGCAGAAGTCTTTGCAGACATCTTCAACCTCTCCCTGTCCCAGGCTATTGTTCCCGCGGTCTTTAAGATGTCCACCATCGTGCCTGTCCCTAAACAACCTAAGGTATGAATGACTATAAACCTGTAGCCCTCACCTCGATTGTCAGCAAATGCTTCAAGAGGTTGATCAAGGACTTTATTTGCTCCGTGTTACCTGCCACGTTGAATCCACGGCAATTTGCATATCGTCAAAACAGATCCACGGACGACACTGCCCTTTCCCACCTGGAAGGAAAGAACTGTTATGTGTGAATGCTGCTTGTGGACTACAGCTCAGCGTTCAACACGATAGTTCCTGCCAAGCTCGACGCCAAGCTTGGAGGTCTAGGCGTGCCCCCATTCACGTGCAGCTGGATACTGGACCTCCTGTCAGACCATCGCCAGGTGGTGAGGATGGGCAGCACCACCTCAGAGCCCCTGACCCTCAACACGGGAGCCCCCCAGGGATGCGTGCTGAGCCCTCTCCTCTACTCCCTCTCTACCCACGACTGCATGGCTATGCACAGCTTCAACGTCATCATCAAGTTTGCTGACGACACGACAGTGATGGGCCTGATCACCGGCGACGACGAGACAGCCTACAGGGAGGAGGTCGGATCGCTGGAGCAGTGGTGCCAGGAGAACAGCCTCGCCCTCAACGTCAAGAAGTCCAAGGAGCTGATTGTGGACTACAGGAAGCAGAGAGGAGAGCACAGCCCTATCTCCATCGACGGTGTTGCAGTAGAGAGGGTCAGCAGCTTCAAGTTCCTCGGTGTGCACATCTCCGAGGACCTCACATGGTCCACACACACCAAACACGTGCTGAAAAGGGCCCAACAATGCCTGTATTTCCTCTGGCATCTGAGAAAATTCAGTATGGGCCCCCGCATCCTGAGAACATTCTATACCGGCACCATCGAGAGTCTTCTTACAGGGTATCACCGCCTGGTACGGGAACTGCACCGTACTCACAGCACTCACACGCCCTCAGCGCAGAGCGCTTCAAAGGGTGGTGCGGACGGCCCAGTATATCGTTGGAGTTGAGCTCCCCTTCCTTTGGATATATACAACCAGCGGTGCGTGGCCAAGGCCAAACGCATCATAAAGGACAATGCCCACCCCAGCCACGAACTGTAGGGAGGGAGTCCTTACCCCAAGTGAAGGAGTTCAAGTATCTCGGGGTCTTGTTCTCGAGTGAGGGGAGGATGGAGCGTGAGATTGACAGGAGAATAGGTACAGCGGGAGCGGTATTGGGTGCACTTTGGCACACCGGAGGAGAAGGAGAAGGAGAAACTCTCGATCTACCGATCAGTCTTCGTTCCTACCCTCACCTATGGCCATGAGCAATGGGTAATGACCGAAAGGACGAGATCGCGAATACAAGCGGCTGAAATGAGTTTCCTCAGCAGTGGCGTTTTCTCCCGGAGGCCAAGGGAAGCCAGGCTTCCCCTGTTTTTTCGGATTGTAGTTATAATTTAAATAAATAAATAAAAACACTTTTTTTTCAGTAATTCTCCTTTGCTGTGTGTTGCTGCCGGACCGTCTCTCCCCCATTCTCATTGAGTATTTTACAAAGAGTGAAACAACAGCGCCCCTCTAGATGTTATGGTGAAACAGTAAATTGCATTCACTGTTGCCAGAGGAAGCCAGCCGAATGAGCTTCCCTTGGTGAAAAAAAAAATGGAGGGATTGTCCCGGATTGACCAATCAGATGAGGTCCACGTCATGCCTCCCAGCCAACCTGTGATTGGTCAGTGCCATGCCAAGGGATGCCAGCCGTCTCTGGCTTCCCTTCAAGGGAATGGGATCCCTTGATCCCATTGGATCGATTTGAAGGGAATCCCTTGCCTCACAATCCAATCAAATCACACCAACATCAGTACGTAGATCTGTAACTGTCATCCTCGCCGTTTGATAGTATCAAGCAAATTAAGCATTATGGAGGGTGGAGATTTGGGAATGCTTAAATTAATAAGATGAGAGAGTTTTGGCTGGAGAGTGCGTGCGGACCTGTCGGTTAGATAACAGGCGTGTGCAAGTCCTGCATCTGTATGATACATTTACATTTAGGGCATTTGGCAGACGCTTTTATCCAAAGCGACTTACAAGGTGTACATTAGTTGAAGCAGACAATAGCATAACACTGAGGTACGCAAACACAAACTGGTTACGTTATTGACCACCCCCCCGACCCAAAAAAACTGGCTTCCCCTAAATTTTTCCCCACGCCACGCTACTGTTCCTCAGGAGGGTGGCTGGTATCTCCCTGAGGGATAGGGTGAGAAGCTCAGTCACTCGTGAGAGACTCGGAGTAGAGCCGCTGCTCCTTCGCGTAGAAAGGAGCCAGTTGAGGTGGTTCGGGCATCTAGTAAGGATGCTTCCTGGTCGCCTCCCGAGGGAGGTTTTCCAGGCACATCCAACTGGGAAGAGACCACGGGGCAGACCGAGGTACAGGTGGGGTGATTACATCTCCACACTGGCCTTGGAACACCTCGGGATCCCCCAGTCAGAGCTAGTCGATGTTGCCAGGGAGAGGGATGTTTGGAGTCCCCTGCTGAAGCTGCTACCTCCGCGACCCGATTACGGATAAGCGGGAGAAGATGGATGGGTGGATGGATTTTGATGGTGTTTTTTTGGAGATGTATACTGCGGGAGGGAATGGGGAGTAAGCATTTCTATGTACTTGTTACAAATGGCCAATCAAATATATTGTATCTTGTATCTTGTATCAACAGTAGATGTTTGAGTTCAAGGGGATCATCATTGTGGAAAGGAACGTGAATGTGTCACACAATCAATTAAGAAATAAAAAATCTAATGGGACAATTAAAATCAAATCAATAAATTTGAATACATCAATCACCTGATCAGCCCCATAGCTAACCAACACAAGAAACACAATGTAAACGAATTAATCAATGCTCACAGCAGATGTTTCATTTTCGGATTTTTGGCACACAAACAATTGACACAGCAAGCCTCTCTTCCACAGAAGAGAGGCTGGAGAGGCATGACACAACAAGCCTCTCTTTGCAGTATTGTGTGTTGTGTCTGTCTCTAGATTATGTTGTGTCTCTTTGTAATAGTGTGTGTTGTGTCTGTTTCTGGATTATGTTGTGTCTCTTTGTATTAGTGTGTGTTGTGTCTTTCTCTGGATTATGTTGTGTCTCTTTGGAATAGTGTGTGTTGTGTCTTTCTCTGGATTATGTTGTGTATGTCTTGTAATAGTGTGTGGTGTGTCTGTCTCTGGATTATGTTGTCTGTGTTGTAATAATGTGTGTTGTCTCTGTCTCTGGACTATGTTCTGTCTGTCTCTGGATTATGTTGTATCTGTGTTGTAAAAGTGTGTGTTGTAGTGTGTGATTATGTTGTGTCTGTCTCTGGATTATGTTGTGTCTGTGTTGTGCTTCTCTTTGTGGCATTGTGTGTTCTGCTTCTCTTTGTAATTCCGTCTCTGTTATGTTGTGGGTTGTCTGCATCTGTCTAGTGGTGTTTCGCTTTGCAGAAGTGTTTGTCTGTTATATTGTGTGTGGCCTGTCTCTGTGTAATACGGTGTCCCTTTGTAAAAGTGCATATTGTGCTTCTCTTTGTAATATTGTCCGTCTCTTTGCAATGTTGTGCATCCCTTTGTAACATAAAACCACCCAGATGTATGGGGGCGGGTTCCAGGTCCATTTTAAATCACCTCTTCTTCAAAGACAGGTGAGGTGGGACTCTGCCGGAGCCTCTGTATTCATACAACAAAGGGTCTGGGAAGAACAAAAAGTCAAAGCTTGTAGACGTCAAATATACGCTTTATGTCACCCAATGGTGTTGTTTGTCCACAAAGGGCAGATGAGAAAATTAGCAAGACAGTCAGTAAAACTGACCATTTATTGCGAGGTTCAAAATAAAAAACAAATGCGAAATGTTCTTTTTATTTTTATTTGAGTGAATGCATGTGATTGTGAGTTTGTTCCTTAATGCAACACTTGTTGCTATGGTGGTTGCTATAGGGACGTAGCTGTCACGTGACAAGAAAAACAAAATGACAATGATTTCTCTTATTGTCTGTGGAAAATGCTATATTGTAGTTTTTTGATAGTTTCGGCATTCTTAAATGCGTTTCAAGTTTAATTTCTAAGAATGTATGTGACTTTCTATCGTTGCTATGGTGGTTGCTATGGAAGCTGCTGTCGCTGAAACCACATTGTTTGCATGTTATTTTAAGTCTTTGCATTGTGAATCTCACCTGTAATGTTATGTGTTGTACCCTTCTTTGATTTTCTGAATGAATGCCACCCTCTGGTAAGCTTTTTTGGGGGGCAACCGGGAAGTTATGTCCACCGTTATTTCGCCAAAACGTCGATTCCAAAGGATAAAATTATACATACATTTAGTTTAAAAAGATAATCATGACACATTGATACAGCTTTTTGTTTTGTTTGTGTACAATCATGAAATAAGTCAAATGCAAGACTCTACGTCAATTATCTAGATGGGGGTGGTAGCCCTACTGAAAGTTATGTCAAAAGCAGGTGACCTAGGGGTCTGGGACACTTGGGAGCCAGCTAGAGACCTGAGATCTGTTTTGTATGAAAAAAGGCCTCAAACACACATGATTATCCGTTTTAAGATTCAAGATTGAAGAATTGTATTTGCCATTTGCAACAAAAACAACCACCCCATGTATGGGGGCCTAGAGTATGATAGAGACATATTTTATATAAATATTTTTTACAAAAATAATATCAATTTGGAGGCTTCCTACATGAAGTACAAATAGTAGGTGACCTAGGGGTCAAGAACACTTGGGAGTGAGCTAGAGACTTGGAGTCTCTTACATGAAGGAGGGCCTCGAGGACAGGAAATGACAGGAAATTATGCAATACATTATCAATACATTTAGATTTCATTTAGAATTATTTTAACTATTTTTGTTTATAATAGTTTTATTTAGTTAGTTGTTGTTTTGTTTTTTAGCTTAGGTATTAGTATTTTTGTGTGTGCATTTATTCCCCCTGTGTCAACTGTTGCACCTTAATTTCCCTCGGGATTAATAAAGTAATCTGAATCTGAATCTGAATCTGAAAAGGTGGTTGGGAGGTCACAGAAGATTAAAAGAATAGTATTTAAGGGGGCCTAAAATTACTTATTTTTCATATAACAGAGACACCAGGTCTCTAGGTCGGTTATGTGTGTGTGTGTGTGTGTGTGTGTGTGTGTGTGTGTGTGTGTGTGTGTGTGTGTGTGTGTGTGTGTGTGTGTGTGTGTGTGTGTGTGTGTGTGTGTGTGCGTGTGTGTGTGTGTGTATGTGTGTGTGAGTGTGTATTCTGGACCCTATACAGCTCTGGACCCTATATAGAATCGCCCCACTCAATGCGCTCTGCCAAAACTGTCCACCAGCCCCTTCGGTCGCAACGTAATATGGCCATCACACATTTTTCCATGTTCATTATTGCTTTAATTTAGGGGCAGGATACTGTCAGGGGTTTCACTCCCTGACAGTATAAATAAGATACAGTATACCAAACAACAACAAAGCAAAGCCCCAACAATACCACAAAGCACAAACTAGCTATTTTCTTTAGGAACGCAAATGGAACACTCCAGACTAAGAGAGAAACTTAGGAATCTAAGTCACTAAGAGACTTAATGACACGGGCAGGAGGTCGAGGTAGGAGGGCCTTGACCACACAGCGGAAATTGAAGGTCAGCCAAGGGGTTGGCAGTTGTGGCGGTCCAGAGGGGAACCTCGGGGGTTAGCAGGTCAGTGCTTTGGGAGGACAGTGAGTGAGTGGTACAGAGACTGGGGGTGTTTGTGGCACCTCATCCCTCTGAACGATCTGGACCTCAGCTCAGGATTGAAATGTCGGATGTTGTGGGTCAGTGTTTGCCTGTGCAGTGTTTTGGGTGGTGTTGATTTCTGATAGTCATAGACACAACTGGACTGGAATACAGCTTGTTTCGACCAACACAAATGGTGTACTTTTTTTAATACTTTGAAATTATTTTTGGATAGGACTTGTTTGGCTGTTGCTGATATCGAAATATGCTAAATAGATATAGGTACTGGGGATGTTTATGGAACATTTATAAAATAAACAACATCCATTTACACATGAAAGCTAAAGGCTGTCAAAACAGTTCAGCTGGGTAGGATACATATCATGTCTCTAGATAGATAGATAGATAGATAGATAGATAGATAGATAGATAGATAGATAGATAGATATCTAGAGATAGATAGATCTACAGACAGACAGACAGACAGACAGACAGACAGTCAGATAGATAGATAGATAGATAGATAGATAGATAGATAGATAGATAGATAGATAGATAGATAGATAGATAGATCGTAGGCGTGAGGTGGCGGTCCAGAAATAGCTAGTGAGGACATGCCCGCATTCACTGTCACCTCTAGTCCACTGTTGGACCACCGCTCAGCACAACCTGTGCATGTGTTTGTGCGTGTGTGTCTGTGTGTTTGTGCGTGTGCAGGCATGCTTGCTTATGTACGTGTATTGTGATGTGTACATGTGTGTTTATATATATGCATATGTAAATAGAGTTGTTTATTATATTATTATTATTATTATTATTATTATTAATACTAATAATTATAATATTATTATTTTGAGTGTGTGTGTTTTGTGCATTTGTATGTGTGTGCGTGTATTGTTATGTGTCTGTGTGTGCCTATATGTGCATATGTATATAAATAGTTTATTGTTTTGTTTTTGTCTCTGTATGTGTGTGTGCATGTTTGTGTGCGTGTGTCTGTGTGCATGAGTGTGTATGTAGAACACCTACTGCTGTTTGATGTGACCAGAATGTGTTACTTTTAGTTAGCCATCTGGAGCTCTGCATTTGAATTCTCGGGAGCAAACACATTTGCAGATCTGTTTGTATTCCCACTGTCTACCTCCGCAACCTTAAAGTCAAACCAATATCTTCATGGCTGAGTACCAAGAGGAATGCAAGGCGGCAATTAGACCATAGAGGGCCAAAGTTGACGTTGCTTATATTGCAAAAGAAGCCCTACTTTTCTTTTGTCATTTACCAGAGGATATTCAGAGCTACTTCTGGTACATGAAGGAGCAGGTAGGGGCTATGGGCATCAAGGATGACTATAGGTTGGGGTGTCACAACACTATGTTGTACTACAATCTTGTATTACATCCTGTATCTTATTTCACCAGAGGTCCATTTCACCTTCTAATTACCTTACTGTGTTTAATCTGCAAGCTGCATTAATATGTATCTTACCTCTAGAGGGCATATATAGCGGCAGTATAGCTTAGGAGGTAGGGCGGTCGCCTCACATCCGAATGGTCGCTGGTTCGATCCCCCTGCTCCTTCTAGCAAAAACTGTCGAGGTGTCCTTGAGCAAGACACCCTAACCCTAACTGCTCCTGACGTGCTGGCTGTCTCCTTGCATGGCTGACTCCGCCGTCGGTGTATGAATGGGTGAATGTGAGGCATGACTTGTAAAGCGCTTTGGATAAAAGCTCTATATAAAAGCATCCATTACCATTTATATAGTTTACTGTAAAGCAATCTACTCTTAACTTAAGATTTTGATCTCAAAGACAACACCTATTTCCTCTCATCATGGAAGTAAAGGGTACATTCTTTGGAAACACCAATCAGTGGCAAATATATTAGCATTTGACACAAACACTTCCATTATCATCAGAAGCAGTGTTTCAGAGAGATGAGAAAGAGAAACACAGTTCTTATTAAGCATCACAAAGGAATAACTCAAAACAGACCATGTTGGTCCATTTAGCCCCTAACTTGATCTAGGGAATCAGTGTTCCAGTTTATTTAGTTCAGTCTGGGTTCTGTGAGCTTTAATACAAGCAAGTCAAGATCCTCTTCAGCTTAAAGTGAAGTCCTGTACCAAGGAAAAAGCTTATGTCTGGAAACCTAGACAAAACACAGACTCAATGATCAAATGTCCCTGAATTTTGTAGCATTAGTAAAGCGTATAGAGTGAGAACTGGTACTTGGAAGAAGGTGCCTGTTTGGCATCTGGGCACTGCTGAGGTGCCCTTGAGCAAGGCACCAGACCCCTACACTGCTCCTAATACTAGGATGGGTCAAATTAAACAAACACAAACAACAAATCGTGAGGATTGAATCCTCTTTATTGGTCACATACATGAAGACATACAGTGAAACGTGTTCTCTGCATTTAACCCATCCTAGTATTAGGAGCAGTGGGCAGCTATTCATACAGCGCCCGGGGAGCAGTTAGGGTTAGGGTCTTCCTCAAGGACACCTCGACAGTTTTTGCTAGGAGGAGCCGGGGATCGAACCAGCAACCTTCCGGTTGTGAGGCGACCGCTCTACCTCCTGAGCTAGACTGCCGCCCCAAACTGTGTGTGTGTACATGCATGTGACCAATAAAGATTGAGATTTCGATATGTCTTGTAGCCACCCAGGTTTTCAGTCGGTCCACTGTATTTGTGAACTGGAACCCATCTAGCATACCTAGTTCATTTTTGTGCTTTTACGCTTTCCATTGAAAACAACCCCATATTGGCCACTATTCTGGTATTGGTCCAGATGTGGACTCAGTGGTCTGCCAGCTGAGGAGATCAGGTTGGAGGACCGCGGGCAAACTGTGAAGGTCTGGTATCAGAGACTCACGCTAGGTATGAGGTTGAAAGTTAACTCACTGCCAGAAACACTCAGTTCTAGGCATTACAAAGAGTCAGCTTCTCTGCTGTCACTGTTTGTGTTCATAAACAAAAACACAAGCACTGCTTGCTGTGGGCTGTGGGCTGAGAAGCAAAATGGGCTCACTCCAGTGGCCATCCGTTTCTATCACAACTGGACCTTCTGTAGCAAGCTGTGCAAATTGTGAATCCAAACGTGCACTCTCATTCAGTCTAAGGGCCAAAGCATGCAGGAGTACTTTAGTTGAAGGATATTCTTCCCAGTAACCCAGAAAAATATCAACAATTAATTAGATATTTTTGGTTTTGTTTGAGAGTTCCCGTGTCTACTCTGAATACCTTGAAGGCCCTGACGCTTCACCATCGGGATGGGAGGGGAGTACACCGGGGTAACAGAACGCCAGGGTATATATACACCCAACAGGTGACGTGATTAACAATTAGACACGGCAATTGCTGGCAGGTGTGTGTGTGCACCGCCAGCGCACGCGGCTTGGCCACGCCCCCTGCCAACCACCTTAACCGTGACAATACCCCCCCCTCAACGGGCGCCCTGGCGCCCAACCCGGCTTGACGGGGTGTTCCCGGTGGCAGTCGCGGAAAAGGAATGGGTCCAGACTGTAATGGCAAGGGACCCGCTCCTCTGGGCCGTATGCCTCCCAGTCGATGATCTCGGGGGGTGGAGGAGATTCGGTGGGCGGGCGGGGCCCGGGAAGAGAGTCACCCCTTCTGCCCAGGTCGGTAGGAGTCTTCTCTGGAACCTCCTCTGGAGGTCTCCTCTGGGGGTCTCCTCTGGGGGTCTCCTCTGGGGGCCTCCTCTGGGGGCCTCCTCTGTCAGACAGGGACAGCGTGACGTCAGCAGCATTGATAGACAGGGGAAGTGGAACGTCAGGCAGTGCAGCGTCGGGCAGCCCGGCGCTGTCAGACGGGGAAGAAGCGGCGCTGTCAGACGGAGACAGTGTGACATCAGCAGCGTCGACCGACGGGGGAAGCACAACGTTGGGCAGCGCAGAGTCGGGCAACGCAGCGTTGGGCAGCGCGGCGCTGTCAGACGGGGAGGTGCGGCGTTGTCAGACGGGGGAGGAACGGCGCTGTCAGACGGGGACAGCATGGCATCAGCAGCGTCGGCAGGCAGGGACAGCGCGACGTCGGGGGCCCCTCTGATGAGGGAAGCAACGGTGGTTGCCAGGTCCCTGAGCTGGTTCATCATGACCTGCAGTTCTTGACCCCACCGTCCGTACTGGGAATCACCCACGGGCTTCCACTGGTCGCGGACGTCGGGAGCCATCCGGGCTAACATGACCTTCCACTCCTTCTCCAGCTCCCGCAGCGCTTGAACCCGTGATCCGTCACGGCTCCTCAGGACATCGATCAGGTGCATTGCTGACAGGTGTGTGTGTGCGCCGCCAGTGCACGTGGCTTGGCCACGCCCCCTGTCAACCACCGTAACCGTGACACAACCCGCTGTTTAAGCTTGAATTTGAAGAATATAACATTTGAAAAAAGTATTGAAGAATGTTTTAGAAAGGAGAGGAAGATGTTACCCCACGGCAAACTTAGACCTACTAACAATAAGCAGGATGTTGGGTTCACTGGCACTGGAAATAAGTTAGTTGTACCAGATTAGTTGTATGACTTTAACAAAAGTACTGTATATTGTCCCTCACAGCTGGGGAGAGAACATATGTTAATAATGTTTCTTTGAGGAGCAAAGAGTCTGAACCCCCCCCCCCCTCCCCCCTCCCCTCCCCCGAAGAAAAACAGCAAGGAACCAAACAAACAGCCTCCATCAGAGACTGTAATGGGCAAAAAGAATAAAGCTAAGAACCAAGGAGTGAACGGACAGCCAGGCTCCTGTACCAGAACACAACTACACAAGTCCATTACATGGCTCCCTTATTTAGCCTCGGAGGTTCAAAAGAATAGAAACAAAAATCCCGGGGTAAGTCATTGAATTGCCCTGATGTAGGATAACAATAAGCCTTCACTTGAAATGCAAAGGAATTTTGTGAGTGTACAATGAGTGTTTGTGAGTGTACAATGAGCTACACAGGAATGGACACATATGTGGAAATACAATGACAGGAATGAAGCATTATTGTTTTGCACTGCCTTCAATTATAAAGCAAGAGTAGACCAAGGAATAAAACATATCTAACTACAGAGAACACGCATGTGTTTCAATTATCTGTTTTTCTCCATTTGGTTGGCTGTTTAAAGGAAAACAGCAGCAGAGAGGAAACGGATCTCAGCGATGTGTCATAGCATTAGCTGCCTCATAATTATGTCACGTTATTATCAAACACTTTTACATGATGACTCGTAGTTATTTCTTAATTGTTCTTCAATTATGACAAGCTAATTGGGTTTTCATAAGAATATGATGAGGTTTGATGGGGTGAACATCTATTGGTTCTGAACCTGCTGTGCTTTTTAACAACCTCACTAAATAATGACTGCAAGTACATTCAACCTGACATTAAACTGAATATATTATGTAAAAAATAGAGCATATACAAAAATATCTGTAAATTCGGCTTTTAACTGACAAAGGGACAGCGTTATTGTGAACTGGTTCCAATTTAAGTTTTTCCAGGCACATCCAAATATTAAAACGCATGGCGTAGTTTTGAGATTCACTGATTTGTCCTCTGTGATTTTCCTCTGTGAATGTGTGCTGGAGGGAATCCATTTATGCGGATACACACCATGTTTTTAAACATAAGAACCAGATTAAAATCCAGTCTGTTATCTCTCATGTACACGTGGATGACTCAACACACAAGCTTGGGGGGGTTTGACAGAAAGATGTCTGTGCTGGAAAGGTTGCGGAGAAGCTTGTAGGAAACAAGCAGCCTTAACAAATTGATCCTTAGTCTTTCTTTTGACGGAGATAAACACGTTAAGGTGTGAGAGAGTGACAGATAGTGCTCAAGCACAAAGGGATAAACCAATATTTTGTATCTGACAGACTATGACAGCATACGTTTGGAGTGAGCTAATATTTGAGGATCTATTAAAGGGGAACTTTGCTACTTTTCTATCCATATCTCTATTTAGCGTGAAATTTAGAAATTTAGTGTGAAAAAGGCCGGGATGCCGGAACTGTACATGTTTTTAGGTCCTTAATCACCGCTGCCCCTACATTGCAATACTTACGGTAAAAGATGCAAAAATAATTCCTGACACTTAGACTTCTTATGGTACAATATCATGCCCACACCAGCACCATTCTGGAATCATCACCGTGACACTGTTTAGTTGACCACGGAAACAGCAATGCCGTGGACGACAAGAAGTACTCCAGAGCAAGATGAAGGCAGGATACAATCTATTCACTAGTCATTTACTAACGCTCGCGGTCTGGCTTGTGTTGTTTTTTTTCACAAAACTTAAATGTTTCCTTTCTTGCTCAATTAATTTGACTTAATTGTCTGAATATTAATTCACCGTGGTTTGCATTTGAAGAATGCATAAAAGTTTAGGTGACAACATATTCAACGTTGATTTATCCATACTTTGATCATGACAATACGGAGGCATCATCTTGAAATGTAAAAGGTGATTATTTTTTCTTTTAATCAATGTATTGACACAACTTTAAACATTCAAACAGAAGAGACTAGTAGGTAGTAGTGCTTATACAGCATATAGGATAACTAAATTCCTTTTGTATTGACACAACTTCAAACATTCAAACTCTAGTAGACAGAAGAGACTAGTAGGTAGTAGTGCTTATACAGTATATAGGATAACTAAATTCCTTTTAGAGGCAGACAAAAGAGGAAGAACATTTACATTTTGTCACCAGCAATTCTGAAATGCTTTCATTGCTTCTGTCCTGTGGACAAGAGCAGCGGGGAGATCTGGGTGCAGGCAACACGGAGGAAAGGTACAACTTTTGTTCATTTGCATATACTACCCACATTGAAATGAATCCCACTATTCCATCAAATTATCATCCACAGTGATAAAGGCTTATAAACGTCACTGTATCTCCAAGACGCTGGAATTTTCCATTCTCCATAATTGACCAGGGAGGGGCAGTGTACCTTTCATGGTTAGTTTATTCTCAAGCACAAAGAACCCATAACAAAAATGGGCCATCCAGGTATAGCAACTGAAGTAACTTGTAAAGAAAATTGGGAATCTAACTTGGAAAGAGCTTTTTCCAGGTAAGTTTGCACATATAAGGAAACCAACAACAATCCTTTTATGCCCTGTAGTCAAGTCAAGTGTATTACTTTATTACTTTATTACTGTATATACATGTTTTTCCCCACAACCTCACATGCTAGCTTATATATCAATTGTCTACATCAGGGGTGCCCAACCTTTTTTGAACCAAGAGCTACTTTTAAAGTTGCCAGTCTGCCGAGATCTAGCAGTCCAAATAGAGAGGCGTAGCTGACAGCCTACCTGCATGTTTTACTGTGAGGGGAGGGTGGAAAATACATACCAGAAGTAAACAAAGACGTGCAACGGGAAAGTGTTCCCACGGGAAACAAAACTTAAAATATTAAATGAAACAATCTCATCTCTTAAAATTCAGAACTTTATTATGAATTAAACATTCACAAACGTATAATTTGTATGTATTCACACGTTTAACTCTGTTACATATGCACGCAACGAACAGAAGAGCATACCAGATGTATTTTCTACCTTAGTGGGACCTCTTGCACTGGGAGGAGGCCACTAGCTTCTCGTAGTCAGGGCAGTAGGAGCTGGTTACAAGCCGTATGCAGGCCACAAGGTGGTCATCAGTCATCGTAGATCTGTACTTGGATTTGATGATCTTCATGATCTTCATGCAGACTCACACAAATAGATGGACCCAAAAAGTGCTGTCAAGTTCAAGGCACATCTTCTGAGGTTGGGATACTTTTGTTCCAAGAGCAGGTTCCAGAACTGTCCACTGGTGCCAGGTGCTGGATTTAATGTCAATATCATTTGAGAGTGTGAGAATCTCATTCTCAACAGCAGAGCTATACAGGTCGAACAGTGAATTAACTTTGGAGACGATATCATCCACATCAATACTTCCACCAAATGGAAAACACAGATAGCTGGCAATGGGTTCAATCGATGAAAAGTCAGTAAAACGGCTCTCAAATTCTGTCAAGATGCTCTGAACTTGCTCTTCATACCGTGTACTGTCAAGCTGCTTGACGTCTTTGCTCTGACGTTGAAGTTCGGCCTGCATGTGAGGAAAGTTGCGCAGGTCACAGCGCTGCAGCCTACTGAACAGCAGTTTTAGCCTGCTTTTAAATGTGTTCACTGAACTGATCATGTTAATTACATTTTTATCCTTACCCTGCAGCTCTGAATTAAGCTCATTGAGCAGGCCAGTGAGATCTGTAAGGAACGATAAATCCAAAAGCCACTGGTGGTCATCTAGTTTGGGATATTCTGCATGTTTTGAAAGCTTCAGAAAGTTTTTGATTTCAGGCAACAGCTCAGTGAATCTCACGAAAAATGTTCCTCTGCTTAGCCATCTAACATCTGTATGCAGCAGCAGGTCTGTGTGCTCTGCACCTGTCTCCTCGGAAGCACGGAACAACCTCCTCTGTAGACCCGAACAGAGCATACAATCTTCATTGCAACATACATCACTTCTTTCATATTTAAAGTCTTCCCACACAGTGCTATAAATGAGCCAGGGTTCCCGCGCTGATCTTAAAAAGCCTTAAAGTCTAAAATCGAACAAATTTTTTTTATTTATGTTAAATGTTTTGAGATTAATCAAGCTCGCGAGGTAAACCCCCCCACTGTCCACACGCCGCGCGCACCGCAAAAAGTCCCGCCCTCCCTGGTCGATCGCGATCGACTGGTTGGGCACCCCTGGTCTACATGGTATTAAAGTAACCCGACAAAGGTCACTTTTGAAGAGTTTAAACGTATTTTCTTTTTTGAAGTGCTTTGCTGATACTGATATGAAGTGCCAACGATTTGCAGATCGGGAGGCAGGGACGACTCTGGCAGGTGGATCTCTGACCGCAGGTGGCCGCAGCAGGTATCTCCTGAAGGCCCCATGCACAGGAGGGCTGTTCCACTGCCCTAGAGCTATCATTTAACACCAGGTTCCATACCTATCTATTTCCTCCCTGTCTTTCTGTCTCTCCCTTCTTTGCATCTCAGACCCCGATGCTCTTCCAGTCTTAATACAGTTATATTTTCTTCAGACTAACTTTGTCGCTGTCTGTGTGTTTTCTTTTCATAATACATCTCTTTGTACCCTTCCACGTCTCTCTGTATCTCATCGTCTATCCTTCTCCCTCCCCCTTCTCTCTCTCCTCTCTCTCAAGCTTGCTCGCTGTCTCTCCAGTCTAGTCTTTTTGCATTATATATCTTTCTTTTTTTGCCTGTCATGGAATATTCCTCAGAAAGTCTAAATCCAGGAATATACGCTCCCTATCACTGATCTACAATACATCACTTTAGACATTTTTGCTGAGTTGGAAACCAAAAGTGTTATTGGGTGTCAGAAAAACAGCGGGAAAACAAATGGCATTGCACGCTTTTCATACGATGATATCAGCATCACTACTGTGTCTCATGTCAGAAGCAATGTTGTGCTTGCTTCTGAACTTTCATCACTGAAATCCATTCGAATAATATCTGTAAAATCAACCTATTTTACTGCAGAAGTCTGAAACTGTGACAGAAAGGTAAAACCCTCGTCTATACCATACCACACCAGACTTCTTCACAGATGGGAAGATTTAGATGATAATCTCAAATATTTCTTAGACTTTGAAACATTGAACTCAGCTGGTTCCAGTACACCACATGTGTATCAAGAGAAAAAATATATAAACATTCATATTACATTGTAAGTTTTACCTCCTCCTATCACTAAGAATCAGAGCGGTTAACAAACAACAGCTGAATGTCGTAAAAGCTTTGTCAACACCAAGAGAAGTACCGAGTATCCCGCAGTTTCAGTACATCCAGCTCTATTTGTGTTCATTTGTAACAAATGAATAATGCACTAAAAAGCACTAACAAGTTTCCATTGCACCACAGCCCATAAAGTATACCACCGTCATATAATATACACAAGTGGTTTAGTCGTGGTGTTATAATGTTGTTGTGCATGCTTGAATAAACAAGGAGCCTTCTGTATTTATTGAGTATATATAACAAACTGCTCTGATTTAACTGTACCATGATCCATTAAATATACCACCTTCGTAAAATATACGTTATTTGTTGTGTGTGTACAGATAAATGCTGTATGTATTGAGGAGATGTGCTGAGTCTTTCCTTAGGGGTTAAAAAGCTTTCAGCGGTAGCTAAACAACCCATTCTCACATTCTGTATTAACATTGTAACTTTTTTGTGTGTGTCATTTTTAGGGCTGCCTCCCGACCAAAGATTTCACTGGTCGACCAATGGTCGTCAGTGAAGGACATTAGTCTAATGGTCTAATGTTCAAGACTAATGGTCGACTAATGGTGCGCATGCGCACGCATGAAACAAGCCTCCTGTTTTACGACACCGGCAAGTAATTCAATTATGATTCGGAATGTGTCGGAAAAATCAACAAGGAGACTGTCTGAACATTTTGTTAATTGATTTCAACACAACAAAGCATATAACATCAACACATCACACAAGTTATGAACTTTTAAAACCAACACAATAACTTTATAAAACAAACATTGAGTAAAAACTGAATTGAAACTATGTTTTTCGTTTCTTTTAACAATGTAAAATAAATCTAAATGATATAAACAAATAAATAAATAAATATAGGCTCAAGCAAACTTTGTCTACGTTGTCCGGGAGAAGTGAACTCCGTGTCTTGCTCACAATGAAGCCGGCTATTGAAAATATGCGCTCCGATGGCGTGGCTGTGGGAGGGATGGAGTGGATGCGTTTAGCTGCTCTGGCAAGCGTTCCTCGTTTCTTTTCCACCAAGTCAGTGGTCCCTTATCCACCTTGGTTCGGTCCTCCAAGTATGTCTTCATTTCATTGTTCTCAGCTTCCGCCTGTTGCTCTTCACCAGAACCCATCAGCATTGATATCTCCTGCTGCTTTCCCCTTTGCTTCTTTGGTGCGGGCTCCCTGTCCTCTGCAGCTGTCCCGCTGCTTCTTTTTTTTTAAATACAATTTTCCTGCGATTAACAACCAATGAAAACTTGATCGACTAATGACTCTTTGGTCTATTAACCTTTGGTCGACTAATAGGGGGCAGCCCTAGTCATTTTAATTATGTATTTGTTTGATAAAGGAGTGTTTATTAAATGAATGTTCACTGCGGTGTAGCATACTAATTTTGCAATATCATTGTGTAACAACCTCAAAGCTGCATTCATATTCCTTTGACCACTAGAGTGTGTACACATGCACTTCAAAGCACTCTAATTCACACAAGGCACACAGCACCTCTCGCCCTCTCTTCCTGTCCCTGTCCCGACCCAACAACAACTTTTACAACAGAGGTCTAATTATGCCATTCAGGACAGCTTCAATATGGACCGACACGCTAAACGCATCACAAACCAAGAGGTCACACGATCGCCAAAGATGTCCACGTTGCTTTTCAATCAGCTCTCTCATAAAAATCTACGGCTGGGAGTTCCAACAGTAGGATGAGCAAAGGGACAGCTCGTGCCCTGTCGAGGACAATTCAGTGACCCAATGTCTTTTTTGAAAGCAAGTGGGTGATTTATGTCTGGAATACACATGAACAGAAATTAATGTAGATTATAAACCATTAACGAGTTTAGTTTGCGTTTTTTGTGATATAAGATATAGATAGAATAAAAACAGTATAGCAAAAATAAAATGTGGAAAATGTGATTTGACAGGATATATTGAATTTAAAAAACAAACAAACAAATATATAATCAATAAACTTACCACTGATGGTGGCTCTCTTGGGCAGTATGGTGACGGCCCCCACGGCGGCATCCTCTAACTGGTTGATGGGGCTGGTCTTGGCCCCCCAACTGTCAGAGCCAATCCACAAGAAGTGGCCCAGCTGGTCGGCTCTCTTGCTAGCATTCAGAATACCCCAAACACATTCAACACATGTATATATATATATATATATATATATATCATCCATCAGTCACTTTTAATTTTTTTTTTTTTATTGTTATTGTGTACACTTAGTTTTATTGTATAGTGTTTTAGAAAATTCATACTGCTTCAAAATCTTGAATCTTGAATCTTGAATATTGAATCGAATCTAGTCAAGGTCATGTGATGTGATCTGTGTGTGTGTGTGTGTGTGTGTGTGTGTGTGTGTGTGTGTGTGTGTGTGTGTGTGTGTGTGTGTGTGTGTGTGTGTGTGTGTGTGTGTGTGTGTGTGTGTGTGTGTGTGTGTGTGTGTGTGTGTGTGTGTGTGTGTGTGTGTGCTCATTTACTGTATAAGCAGTACATGCACATACCGTGTACGTGGTAACTGACAGATAACTTACACTATGTGTTTTTAATTAGACCCCGCCACCCATAGAACAATGACTGGACCAATGGCAGCCTATTAAACCTGATGTATAACACTCTATAAAGAACACTTCAATTATATAAATGTGGTTAATGGTGTTTGATAGACATGTATGCTCCTACAGGGACAGACAAAATTGGTTCATAGTATGAAATGGTTGTGGGGGGTCAAATCAAGGACAACAATTAAACAATATAATTAGCTTTTTAAACATTGAGAATGGGCAGGTTTCTCTTGGTGTGGAGTTGTTGCCAATCATTGTCTGATTGGCTGTAGGTTGGACTTGGATAAAAGATAAGAGAACACAGACACAATCTAATTGGCTCAGCGAATGTACTCACAACACTTTGTGTCGCAATGTGTTTTTCAAATAAAAATTAGCTCATATTTCCGATGTCAAATATGACAGAACCACAAATTGCTTTGTACGAAATGAGCCATTGGACTATCATCATTAAAAACAAGCTTTTCCTTCAGTATGTCATTAAAAAAATGTGATGCCACAGTAGATATTGGCAGATATCGGGCTTGTTGCCCAAATGCATCATCATCTGTATCGATGGAGCACTCTGAATGGCCTTGGAAGCCGTGGAAGAAAAAGGATAGAAGAGCTTACCTGATGTCCTCGTCGGAGGCGAAGATGACGATGGCCCGGGCGTATCGCGTGTCCAGCAGCAGATGGATGATTTTATCAAAGTCAGAAGGTTTATGATCATGGGGGATCTTCAGAGACTGCGCGATACATATCCCACCTGGAGGACAGAGTCACAGGCAACTGGTTAACGGTGACTCCCTTTTCTAAAGAACTCCCTCACTTTTAAATAACTTATTCAGGAAGGTTGTGCTGTTAAGTTTAAAGACGTCAGAAGAAGCTTTAAAAAGAGGCAGACAAAAAGCATGAAAGAGAGCTGGAGTTTTCTTCTGAATTGCCCACCTTCAATACCATGCAAAGACTCCTCCAGGGTCGGACAAAAAAGGAATAATAAGTTTGAGGGTCTTTGTTCAATAAATGTCACTTCACTGTTTAATAAAAATGTGGACTTCTGGTACACTTCATTCACACTCTATTAGACACAACTCTGTTGTCTTCAATAGAAGATCGCTGTCAACACTAAACACTGTCAGCACAGCATTTGTTTGGCTGCTTCTCAGAGCTCAATCCCTATTGGGGCAGTTGGGATGTTATGATCAGAGCATACAAGCTACAAACAGAGACACCCTTCGACACAGAGACAACATATTGTCATGTGAATAACGGCAATGCTGTATAGTTGTTACTTATTTCAGGGACATAATCAACCAAAGTGAGAAATAAAAGTAATTAAGGAGCAAGTTGGGGGTTAGGGCATCTTGCTCAAGGCCGCTTACAGGTAGACTGCAGACATTGAGGACCAAACCCAGTGGACAAGGTCAATACACTATCCTGCAATAGGCGGTACACAATCCTGCCCCTATCTGTATCCCCCTTAATCATTAGGTTTGGGGATAGTATTCTTCATATGCTCCATCGCTTGGTTGAAGAGGAAAGGAAGCGGGTGAGATAGTAGTTGTGGTCATTGTGCACAGACAGCAGATCCAAGTCAATTAATCCAAAACAAATGAAAGGAACAAGCTGTTATTGTTAATAATTAATTTTCACACCTTCACCATAGTCAAAAGTTTCGTTCCACTTAACTGGAACAGTTTCTTGGAAAGGACCAAGCTGGCGTCACAGTATCTTTCTTTCGAATGATAATTTACTCTAGCTAGTTAATTCACTCTAAATGATGATTTGCTCAAACATGATTTTTCCCTGGAAAATAGTCCTCAAATTACCCTATTAATTCTCCATTTATCAAGTTAATTTCTTCCGTTATACACTGACTGTCAGCTTTGCTCTTGTCAAGGTACCATGGGTGGTTTACCAGCCATATTGGGAAAATATGAAAATGCAGTCAAATGTCCCTGAAAGTCACTGTTATTTGTTGTCATTACATTTGAACATTGTATTCCTCAGCAGAAAGGACGACAGATGCAGTTAAGTCACCAGCCAATTAGCTTTTATGCCCGTTACGTGTAGATGGCACATTGGCACCTCATTTGAGGCTTGGTACAAACATCCTTGACAGTTAGTTGTTTTAAAACAGACCCGACATGTTATGTGCAATTTCAACAGCAGCAGCAGCACATCAAATCTCCCACCGTGGTGACAGCATACATCGACATGGCTTTTAATATCTTCCTTGTTTCTAATATTTTCCATGTCTCCCTATCAATACATGATGTTGACATGACATGAAATTGAAGACAGGCCCTGTTTAATAACTTGATATTGTTGTTGTCAGCCGAGGCCACCAGCATCTGTCCAAAATGGACGTCAATAACCAGGGGGCGGAAAGCCCTTCATTTGGCCCATTAACCCTTGCGGCCCCCTTCACACACACACACACACACACACACACACACACACACACACACATACACACACACACCCACACACACACCCACACACACACACACACACACACACATACATGCACAGCCCACACAAACCAACACCATTTATCTTCCTGTGCCGCTGTGTGAAGCTAATCCACTAATGGGTGCAGATTATGGCCCTCCTTGCCACACACTACTTGCGGTAAGGAGTGTGCGGCCGCAGACATTAAGGCTTGACGGGCAGCCACCCTTAATTGGCTTTGGCTTCTTCTTCTTCTTCTTCTTCTTCTTCTTCTTCTTCTTCTTCTTCTTCTTCTTCTTCTGGCCGTGGTGGACGATGCTTTGGTCTCACTTTATGTGGTTCATTCTTTTTAATAAGCACTTTGCACTAATGTTTAAGAGGGTACCCTTTTTCGGTACACAATCTGGTTGATGTTGTATTTGGTGTGCTTTGAGCAAAAAGCTGTTTATTATTTTGAATGACATGTATATATATATATATATATATATATATATATATATATATATATAGTTACATTTACATTTACATTTAGGACATTTACATTTACATTTAGGACGCTTTTATCCAAAGCGACTTACAAGGAGTACATTTGTTATAGTCATTATATTAGTGAGAGAAACAGATTTCTGGTCAGTTTATTCAACACATTGCTTCATCATCCAATCACAGAATAGGTAATAGTTGAGTTATGATATAGATATGTATGCAAGTTGCAAAGGACTTTAGTTATTAGACTAGAGCTAATTAAAATACAATATATAACAGTAACTGTGTAATATCGAGAAACAGAATTCTGAATGCTTTAACAAAACCCATGATGAGCCAGCACAGAGCCACTGCAATGTGATTCACAGATGTTTCTCTAAAAGATTGTTTTGATCAAGTTGCTTTTGTAGTTGTGGCTGTTAAAGCTAACTGAGGACAGGTTCTATACTGGAGGGGGAAATAGTCTCTTAGACAGCTTGCTCAATTTTAAAATCTAAAAGCTTCGCATTTTTGCAAACCCAAACTGCATTCAATATATTGCTATAGAGTGTCTTTCAAACCAGGTATATTACCATGCAGAAGATATCCACCATTTGAGCAGTGTGGAGGAGCGTATTAAGGTCAATATTGCTTCGGTTTCAGGAGAGTGAAAAGAGATATAACAGATATACCATATCTATTGCATTTGTCAAAACTCTCTGCAAACTGTCATGACAAATTGCTGCCCCCCCCCCTACCCCCCCCCATCTCAAATTCAATTAAGAAAAACTGCCTTATGACCGATCAAATAGATGCAATTGTGGCGGTATTCAGTATGGGTTCTGCATTTTATTGACCAAAAAATAATGAATAAAACATTTGACTCAGGCTATGCAGTCGTCTGCATCGTGGCAGCCCCCTTAGTCGACTCTACAGTTCATTTGTTTTCATGTTCCTTCTCTCTTGTTATTCCCCGTCTGACCATTGTTTTCATATCCCTCGCCCATCAGACAGGGAAGTTTAGAAATGTGTACCCCAATGTACCCTGCAGCCCGTTACGACCTCCGTAAGACCATCGTCACTGCCAAGCGGGAGTACAAGGACAGAGTGGAGGAGAAATTCAAGAGCCACAACGCGAGGGGTATGTGGCAGGGGCTACAGTTTGCATATCGTCAAAACAGATCCATGGACGACGCAATTGCCATGGCCCTCTACACTGCCCTTCCCCACCTGGAGGGAAAGAACTGTTATGTGCGAATGCTGTTTGTGGACTACAGCTTCAAGCGTTCAACACGATAGTTCCTGCCAAGCTTGACACCAAGCTTAGAGGTCTAGGCGTGCCCCCGTCCACATGCAGCTGGATACTGGACCTCCTGTCGGACCGCCGCCAGGTGGTGAGGATGGGCAGCACCACCTCAGATCCACTGACCCTCAACACGGGAGCCCCCCAGGAATGCGTGCTGAGCCCTCTCCTCTATTCCCTCTACACCCACGACTGCATAGCTATCCACAGCTCCAATGTCATCGTCAAGTTTACTGACGACACGACAGTGATGGGCCTGATCGCCGGCGACGACGAGACAGCCTACAGGGAGGAGGTTGGACCGCTGGAGCAGTGGTGCCAGGAGAACAGCCTCGCCCTCAACGTCAAGAAGACCATGGAGCTGATCGTGACTACAGGAAGCAGAGAGGAGAGCACGGCCCTATCTCCATCGACGGTGTTGCAGTAGAGAGGGTCAGCAGCTTCAAGTTCCTCGGTGTGCACATCTGCGAGGACCTCACATGGTCCACGCACACCACACACGTGGTGAAAAGGGCCCAACAACGCCTGTATTCAGCATGGGCCCCCGCATCCTTAGAACATTCTAAACCGGGACAATCGAGAGTGTTCTTACAGGATGTATCACTGCCTGGTACGGGAACTGCACCGCACTCGAGTACAGAGCGCTTCAAATGGTGGTGAGGACGGCCCAGTATATCGTTGGAGGTGAGCTCCCCTCCCTCCTGGATATATACAACCAGTGGTGCATGGCCAAGGCCAAACGCATCATAAAAGACAATGCCCACCCCAGCCACGAACTGTATTCACTTTTACCGTCAGGCAGGAGCAGTATCAAGTGCCGCACAAATAGGCTTAGAGGTAGCTTCCACAGTCAGGCCATCGTTTACATTTACATTTACATTTAGGGCATTTGGCAGACGCTTTTATCCAAAGCGACTTACAAGGTGTACATTAGTTGAAGCAGACAATAGCATAACACTGGGGTACGCAAACATAAAAATACAGCAGTTCACAAGTATTCATATTGACAAGATGAATAACACAATTTCGTACTGCTAGGTCACCTGCTTAAGTAGCTGTGATAAGAGCGTGTTAACAACATTAAGGACATACACTTGCTAACATATACAACATGCTAAGAGCTATTAATGTCAGGACTTAAGCAAGTCTGCTGAAAATTAAAATAGGAAGAGGCAGTGACCCCGGGGCGCTAAGTTGGGGACTGGTGAAAAAAAAAAAGGGTGAGAGACACAAAAAGAGACGAGGAGAGAAAGGCACGGATGTTGGTGGATTGGTGGTGGTGGCGGATGGTCAAAAGATCATCATTTCAAAAGGGTCTCCCGCGAGGTACAGACGGGGACTAACTGTGAGCTCTACTGCTCTTGTCCTAAGTTTAGGAGTCCCCTCAGGGTGATACATTTCTCTGGCTGTCCTGAATTACAGTAGAAACACTTAAGTATAATCTGAATTGGTTCTGGTCTAGCTCCTTCAGTTTTTTTGTCTGGCAAACTGTCTTGTCAAGGTGACAAAGCCTCTTTAGTACAATTATCAGAACATTTTCTAAAGAGTCGTCCTTGACATGGTAGGAGTGTCTTTGGGTTGCATTGTGCTTTTATTAAACATTAAGTCATTCATCAGAGTTTAGTCATTCATCAGAGACGCTTTTATCCAAAGTGACTTACAGTGAATTCAGATACATGTCCCTAAGGACCAGGTAGGGCTTTAAGCAAGGGTTCCTACAGGTAGACTGCGAACAATTGGGAACTTCCAGGCCTGAGCCTTGGAACCCCATCCAATTGAAGATAAGTTGCCCAACTGTTGTGCCCCCACGCTCTAATCAATCCCAGGTGTTGCCCATCATAATTGGGATTGGGATTAAGGCTGCCGAAGACCGACGTAGGGCGCTTGATTGTTGAGAACCTTATGGCTCCCTCCTACTCGAGAACCTGTGTCTCCAGCTCCAGCTACGTCGCGTCTCATCCTACGCATCTCTACCTACAGTAGAGTCCTATTATTAATATACAAATGCATGAACATTTTTTTTTATTATGTATTTATTTCTAATCTTTACAATACTATTAAACACAAACTCCTCTTACAAGGCAGCATAGGCAGCACCATCAGGCTGCTGAACAAGGGTGTATAGCATATAACAATGTGTTATAACAGTGTTGTTTATAGTATAGAATTGTTTAGTACAGTGTTGTATTGCATTGTCTAGAAAAGTATATTATTGTTGTGGAAATTCATACTGTGGGAGGGAATAAGCATTTCATTGAACTTGTTGCAAATGGCAAATAAAAACCTCTCTTGAATTGCGTGTCTATGGTGATCATAAGTCTAAGATATGATGGATACAATTATTATGTTTTCAAAGCAAGGAAAGGAAATTCTAGTGACAAGGGTGTCGGACTGCGAACAGAAAGGTCGCAGATTCGATCCTCCCCATCCCCACTTTGCTGTGTTGCTCTCTGACCTGCACCACTACTGAAGAAAGCTTGTGCTGGTCTTTGTATTTCATGTTTCACCTGACCTTCGCCTCTGTGGTGGAATCTGTCCAACACTGACCATAGCCAGAGCAGACCAAGGATCCAGCATTCTCTGCACAGCAAGCAGGGCACCAAATGACAGCTGAGGAGAAAACAACAATGTATTGAACAATGTCCTGTGATTATACTATGCTGCCTTGTAAGAGGAGTTTGTGTTTAATAGTATTATAAAGATTAGAAATAAATACATAATAAAAAAAAATGTTCATGCATTTGTATATTAATAATAGGACTCTACTGTAGGTAGAGATGCGTAGGACGAGACGCGACGTAGCTGGAGCTGGAGACACAGGTTCTCGAGTAGGAGGGAGCCATAAGGTTCTCAACAATCAAGCGCCCTACGTCGGTCTTCGGCAGCCTTAATCCCAATCCCAATTATGATGGGCAACACCTGGGATTGATTAGAGCGTGGGGGCACAACAGTTGGGCAACTTATCTTCAATTGGATGGGGTTCCAAGGCTCAGGCCTGGAAGTTCCCAATTGTTCGCAGTCTACCTGTAGGAACCCTTGCTTAAAGCCCTACCTGGTCCTTAGGGACATGTATCTGAATTCACTGTAAGTCACTTTGGATAAAAGCGTCTCTGATGAATGACTAAACTCTGATGAATGACTTAATGTTTAATAAAAGCACAATGCAACCCAAAGACATGCTTTGTCCCCCTGACAAGACAGTTTGCCAGACAAAAAAACTGAAGGAGCTAGACCAGAACCAATTCAGATTATACTTAAGTGTTTCTACTGTAATTCAGGACAGCCAGAGAAATGTATCACCCTGAGGGGACTCCTAAACTTAGGACAAGAGCAGTAGAGCTCACAGTTAGTCCCCGTCTGTACCTCGCGGGAGACCCTTTTGAAATGATGATCTTTTGACCATCCGCCACCACCACCAATCCACCAACATCCGTGCCTTTCTCTCCTCGTCTCTTTTTGTGTCTGTCACCCTTTTAAAAGTACCAGTCCCCAACTTAGCGCCCCGGGGTCACTGCCTCTCCCTATTTCAATACACATAATAGAATGCATAGAAGCACACGCTCTCTCACACACACACACACACACACACACACACACACACACACACACACACTTGATTCATAATGAAGTCATCATGACCGCATACTCACACACACACAGTGGAGGCACACACACATACACACGCACACACACACACACACACACACACACACACACACACACACACACACACACACACACACACACACACACACACACACATGGAAGAAATACTGTACTACCAGTGGCGAGAGTCCATATAAGCTGTGAATGTGGCGTCTCAGCTGTTAAATCACGTGACTCCCGTTACACCTCAGAAAACACTGCAATCAAACA
Source organism: Muraenolepis orangiensis (assembly GCA_027704905.1). Taxonomy (NCBI): domain Eukaryota; kingdom Metazoa; phylum Chordata; class Actinopteri; order Gadiformes; family Muraenolepididae; genus Muraenolepis; species Muraenolepis orangiensis. The sequence goes on along the minus strand of CM051002.1, from coordinate 30,403,994 downwards.
TCACGTTATAACACTAGAGTGGTTATATTATACTGAATACTGCATCCTGTTTGGCAGGAGGATACTTTTTTAAGCTACAAGTTGGAATGAAAAACCAATGCATGCGCTACTTGAAAAGCAACACAACACACTCACACATAAAGCCATGAGACATTCACACGGACAGACATTAAATATACACACGCACAGACTCATGGACTACTCACACACTGCACATAAACTTGCACACATCAGACACACACACCCACCCCACTCACACACATACACACACACCCATACACACACATCCTCACACACAAGAAAAAAAAACTATTTTATATTACATTCCGATCTTTCTGAACATTTGCATATTTGCTTTGCAGCCTGCATATGAATGCCTGAATCAAATTCATCCAAGGCGATATATACGACTTAGAACTGCATGTACAATGCAGGCGGAAACCGTGCTTTCACCAGATTTAACGGTGCATTTTAATCTTGTCTTCATCTGTGAAGGTAGAGCCTCCACAAACCGCAACCGAGCAAACAACCACACACAAACTAAAAAAACAACATGTCGAATTGACTGTTTAGGAAAATGTTGAGCTATCATGGAAATATTAGGTGTGTTTGATCAAGCAGTCTTTAAACGGTGTGCTTTGGGAGCGCAGATGAAGCACAAAGAAGCTCATCTGTAGCACTACACCCCGGCCATCTGGACTATCAAAGCGCTGCATTTGTATGCAGGGGGCGGAGGATGGGCCCACAGGCTGACTTGCACTGGTTGACTGTGTGCTGCCAATAGCGATGGTCAACCTCAGGGCAGAGCCATTGGCACGTGGTAAAAACGACGCCACTTTAAAACGACGGCATATGTCGAAGCAATCACTCGTGACGGTTTTGAAAAATAAATATATTTTCATAGCCCTACGAATCAATATGCTGAGCCTTTGAACAATTACGTGCTTGAGTGAACATATTCACCAGCTGAAGGGAACTGTTGGACGCCGAAAAAGAGAACAACTCGAAAAAGGTGTGTAAGCTATATAAATATATATTATTGCCCCTTTCTCTCCTCCACTCTCCTTTTTTCATTTTTCTTGCCTTGCTAGCTTGCTCTTACCTCGTGATATTTAGTTTGCAAGACCATTTTTTATAAGTGAAGGATTGCGATAGTCGTTTGTGGGAAAATATTGTGGTGTTTTGAAGTGTGTGTGTTTTGCGTTAAACTAAAGTCTTAAAGTACTAAAGTTTGTTTTGGTGTTCTGGATACTTTAGGCCTAGCTGGGAATTGTAGTGCTTTTGTCTGTTTAATAATGTATTATGTGGTTGATCTTGCTCAGAAGCCACTTAGATATAACACATAAGAAGCTTCTTAATGCACTAAATGCACACATTGTCACACGTTTTGAATGAACACAAGATAATAATGACATAGCTACATTGCTGACACCACAGCAATAGGCCTATATCACACTTCCTGCTTCCGGAGCCTTAAAAATCGCAGAGCAGTGTACTCTTACTTCCGGTAGTTACCCCAGATACGTGACAAACTGTGGCCGCCTCCTCTCCTCTCTGTTATCGTAGTGTACCGGGCTGCTCAATGTCTAAACAAAGACAGCCCTACCTCAGTTTACACCATTTCCCCAAAGACAAACTCCTCCGCAAGTCTTATGTGAGGCTGATAAGGAGGATGAAGGTCCCTCGTTTCATGTTCTCAGGGGTAGCGCGTATGTCTGCCGTTTGCACTTTGACAAGTAGAGCATATACGTCTCGAAAAGTGGGCGGAATAGGCTAATAATGTCGGGTATGTGTATGATTAAAAGCACTGGTCCTGACCCCCACACACACTCCATCTCTCATCCGAATAGAGCCAAACAATGACGGGTAAGTATATGATTATTAAAAGCACTGGTCCCAAGTCGCAATACAGCAATACGGCGATACGGACCAAAACCCGGTATTTTTAGGCTGCATCGTGATATACGATATATATATCGGTATTTTATACAAATTCAGTTTTAACTCAATGCCACAAGTATGTCACAAGCACTTTTATTTTAAGACAACTCATATTCACAAGAATAACCCTTTTAGAAAACATACAGCTGCACACTACATATTAACACGTAAATTAAAAGGTACATTGAAATAATCAAAATCCATCAAATAAATAGCCTATATTACATTTAGGGCATTTGGCAGATTGGCAGATATTAAATACATAGGCATACCTCTGCTCCTACACAAAATTGCCTTCGTTATATGGCGATATATCCTGATAGAGCCACAAGACACAATGTCGGGGAATTGTATGATTCGGATTTAGACTTCTTCACTGTAGTGTTCATTCACTAGTTGAACCACATCGTCTGGACCGACTTTTGGAAGGTTATGCAGCGATGTTATCCAGCGATAACTGTCCGCCATGGTGAATGCCAAGGTGAACGGGTACTTCCGGCTTTCAAATCTAACATGATATAGGCCTATTAGTGTTTGGGTGGATGGATACACAGAATGTGTTTCTGTATATATACAGCTACAGCTAGCATAATCAGTCAGTTCAGTAATGTAACAAAAGGCTGTCCTTTTGTCCTTTCCATTCACAGCCACTTCCTCACTGTCCACTGCACCTTTTCCTTCTTTCACTTTCATTCCTTAACAACTGCCCTTAACTCCCACCTTACTTCCCATTTATGCCATCCCGTCCACAGGAGTAAGAGCCTAGGTAATCTAAACCTATAAATCGGACAGTGATACCTTGAATTGTTTTATATTTTTTTATCGAACACTCCAGTCCACTGTTTCAGATCACTGAGCCGGTCCGAGCCATTCTGAAGTCGTTAGGCCGGCAATTTGGCAGAATGCTACAGTGTGGCGCAGAGGACAAACAACATGAGGGATATATACTATTCATGGTGGTAGTAGACCAGTAAATCCCGTGAGGGCGAACAGGCCTAAATGGGTCAAAGTATCTAAATAGAAGTTTAACGAAAGCAAACACAATTGGGATAGAGAGACTGGCATAGACAGTAAAAGGAGAGAGAAGGGAACATTGAAAATAGACAAAGTGAGAGACAGAGCGAGAGAAATACACATTGAGAGATAGAAGTAGTTAGAGGAGGGTGAATAAAGAGAAAGGAAAGAGAGGGTTAGAATTGGACTAAATAGGAATTGATTTAGACGCAAAAAGGTATCCTGGAAGAATGCAAGAGAGAGAGAGAGAGAGAGAGAGAGAGAGAGAGAGAGAGAGAGAGAGAGAGAGAGAGAGAGAGAGAGAGAGAGAGAGAGAGAGAGAGAGAGAGAGAGAGAGAGAGAGAGAGAGAGAAAGAGAGAGAGAGAGAGAGAGAGAGGAAGGTTTTTTACTTCATACATAATGGCGATAAGGGCTTTGTTCTCTCCAGGGGTTGCTGTGGCAACAAAACCCGCACGCGCCCAGACAACATTCTCAAAATGGATGACCCCAACATATCAACGTGAATAATGGCATATAAATAAAACACTGTTGGGGTTTTAGTTTCTTATTACCCAGTAGCCTTTGACTGGAAGTGAAATGCCCAATCAGATCTGTGTTTTGTTTTGACCTTCAATCCAGAAATGTCATTTTCAGTCAAAATTCTCAAAATGATTGGATTGGAGTTAGAGTATTGCGTATTCGCAATTGGTTATGTTCTCTCTAAGTTCTTGTATGAGAGGAGGATTTCAATATGGTCACGTAGACCATACATCTGTGCCATCTGTGTACGTGTACCTGTCAGGAGCCTATAGAGCTACCAGTTTAAACACTCTTGCTTTAGTAGTTTAGCCCTGATTTATGTGCGTGCAGTCGTCATCTCACAACGGATTAGCTCAAGCCAGCACACTTGACTCTGCAACACGAAAATGAACAAACTGAACTCAGGCGATTTATCTTTATTTATAACACTCCACAGCATACCCTCGTCTCTTAGATGAACTCTGTTCACTACATCTTCCAGGCCCCTCTTCCATGCATTCCTGAGGTGCACACTCTCCCACATACACATACATGCAAATATAAAGTCATCCTCGCTTGGTTGATCAACCCTTTCAAAGTTCTCACTTGTGGACTGTGAAAAACATGAAATAAAAAAAATGAGATGTGCCGAAACACGCATGAAGTGCATCTGGGAATACTATTTCAGAAACCAGAGTGGCTCCATTTTCTTCCTATAAGTCCCCATTTGTCTCTTCCTCTAGCCTGCACCCCTGCCAGCTAAAGTGGGGGTCATAAAATAGTCCTGTGAACCATCTTACGTTGTGGAAGCCTCTCTCTCTCTCTCTCTCTCTCTCTCTCTCTCTCTCTCTCTCTCTCTCTCTCTCTCTCTCTCTCTCTCTCTCTCTCTCTCTCTCTCTTCCTTTCGCTCTTCGCTCTTCCTTCCTTTCGCTCTTCTGTATCTCTCTCTCTCTCTCTCTCTCTCTCTCTCTCTCTCTCTCTCTCTCTCTCTCTCTCTCTCTCTCTCTCTCTCTCTCTCTCTCTCTCCCCCTCTCTCTCTCTCTCTCTCTCTCTCTCTCTCTCTCTCTCTCTCTCTCTCTCTCTCTCTCTCTCTCTCAACTCTACTTCATATGTCTTAATTACTAAACACAATCCATTTTAAGTTAATTAATGATGTAGTAAAATGCAGTAATGTAATATATTGATTGAATGCTTGTTTATTGTTTGAGTAGAAGTCAAGCAATTGTTATTGTCATCCATGTGGTTACACATCATTAGTTTATTCATATATTATATATACATTATATCAGTGGCGAAGCATGTCTATCACAACTGGACCTTCTGTAAACCAGGGGTTCCCAAACTTTTCAGCCCGCGACTCCCAAAATAACAGACTGGAGACTGGCGACACTATCACCGTCCGACGGTGAAAATATCTGATTGGTTGCATTGTTTTTCCAACACAAAACCACTCAAATGCGTAGTGCATGGACCGAGAAAGACAAACAAATCAACGTAACACTGTAATATAACAGATGACAACACAGATACGATTCTCATTTATTCATTTTATTTCAATTAGATTAAATTAGATTAAATTAGATTACATTTTATGATATTTTTTTGTTTAATCTGAGAGTTCCAGGGTCTTCTCTGAATACCTTGAAGGCCCTGATGCTTCACCACTGCATTATATATACATATATATGTATATATGTTTGTGGATAATTAAATCAGTGCATGTGAGTTATTACAAAGCGTGTTTCATATCAGTTAAAGTTCACTTACATTAGAAGGTGATGTTGAGTGTGTGTGGTTGGTGGCTGCTCAAACCTGCCACCAACCACACACACTCCACAGGTGACACTCAATTGTATGAATGAAATATTATGGATGTCTATAGATGTTTGAGATGTCAATTCATTGTTTTCTGGGAAAAATCCGGAGTGGGAGAATAGTCGTTGTATAAACTGCTAGTTTATACAACGACTATCTAGTAATAAACTGCTAGTTTATACAACGACTATCTAGTAATAAACTGCTAGTTTATACAACGACTATCTAGTAATAAACTGCTAGTTTATACAACGACTAGCTAGTGATAAACTGCTAGTTTATACAATGACTAGCTAGTAATAAACTCCTAGTTTATACAGCTAGTAACAAACTAGGCCCAATCAGATGACACAAACATTCTCTTTGAGTCATGGCTCTTTTGAGTTCTTGGAGCTTGGGCTCTTTGAACTCTTACTTGAGATTCTCTGCGTGAACGAGAGACGTCTCGCCCACGTAGCGTCAGAAGAACCTCGGTAGTTTGGGCCGCATCTAAAAAAGTGCACGCATTGACGTACGCCAGTCCACAGTCTCCAGACGTGAACATGAAGACTCCAAAGTCTTCATCTCCAAACATGTCACCAATAAAGGCTCTCCTTGTCCCTTATGAGAGTTGATGCAAACTGAACATTCAGGTTAGGGAAAGTTGCTCAATCAAAGTATGGTTTAATTAATACGGTCAATAAAGTTATGGTTTATTAGTCAATAGAGTTATAGATTAATACTGTCAAAAGAGTTATGGATTAATATGATAAAGAGAGTTATGGTTTAATGGAGTCAAAATAGTTATTGTTTAATAGGGTCAAACAAGTTATGGTTTAATAGTCAATAGAGTCATGGTTTAATACTGTCAATAGAGTTATGGTTTGATACTTTTAAAAGAGTTTTGAGTAAATACGGTCAATAGAGGTTTCATACAATCAATTGAGGTAGGGTTAAATACAGTCAATAGATAGGGTTTAGTAGGGTCAATACTCCTGTCCAGATTTCTCATGCATGTTGTATTTTGATTTATGTTTTTGTTTTTTTGTCTTTGTTCGTTTACCTCATCCCCATATAATTTATTCATGTTAAATGCATTTTCTTATTTTTGGAATAAATGCAATTGTAATCTAAGGAGGAAGTGGTGCTCGAGGTTGATGGATCATAGCATCACTGAACGACTTCCACCTCAGATAGATTGAATTGTCCAAGTGGTAGCATAAGTGATGTGCCATTCGTGTAGTCAAATACGTTGTCTATAGTTATGTATCCGTCAATGTCCCCATGACATGTGTTCGTTCACTCGTTGATTTCAACAGTGAGGATCCATCAGGATCCTCCTGCCGTGCTGTCAGATGGATGGTGTGTCGATGTGCGGCCCGCTCTGATTGGACGGGACCAGAGATTCCGTCCGTGAGGTCGTACGTGGTTCTCTGCATGCATTAGCATGATGATCCATTCGCCACCCTTCCATTATCTCTCTCTTTATATATTCGTTATCTCTCTCTGCGTCCATCCATTATCTCCACAGCCATCCATTAGTTAATGGAGGGAACGCCTGGCGAGCAGCTCAAGCAACAACAAGACTATAAACATGAATTGGTATTGATTGATGATGATTATCCGTCGACGTGAACCTCAGGATATGTACAGCCAGCCAACCTAAATGATTGGATAGTTATCTCTCCAGCATCTTGTTTGTGTGGCTTGCAGGGGCTACCAACGACGCCTTGATATATATGGTGAGGCACACACCAGCAGGTTCTTTTCGCATTACATTAATGCTGTCTATATATTCTCCACACACAGGAAACGATGCCACGTGACAATTTCTGTGCATTGGCCTTTTTCAGTGTATTGCACTGAAACGCTGTGTCTTGTGTAGCATTAAGGTAAAGGTGTGCTGACTTGTGACACATGAACGCCTTCCACACGACCCACTACATTGATTTCCCCCAAATGCCCTTGACCTTTTCCTCCGACGTTGATGAATGAAGCGGCGATAGAGCCTCCAACTTCTCCCCTCAGTAAATAACATAACAGCCCCGGAGGAGGGACCATTACCTGAATATCAACTGGAGGTTGAGAGATGACCTCTCCAGAAGACCAACGTGTGTTCCTGAGCACACATATGAACCCACCTCCGATGAATCAAGCATGCCGATCCCAGATATCGGTGTGATACTTTTTTGGCATCGACGTATGTGAAATATAGGTATAGATTTGCGAATATCACCCTTTAATAGTAATACATGCGTGTGACGTTAATTCCGGCAATTTTCCCCACAATGTTGACTCTTGAATCTGTACATCAAGGTTTGACGTTGTACCCAAACACGAGATGACATATATAGCATACGAGGTACCAGATATAGGTCTGGAGAATACGAGGGTAAGGTAACAGGTAAAAAGGAGCCAGAGATAGAATAGATCATGTATAATAGATCGTTTTCTGCCCTGAAATAAGCAGGAAGGTGTCCTTCTCAAGGCCTTGCGCATTCAAAATAGGTCCGAAAAACATATAAAACACCATTAAAACACCATTTATCAATTAAAGACGATGAATCAATATTTCCTGTGACATTAAGAGTTAAAGAATCGTTGACATTCATATGGCCATTCAATGTGTATACTCAATGTGTAGTGCATGGGGTATTGGACCAGTTCTTTAGCCCAGGGACCCCTCAGTGCGCTGAGAGTGCTGCCACTATCATAACATTGTCTTTAATACAAATTAAGAAAATTCTTGAATCTTGAATCTTGAATCTTGAATCTTTGTGGATTGAGAAACAGCGGAGACCCCATCTACATATTTCAAGGCGTTCATCACCACTTTCACAGTCTTTGCCGTTGATCAAATAAGGTATTCACATGACCCTCAGCTTGTCACACACATTTCTACCTATTAAACAATTCATTCCTCAGCAAAAAAGAGAACAGTGATTTTGATGGTTTTGGGGAAAATGGGGATCGAACCGAGAACTGAGACCACAGCAGAACCAGGAATGTCCTATGGGTCAATAGTAAAGTGATAAGACCATTTGATGTAAGACCATTTGGCTGATGCCTAGCGTAGAGTACCAAATACAGTACGATGGCTGGAAATACGTATGACAAAGGCAGGTGGTCCATAATCTAATTCCTTTCTAATTTAGCTGCCCAATAGTGGCCAAAAGTCATCCATCAGCCCTAAACCAGTAAGCAATAAACAGCTAAATAAAACAACTCATTATTACATAGATATTTTACAGTTGACAAAGAGATCATTGACTAACTGGATTGTTTGTGAGTGGATAGCAGTTCTAGAAAATAGACCGTAATTCATAGCGAGATGCGGTTTCACCAGTGTTTATGGATGTGTGTATTGGACTGTATCTAGCAAGAGGGCCATAGAGATGTTGGGCCATCCATATGTTGGAGTTTGGATTCAATCATATATTTGATTATCTCACTGATGGCCATAACAGCATATTTGAAATGTCTAACCTTTAAAACACAAAATTCCCCAGGAGTGGTATTGTCTACGCTAGGGATACTAGGCTTCAGTATACAGTACTACTAATGCTAACACATGGGGGTACAGTTATGTTAATTCAATAGTTTACAGCCTACCAGCTTTGCTTGGATGCAGTACAGGTGCCTGGAGAGTGTCTGTAATTATCCTCCTGGATTGCTTTCAATCCATGGTGGTGTTCACTAAACAAATATGTACTTCTTACCCGCGTATGTTTACACTGTATTGAAGCAAATATACTATGTTTATTTAACAAAATAAAGGCTAAAAAGGGAATGCACTATGTTGATTGAAAAGGTTAATAAGCGAACAACTTATAACTATGCTTAATAAAAAAGACTAATAAGCTAGAATCATGATTTTCTTTCTCCAGCCTATGTACAGAGATTTGAAAGTGTGTTACTTTAGAAAAAACAACATAACAAAATAAATAATTATCCTATTCAATACTCAGAGGCTCAGAGGCTTCAACCCACCCATGTCAAGTTAACACTTATTGCATGTCTGAGGCAATATGCTCCTAATTGGTTTGTGAGACTCATTATGCGGCTGGCGTTATTGAGAAGCTCAGAATAATCACTCATTGCGGTATCTTGATAAACCCTCATGCATAATAAGGACATAATACAAGGTGGGAGAAGCAGCAGTATTATTTGTCTTCCAAATTAGATGTTGGATGTTGGATCTCGGATTGCTGTTTGCCTCAAAAGGGATAGAAAGATTAGTTCCTGGAGGTAATGGTAATGGCAATGGATGCTTTTTATATAGCGCTTTTATCCAAAGGGCTTTACAAGTCCTGCCTCACATTCACCGATTCAACCACCAACGGCAAAGTCAGCCAGTATGTCAGGAGCAGTTAGGGTTAGGGTGTCTTGCTCAAAGACACCTCGACAGTTTTTTTACTAGGAGGAGCTGGGGATCGAACCAGCATGTGAGGCAACCGCTCTACCTCCTGAGCTATACCGCCACCATAGGTGGGAGGTGCGTGGGAGGTGCGTGGGAGGTGCGTGGAAGCAGCCTCAGCTACCTCGGTTGGTGCAACCTCAGTGCTTATCTAACGCTAGAGATTTGGGTGTAACCTTAGCTGAATTTCTGAGGATCCAACCCCAGAAGTGCAAAGAAATAAGACTTGCAGGACAAGGAAGCGAGCGCCCATCTGTGCCAGGTAAAAAGATGGTAGCCCCCACCCACACTACGTACAAAGAAAGATGAACTGCCCACAAAGGCGATGGTGGTGAACGTCAATAAAAAAAGAAAATACTTCAAAGGAATATAATTCAAAGCAAGGAATTGTACTGTTTGTTCTATACCAGAGGTTTCCAAACTGTTAAAGGTCCCCTACCCCCTAAAACATTGAACCTCCTCCTCTACCTCTCCTTTGATGTTTCTTATGAAGACAAGACAGTGTTATTAACTGTCCTTTTTTTTGTTCATTTTTATTTTTATTGTATATATATTTGCTATGGAATTGTTTTCTGAGATGTTTAAATATTGAACCCTCCTGCTGTGTACCCCCTCTACCTCTCATCTGATGTTTCATATGAAGATAAGACAGTGTGATTAACTATTTTGGTCTTCTAAATAAAAATATATATATATATAATATATGTATATAAAGCACTCGGGGAAGCAGTGTAAAGGTCTAGTGCCTTGCTCAAGGGTTCCTGAGCCAAGTCCCCAGACTTCTCTGGAAAAGTTATAATAAAATCCAAAAAATCTAATTTTTGAGCAAATAAGTGACCAATTGAAGCATAGTAGAGATACACATAGGGTGTGTGTTTATTTTTACCTAGAGCACACAATTTTGTAAACCATCTCAACAATATGAACTATATTTCATGTTCCCCCAAATTGATACCCCTTTTCTCTTGGCTGGCCGGATGGCTGGGGAATGCAGAATAAAGACCTGTCTGATTGAATGAACAACTGGACAAAAGTCCCACACTGGACAACACCGCCTATCCTTCGGATCAACAAACACAAGAATCCATTTAGAAACAGAAGGAACCTTGAGGTTCAAGGTTCTCATTCTAGGAAAGTGGTGTCATGTTATTTCCCCGTCAATATACACTTGTCTTTTTGTGTTTGGTTGTTTCTCTTTTTCAATGTTTTTAAAATGTGTATTTTAAAGTGCACCTGGATAAGTGCTACACAAAGAAAAACATATTATTATTTGAGAGATTTTATTATTATAATTATTATAATTATTATAATTATAATTATTATTATTATTATTATTATTATTATTATTACAGGGATATCTGAAGCATTAATTTAATATAATGCTAAACTAAATGAGACTTAAGGCCCCGTCACACCATAACATTCTGGTCAGCGTTTGAGGAAACGTTGGTAATCGTCCGTGGTCGCTGGCATAGCGCCAGAAGAGCGTTGTGTGAACGCTGGTGAACGCTGGTAATCGTCGGTGATCGTCGGTGATCGGCGGAGAACGCTGGTCCGAAAATAAAGTTTTGAATATGCACAAAAGTTCTCATGGAGACCAGCGTTCTTCAACGTTTAACGTTAAACGCTGGAGAACGCTGGAGAACGTTCGTGGAACGTTGTACTAACGTTCGCCGACGTTGCACACGTTCGGCTATTGTTAGTCAGTCGTCACCCTAGCGTTACTTGGTTGTTATTAATCACAATCTTGTGATTAATAACAACTGTGTGTGTGTGGGTCAGGACCAGTGCTTTTAGTCATACACACATCCGACATTGTGTGCCTATTTTCGGATTGGAGATGGAGTACAGACGACATGGAGATGGAGATGGAGATGGAGTAGTCCCCCTAACACGCTTTTTTCCTCTTGGCGGCATGATGTGCACTGTTCAATATCCAGAAGAACTGTCACGGTTACGGTGGTTGACAGGGGGCGTGGCCAAGCCACGTGCGCTGGCGGTGCACACACACACCTGTCAACAATTGCCGTGGCTGATTGCTAATCCCCTCACCTGGGGTCTATAGACCCTGGCTTCCCGTTACCCCGGCGTTAGGTCGTACGTCATACTTTGTTCATGTTACATCGTACATTCTGGACGGAATCGCCACGCTTATGTCCCGGAGATCCAGATTCTTTGCATATCCCGCGTCACCCGCCTGTCTCGCGTTACTCCGGTCTATACGAGCTCCCCGGTAATTATAATTACATGTCCGGTACCTGTCGCTATTCCGACCTCCCGGTATCCAGACTCCTCTCCCGTCCCGGACTACTATTTATACCCGTTTGAACATGCAACCCACACGCCAGCAACACGCTAGTCGCGCGCCAGTGACACGTCAGCACACGCTAATCATTTTCAAGGGTGTCTTACTTCAGATTCATTCAGATTCAGATTCAGATTACTTTATTTATCCCGAGGGAAATTAAGGTGCAACAGTTGACACAGGGGGAATAAATGCACACACAAATAAACTAATAACTAAAGCTAAAAACTAAATAACAACTAACTAAACAAAACTAGTATAAGCAAAATATAACTAAATGAAATCTAAATGTATTGATAGATGAATTGCACAATTTACAGTATTATTACTGTAATACGTAGGTATATACAATCCACAACAATACGTATAGTGCAAATTGGCAGTAATAAAATACTAATAAATAACTCAGATGAATACTGAAAAAGTGACATGTGAAAAGTGAAAAGTGAAATTGAATTTACAGTGCAAAATTACAGTGAAAGGAATTTACAGTGCGTTGACCAAAAAAATAATAATATCAGTGTGTTGGCCTCAGGTCACTGAATCTCCACTGTCCCTCTCATGACCCGAGGTAGATGAATTATAGAGACTGATGGCCACAGAAAGAAAGGACTTCCTGTGGCGTTCTGTGGTGCACCTGCGTGGAATGAGTCTATTGCTGAAGGTGCTTCTGTATGAGGTCAGCACCTGATGGAGAGGGTGAGAGTTGTTGTCAAGGATACTACGCAGCTTGCGCAGCATCCTCCTCTCAGACACCACCAACAAGGAGTCCAGCTGGACCCCCAGGACAGCGCCAGCCTTCCTGACGATCCTGCTGATCTTGTTGGCGTCTGCTGACCTCAACCTGCTTCCCCAGCACACGACACCGGAGAAGATGGCACTGGCTACCACAGACTGGTAGAACATCTTCAGCATCGTATTGCAAACGTTGAAGGACCGGAGCCTCTGCAGGAAGTAGAGACGGCTCTGGCCCTTCTTGTAAACAGCCTCAGAGTTCTTGGCCCAGACCAGTTTGTTGTCCAGGTGAACTCCCAGGTATTTATATTCCTGAACAACTTCAGCGGACACACCCTTGATGGAAATGGGTGTGGGGGTAGATTTCTTCCTGCGGAAGTCCACCACCATCTCCTTCGTCTTGTCTGTGTTGAGCTGCATGTGGTTCAGCTCACACCACTCAACGAAGGAGTCCACGACGCCCCTGTACTCCTCATCGTTTCCCTCGCTGACACAACCAACAACTGCAGAGTCGTCCGAGAACTTCTGCAGATGGCAGGACTCTGAGTTGTACTGGAAGTCTGAGGTGTAAAGGGTGAACAGGAATGGGGAAAGAACCGTTCCCTGTGGAGCACCAGTGCTGCTGACCACAGTGTCAGACACACAGTCCTGCAGTCTGACAAACTGTGGACGACCCGTCAAATAGTCTGTAATCCAGGAAACCAGGGAAGAGTCCACCTTCATCGCCGTCAGCTTACTCCCCAGCAGGGCAGGCCGGATGGTGTTGAACGCACTGTAGAAGTCGAAAAACATGATTCTCACAGTGCTCCCGGGTCTCTCCAAGTGGGCGTAGGCACGATGAAGCAGGAAGATGATGGCGTCCTCCACTCCCAGTTTCGGCTGGTAGGCAAACTGAGGAGGGTCCAGCGATGATCTGACCAGGGGCCGAAGAAGCGACAGGACCAGCCTCTCAAAGGACTTCGACACGTGGGACGTCAGCGCCACCGGTCTGTAGTCGTTAGAGGAGCTGGGACGTGCCTTCTTCGGAACCGGCACCAGGCAGGATGTCTTCCACAGCACAGGGACCCTCTCCAGTCTCATGCTCAGGTTAAAGATGTACTGCAGGACTCCACTCAGCTGGGCAGCACATGTTTTGAGGACCCTCGGGCTGACTCCGTCAGGACCAGCAGCCTTGCGTGGATGGAGCCTGCACAGCACTTGGTCGCTGGTACACGCTCCTCATGCGTTTAGTCACACGCTAGTCATGCGTTAGTCACACGTTAGTCATGCGTTAGTCACACGTTAGTCACAGGCCAGATGTGTCCACCTCTCGAAAATTGAACAATTAGAACGTTCATAGAACCCAGACCACAACGTTATGGTGTGACGGGGGTGAAGAGTGAGAGAAAGAGAGAGAGAGAGAGAGAGATGAAAAGTGAGAGAGATGGAAAGCAGTATTTCCCATTTGAACTTCGCAAAGATGGGCCATTACACTCCCCCCCCTTCCTCCTCCTCCTCTTCCTCCTTCCCCTCCTCCCCCTCCTCCTCCTCCTTCTCCCGAGAGGTTGCGATAATATAAATCTAGCTTTCATCAGAGAAAGACCAAAGAGCTTACACCAAGGGCTGTAGAGATATAGGTGAAGCATGGAGAGAATGCTGTGTGGGTATGCTCCAATGTTCATTAGGTAGATGATTAAAACACAATACGATATTTCATCATCGTTATATCACCCTGTGAGTCAGTTAGCTGAGCTAGACTCCCATTTGATTTATATTTTACTTTGAAAGGTTTTATTTAAATTTAATTATCACTGCGGCAATCCACCGAGTTCAATAATGCATGTCGCCATTTTTTTCTTTCTTTTTTAGCGATAGCAGTGTCCATAACAACCAACATTTTCTGGCAAGACCAGAAAGATTATTCGTAATTGCTGGCATATAACTAATAGCTAAATGTCATATTTGTTATGAAAAAATGAGATTATGAATACATTACATTACATTACAGTCATTTAGCAGAGGCTTTTTTTCCAAAGCGACTGACAATAGGAACATAGGTAGGCGATATTAACATGAAACCACTGTGGGACTTAGACTGCAACACGTTTCTATGGGCTGACCTATGCTCCGTTTGCGTTGGAATTTAAATCCAACGTGTGAAGTTCTTGAACGCCCCATCAGAAAACCCGCCTGGAGGCAGTCACACCACACGTTGTAGATTTCCCAAGCCTGAACCCGTCATCGAGGTAGCCTATATAATGAAGGCTGTGGTCGAGACATAATTCACCCACGGAACTACGGGTGGGGTATTGTGTCGCCGAGGACATTAGTGCACGGGACCTTTCTAGTTCCTCTTCAGGTAGAAAGTGATGTGGTGTTTACGTTCTTCTCATGCTGAATAAATGTCCCGTTTGGACTTTAAATAACCCGACTCCGACTCCCGTCTCTCGGCACTACACTGATGATTTAAGTCTCGCTGAAGTATCCGAGATTGAACCGAACATGGCAAATAACGCTGTTTTTATCAAATTGCCGGAGTTTTGGGAGACAAATGCGACATCGTGGTTCGCGCAGACGGAGGCTCAATTCGCCCTCCGCAGGATTACGGACGACGACGTTCACTATTTCCATGTCGTCTCGTCACTGGGGAACTCCACTGCAGCCCCGGACGGTGGCCTTTATTGCACATCCCCCTGCACTGGATAGATATGAAGCGTTCAAGGCTTACTCAAGACCTTTGCACTATCGCAGTTAGAACGAGCCCGACGTCTGCTCGATATTCATGGCCTTGGAGACAGCAAGCCTTCCCAACATATGGAAATGATGCTGAGCCTGCTGGGAGAGGAAGAACCAGGTTTTATTTTTAAAGAACTGTTTCTTCAGCACATTCCGCCTCATATCCAGATAACGCTCGCAAATACGACTATAACTGAACACCGCGCTTTAGCCGAAGAAGCTGACTGTTTTTTCCTAGCCACTCAGTGTTCCGCCCCCGAGGTGCTAGCCCCAACACGCAGTTACACCCCCCGACATGGTTACTCAGCAGAGGACCCGTGGCTACCGACAGCAGTGCTAGCACAGGCATGTGTTATTTCCATGCACGTTTCGGCGCAAAGGCAAAGAGGTGTCACTCTCCTTGCAATTACAAACCGACGGGAAACGCCAAAGCCTGCGCTCAGTAGCGGCTGCGAGCGTTGGCACAACAAACCGCCTGCTGTTCATCATTTACATTTACATTTAGGACATTTGGCAGACGCTTTTATCCAAAGCGACTTACAAGGAGTACATTTGTTGAAGTAGACAATAGCATAACGCTGAGGTATGCCAACATAAAAATAGAGCAGTTCACAAGCATTCATATTAACAAGATGAATAACACAATTTCGTACTGCCAGGTCACCTGCTTAAGTAGCTGTGATAAGAGCGTGTTATCAACATTAAGGATATACACTTGCTAGAATATACAACATGCTAAGAGCTATTAATGTCAGGACTTAAGCAAGTTAGGGGTTCACAAAGGAGAATGAGGGTTCATGGAGAGTCCAGGTGGACTCTGAACAGGTGGGTCTTGAGTCTCTTGCAGAAGCTGGCGAGGGACTCTGCCGTTCTGACATGAGACGGGAGTTCATTCCACCACTGTGGAGCCAGAGCCGTGAAGAGCTGGGTTTTGGAAGAGCGATGCTTGGTTGTCATCAGAGACACTCTCTCCGTGCGCAAATTCCTCTGCGACACCGGGGAGCGATACCGCTGGCGGAGATCATGGCCCACATTTAATGTCCGCTAACAACACGCCTATCCAAACCTATGGCACAAAGGCTGTGGACCTGTGTTTCGGGGGCCAGTGGTTAACATGGGACTTCGTCACGCCGACCTCTCCTTCCCCCTCCTCGGCGCAGACTTCCTGTGCGCCAACAGTCTACTGGTAGATGTTAAGAACAGCCGCCTGGCATTTTCGTCGTTCGCATCTATGCTAGGGCCAGACGGCTTAACCCCGACAGGCTGGCAGTCGCTAAGTCGGAGTTCGCCAATATGGAGCCCCTTGGGATCATCCGACGCTCGGACAGCCCTTGGGCCTCACCGCTCCACATCATCCCTAAACCAGACGGTGGGTGGCGGCCGTGTGGGAACTACAGACGCCTTAACAACGCTAAAACACCCAACCACTACCCAATCCCCCACATCCAGGACATCTCTGCACACCTGGCGGGCAAACACGTGTCACGTCATTCGGGCTGTTTGAGTTCCTGAGGATGCCGCTTGGGCTTAAAAATGCGGCTCAATCTGTCCAGCGGCAAATGGATTCGGCACTTAGAGAGATGTCATTCATCTTTGTCTATTTAGATGACATCCTTGTCGCAAGCTCTTCTGAAGAAGAGCACCAAGTGCATCTCCGAGACCTTTTTACGAGGCTCAACCAACACGGCCTGATTATCAACCCGGCAAAGTGTCTGTTTGGAGTGTCCTCCATCCACTTCCTCGGGCATCTCATCGACAAAGATGGATCCGCCCCCCCCTCCTGTCGAAAGTGGAGGCCGTTTCCTCCTTTCCCAGCCCACACACAGCTCAGGCACTCCGGGAATTCCTCGGGATGGTGACTATTTATCACCGGTTCATCTGCCGGGCAGCCCACACCATGCGTCCGCTGTTAACCCCCAGAGAGCGCAAGTACAGAGCATTCAACAGAGAACTCCTTGGCCTCTTGTTGGCAATACGCCACTTCCGGTTCCTCCTGGAAGGCCGTGAGTTTACGGCATTCGTGGACCACAAGCCACTCACATTCTGCATGTCCAAGGTGGCCGAGCCGTGGTCCGCCCGCCAGCAGTGCCAGCTCTCGTACATTTCTGAGTACACCACGGACATCCAACACATCGCTGGTAAGGCCAACGTGGTAGCGGACTGCTTCTCCAGAGCAGTCATCGGAGCTGTTCAACTGGGCCTCGATTACTTCTGCATGAGCATGGACTACGCCTGGAGGAGGTCATTGTCGGTGTCTTGGGCGCAAAGTTATGGTGTGATGTCTCCACAGTCCAGCCTCGCTAGTCCCTGCGAACTGGCGCCGGCCCATTTTGAGGCGAAACATAACCTTTCTCATCCCGGCAGGAAACCATCTGTGAAGTTGGTTTCTCAGAAGTTTGTGTGGCAGGGACTTAAGAAGGACGTGAAAACCTGGGTCAACTCATGCGTGGCCTGTCAACGGGCTAAAATACACAGCCATACCCCTTTCAAAACTTTTGCTGTTCCCGAGAGGA
>CM051002.1:30368561-30376061 GCA_027704905.1 Muraenolepis orangiensis | reverse complement strand
ATTTGAGTGTGTCAATGAGAATGTGTCTATGCATTTCTTGGTTAGAGTGTTTCAGTGAGTGTGTGAGTATGTGTGTGTGTGTGTGTGTATGTGTGTGAATGTTTGAGTGAGTGTTTTTCGACACATAATGCCAGAGGATCATCACCATATGAGCTTTGGTAATTACCATGGCAACCAGACCTATCTGGTGACAGGTCTGACAGCCACACAGCCACCCTTAATTGGGTGAATCGAATACATATATATAAACATATGTACTGCGAAATGACTAATAGTATATTATGTACTGTCATGGAGGGCATGATAGTCCAGTGGCTAGGGTGTTGGACTCGCAGCTGGAAGGCTATTGAATGTCTGCAGCCTGAAGGCAATCCTAACGTAAGATGCCCTGGACTCCATCCTGTGTTGTGCCCCCACGCTCTAATCGATCCCAGGTGTTGCCCATCGTAATCGGGCCGGCTGAGGCTAATGAACACTCTATCTACCCCTAGGGATCTACCCTACTTAAGGCTGCCGAAGACCGACGTCGGGGGGCGAGTTCACTGAGAACCTTATGGCGTTCTCCTACTCGGGAACCTGTGTCTCCAGCTCCGACTACGTCACATCTCTCATCCCCGTCATCGTTCCGAGCTGTAGCACAACATCCAGGCACTGACCCCGAACCTCAGGATGCATACCCCACCGCCGGAGCAGCGGCGGGCCCATTAAACACCCGGCGTCTCCCCTCCTCTCCTCTCCCCTCCTCTCCCCTCCTCTCCCCTCCACTCCCCTCCACTCCCCTCCTCTCCCCTCCTCTCCCCTCCTCTCCTTTCCCCTCCCCTCCCCTCCCCTCCCCTCCCCTCCCCTCCCCTCCCCTCCCCTCCCCTCCCCTCCCCTCCTCTCCCCTCCTCTCCTCTCCTCTCCTCTCCTCTCCCCTCCCCTCCCCTCCCCTCCTCTCCTCTCCTCTCCTCTCCTCTCCTTTCCTCTCCCCTCCTCTCCTTTCCTCTCCCCTCCTCTCCCCTCCTCTCCCCTCCACTCCCCTCCACTCCCCTCCTCTCCCCTCCTCTCCCCTCCTCTCCCCTCCTCTCCTTTCCTCTCCCCTCCTCTCCCCTCCACTCCCCTCCTCTCTCCTCCTCTCCCCTCCTCTCCTTTCCTCTCCCCTCCTCTCCCCTCCTCTCCTTTCCTCTCCTTTCCTCTCCCCTCCTCTCCCCTCCCCTCCCTCTGCCTGCGTTGTGCACCAGAGCAGCATTGCATGCACAAGCAAGCAGTAATCCTACTTAATCTGATCCTGTTAATTAATCTGTTCTACACTCTTTGTCTCCCCAGGAGACAAAGAGAGAACAAAGTGGAGAAGAAGAGAGAAGAGAGGAGGAGAAGAGGGAAAAACAGAGAGGAGAGGAAACGGGAGCACAAGAGGTGTGTGAGTGTCAGGCGTAAAGAGAGGGTTAAGAAGAGGGGGAGGACGAACAAAGTGAGTGTGTATGGGGGGGAACACGCTCCCCCCCATACACACACACACACACACACACACACACACACACACACACACACACACACACACACACACACACACACACACACACACACACACACACACACACACACACACACACACACACACACACAGACACACACACACACACACACACACACACACACCATACACATAAATACATAGATGCACATACATGCACATGTACACACAAACACACACACAGGCATGAACATGTGAAAAGGCTCATGTTTACTTGCAAACTTGCAAGCACACACACACGCAAGCACACACAAATGCACACACATACACGCACACACAAACACACACAAACACACACACACGCACGCACACACAGAGACAGACACATGCACTCACACACAAACACACACACACTCAGCCCCCTTTAAGCGACTTTAGGGAGAGCTCTCTCTCTCTGCTCTCATTGGGCTTTTTAAATGTCGTTCGCCCAGCGCTGGGCTGTTTTACAGAGATAGTTGTGCTCCACAATAGCATTCACAACGAACGCTCGTTGGTTCCGTCCCGTCCTGGAAACACAAACACCACAGCCTGCAGCTGTGCTTATGTCCCGTTCGCTGGCTAGATTACCCCCCCCACCACCACCACCATCACCCAGTCCCGCCAGCTTGGGCCCCAAGGCCCGGATGAGGGGGCCGCTTGAGCTACGTCGAGGGAGGATGGAGTGTTTTGTGCTATTATGCTAGCTGAGATTAGCAGCAGGCACCAGAGCGGAATGTCTGGGTTGGTTGTCGTCTGTGTTGCCACTGCTGGGATTGTGCTGCCCCGGAATGGAGAGCGAGTTGAGATTCATGTCATTATGTAGCAGGGGTTTGAGGTTTGAAGCCAGACCCTCTTGGCTAGGACCAAACCACTACTACGACGACATGGTGATGGAACCAAGGAACAACTATAAATACTGAGTTCTCGTCTCATCGCTCTCTCTCTCCATCATCATCACCTCTTATTATATTTATTTTTATGAATAAATTCCCTCCATCCCTCTCCCTGACTCTCCCTGACTCTCCCTGACTCTCTCTCTCTCTCTCTCTCTCTCTCTCTCTCTCTCTCTCTCTCTCTCTCTCTCTCTCTCTCTCTCTCTCTCTCTCTCTCTCTCTCTCTCTCTGTTAATTCCTTCACCGTATCACAGTGATTACATTAGAGAGTGTTCCTGACGGGAAACAATAGACAGTGTATCAGTGATACTCTATGTATTACCTCGTCTTATGTATCTGTTTTTGATCCGGTTAGCAGCCTCTCAGGATGGGATGATAACAAGACAATGGGATAATAACCTGTGATGAGGCTGCTGGAAAAACCAACACCAAGTGGGCAGCCTGCTCTCCACTGAACATTTACAAGGAGCAAACAAGCGTGTGAACACAAGTCTCCGCTGTGATATATGACCAACTTTTGCCAGCGGAGAATTGATTTAGCATTAATTATTAAGCCCAGACAAAATGGGATCAAAGAGTTGTAGTTCTAAGTATGCGTGTTGGCAGAATAAAGGTCAACCTCCTGTTACGTCCGTCTCCGCCGTGCATCATGTTGAATGTCGAATGTTCTTTTGATCTTCTTCCACCATGTTAATGTCAAGCCTTGTTAACATCGGACAAAATGCACATTCTGAGCCATTCCTGCCACTCATTAAGGGACAACACATGTGATGATGTCACGGTGGGGATACACAGGGGATAAAGGACAGGGAGATCTATGGCGGAGGAGTTGTACAGTACAATGTCAGGGGGCCACATCCCTGTTCAGAGGGGATCTCGTGTCACGTTGATACGGTACAGGTTCAACAGCCCCACCTAAAACATGACTGGATGGGATGCTGTTAAAGGCCACCAAGATCTGGCTGTCAGTGTCTTGATAATCTTTGTGACATGTGTGATCGAGCATGCCATGAAAATAGAGAAATCCGTCCTGGGGGACCCAAACATACATTCTGTCCTCAAGCTGAAAAATAGAAGTATTACTGTAACCAGTGCATGTCATCTGGTTCAGGTTATTAACCAACCTACCAGGTTGTATATTTACAAAACAGGAACTACATCATCGACATGCATTGATCACATGTGCCTCAATGCTGCTGAACGCTGATATACAGCTCTATCTGTTGCCAGTGGCTTTAGTGATTAGTGATTAATTAGTGATTAGTGATTTAGTGGGCAGATATACGAAGACTAAGATCTAAATTGTATATGCATTGTATTTAAAAGATTGTACAAGGGTCTCTGTTGTGAGCCATATGTGGACGATATTAGCAATATCTGTAGGCCTGCTGAGACTCAGACATGGCACATCCAGTTATGGATAAGCATGCACCTGTCAAGAAACACATGGGCTACACATCTGATTGGCAGGTGTATTGTAAACCGAGGAACTGTGCCACTAAAAGAAGATGAAATTGTATAATGAATCCAGGATTAATGATATTAAACATGATGGAAAGATGCTCTGGAGCACCTTAAATGACATCATGGGCAGAACTGGTACCGCTACTCCATTTGTCATTGAAGCAGAAGGCTTTTTTATAACTGAAGCTGTGGATATTGCCAATTATCTTAACGATCATTTTCATGCAGGAAAACTTGCGTGATGCGCGTGGTGTATGTCAATATGCAAGTCGCCTAGCTATTATTAACGGTAGATATGAAGTAGAGACACATTCATATTTTAACACCATTATTTGGACCGGTCCTCAGAGATCCAACAGGCGCCTGGTGTCTGAACCCGGTCTGCAGCCGGGCCTGCAGCTGTGATGGAGGCCCGTGCTGCACGGAGTGACACCAATGAGGGGCGCTGCCAAAGTTTGAGTTAGACTGATTAAATATTAAACGTCCAATCATCCGCTGACTGCCTGTAGGCAGGAGCATGGAGCAACGCTGCAAAAGAGGGAAGGAAGCAAGGAAGGAAGGAGCAAGACACAAAACAGAGAGAGAATGATAGAGGAGAGAAGAGAGAGGTGGATAGAGGGAGAGATTAAAAGAGAGGAACAGAAAGGGATGTTTCATAGCAAGACAGAAGAGCCGAACAAGAACGTGAAAGATATGAAAATGCTTCTCTTCCCAGATTGAAAGGCTGTGGAACAAGACATTTGTCTCAACAGACAGGGTTCTCATGCATATTTTCATCTGAGATTTTCTCCACAACAGAAAATCCAACTTTAGCACAATAATACATTTTTTAAAATGTATTACTATTTAGCATATGCATATTCATTCAAACTCACAGGGATTTTAGATACTGTACATACAATTAAGGAGCTGTGCTTTTTGCTCAGGGCAGACGTTGGGGATACCTCACAATTGGACAGATTGTTGCTATTGAATTATTGAATTATTGATTGATTTATTTTGTGGTCCATTTGGGGGTCGAGCTGGCTGACTGGGAAGGTGGTACATCTATATATATACAGGTATATATTTATATATATACAGGTATATATTTATTTATATATATATATATATATATATATATATACACATATTCTTGACTTGACTTGCTCCTCCCTCTGTCCACATGCTCTGTGTAGTGCAAATCCCTGCAGCCTCAGTGCAGGCGCTGAGACATTGGATCACCAACTGAACGCTGTCTGGCTTCTCTATCCTCACACCATCATATTGTTTACTAGTCCTGTTTGCATGATGAGTGCACGAGCCGGGACATCGTCAACCAACCCATGATGACATGGTGTTTTTTTGTTTTTTTTCTTAAATCCTGTGCGGTTCCAGCGCCTCTTTTATTATTTTGATTGAATTTCATGTGCGTCTATTTTTTTGTATATTATGTATTTTATATTTATTTATTTATTTAAATACATTTAATTATATATTAATTTATTACAACATAATCAATTAAGTCAACGTTTATGGTCTAAAATGCATTGGAATTTATTAAACAGTCAACATATACTACTTCAACCTCTAAATAAATACACCAATTTGAACTGCATACGGCATACACAGGTTGCACAGGTTGCACACATACACACACACACACACACACACACCACACACACACACACACACACACACCACACACACACACACACACACACACACACACACACACACACCACACACACACACACACACACACACACACACACACCACACACCACACACACACACACACACATACATACACCCTGTTGTGATAACAAAGCGCTAATGGTGGTGTTGTGTTAATAACACACAACACATACACATAATCCTCTCTGTCCACTATATATATATATATATATATATATATATGATTGGATATATGTGATAATTTTTTTTGGGTTACGATTATGGAATAGCATATCCAAATGTTTTCCGTACTGTAGGAGTATAGGCCATATACATAGATACATACACCTGCATACATACATATAGATACAATTTATAGGCCAATCTATAAACGTTGAGAAACCGAAATGACATTTTCTCCATGAATCTCCATTTCGTCTCACATCACCCGCCTGCACCTTTGAGTCTGACATCTGAACATCAAGAGCAGGTGTCAAACAATGCTCTCTCTCTCTCTCTCTCTCTCTCTCTCTCTCTCTCTCTCTCTCTCTCTCTCTCTCTCTCTCTCTCTCTCTCTCTCTCTCTCTCTCTCTCGCTCTCTCTCCCCCTCTCTATCTTTCCTCTGAAGAGATGAGTAGATCAAAGTCAGATGTGACAACAGGAACAAGGGCTCCTTGTACTTACGGGGGAAGAACCGGAACAATACCGGGAAACGTTTAAAGAGCTTCTCCACGTTCTCCACCTCAACAATACAAGCGGCTGTGATCCCGAACGAGGTACGAGGTACAAAAGGTACGAGGTACGCGAGGTACGAGGTACACGAGGTACGAGGTACGAGGTACGAGGTACGAGGTACGAGGTACACGAGGTACGAGGTACGAGGTACGAGGTACACGAGGTACGAGATACGAGGTACACGAGGTACGAGGTACACGAGGTACGAGGTACGAGGTACACAAGGTACGAGGTACACGAGGTACGAGGTACGAGGTACGAGGTACATGAGGTACGAGGTACGAGGTACACGAGGTACGAGGTACACGAGGTACGAGGTACGAGGTACACGAGGTACGAGGTACGAGGTACGAGGTACACAAGGTACGAGGTATGAGGTACGAGGTACGAGGTACGAGGTATGCCCGTGCGGTGAAGAAAGAACGCAGGCTTTAAAAGGAGTACGGCTGATGGCGGATCTGCTGGAGCATTCACGCCAACCTACTCAGACGGGAGCTCTAAATATAGAGTGTGCTGCTCGTAGGGGATCGCCCGAGGGGGAAGATCTGGTTAGAGAGAGAGAGAGAGAGAGAGAGAGAGAGAGAGAGAGAGAGAGAGAGAGAGAGAGAGAGAGAGAGAGAGAGAGAGAGAGAGAGAGAGACCATTACGTTGAATGTGACGACGCCCACCTCTCTCTCTCTCTCTCTCTCTCTCTCTCTCTCTCTCTCTCTCTCTCTCCCCTCCCTCCTCCCCACTTCCCGACACATCCTCCTCCGCATTGAAGCTGGCAAATTGAACCGATGAGGAATGGTTGCACAAAAGAAGGAAAGCCACTTGGAGGGAATACAGATGCAAATATCATGAATAGACAGCAAGAAGAAAGGGAGCATATGAATGTATATATATATATATATATATATATATATATATACAGTATATACACAAAATTCG
Organism: Muraenolepis orangiensis; assembly: GCA_027704905.1. NCBI lineage: Eukaryota > Metazoa > Chordata > Actinopteri > Gadiformes > Muraenolepididae > Muraenolepis > Muraenolepis orangiensis. The sequence goes on along the minus strand of CM051002.1, from coordinate 30,368,891 downwards.
AAATCAGTGGGAAGGATATGAACTTATATATTCCGAGATACAAAGAGACCAGAAGAGGCCACAGAACCTCAGTTTTGCACACATTAGCCCCACAAGCGGGTTCCTGCTGGATGCGTGTTGAACTAATGAAGCGGGAGGTTAATAGAGAGCCATTCTCCCACAGAGAGAGAGAGACCCAGACCCAGGCAGCAGCCTGGCGTTATTCGGCCCTGCAGGCGCCGGTGCTACGGCCAAGGTGATTGACTACATGTGAGTTAATACACTGGGAGAGGACTGCAGCTTTAGGAGCCCCAGATCCCCTGGATGCCATTACCCCCGGAGGAATTCTGC
>CM051002.1:30298561-30363561 GCA_027704905.1 Muraenolepis orangiensis | reverse complement strand
ACTTTTTACTTATTCCTATTGAGAGCTCTGAGTCTGCATTTCACAAATATTAATAACAATAACAATATAACAAACAACTTTTTACTTATTCCTAGTGAGAGCTCTGAGTCTGCATTTCACAAATATTAATAACAATAACAATATAACAAACAACATTTTACTTATTTCTATTGAGAGCTCTGAGTCTGCATTTCACAAATATTAATAACAATAACAATATAACAAACAGTTGTTACTTATTCCTAGTGAGAGCTCTCAGTCTGCATTCTTTTCACAAGTGCTTTCATCTGGTTGTTGCTCAGTTGTAGCTGCTCTGAGATAGTCTGCCAAACGTCTGCTTTCACACACATAAGTAGATCCAAAGCAGGTCAAGATTTTTTTATGTTTTTTTTTGGTTAATTATAATTATTATGCATTCATAACCAGGCATGTCGGGGGCCACACAATAAGCGTCTGCGGGCCGGATGCGGCCCGCGGGCCGCCTGTTGAGTAAGTCTGCTCTAGATCAATGTGGAGGCAGAAAGCCCAACAGGTATATATTTAAAAAACAGTGGAATAATGCCACTGACCACTGAACTGAACATGACTTAGAACTATATTTATAAGAAGCACAAAAAACATTACTGAACAAGGCGAAGACCTTGTGGAGCTCTCTGCAAATGCCCATTAGAACTAAGACTTAACTACGGTGTATTCATCATTTCACATAATATAAACTGTATTATTGTCATCATTACGGATGCTTTTATCAAAAGCTATTTGTATTTTTGTAGATATAGGTGCTCAAAGAGTCAGTAGGGGTTAGGGCAAGGGTTCCCAACATTGGGGTCGGGACCCCACTTGGGGTCCGCTGATATGCATATTGGGTCGCGGGAGATTGTTGACTGCCTGTAGATATAGATTTTTATTTGTTATACACCAGCTAATGAAAACGAATTGGGAACCCCTGGATGAGGGCAGCTTGCTCACGGATACACAGATAGACTAGAGATCAAACTCAGAACCCTGTCGACAGGGTGTCAAACACACTTAAACCCCAGGCTATCCCCCCCCACCCCCACAGGCGTGTGTTCATACACCTGGATTTCCTTGAGCCTTCCAATGAACATGGTTAACCTTGGATTCAACTCAACATTTGGTCAGTCTGGCGGGAAACCAAAATCACTTCAGCCCTCAGAAATTAAAAAAACAAAAACCCTCCTCCGAGTGGTTAACCCTGTTTGAGGTTAAGATGGGCCATGGGTTATTTAACAGACTGCACAGCTAAGCCAGGGAACGGAGGGTGACAAGGCATGTGTTCTATTCGGCGGAAATACTAAAATGGTTTGGTTAGCCTGCTGGACGCAAGAGACCAGATATCTGGATGAGTCGAGTCAAACTCAACTCTCTCTCTCTCTCTCTCTCTCTCTCTCTCTCTCTCTCTCTCTCTCTCTCTCTCTCTCTCTCTCTCTCTCTCTCTCTCTCTCTCTCTCTCTCTCTCTTTCTTTCTCTCTTCTTCTTCTGCCTTTGCCAATCTCTCTCTCCCTCTCTTTCCAACACTCCCACTCTTTTTTCCTCCTCTCATCTGTCTCAGCCACTCTCCCTCTGCCTGTCTCTCCACCTTTTCATCTGCATCTCTCTCTCTCTCTCTCTCTCTCTCTCTCTCTCTCTCTCTCTCTCTCTCTCTCTCTCTCTCTCTCTCTCTCTCTCTCTCTCTCTCTCTCTCTCTCTCTCTCTCTCTCTCTCTCTCTCTCTCTCTCTCCTAACTAAATTATTCATCTGCCTCTGACAGCTGCCTGTGTGTGGATGCTGCAGTTTGTTTGGGGATTACCGGCTGCAGGAGGAGCGACCATTACGCACCGTGCATAGCAACAGGAGCAACCTGGCTCCCCCCCCGACAACACATCCAGGGTACATATTATAAACCTATCCATATCAAAACAACAACAACAACACCAACAATAATACAAACAAAGAGGGGTTGATTATTCATCAGTATAGTATACCCTGAATGCACCACCACTGCACAGTTTGAAAGTCTGGAATAGTGACACACACCCACACACACACCATCAGGTGTGTAAGAATGCACCACTTCATACCATCAGCTGATCAACTCCACGGCCTCTTCTGTGCTGGGGCCTTTGTGATGATTTACTCCTACTATGAACTTGACAACTGCTAATCCGAATTAAATAGCGTGTATTGATCGGATGCTTTTATTGCTCTCAGCGTCTCCTTTAAGTCCATTAAGATAAAATCATCAGCCTCATAAAAGGTGAGTGGGGCTGTACATAGATAGTGAATAGACACACACACACACACACACACACACACACACACACACACACTGAGCATGTGCCCTGAGCTACATCTGACTGTAGGGTCGCCATCCGTGGCATAGACAGACCCCAGTGGAGCTCCCTCCTCGACCCCTCCTACGACGCCACGACCCCAACCCCATATGCAAGGAAGGTCAAATTAAAATAGCAGGGAAGTATTAGTAGAAATGGCACACACATTATGGCGTGTGTGTCTTAGTAATGATCACAATATTTCGCACACAGCGGACGATCATCAAAAGTATATCACAGCGATACAGGCTCCTAAAACTGCCGTATTGCCGTATTTCTCAAAAATAGATATTGAAATGGAGGATGAGCTTGCATAATGAGGAATAACTAACTAATATCACAGCAAATCCTAATGTGTATTAAATGCCTATTAAACACCTGTAATTTTCCATTTACAGAATTGTTTGTGATTATTATTATTATTATTATTATTATTGTGACTCATAATGTGCAGTGTAACACCAGTGATGTTTAATTCTGTATCAATATTGTGTCGTTTTCTCTGTAATAGTAGGTTGTCTCTTCGTGGGTTTTCCTCGTCTCTCCTCAACACGGATTCCAACCGTTTTTTTCCTCCCACAGGGTTGAGGTTAAAGGGTAACTTAAGGACGTGAATCTGTCTTGTGGAGTGCTGGTAAAGGTGACGGTGTTCGGTGAAGCGAGGGGGGGATAGGGATTCTCAAAGGGCTTGTTAAGGAGCTGACATGTAGGGGGCAAGAATGAGCTATTTTCTCATGGTTCTGGATCTAAGTGACTAATCATTTGTTGAAATTGGTCCAGTATTGAGGGAGCCATCAGCCGCAAAGTGTCTGCAATCGTCTGCATTGTAATTCTTTGGGGCAATAGCCTGAAATAAAAGTGCTTGTTATTGCCACTGAGAGGCTCAGACTGTTTTATAAGTGTGTTTTGGAAAATAAAAAAAAACATTATGGAAAAGATCCCAGAGAGGTACAACTTTTTTTCTTTAACATTCGCTTGATCCTATATTTTTTTATTATGCCAACCAAAATCTTTCTTCAGGAGAAGGGTTGCTGTGAAACCTCACGAGAGTTGAGTTGTTGCAAAAAAGAGAACGGTGGAAATGTGAGTGAGAGTCGGAGAGAGGAGTGACGGCAAGAGTTTTTTATGTTAGATGAGAGAATGTGTAGCTTAGCGTTATCCAAAATATTGTTGAAGTCGATTGTTAGCTGATTTTGACAATGCGGTTCCAGATTTCAGAGCTGTACTTTCTCCTTGAGTGAGACTTGGTGAGACACAAAAGACATAAAACTGTTCATATCAAGCCAAAGGTAAAGTTGTATTTCTCTGTAGGGATTCTTTCCATAATGTTGCCAGACACTTATAATAACAATCTGAAGAGTCATTGGCAAAAACAAGCACTTTATAGGACGCACGTTAACGTGGAGCTGTTGCCCCAAAGGATTAAATTGCAGACCCTTTGCGGCTGATGGACAAATTTCAACAATTGTTCCCTGCATAAGTCACATAGACCCAAAATGATGGGACAATAGGGTCCAGGTTGAACAATCCAGTTTCCCTTTTAAGGACATGAGGGCTGATTTTAGGTCAATGAGTGCAAAGACAAATTATGTTTTTTGGGGGGAACACAGACTACAGAAATCCGAGGGCGGACACCGCCTCCGGAAATGGTCTTTGTGAAATTCAATATTTGAGCATTTCAAACCCAGATGGTCTTTGTTGGACCAAACATTCTCCGTGACACAGTTACACACTCGATAGAAAGATATAGCTCTCTCATAGTACATGCTCACTGTCTCTCCGGGGCCTGCGTTGCTCTGGCAACAACCACTGACATTTGGAACTTGGAAGTTGGAGTGCGATGCACACCTGGCAATCGATAGGAGGAGCAGACGTGACAAGTCGATATCGCTGAGTGGATAACAGTAGAGTGTATGATTAGAGGTTTGTTCATTCACGCAGACGCTCAACAGAGGGCTTTTCCTGGGATCACTGTTATTACTAACAGCAGGGTACGCTCTCACACACTCCACCCATGTAGAGTATTTATATTTCACACACGTGCACACACACACACACACAGGGTTTCAGTTTAATTGTGCGGTAATGGGCTTGTTAGGCACTGACAAGATGTCACTGACTGACACAGAGAGAAGCTGTTTTCATACAGAGTAACAGCTGTGAGGGTCAACACACACACACACACACACACACACACACACACACACACACAGACACACACACTCACACAAACACACACACACACACACACACAAACACACTCTCACACAAATACACACACACATACACACACAAACACACACACAAACACACACACATGCACACACATTTACACATAGACACCCACACACATACACACATTCATCCCTGAGTATGATAATGGCACAATTGCAAATAGGTAGATACATGTATACACCCTCTATTGGCACACACACACACACACACACACACACACACACACACACACACACACACACACACACACACACACACACACCACACACACACACACACACACATACAGCGCTGTCGCCAGGGTTAACAAATGTTTATACTACATTTATAGATGACAAACACAATTACTCGAGACCCCCTGCCTTCACTGCCTCCTAACTGGCAGTGCACCCGACCCCAGCGGTTCTTCCCGTAGGTGGTGGGTCCACGGGAAGGAGTTGTGGCCACGTTGCTTTTTCGGGCTATGCCCGACCGGGCTACGTGGCTAACCCGGCCACCAGGCGCGCGCTGATGAGTACAAGCGGCCGAAATGAGTTTCCTCAGGAGAGTGGCTGGTGTCTCCCTGAGGGATAGGGTGAGAAGCTCAGTCACTCATGAGAGACTCAGAGTAGAGCCGCTGCTCCTTCGCGTAGAAAGACGAGAAACAACTGGCTAGGTGGTTCAGGCATCTAGTAAGGATGCTTCCTGGTCGCCTCCCGAGGGAGGTTTTCCAGGCACATCCAACTGGGAAGAGACCATGGGGCAGACCAAGGTACAGGTGGGGTGATTACATCTCCACACTGGCCTGGGAACACCTCGGGATCCCCCAGTCAGAGCTAGTCGATGTTGCCAGGGAGAGGGAAGTTTGGAGTCCCCTGCTGAAGCTGCTACCTCCGTGACCGATTACGGATAAGCAGGAGAAGATGGATGGATGGATGGATGGAAACACAATTACTATCAGGCAGTCTTGAAATAAGATTAATCACAGACCATTGTTATTGCCGACCAATACTTAAGTAGTTATTTTGATTAAATGTTAAGTATTATTTTAAAGCTAAATTTTAACACATTTTGAGTTGGGGGTGTTCCTTTTGGAATCCAAATTATATATGCTGTATGAAATGCACTTTTCCCTTGCATGTGTGTGTGTGTGTGTGTGTGTGTGTGTGTATGCTTGTGCAACGCATTCTCACAAACAGTTTGTAGGATATCCTACGAAAAAGCAGTGCACTTTGTTTCGTAGGAAATCATACATACAGTATCGAGTATATGCTGGAAAGGGGGCGTGGTCAAGCCCACGGCGGACTGGGCGGCGGTCTCCGAGGCAGAGCGACCGAGAGCCGGTGCGAAGGAACGATCGCTGGGCTCGGTCCAAACGGCACTCACGCAGCCGTGAGTCCATTGGGAGCGCCAGGGTGATTAAATCCTGCAGTGTCTCCAGGCTGTCTCGAACAATGAGGTCCTTGATGGCGTCGCTCAAACCCTTGCAATAGAGACAGAGAAGAGCTCTATCGCCCCAACCACTCTCTATGGCTAAGATCCAGAACTCCACTGTGTAATCAGCCACCAAGTGAGACCCCTGATGGCAAACTAGCAGCCGGCTTGCAGAATCCTGCCTGTCTAACGGATGGTCAAAGACGGCGCAAAACTCTCACTTGAACAGGGGGTAATCGGTGGCATAACCCCCGTCGCTGTTCACCGCGGCTGTCAGCCAGCTAAGAGCTCTGTCGGCAAGGAGGGACATCACGAAAGTAATCCTGGCCCCACCGGAGGAATACTTGGACGGCTGATGTGTGAACAGTAACTCGCACTGAGCTAGGAACCCACGGCACTGGTTCAAATCGCCTCCGAACGCTCTGGGGCTAACTAAGCTGGACTCGGCGCAAAAGACTGACCCTGCGGGGACATCGGGGCCAGCAGGGACGTAGGACGAACCGGTTCCCGGACCGGAACCTGGGGCTGGATTGGTGCGGACGGCTAACGTGTCCAGAGAGTGCTGGATGGAAGCTAGGGCTCCGGACATAGCGTCCACCTTGGCGGTGAGGCTGGTGACTGTACTGACAGTATTCTGCAACGTTTTCTCCAGCACCGCAATCTGGGACTGGACCGAGGGAAAAGCCTTCAGTTCGGTCTGCAGTTGGGTAAGTTCGTAACTCGGACAGTGTCAAGCGCCCTGCTTCTGGGTTCCCGGCTTGGCTCATTTTAGGCTTGGTTATTCTGTAAGAACCCAACGAGACCGGCCAGCCAAATGTGCCAGAGAACCCAGAAGAAGAGACATGGACACTCAAAACAACGGAAAATGTCTTTACTGAAAAATATCCAACTCAAAAACCAACAAAGTAGGGTAGGATTGGTTACGTGGTGTGGTCGACGCAGGGAGATGGTCCAGAGGGTGGTACGCGGAGAGGGTCCTTGGAGTGGGGGGGAGGGGACGAGACTTGACGCAGTCGGAGCTGGAAACACAGGTTCATGTGTAGGAGGGAGCCATAAGGTTATCAATTATTTAATTCTTATTATTTACATGTTTAGGTTTAGATTGAATCTAGGTTGGGATTTTAGCGCCCTCTGCAGGCTGGTTGAGACGTGATAATATTAAGTTGAATTGGAAAATATGTATGTTAAACAATAAAATTGAGTCTAAACCGGTCCAAATTGAAAAATACACATTTGGCAATTTATACTATTTATGCTCAGAGAAAGTACACCTGCAAGTAACCTTGGCTTGGAGCAAGATGACAATTAAACTTAGTCGGAAAGGTATTGATATAGAGAGTAACATGTGTCAGTATGAAAGGTGTGGGGGGTTCCTCAGGGGTGCCCTTGAACCTGGAACCTGTGCAACCTTTGAAGGCTTACAGGGAAGCTAAAAAACGGTTTTGGAAAGATATTGACCTCTACTACCATAAGCAAGGGCAAAACAATTGGGGGCGTCACTCAGCAGGGTCACACCACACTATCCTTCCTACCTTGTTGTGTTTTTGTGTTGTTGTGTTTGTGGATATTTTTTTTAAGACATTTTCCATGTTTTGGTTGTCCTGTGTCTCTTCTTCTGGGTTCTCTGGCACATTTGGCTGGCCGGTCTCGTTGGGTCCTAACAGAATGGTCAAGCCTAAATTGAGCCAAGCCGGGAACCAGAAGCAGGGAGCGGGACACCAACCGTGTTAGGCTAGCTCCCTATGTCTCCAGCTTCTAGCTTCCAGGCTAGCTCCCTGTGTCTCCAGTCCCTAGCTTTCAGACTAGCTCCCTGTGTCTCCAGTTCCTAGTTTCCAGGCTAGCTACCTGTGTCTCCAGTTCCTAGCTCCCAGGCTAGCTCCCTGTGTCTCCAGCTCCTAGCTTCCAGGCTAGCTCCTTGTGTCTCCGGTTTCTAGCTCCCAGGCTAGTTCTGTGTGTCCCCAGCTCCTAGCTTCCAGGCTAGTTCCCAGTGTCTCTAGCTCTTAGTTGTCAGGCTAGCTCCGTGTGTCCCCAGCTCCTAGCTTCCAGGTTAGCTCCTCGTGACTCCGGTTCCTAGCTCCCAGGCTAGCTCTCTTTGTCTCCAGTTCCTAGCTCCCAGGCTAGCTCCCTGTGTCTCCAGTTCATTGCTCCCAGGCTAGCTCCCTGTGTCTCCAGTTCCTAGTTCCCAGGCTAGCTCCCCGTGTCTCCAGCTCCTAGCTTCCAGGCTAGCCCCCCATGTCTCTAGCTCCTAGTTTCCAGGCTAGCTCCCCATGTCTCTAGCTCCCCGCTTCCAGGTTAACTCCTCGTGTCTCTAGCTCCCAGGCTAGCTTTGTGGCTACGCCAGCACCTCGTGGTTCCGAGCCCATCATTTCCCGGGCTGGTTCCACATCTGCTCCGTGGCTACACCTGCCCTCGATGACCCCCCCCAGCTCCTGGTGGTTCCGAGCCCATTGTTTTCCAGGCAGGTTCCACCACAGCTCCGTAGCTACACCAGCACCTCCTGGTTCCGAGCCCATCGTTTCCTGGGCTGGTTCCACATCTGCTCTGTTGCTACACCCGCTCCCGAGGACCCCCACCTGCTCCAGAGGACGACCCCCACCCGCTCCCGAGGACGACCCCCACCTGCTCCCGAGGAGGACCCCCCCCACCTGCTCCCCAAGGACCCCCCACCTGCTCCCGAGGAGGACCCCATGGCTCTCGAGGACCCCTTCCTATCTCGCAGACCCCTCTCTGCCGAAGACCAACGTCGGGGGCGATATCCTGAGAACCCAGGGCTCTCGGGCGGTCGTCCAGTGCCTCTCCTCAGGTGGGGGATACTGTTGTGCCCCCGCACTGTTTCCCATCATAATCAGGCCGAAGACTGACGTCGGTGCTTGACCATTCAAAAGACCCTCTCCACGTTCCACCCTCTGGACCATCTCTCCGCGTCGACCACACCACGTAACCTATCCTTCCCTACCTTGTTGTGTTTTTGTGTTTGTGGATATTTTTCAGTAAAGACATTTTCTGTAGTTTTGGTTGTCCTGTGTGTCATCTTCTGGGTTCTCTGGCACATTTGGCTCGCCGGTCTCGTTTGGGTCTTAACAGAAAAAAGCAGAACTACAAAACGTGTGACACAGCACACTGCAAATTGTAGTTCTTTGCACACGTCGGGTCTCGTCCCTCGATCTATTTGTGTTAATAATGTGGTTTATATATAATTTTAAACATATAATGTGTTTTCTGAATGAGACGGTGCAGCTATGCGCCGCTGCAATCCGATTGATTAGTCATACACGTAAAAATAAACTTAAATAATAAACGTAAGAGAACAATAAGGCGGCAGTGATATCAGCGTCCATAGCAACGATAGAAACGAATAACAAATCTTTGTAATAACTCAAAAACTAAAGATCGTATCAATTCACTGAACAAAGCGTGTGAGAGTAAAACACACATTTATCGCTATAAATGTTATCAAAAAATATTATAATGCCGAAACTATCTATTACATTTTCCACCAAGAATACACGGAAATGTGACTGTGCTTGACATTATAGCTGCAGAAGTTCGCACATGCGCCCAACGTATCAACATGTGGTTGATACGTAGGATTTCCTACGAAACAAAGTCCACTGCTTTTTCGTAGGGAATCCTACGTATCGTTTATGAGAACAGCCTGGTGTGTGACTGCCAGTCATCCCTCTGTCTTTTCTCTGTCTTCTTTACAACTGTCATCTTTTGTCTTGGGTGTGTTTTCACTGTCCCCGTCTCTCGCCTGTGGCTAATTGGCTTTCCCCAGCCCTCCCTGCCACAGAGGCTAGTTAGCAAGTTTGGCTAATGTTAGCACTCTAACCATCTGGTCTGCTGGCTAGCTTGTGGAGTGTGGTAAACAAAATAAGGCCATGAGGCCTTTGCAACAAACATACACCAACGGTGATGGAGAGACAGCCGTATCTCCTAAGAGAACTGATACTAGTGTAAGCCTGCATTTCTACACGTGCAAACTGGCTGAGGAGAATATAATAGAGATAAGCCGATGTCTGTACATGCTGGGAACGTGTGACTCCACCTACATCATCACGTCGTGATAAACTATAATATGTATCCTAATTGAAATCAGTTGCTCCGTGGACAGGCTGGTCCATGGGGCTGGTCGGTTTATGCTAACTCTGTGTTGAATAAACCTTATCATTGTATTGTGTGTATCCACTTGAAACTTCTTAAAACTAAGACAAAAAGTATAGCCATTAGAACTTATTATTTAAAGTGAATTCATAATTATTTAGTGTGAAGCTTTCCTCCATTTGAAAAATCCTCCACCTGGTTCCTCCACTTGGTTCTGTTTCCCAATCCAGCTGGACTCTCTCCTTTCCCCCGGACACTAATCCCAGGGAGACCTTTACATCTACTAGCTAGCTGGCTCTGTGAGCTCTCTAATCCGGTCTGCTGGCTAGCTGGTGAAGCTACCCTGGATCTATCCCGCAACCCCGCTGGACATTTTCTGTCCCCTGGTCACTATTAATAGACAATTATTCACTGGACAAAAACGCTACCTGGACACCATCATCCTTGGCTATATTTCCCTTCATACATCAACAGTACCCTCATTAGCACACGTCACTCCATCCCCCTGTTGTTGTTTGTGTCTGACACTATTCATCATTGACTATTGTTAGTCATCTACTCGTCAACCGCTGTTATGGAACCACTTCTCGCCCTCTCCTGTTTTTACTAACTTTATCCACCCCCCCTGGTCTGGGGGAAACCCTGTCCCTCTTGAGTGAGAATTAGTGGTTCGGGATAGCCGTTGCTGAAACACTAATCCACGCCTTCAGACTCATCCCTTCTCCACTGCTTTCTCTTAGCCACCCCCCATTCATCCTTGTGTGTCCTAGAAAAGCTTTATGTTAAAGCGCTGGTGCACAGATACAAAGCCCACACTGCTGCTAGGCAGACGAGTTGCCAACAATATTTATGTTATTTTGATTGGGCACGTGTGTGAAGCCAGCTATGAAAGTGTACACGGGGAGGAGTGCGGTAATAAAATGCGTGGTGTAACGTCCTCTAATGGAGATGGATTGCCTAATGATAGGAGAATAACCCTCATCCACGGCCCATGCCAGGGCTACGATAGGACACACGTAATCACCTGTAGCTGTAAGGAATCGCTTTGCTTCCTACGCATGGCGGTTCACGAGGCTCAAGATTCAACTTTATTTGTCACATACACATACACACACTGCAATAAACTATGCATATATACAAATATATAAAATATATAAAGGTCAATGCAACAGTATTTACAATGAGTTGTTAATAAATATGAGTGTAAGTGATGGTCTTACTTGTCCTCGTACGCACATGCACGCACATGTACACGGATGTCTAAACGCACACTCAAATATTCATGCACCCATGGTATCTTGGCCGGGAACAAACAGTATACAATATACGCTGGCACATTCCCACACACACGCGGTCCTGAGACACACGCGCTTACCCACAAACGTGCACACGTGGCTTAGACACTGTGACATTATGGAAAATGTCAAGGTTCTGACGTAGACTGTCACACCCATAGGAAGGAGCAGACCTCAGCCTTCTCATCCGAGACACATGGCCCCGGTCTGCACCAGGCGGTGACAGCAGCAGATGTAAACACATGCTTCTCCAAACTGTTGAATATTCATACTGTTCATTGTACTGCCAGCTATGTAGTATTTAATGACTTTCATCTGTCTTTTGCTAAACTCTTAAGACACCTAAAGGGATATGAGTGGAGAGACAGCTAAGACTTCACAGAAGCACGGATCACTTCTCCACATTCAAGCACGAAAAGCACCGACTGCGTGTAATAGGCCTATATCACGTTAGATTTGAAAGCCGGAAGTACCCGTTAAAAATCGCTGAAGCAGTGTATCCCAAGTTCCGGTTAATGCATTCAGCTTGGCATTCACCATGGAGGACAGTTATCGCTGGACAACATCGCTGCATAACCTTCCAAAAGTCGGTCAAGACGATGTGGTTCAACTAGTGAATGAACACTCTACAGTGAAGAAGTCTGAATCCGAATCATACAATTTCCCGACATTGTGTCTCTATCTGGATATATCGCCATATAACGAAGGCCATTTTGTGTAGGAGCATAGGTATGCCTATGTATTTAACATAGGCTATTTATTTGATGGATTTGGATTATTTCAATGTACCTTTTCATTTAAGTGTTAATTATGTAGTGTGCAGCTGTATATTTTCTAAAAGGGAATGCCTGTTATTCTTGTGAATATGAGTTGTCTTAAAATAAAAGTGCTTGTGACATACTTGTGGCATTGAGTTAAAACCGAATTTGTATACAACACCGATATATATCGTATATCGCGATGCAGCCTAAAAATACCGGGTTTTGGTCCGTATCGCCCAGCCCTACTTGGGACCAGTGCTTTTAATCATACACTTACCCATCATTGTGTGGCTCTATTCGGATGAGAGATGTAGTGTGTGGGGGTCAGGACCAGTGCTTTTAATCATACACTTACCCGTCATTTTGTGGCTCTATTCGGATGAGAGATGGAGTGTGTGGGGGTCAGGACCCCCACACACATACTCGACATTATTAGCCTATTCCGGCCACTTTTCGAGACGTATATGCTCTCCTTTTCAACGTGCAAACTGCAGACATACGCGCTACCCCTGAGAACATGAAACGAGGGACCTTCATCCCTCATTATCAGCCTCACACAAGACTTGCGGAGGAGTTTGTCTTTGGGGAAATCGTGTAAACTGAGGTACGGCTGTCTTTGTTTAGACGTTGAGCAGCCGGTACACTACAATAACAGAGAGGAGAGGAGGCGGACACAGTTGGTCACGTATCTGGGGTAACTACCGGAAGTAAGAGTACACTGCTCTGCGATTTTTAAGCCTCCGGAAGCAGGAAATGTGACATAGGCCTAATCACGCCTCGTGTTATCGTGTCATAATCGTGTTATCAAATTGATTCATGCCCGTGTGTGGATGGACACTAAAAAAAAACTTTAAAACACTCTTAATAACTGAGCTGTTAGTGAAAAACGTGAATTTCCATTTCCATTCCGTTCCCTAGAATAGCGAGTCAGTGTTTCAGTGGAGCGGCGGAGCGGAGCGGCGAGCGAGCCAGCCACTAATCGTATGCGCTACACCTGTGTTTACTGCGCTCTCACACACCCTCCAGTGAGAAGGGTCCATCGCTCCGATCGCGTGGCACTCGATCGCTCGGTCCTCGATTGGCACTCGACGTTTAATTCTCGTGAGGCTTTCTAAGCAGGCGAAAACACAAAAGCCCCCAGACCTTCACAGCTCTAATAACTAACTGTCTGATGCTCTTAACTCACACCCCTGTCCTCACCCCACCCCTTGCCTAGCCCCCCCCCAGCTCTCCTCTGACTTCTCATTGGCTGAGTCCCCCGCATCTTCTCTGACTGATTCAAAGGAAAGTTATCCTGTTGTTCCGTCATCTCCTCTTTCATCTCTTCTGTTGTTTAGCTCAGCTTTTACTTTCTCTCTCACACCTCTCTCTCTCTCTCTCTCTCTCTCTCTCTCTCTCTCTCTCTCTCCTCTCTCTCTCTCTCTCTCTCTCTCTCTCTCTCTCTCTCTCTCTCTCTCTCTCTCTCTCTCTCTCTCTCTCTCTCCTCTCTCTCTCTCTCTCTCGTTCTCTCTCCCTCTCTATCTCTCCCTCTCTTCCCCTCCCTTTCCCTCTCCAATCTTCCCTCCATCACCTCCTCTCCTCCTCCTGCTCTGACAAGGTAAACACTAATAGCAGCCTAGATCTAATTACAGCTACCTAAATAGAAAGAGAGAGAGAGAGAGAGAGAGAGAGAGAGAGAGAGAGAGAGAGGAGAGAGAGAGAGAGAGAGAGGAGAGAGAGAGAGAGAGAGAGAGAGGTAAAGAGAGATGGGGTGGTGAGTGTATAAGAGAAGTACTGGGTAATAGAGAGAGAGGGAGGAAAAAAGCACAGAAGACACGGGAGATTAACTTCCTCTTTTAATCACATCAAGCCGGTGTTTCACATCAAGCCTGCTTCTGTGTTGAAGGGCCACTGTAAAGCTAACATCCGCCGCATGTGTCTGTGATTCTGGACATGCAGTGCACCAAAAAGATGCCCGAATATGCTGACTCAGCGACAGACCGGTGATCTTTATGTGTGTCGTACACATGAACTGAGGTCAACCACCTCCACTCCCTCTATCTAAAAGGAAAGCCAGCTCAATAGTATTTCTGCAGCCCTTAATCATAGTTACTCTTTGTGTCAAAGTGCTTTACCGTGACCACACCTCACTAAGCCCTCAAAGGAAGAGCTTCCTTGAGGAAGAAACCTTGAGAAGGAACGCAGAGTGCGGGGGGGGGGGGGGGGGGGTCCATCCTTATACAGACATATACAATGGTAGCATTTCAAATTCAATGTAATTGTTAGAAGGAAGAGAATAGGAGGACATAGGGGAGGAAAGACCGAGCGGACCGCCTGTCGCCCTGACGTGCCGCTACATCTTTCGGAGGACCCAGAAAGCATTGTTTTGTTTGTAAAAATTCAAGTAAAATGTATTCATAAAGCAGACAAAAGTCCCAAAGTGCTCTAAAGAAAAAGTTAAATGCACAGGGCAGAACAGGTGGACACAATACACAGTAAAAGGCAGGGTTGACAATAACCAACGTGATACAACAAGAAATACATGAAAACACAAAAGAAGAACCTGTAAAACCGAGTTACCCAAAGGCCTAAAGCTAAACAGCTACGTCTTGAGCTGCCCTTTTAAAACGGTCAACAGATTCAGAAAACCTGTGTGGGAAGAGCGTTCCACAGCTTGGGTGATATGGCCTGAAAGGCTCGGTCACCACAGGTTTTCAAGAAGGTGGTACGTGGGACAGATAGTTGGTTGACATTATATGACCTGAGCGTGCGTGCGTGCGTGCTTAGAAGCGGGAGTGAAGCAGTTCAGCCGACATAAGCAAAGGGCCTGACCGTGGAGAGCTCTGAAATGTGAGGGTGTGGATTTTAAACTGAATCCTGTCAGTTCAACTGTTGTTCTTCACCGGTGACGTAGAGAGCCGCGGTTTTACCTACGCTGCCTGTTCCACGCCGAAGTACAACGTGGCCTTGACTTACATGCGTTGTGCCTTAATTTAAAACAGGTGGTGACTGACCAGCAGCCCACAGCCCTGCCTTTTGGCTCTCTGGGAGCGCAGGGAGCTTAACAGGACTACCCTACCACACCGGGTGCCAGTTCTCCTTTCAGAGAGCCAGTTGAGTTGGTGATGCATTTCCCCATCCATGAACAGTATTGGGAATCAATCACACGGTTGACAATGTAAATATGATTACTGTTTTTATAGGAAAGTTAATGAACCCTAGAAATGATAGTTAAGATGTCTTTATTGTGCATCTAACAAGGATAGACATTACTGAAACATGTGTTATACCACCTCTCACAGATGGCTGTCACCAGACTTACCCACGCTTGACACTTGGCCAGCTGTGAATATTGATTTGTTTTATTGTTTTTATGCACAGGGTGCAGGCTAGTCTAGTGGTTTAAGGGTTCCACTCCCAGCCGAAACATGTCCAAAACCACTACCTTTGAAGGAAAGAGTCTGCTGAATGACTAAATAGTAAAACAATTCCATTTCAAGAGATACAGTGAGGATAACGTTTGCAACTGGGTGGTGGTTGATACAAACATGATATCATGTTTCAAAAGATCAATTCAACAAACTCAACTGCCAACAACAACAACGTCAACTGCCAAATAGTTACAATCAGTAGCTATGGGTTGAAAACACCCCCCCCCCCCCCCCCCCCTAACAAACAAAATATTCTTAAGACTTCCAACATTAGTAAACATAATTAGCTGTTATACTGAGCACATCCTACCAAGCTCACAGTCACGTTTGTATGCAGTGTTTGGAGCTTGAAATATTCATTATTCATCAATAATATAAAACATGGCACAAAAACCCTGTCAACAGCTACAAAGTCATGGTGCAGAATTCAACCCATCTGATTTGTCTATATCCTGATATCTAGGTATGAATCACGTTCGACTGAACTCTATCAAACTATCTTCTAATTCTAAAGACATTCATTTCGATTTGGAATGTATTTGTTCATCTTCTATTAATATGTCAAATTTGGATTCAAGGAATTCATGTATACATTTAGATTCATGAAATGAATCATACAAATCAGCATTTCAGACAATTATAGTCTAGATATGGATTTGGGCTGAATAAATGTCAGATCTGAATACATAGTAAAGAGATGTCGGATCTGGATTAAAGGTTTACAGATATCAGTTATCTACGTGTGAATCATAAACAATCTGGATTATAGGAATTAAACATCTAGATCTGGATTCTTGGTATATAATCTCAGAATAGAATCAGATCTGGATTGCAGGCTTATAGGTCTGGATTCTAGGGGTTACAAATCTAGTTCTAACCTCTAGGAAGGAAACATCTATATCAAAATTCCAGTGTGGGGAACCGTAAGAAAAACGAACAGTAAAAAACAGCAATAAACTGCAAAGAGCGACTAAGCATCACTTTACGCCCGTTGCTTTGTAACTGAGTGCAGTTCTGGTGTCTCTCTGCCAATAGAGTAAGAATAGATTCTGGTGATGGCAATAGGATGCCAGTTTGAATGGCTTTTCTTTTGAATGGTAGCCCGAGTCAGAGAGTGCTTCGCCTCGTGTTTCATGTAATGTGGGCAGAGAGCTAATCCATCTGCGGTCCGGTCGAAGGCAAACGTGAACTTATCGACGTCTCTTGATCTCTGGTTGTCTGTTGTGTCTCACACATGTTCCACCATGGGAACAACCTGTAGTCATTGAATAGACGCTTTGAGATGAGCCACGACAAATGTATTTAGTTTTTTTATATTGCAGTTAAGCTCAAGTTAACTTCCGTGAAAGTCTATCTTTGAAGTTTGAAGTTTGAAGTTCAGACTGATATGGCTGGATGGAGTCAATTCAAGAGGTACTCAAATTATTTAGAAAAAGGGATGCCTTGAAGAAAAGCAAATTAGAGAACCGGCAATGCCACGGTTTGTTATAGTATAATACATTCAAGGGATGAACGGCAATCAAAAGACAAAGAGAGTCTGAATGTCTCTCTTTCTCTTTCGCTCTGCCTATGCGTCTCCAGGTCTGTCTCCAGGTCTGTCGAGAGGTGTCACTTGTGATCAAGTGACACCGTATGCGGATGACGTGCCGGCTGGTAAACACTGCATATCAACAACAGAGCAGTCTCAGCCAGCCAAGCCGCCATGTTGTTTGCTCCACATTCAGATGCATGAACAACAAACATGTTCAAAAGACACGGTGTCATTTCATCTGTAACGTCAGTTGAGATGGTGAAACATCTTTTGGTCAATTTAAACTGCTACGAATGGTTACTTTACAATCACCTCTATGCGTCGGTCTACTGAAGATAGTCTGCTTCACAGCCTCCACCCTGATTGCCAACAGACTATGTCGGCCACATGTCCAGTTAAAAGTGCCAACATATAGGGGAGAGAGAGAGAGAGAGAGAGAGAGAGAGAGAGAGAGAGAGAGAGAGAGAGAGAGAGAGAGAGAGAGAGAGAGAGAGAGAGAGAGAGAGAGAGAGAGAGAGAGAGAGAGAGAGAGAGAGAGAGAGAGAGAGAGAGAGAGAGAGAACAGAGACAGAGACAGAGGGAGAGGAGCGCGAGAGAGAGAGAGAGAGAGAGAGAGAGAGAGAGAGAGAGAGAGAGAGAGAGAGGAGCGAGAGAGAGAGGAGCGAGAGACTGAAAAATAGATAATCCATTTACCTCATCAACCAAAGTAAAACGCATGAGGGATTTAGCTGAGCGAATGCTGGGCTTGCTTTAAATAGTGTGGAAATAGTTGTGAGGGGATCGACTCAAAGCACTTTTGGAAGAGGAAATAGGAGAGTATATTTCCCTGAGCTAAATGTTACTATATTTTTCAGTACGGGTCAATAGATTAGTCACATGCTGCCCATTGCTGCTAATTAATTTCCAACATTATCATCATACAAGTCAGACAATTCTAACTAGGATTACAGAGTATATAGAAAGTATCAAAAATATATATATACTGTATATATAAAAATGTGTGTATATATGTATGTATATATATATGTATATATATGTATATATATATATATATATATATATAAATGGTATATACTACACTGTCCCTACGTATGATGGTATGCCTCTGTCAATCTAGACATGTCATTTGCCAAATCACTGGTTCAAATCACATTTGGCTGCTCACTCTCTCCTTTCCTCCCTCCCTCTCTGTCTCTCCCTCCACAACCTCCCTCCCTCTTCATCCCCCTCTCTCCCTCCCATCACCCTCCCTCTCTCTGTCCCTCTGCATCCCAACCTCCCTCCCACTTTGTCCCCCTGCCTGCCTCTCCTCCCTCTCTCCCTTTGTCTTTCTCCTTCTCAACCTCCCTCTCAACCTCTCTCTCTCTCTCTCTCTCTCTCTCTCTCTCTCTCTCTCTCTCTCTCTCTCTCTCTCTCTCTCTCTCTCTCTCTCTCTCTCTCTCGCTCTCTCTCTCTCGCTCTCTCTCTCTCGCTCTCTCTCTCTCTCCCTCCAATACTCCATCCTCCCTCCCTCCCTCCCTCCCACCTTGACCAGATCAGATGAACAGAGTTGCATCACCATCAGACCCTATAGCGTCTGTGAGCGTGGATCTGACAGCAGAGAGGCTATATTGGTCTCTGTGGTTAGCTGAGTCTGCTCCCTGCGCCACACCATGTGCTCCCTGGGGGTGTGGCTTCAGCAAAGGGATCTGGCAGACAGTGAGCAGGAGTGTGCACGTGCAAAGACATACACACACACACACACACACGCATGCACACACACACATGCACACACATGCACACGTGCGTTCACATTTGCGGCTAGTTCTGCCCGATGCCAGCATCCTCCTACACACAAACACACACCCCTGATGTGCAAGCACACCCAAACAAACAAGCACACACACACACACACACACACACACACAGTCACACACACACACACACACACACACACAGTCACACACACACACACAGTCACACACACACACCGAGCCAAAGTTCTGGGTGAGGACGACCAAAGGAGCATGGCTGTGATCTACAATTAATTCACAAGCGTGGAAATGTAACACACAAGATAAATCACTTTAATACTGGAGGAAATATATAAATAAATGAAGAGGAAGAACCAGGGATGGGGAAGGGAGAGAGAGACATGGGGACTGAGAGAGGGGGGGCAGAGAGAGAGAGAGAGGGAGGGGGTGGAGAGAGAGAGTGAGAGAGAGAGAGAGAGAGAGAGAGAGAGAGAGAGAGCGGGGGGGCAGAGAGAGAGAGAGGGGGTGGAGAGAGAGAGAGGGGGGAAGAGTGGCAGAGATATACATAGGAAGAGACAGTGAGAGGCTGGGAGGGAGAGAAAGAGGCAGAGAGAGAGAGAGAGAGAGAGAGAGAGAGAGAGAGAGAGAGAGAGAGAGAGAGAGAGAGAGAGAGAGAGAGAGAGAGAGAGAGAGAGAGAGAGAGAGAGAGAGAGAGAGAGAGATGCATATGGTAAGAGAGAGAAAGAGAGAATGTATAAGGTGGAGAAAAGAGGGAAAGAGAGAGACGGTGAAATGGAAATACAGAAAACATTACCCATCCCTTATTTTCCCTCTCTCTCTCTCTCTCTCTCTCTCTCTCTCTCTCTCTCTCTCTCTCTCTCTCTCTCTCTCTCTCTCTCTCTCTCTCTCTCTCTCTCTCTCTCTCTCAATCGCCCCCTGCCTCCCCAGCTGTAGTTTTGCAAGCTCTGTTTCATCTAATCTTTAAGGCTGGAACTTTTGATCTGGGCTGAGCACAGTGTGTATCTGAAACGCTTCACAGACGCATGGTTTTAGCCCCCCGGCGCTAGGCGTTCAGGCATCTTAACCACAAGGATGCCTACAAATCACTATGTTGAGCCAACAAATCACCACCGATAACATACCGTTACCTAAGAGACACAAACTCTTCTCGATCATCATCCCCTCACCATAGGGGGTCTACTGTATGCGGTGCACTTGTTTACAGTTGGCCTTCCACCCCCCCCCCCCCCCGTTAAGGAGAAGGTGATCATCATTAATGTAGGTTTTACTGCAGTACACACAGAGTACCCCCTGGTGTGAACACGTTGACCGCCTATAAACGGTCCTGCTCCATGGGTTTTTACAGGGAGAAATGCACAGCAGGGAAAAGGTGAACAGAGATGACACAAGTGTCTCTACTTGTGTGTTCACCCTCCATATGACGTCCGTGAGTATCCCAACCACCAAAGGGCATTTAGACTTATTTTATTGAGTCGCTTCTCCGTACCCGTTTCCGATGTATTCTCCGCACACACACACACACACACACACACACACACACACACACACACCACACACACACACACACACACACACACACACACACACACAGCCAATATTCTCTCCACCCTGCTGATATCAGGTCTCTTCAAAACACCTCGGGCGGCGCTCTCCCGCTGAACATCTGCCTCTTCCTGTCTGTCTGTCTGTCTGTCTGTCTGTCTCTCTCTCTCTTTCTCTCTCTCTCTCTCTCTCTCTCTCTCTCTCTCTCACTGCTCCAGACTGTGTTATCTAATCGTGGCTGTTTTCTTGTTCCTGTATCTGTATGACAATGTTATTGAAGCATATACTTTTTGTACATGCTGTCCTTATTTATGAGCATGTCTCTACTGGAAGAAGAGTTGTAGTAGGAGCAGTACTTCTCGGGTTTGTTTTTTCTATCTTCTCTTTCTGTCTGTCTTTACTCCCATGCTTTCTCCATCCCTGCCATAAAAATCATCTGAAGCTCACTGCTATAAATCCACTTTATTATTATGCCGTGTGCTGGCCACCCTGTGGTGCAGGTATCAGGATCTGTGCATTCATATTTCACATTGTTGTTGAGGCGTTGAGGCGTCAAAGTTTGAAGCATCACACCATAAGGTAAAGTGAGACAATAGCTGGAGCTGTTGTGAAGTATTTGTTAATACAAACCCTATCACACCCACGAGAACGTCTTGCATCTCTGTGTCTGTGGTATGAATGCTCGGAGCTCTGAGCTCAAACCAAAATGAATCTATCTAAAAAGAACAAAACAAGAGAAGAAATTCCACAGCTATACATAGCAATGAAGTCCTGGTGAGTACTGTGTGTACTCACGCCCAGTGAGGAATACTTATCCAATCCTGCTGACCGGGGAGCTGGCTCATCGCTAACGGGTCACTGACAAAACACACATTAAAACCAATCCACACTCCACACAGATAGAGCTGCCGCTTACTAACCAATACAAAAGAGCTTAGCTCTATGGAAGTCTGACGAGTTGTTTTGGACTCGAAGAAGTCCTAGTGTTTCACTACTAGCTAAAAGGCTCTGGCTTCAAATCCCCAATGCACGCACGTTTACCTGTAGGCATGGTTGAGCAAGATGCCCCTGACAAATGATATATTCACTGTGTAAATTGCTTTGGATAAAAGCATCTGCTAAATGCTTAGCCTTGCATATCCAAATTTAAATGAGGTAGTAATGAAGAAAGGGGGGTGTGGTAGACTGCGGACATCGGGGTTCAAACACCCCTAACCACTTAGACTTCCCCTTTTAGACCCACCTGGCTTTTCACATATTTCACATCTCCTTTTTTAAACGGGAATCCAAAGACCTCAGATTCAGAACACCTCTCTGGCCCTCAGGAGAAATCAAAGCAGAGAGGCAGATGCACCTCGCAGCCTTGTTGGGCAAGAGATATTAGTTCTGTCGGGTTCGGTCACAGGGTCAGTCATGGGAATTAAAACAGATGCCACCCCGATCGATACACCTCCGCCGGTACAAGAGATGAGCTGCTGTAATGGAACAGCTGAGTCTCTCTACGAGGAGAACCTCAGCACTGGACGAAGGCCTCCAGCTCCTTCAGCCTGGAATGCCCTACAGAACACTAGGATAAAGCTGAAAGATCTTGTCCCATTGATGAAGGACGTGGAGGAGGCTGATCTCTTTTACGAACATGCCAATGTTTTTTGCTTTTTATCATCTCATGATGATAATTCATGTTTGTTTGTTTTTGTTTTTTGTGTCTGTCTGTAACAGATTGAAGAGAACTGCTTATGCCTATCTTGAACAGGACAAATCAACTATTAGGTAAATGGTTGTCTGTTTGTGTGTGTGTGTGTGTGTGTGTGTGTGTGTGTGTGTGTGTGTGTGTGTGTGTGTGTGTGTGTGTGTGTGTGTGTGTGTGTGTGCGTGCGTGTGTGTGCGTGTGTGTGCGTGCGTGTGTGTGTGTGTGTGTGTGTGCGTGCGTGCGTGTGTGCATGTGTGTATGTGTGTGTGTGTGCGTGTGTGTGTGCACCTGCATGTGCACTTCATCCTATAACCTCCTCTAAGCATACCAACAAGACACACAAACACACACAAACACACACACACACACACACATACACACACATACACACACACACACACACACACACACACACACACACACACACACACACACACACACACACACACACACACACACACACACACACACACACACATAGGCACATAGGCGCAAGCACACTCATGCACAGGAAGCAGTCCCCGGCTCAGGGGCGAACATGCTACAGAACACTGGGAGTGCGGACAGTCTCTTTAAACAGCCAATTAAACAGCACAGACACACACACACACACACACACATGTCCTGAAATGTGTGTGCTTACCGGCCACTTTAGCCTCGCCACAACATGACCTTTTCATGACCAAACCATGACTCGGTTGCATGCTTGTAATGCTCTGCGCTCAGTGGGTGTGAGGAGAGGGGAGTGGACGGAGGGAGTGGAGCAGATCAACGTCTAACCTCTGTTAACGTTTAACGGCTGACCATCTTTCGTGTCATGTATGTCTCTCTCTCTCTCTCTCTCTCTCTCTCTCTCTCTCTCTCTCTCTCTCTCTCTCTCTCCCTCTCTCTCTCTCTCTCTCTCTCTCTCTCTCTCTCTCTCTCTCTCCCTCTCTCTCTCTCTCTCTCTCTCTCTCTCTCTCTCTCTCTCTCTCTCTCTCTCTCTCTCTCTCTCTCTCTCTCTGGGCTGACTTGTATAACTTTGTGGAGGGTGTAGGAGTTGATGATGTGATGTCACAGGTTGTTATACAGGACATTAATATCATGTATACCGCTGGCCTGGTTTTGTCCAATCGGGCAACATGGTTATTTGCATGGATTACATCGTATTGCATCAATGTTACATGGCTACACCATTCACTTGTGTCCCAAATGTATGACACGACACTGAGTATATATATATATATATATATATATATATATATGCTTGGCGGATTGTCTTTGGCATGAAATGGGACATTATGGCATATGAATGGGCTCTTTACACAGAGGAAGAATCAAGCACCAATAGGTTCCTTAACAAAAGCAGTTACGTCAGGGGTACGCCAACAACAAATCTGTAATAGCCTCTCTGTGTCAAAAGTAAACACACTTTATAAACCAACACACACACACAGCCGCCCCTACTCTGCTTAAATTGGTCACTTATTTGGAACAGAATTGGACATTTCATCTTTCTTCTATTTTTTTAGAAATTTGTTTAGAGAAGTCATTCATCTTGTGTGTGTTGGGCTGGACTTTTTTGGCTTTCTACAAGGCTGAATAAAGAGCAAAACAACGTTAATAACACTGTCTTGTCTTCATATGTACCATCAGATGAGAGGTAGAGGGGGCACACAGCAGGAGGTTACATGTGTGAGGGGGTACAGGACCTTGAAACATTTGGGAACCACTGCCCGGGTGCATTCATAAACACTGGCTCAATCTGCTTTTCACAAATACATTTTTTTGTCTTGCCAGGGCCTTAGGCCAGTCTCTGATGTCTACCCACGAGGTAGAGACCCACGAGGTAGAGACCCACGAGGTAGAGACCCACGAGGTAGAGACCTACGAGGTAGAGACCCACGAGGTAGAGACCCACGAGGTAGAGACCTACGAGGTAGAGACCCACGAGGTAGAGACCCACGAGGTAGAGACCCACGAGGTAGAGACCCACGAGGTAGAGACCTACGAGGTAGAGACCCACGAGGTAGAGACCCACGAGGTAGAGACCTACGAGGTAGAGACCCACGAGGTAGAGACCCACGAGGTAGAGACCCACGGGGTAGAGACCCACGAGGTAGAGACCTACGAGGTAGAGACCCACGAGGTAGAGACCTACGAGGTAGAGACCCACGAGGTAGAGACCTACGAGGTAGAGACCCACGAGGTAGAGACCCACGAGGTAGAGACCCACGAGGTAGAGACCCACGAGGTAGAGACCTACGAGGTAGAGACCCACGAGGTAGAGACCTACGAGGTAGAGACCTACGAGGTAGAGACCCACGAGGTAGAGACCTACGAGGTAGAGACCCACGAGGTAGAGACCCACGAGGTAGAGACCCACGAGGTAGAGACCTACGAGGTAGAGACCCACGAGGTAGAGACCTACGAGGTAGAGACCCAAGAGGTAGAGACCTACGAGGTAGAGACCCACGAGGTAGAGACCCAAGAGGTAGAGACCCACGAGGTAGAGACCTACGAGGTAGAGACCTACGAGGTAGAGACCCACGAGGTAGAGACCCACGAGGTAGAGACCCACGAGGTAGAGACCCACGAGGTAGAGACCCACGAGGTAGAGACCCACGAGGTAGAGACCCACGAGGTAGAGACCCACGATAAAGTAGAGACCCACGAGATAGAGACCCAAGATAAAGTAGAGACCCCCTACGGCAGCCAACTCAGGCTTCAAACATTCATGAGCATCGCAACCAGACTGCCACACTGTGGGTGAAACCAATGCACTCACATACCGGTAGTTGGCAGTCTCCGAGTCGGACCACTCATACATTCATCATCAATTTGTATGGTTGAGGGCCTCAGCTAATTGCATAAACAGCAATCACTGGTTAGCGATGTGTGGCTGCTCAATAGATGGTCAATTCGATTTTATACACACAGCAAATTAAAGCACGTTGCCCAGACATAATTAAGAGCCTAAATCACAGACACCCACGTATTCTCACTGCTCCACAGAATACCACATTAGCCTAGAAAGAAGCAACTCAACAGACAGCGTTCAGCAGGTAGCACCTTAGCTCACAGAATAGCAACTTAGCAGGTAACTCCTCAGCTGATAGACATTGTCAGAATAGCAACTTAGCAGATAACTCCTCAGCTGATAGACAGTGTCAGAATAGCAACTCAGCAGATAACACTAAAGCTAGCACTTTAGCTCATCGACTGGTTTAATATATCTGTAAAAAAGAGACACTACACTACTAAAGTTTGTTGGATTGCTTGATGAGTTGGTATTCTCAGAGCTTAAATTACCTTGACTGCAGTCAAACAGACGAAAAAACACACAAAATCGACCTGCACTGTGATTCTAAATGAGCTATCTACCCTCTACAATACAAAGTCGCACAGAACAAGCTGTTTATTTAAGTACAAAATTGAACAATGTAAGAGACAAAAATATGATATGTTTATCTTGTATTCCAAATTAAAAGATCACAAATAAATAAAAATGATACATTGATCTATTGTGAATCACTCCTGGCTAAATGTACGTGAGATCAGTCATTTTTTAGCTCACAAACATATTCAGCGATGTCACAGAAGATAGTTGCCGTTACTTACTGCTCTGTGAGAGTGTTAACAATCGGACTCCACTAAAAGCATCTCTACCTGTTAGGTTGATGATTAACAGCAGCCAATGGCTTTCCAAAGAAAGAAAATGCATAGGCTTTCCGGCTACCGAATCTGTGAAGAATACCTACAAGATTGAACTCAATGCAAAGTTAATATTAATATCAACGCACATAATTTACCTACATGGTCGCTACCACTGAGGGGAAAAAGGCCACAAGCAATCCAACAGTTCACTGAGAATCAGAAACCTAAGTATGATTCTCACCTTCCTGGTTCATAGTCAACCAAAAAGTTCTGAAACTGGCATCACATCAAATCATTTCACCTTTAAACAACCCTTCCCTGCCCATCAATAGGTACTGACATGAGCCCGGCTGAGCCTCATCTGTCCTTACACAGACCTTGGAACGCTGATGACAAGCCAGGGCTTTGATTTATACAGCCCATGCTGAAGAAGATATATGTGTGAAGTTTACTATTAGTTAGCTAACCAGACAGTTCCATTCAAAGTCAGTGACATATTAGGAAATTAAGGAACACGCGGGTTGGGAATCTTGCTTAAGGATGCCGACAGGTAGACTGAGGACACGGGGGATCAAACCCAGGACCTTACCGCTGTGAGTGGAACATTGTGTATAGTATTTTTATATTGTTTATTGTTTTAAAAATTCATACTGCGGGAGGGAATAGGTAGTAAGCATTCCATTGTACTTGTTGCCAATGGCAAATAAAAAATCTTGTGTCTTGTATCTTGCGCACGCACACACACACACACACGCACACACACACGCACACACACACGCACGCACGCACGCACACACACACACATACACACACACACACACACCCACACACACACACAAACACACACAAACACACACACATAGCAAATACGTCCATGTTAATTCAGCATCCATTCACAGGCCTATACTATCTTGGTCCTCTGCTGTCTAGACAAAGGCAACTGGAGAAAGTCCCAGTTGCTTTATTAATCCCGAGGGAAATTAAGGTGCAACAGTTGAAACAGGGGGAATAAATGCACACAAAAATATACTAATACCTAAAAGCTAAAAACTAAATAACAACAAACTAACTAAACAAAACTAGTATAAACAAAATATAACTAAATGCTCTAACTCTAAATGAAATCTAAATGTATTGATAGATGAATTGCACAATTTATAGTATTATTACAGTAATACGTAGGTATATACAATACACAACAATACATACAGTGCAAATTGGCAGTAATAAAATACTAATAAATAACTCAGATGAATACTGAAAAGTGACATGTGAAAAGTGAAAAGTGAAATTGAATTGACAGTGCAAAATTACAGTAAATTTTTTTTACAGTGCGTTGTCCAAAAATAATAATAATAATAACAGTGCGTTGACCTCAGGTCACTGAATCTCCACTGTCCCTCTCACGACCCGAGGTAGATGAATTATAGAGACTGATGGCCACAGGAAGAAAGGACTTCCTGTGGCGTTATGTGGTGAATGAAATCGAAATGTATTGATAGATGCAATTCATCTATCAATACATTTAGATTTCATTTACAGTTCATTTAGTTATATTTTGTTTATACTAGTTTTGTTTAGTTAGTTTGTTGTTATTTAGTTTTTAGTTTTTAGGTATTAGTATATTTTTGTGTGCATTTATTCCCCCTGTGTCAACTGTTGCACTTTAATTTCCCTCGGGATAAATAAAGTTATCTTGAATCTTGAATCTTGGTACACCTGGGTGGAATGAGTATGTTGCTGAAGGTGCTTCTGTATGAGGTCAGCACCTGATGGAGAGGGTGAGAGTTGTTGTCAAGGATACTACGCAGCTTGTGCAGCATCCTTCTCTCAGACACCACCAACAAGGAGTCCAGCTGGACCCCCAGGACAGCGCCAGCCTTCCTGACGATCCTGCTGATCTTGTTGGCGTCTGCTGACCTCAACCTGCTTCCCCAGCACACGACACCGGAGAAGATGGCACTGGCTACCACCGACTGGTAGAACATCTTCAGCATCGTGTTACAAACGTTGAAGGACCGGAGCCTCCGCAGGAAGTAGAGACAGCTCTGGCCCTTCTTGTACACAGCTTCAGAGTTCTTGGCCCAGACCAGTTTGTTGTCCAGGTGAACTCCCAGGTATTTATATTCCTGAACAACTTCTGCGGACACACCCTTGATGGAAATGGGTGTGGGGGTAGATTTCCTCCTGCGGAAGTCCACCACCATCTCCTTCGTCTTGTCTGTGTTGAGCTACATGTGGTTCAGCTCACACCACTCAACAAGGAGTCCACGACACCCCTGTACTCCTCATCGTTTCCCTCGCTGACACAACCAACAACTGCAGAGTCGTCCGAGAACTTATGCAGATGGAAGGACTCTGAGTTGTACTGGAAGTCTGAGGTGTAAAGGGTGAACAGGAATGGGGAAAGAACCGTTCCCTGTGGAGCACCAGTGCTGCTGACCACAGTGTCAGACACACAGTCCTGCAGTCTGACAAACTGTGGCAAATCAGGAAACCAGGGAAGAGTCCACCTTCATCGCCGTCAGCTTACTCCCCAGCAGGGCAGGCCGGATGGTGTTGAACGCACTGTAAAAGTCGAAAAACATGATTCTCACAGTGCTCCCGGGTCTGTCCAAGTGGGCGTAGGCACAATGAAGCAGGAAGATGATGGCGTCCTCCACTCTCAGTTTCGGCTGGTAGGCAAACTGAAGAGGGTCCAGCAATGATCTGACCAGGGGCCGAAGAAGCGACAGGACCAGCCTCTCAAAGGACTTCGACACGTGGGACGTCAGCGCCACCGGTCTGTAGTCGTTAGAGGTGCTGGGACGTGCCTTCTTCGGAACCGGCACCAGGCAGGATGTCTTCCACAGCACAGGGACCCTCTCCAGTCTCATGCTCAGGTTGAAGATGTACTGCAGGACTCCACTCAGCTGGGCAGCACATGGCTTCTCTCGGATGGCTTCTTACAAAATCGAAGAGACCATCAACTCAGCCGAGACAGTGCTCCTTAAGTCACGTAACACATCTAGTCAGGATAGGCTGGATAGAAACTGTTTCCTCTGGAGAGTAATACATAGATAGTGATAATACAAATAGGCCTTATTGGAGGACAGGATCTGTACAGGAATTACTACCACTAAAACCCAAAACGAATTAAAAGACTAAGCTAAGATAAGTCGGTTTCAGTTACAGTTCCAATACAATTCTCCCAATTACTTATTTTTACTTTTTTGAGCCAGAGTGATGCTGGGATGGTACCATGGCAACATGCAACATTTATATATTATATATTATATATTATATTATTTGTTTAATTATTATTAATATATTTATACTAATACAATTAGCAAATATTACAAATCCAATCATTTTATCTTTAGTTACCTAACCCTTTTATCTATCCAACTATCCAGTTATCTATCGTTATTATTATTTTTGAGCTATTCCTTGAGCTATGCCATGTGTTCTCCTCAAATCATCAGTAGCCTGTGGATACTGGCAAGTGCCCTCACTGGCAGACTGGACACACAGGTGTCAGGAAGAACCTACCGACAATGTGAACATCCTCCAGTCAACTGAAGCATGTCTGCAGTCTGCATTCTGAGACATTGACAAGCTAGCTAGCTCTCTGCCAGAGGGATCAGCCCGAACAAATAGACACACACAGGCAACTGCTTGTGCTCTGATAGATGGCTCGACAGGTACAGTGTGTGGGTGTGCTTGTCTGTGTGTGGTTGTGCGTGTGTGCATGTATGTGTGTGTCTGTGTGTGTGTCTGTGTGTGTGTGTGTGTGTGTGTGTATGTGTGTGTGTGTGTGTGTGTGTCTGTGTGTGTGTGTGTGTGTGTGTGTGTATGTGTATGTGTGTGTGTGTGTGTGTGTGTGTGTGTGTGGGTGTGGGTGTGGGTGTGTGTGTGTGTGTGGTGTGTGTGTGTGTGTGTGTGTGTGTGAGTGTGTTTGTGTGTGCATACCTGTCTTGGAGTTTGTGACATGAATTGAAGCGTCTTTGTTCAAAACTAAAAAACAACTGCAACATTTGAGTGACAAGTCAAATCACAACCATTTTTCTAACAGTATTTGTTTCGAATGGGACTGCTTCTGAATATGTCACCATCTAAAGGCAATTTGATTAAATGTATTATCATGATAATCATGGGAAATTTTACACAATATCAATTCCTTCTGGAATGGAAATTCAAAATCATATTCAAAATAATTGAATTGAGGGTAAATACACTGAAATATTTTCACTCTGACATTTCAAACAATCTCATATTTCGAACATCATCTTCTCATTGTTATGAAAAGATAACTTCACCGCTTTTTATCATTAACTCTTTCCATCCCGATCAGAAATATAGTGTCAAAAACACCTTAAGTGGTTGCCGATGCTGTCTGTGTCTCTGGGGGCGGAGCTCAGCACAGATGTAAAATCTTACCCCAATGGCATGAGACGTGTCATCCAGCACCATCCTACTAGTCATCTCTAAGCGGGTTTGGTAGTTTAGTTGATTTTTTAGTTTTACAAAAATGCTTAGTTTTGATTAGTGTTTAATTAACGTTAATTAGCCTGATGGATACAGTATCCCTAATTACCGTATCTTTATCTGTATGCATTAATACCAAGACAAGAAGGAGTGAGACAGTGAATACAGAGACTGATCATTAAGGAACAGGTAGCGGTCAGAAATACTGATCTTTCCCTAGGATGAGAACGCCTCTTGTATCAATGAGGTTGCAATCGCAAATTAATGAATGTACTGTAAACACTGCATTCAATGCGATACTCCACAAAAAACTCTTGTCTCGTATCTTAATACTAGGGAAGAGCACCATCGGATTCCACTCAATGTACCTCTAACTGTGCGGTTGATGATGAACAGCAGGCAGCAAGCTTCACTAAAGAGAGGAAAGTTGTGGAACAAGTTGCCCAGCTTTCCGGCTACACAGCCCGTGAAGAACAATGATGGGATTGAACTCAATGTGACAGTTTATACTAAGGGTCTTTGATTGAGCATCAAGTCTACTCTCAGAACCAAGAAAGATGCAGGTAGAGACCCCCCCAAAAAACGCTTTGACTTCCAATCCCTATCAATCCCAAACAAGGGTTTTCATGTGACTGGTTGCGTCTCAGAGGGCTGTCTAGCCCGGCAAATCTTTCATGCTTAGCGGTGGAGATGATGCTGGTGGTCTGTGGCGAAATAAGAAGCTGAGTAAACACACCTTCTCCCGGGGTACGTGGAAGTAGAGAGAGGGAGAAAGAATCGATACATTGATTTAGGTATACTGTACACCGGCAAGTACGTCGTATGGCAAATATTGCGATATACTTTTGGATACTTCGATGTCGGCTCTTCCTATCATTGTGAAGCAGAATTCACCAAGCGTTGGATTGTTCACTCACGTATAGGGAACGTGAGCTGGGTTTAGACCGCCGTGAGACAGGTTAGTTTTACCCAACTGATGATGTGTTATTGCAATAGTAATCCTGCTCAGTCCAACCTATTATTTCGTTTTTGGTTAATTTAGGTTTATACATTATTATTCATTTTTTTGTATCTTTTTGTGATTTGGGAATTTTCGTTGTGCCAACGGGGGCGGGGAGGAAGGTGCGTTGGGGGTTGTGTTTGCGTGGAGGTGTCCCATGACGTCAAAGTCATTCAAATTCAATTGGCGAAACTCCCTTCCAAAATGTCTCATACAACGTTACCTAATGCAAGCAGCGGCAGCGAGGATGGGCTTTTTACCATCGCTAATCCATTTGGAATAATTTCCATTTTAATTGGACGTGAGGGGGTCTGTAGCCTATCTCTTGTAAATCGGGATCCGACTGTAACCAAACCATACGGGCAGCCACATCTGCTCTGTTTACGATTGGCTCCTCAAGGGCCAGCCAATCAGAAATAGCCATAATTATTCGAATTTGTACAAGAGCAGAGTGCAGTACAGCAAAATGATTTTCTCTGCATTTAATCCATCCTAGTTTTAGGAATGTCGGCAGTCGTGTATCCATTGAAGCTAAACATCATGTTCAAATGAAGTATAGGAAAAAAAACATCCATTGTATATTGTAGAACCAACTCGGGAGAATAGACCAATGAGCACTGGGTTAACTTTATACACCTATGGTTTTTTTACAATAGAAGTTTGAGCGCCGTGCCCATTGGAGCTGACGAGCATTGTCTAATGAAGCACTGGGATCAGGACAGCTTGTCAGGCTCTACACATTACACTGGAGTCATTTAAACAGTCACATCAGGATTAAAATGTCTCCCTTAACTCTGCTAAATCCACACCGCCAGTTGATTTTCTATTTTATAATGTTATTGAAAAGTGTTGTTTTTCTACGGATACACAACTTCATTATCAGTATGGGATTGTAGTACAAAGTATATACACATTATGTTATTTTTTTACGGATTGCTTTATAGTTATTAACAAGTGTTTCAATCTTTATTGCTCAGTTAAGCAAAAGTTTAGCAAAAAAAATCTAAGAATACAAGAATACTTTTATGAACTTGTTTATCAATTAGACAAAAAACTAAAGGTGCCTGAATTCCAGCATTTAACATGGTATTGTCTCATGGTCAGTGGTTGTCCTGCCGACACAGAGATACGTTTGGGGGAGGCTGAGGGTCTAAGCAGCGAGATGTCGCTGTCATGCTGTCCGAAAGGATTTGTTCTCTTTTCAAAGGTGATTCCGGTGATTCCGGGGTCACTTCTACTACTGGAGCATGTGGCGCACCCCCGCTGAAGAGAAGCTTCTAGAAGCCACCACGGTTACACTGGTCCTCTAATTGTCAATGGGCCTTATTCACCCAGCGATCATTTTGGTTCACATTTGGGTGCTAAAAGCTAGATGGTTTGGGGGAACTGAATGTGGAGTGAAAGTGGTCCATTGCAGTCTAGTGTTGGGTTGCACTCACAACTTAAAGTACTAGGTACATATATGATGCATTTCACAGAGAATATGCCTCTATGGATGGATGGATGGATGGATGGATGGATGGATGGATGGATGGATGGATGGATGGAGGGAGGGAGGAGGAGGGAGGGAGGGAGGGATGGAGGGAGGGAGGGAGGGAGGGAGGGAGGGAGGGATGGATGGATGGAGGGATGGATGGATGGATGGATGGAGGGGTGGATGGATGGATAGATGGATCAAGCCCATGCCGCTGTACCCCATAGGGTTAAAGGAGAGCTATAACTGTCCCTGGAGAGACTGAAATCTAATGTGTTTGTGATTCCGGCCCCTGGAGCCATGGCTCGGCCACTTCGGGGCATTAGCCCAGTAATGAACTGGAAACAGCTGTGAAGCAGATTTCTTTTTCTATCACTGGGGAAAATAATTACCGTCTCATTTTCTTTGGTCCGCTGGGACAAGGCTACATACAGCTATAGCTAGCTAGGGCCCCCACGGTGATTTTAGGTGGAGCACTTTTTGCTCGCTCTTATTTTATCTGACCTACTTTCCCCAATGGTCAGAAATTGGCAGGGATACGTGTGAAAGAACAAGGGAAGGGACCCACATCTCGTCTCTTCATTTCCGGTGCCCCAGTTATATCCCGCGGGATTAGTTTACCAACAACTCTTACCAAACTGCTATATACATGCCTTTCCGTACTTCCTTTCTTCTTTAGTCGTGTTTTGGTGGCTTTTTTCGTGAAAAGGTTGTCAAAGGTTGACAAAAACCAAAACATAAGCCACCGAGTAAAAGCGCTCAAGAGTTTATGTGTTGGGGGAAAACAGAGATAAGTGAAGTAATATCAGTAAGCCATCATTAGTATGCATATTGAAGAAATAAACAGAGGTAAGTAAAGTAATATCAGTAAGCCATCATTAGTATGCATATTGAAGAAATAAACAGAGGTAAGTAAAGTAATATCAGTAAGCCATCATTAGTATGCATGTTGAGGAAATAAACAGAGGTAAGTGAAGTAACGTCAGTAAACGAATAAATGCTCGCAGAAGTCGCAGCGGTAGTCAATGGAGCGCGAGGGGAGCTGTCTCTTCAGCACGGCGCGTGGGTACATGCCGAGGATGAGCACGATTCGACAATCTCTCTCTCTCTCTCTCTCTCTCTCTCTCTCTCTCTCTCTCTCTCTCTCTCTCTCTCTCTCTCTCTCTCTCTCTCTCTCTCTCTCTCTGTCTCGGTTGTATTTGAACCTCTTTGTTTGCTTTAATGGGCTACTTGCACAAACACATTCTACTTAATGTGATTTAATGCTGCTCGATTGTTTCTGGTTCAACGGCGACATTCTTCACCCGGTGTTTACAAGAGCTCCCAAAGTTGAACATCACCGATGTTCACTGGATTTGTACGACGACCAAAACCCCAACAAGCAAGTTGGATAAAGGTTTTAAATTGTATGCGCGTCATACAACGCGCATTCATCTTCAACCTGAGCATGAGACTGGAGAGGGTCCCTGTGCTGTGGAAGACATCCTGCCTGGTGCCGGTTCCGAAGAAGGCACGTCCCAGCACCTCTAACGACTACAGACAGGTGCCGCTGACGTCCCACGTGGCAAAGTCCTTTGAGAGGCTGGTCCTGTCGCTTCTTCGGCCCCTGGTCAGATCATCGCTGGACCCTCTTCAGTTTGCCTACCAGCCGAAACTGGGAGTGGAGGACGCCATCATCTTCCTGCTTCATCGTGCCTACGCCCACTTGGACAGACCCGGGAGCACTATGAGAATCATGTTTTTCGACTTCTCCAGTGCGTTCAACACCATCCGGCCTGCCCTGCTGGGGAGTAAGCTGACGGCGATGAAGGTGGACTCTTCCCTGGTGTCCTGGATTACTGACTATTTGACGGGTCGTCCACAGTTTGTCAGACTGCAGGACTGTGTGTCTGACACTGTGGTCAGCAGCACTGGTGCTCCACAGGGAACGGTTCTTTCCCCATTCCTGTTCACCCTTTACACCTCAGACTTCCAGTACAACTCTGTGTCCTGCCATCTGCAGAAGTTCTCGGACGACTCTGCAGTTGTTGGTTGTGTCAGCGAGGGAAACGATGAGGAGTACAGGGGCGTCGTGGACTCCTTCGTTGAGTGGTGTGAGCTGAACCACATGCAGCTCAACACAGACAAGACGAAGGAGATGGTGGTGGACTTCCGCAGGAGGAAATCTACCCCAACTCCCATTTCCATCAAGGGTGTGTCCGCAGAAGTTGTTCAGGAATATAAATACCTGGGAGTTCATCTGGACAACATACTGGTCTGGGCCAAGAACTCTGAGGCTGTGTACAAGAGAGCCGTCTCTACTTCCTGCGGAGGCTCCGGTCCTTCAACGTTTGCAACAAGATGCTGCCAGTCAGTGGTAGCCAGTGCCATCTTCTCCGGTGTCGTGTGCTGGGGAAGCAGGTTGAGGTCAGCAGACGGCAACAAGATCAGCAGGATTGTCAGGAAGGCTGGCGCTGTCCTGGGGGTCCAGCTGGACTCCTTGTTGGTGGTGTCTGAGAGAAGGATGCTGCGCAAGCTGCGTAGTATCCTTGACAACAACTCTCACCCTCTCCATCAGGTGCTGACCTCATATAGAAGCACCTTCAGCAACAGACTCATTCCACCCAGGTGCACCACAGAACGCCACAGGAAGTCCTTTCTTCCTGTGGCCATCAGTCTCTATAATTCGTCTCTTTAATTCATCTACCTCGGGTCGTGAGAGGGACAGTGGAGACTCAGTGACCTGAGGCCAACGCACTGTTATTATTATTATTTTTTGGTCAACGCACTGTAAATCCTTTCACTGTAATTTTGCACTGTTCAATTTCACTTTTCACTTTTCACATGTCACTTTTTCAGTATTCATCTGAGTTATTTATTAATATATTATTACTGCCAATTTGCACGATATGTATTGTTGTGTATTGTATATACCTACGTATTACTGTAATAATACTGTAAATTGTGTATTGATAGATGCAATTCATCTATCAATACATTTAGATTTCATTTAGAGTTATTTTAGTTATATTTTGTTTATACTAGTTTTGTTTAGTTAGTTGTTGTTATTTCGTTTTTAGCTTAGGTATTAGTATATTTGTGTGTGCATTTATTCCCCCTGTGTCAACTGTTGCACATTAATTTCCCTCGGGATCTTGAATACATACACAACTAGGAAGGTAAGTAAACAATTGTTAACTGACTGACTGACTAACGCTAAAGACGATGTAACGCTAACGTCACTTGTCTGTTATTTTATTCAGTGTCCAATAAACACAGGCTGTCAGGGCAGGTCGTGAGAGCCTTTTGGTACAGGTCAATGAGGAAGAGTGAGACACCACACAGTTGAAGTGTAGGCAGGAAGCTGTGTAATGTTGTTCATCCTTGTTCAGTGGTGCTCAGTTCAGTGGAGCATTATAGCTCAGTTTATTCCTAAAGACTCACCAACTTCAATGTTTGCCTGTCTCCCTGCACATTGGTCAGATCATTTGATCACATTAATAAGGATAAAGTGGAAACGTGTCTTTTAGAAATGAACAGGTGCAAAACCCAGGTTCTTCAATGAAAGATTGGAATGACAAAATGTTATCAAATGTTTTATTGCGGTTCATTTTTCAATCATGTTTCAATTATGTTTTTGCCAATATGTTACAATAGTTCAATATGATATATGTACAATATTGTGACGCTTTAGCGGTGGTAGCCAGCTTGATACAGAAGTCGGAGACAATGTTCTTATTTAATAGCCAAACTGGCCCAGATTTATTCCCTGCCGCAGCTCACAACTAACCCGGGGGTTGAAATGTCCACTTTTAAAACAACAAACCAGGGTGGCAAGCCCAAATCGATATTCATCCAACAAAAGTAATCCGTGTCTCTCTCTGCCCCACGCTACTCCTCCAAGTCTCACACACACACACCTCCCCCCCCTCTCCTCCAACTCCCGTTCTAACTCCCACGTGACTCTCTCAGTCACGTTTACACGCAACCCGCTCACCCTCCCCTAGCGCTCGCAGCTAATTCCCCTCTATAGTGGACACTTCCCCCCAAACACACGCAGGTAAACAAACACACACATACAACACACAATGAACTCCCCAACCCCCTTTGTCCTGGAGGGAGACCCATGGTGGGCCAGGCATTACACTATGTTACAATGTTCATTTTTACAAATCTATACAAATGACTTTACATTCGACAGTTTGCTTACATTGATAATGTTTGTGTACATACGATTTACAGAATGTTTAACTAAATGTTCTGCCACTGGAATAAACAAAATTCACTAAATTATTGTTCAATGAAAACATAGAATTGTTTGTGTGGTATTAGTTTAAGCAGACTGTGTTTGTCTATTGTTGTGACTTAGATGAAGATCAGAACACATTTTATGACAAAATGATGCAGAAATCCAGGTAATTCCAACTTTTTGCAACTGTAGAAAGAGAGAGAGAGAGAGAGAGAGAGAGAGAGAGAGAGAGAGAGAGAGAGAGAGAGAGAGAGAGAGAGAGAGAGAGAGAGAGAGAGAGAGAGAGACAGAGAGAGAGAGAGAGAGAGAGAGATGGTGCGTGCGTGCGTGCGTGCGTGCGTGCGTGCGTGCGTGCGTGCGTGCGTGCGTGCGTGCGTGCGTGCGTGCGTGCGTGCGTGCGTGCGTGCGTGCGTGCGTGCGTGCGTGCGTGCGTGCGTGCGTGCGTGCGTGCGTGCGTGCGTGCGTGCGTGCGTGCGTGCGTGCGTGCGTGCGTGCGTGCGTGCGGAAAAAAAATACAGGATATAGTTTGACAACAAAAAAAAAGAATAAAGTCTCCAGAGGCTCTCGGTGGTGGTGGAGGTGTTCACAGGAGGGGTCCGTTAACGCGTGTATTCCACGGGGCGGTAATCCTCCGGTGTGAGGCGTGGATCACGCAACAGCCTCCGCAGCTCCACGCTGATGTCATGCTTGAAACCAAAACCCTCCCGCTCGATAGGCAGCCCCAAAAAGAAGAGTATCCTTCCTTTCCCGCAGCCTGTTGACTCAAAACCCCCCAAACACCTCCTCCCGACTTCTTCTTCTTCAACTAAATACGGCAACCCGTAGAGGAAAAACAACGGAGCCCGACCGGGCGCGTCTTTGGTAACCGGAACATCCCGAGCTAATACTGCGCGCGTCTAAAATCCGTCAACGCCGAACTGTCCGTGACGTGTGGCTCGTGCTCATCTCCGCGCGTTATGGCCAACTTCTCCCCGCGTTAGGTCACCTGGCGTTATGACGAGCGGTGACGCGTCGGGAGCCGTTTAACGCGGGACACGTCCGAGAAGAACACATTCCACATCGGTGTGTGTGTGTCTCTCTCTCTCTCTCTCTCTCTCTCTCTCTCTCTCTCTCTCTCTCTCTCTCTCTCTCTCTCTCTCTCTCTCTCTCTCTCTCTCTCTCACACACACACACACACACACAAAATCGCGCTGTGAGAATTCCAATGTCTCGGTTTAAAAATAATTGATCGGCAGATACAGAATGCAAATGATGCAAAACAGAACCCAATCGGAATATGAATACGTAGCCAAAATACATTTTAATAAGATACAATGAAATAATGAAAAAGCCCAAACATTAATCAAACAGATTAAAAACTGTTTGATCACTTGGTCACTACAGTGGTGCTGGATACTATATATATACAGTATATGGGTGTGTGTGTGTGCGTGTGCGTGTGCGTGCGTGCGTGTGCGTGTGCGTGTGTGTGTGCTTGTGTGAACGTGCACACACGCACACGTGTGTGCGTGTCAAGTCAAGTCAAGTCAAGTTTATTGTCACTTCACAGTTTATAAGTATAAGCAATGAGTGAAAATTGTATGTGCAATACCCGACGACAGACAGCAGTTGAAAAAAACTGAATAGAATAAAAAAATATTTTAAAGTACAAACTGTATAAACTGTGTGTGTATGTGTGTGCATGAATGCATGTGGAGTTCAAAACTACCACAATTTCACCATGTGGCTGCGCCTGACCAATCAGACCCCTTGATTTCACTCACACACCTTTGAACCATCAGGCGCTCTCCTGATTGGCTGGAAGACAAACTAGATCCATACTGTGTGAGACGGCTAACTATATCTGTATGATGTGTTAGCATGCTGTTACTGGATTAAGGCTGTGCTACAACATAGTTACAGATGGCATGTCTTAGTGTAAGGTATACATATTCATTACAATATGGCACATGTCTTCTTCTTCTTTCGTGTATCATCATCATATGTCCAGCTCAGTGTCACAAAGCCACGCTCTCGTCTCTGGTCCCACATGGAAGAGGCCAGCCTCTGAAGGAGGTCTGTACAGAGGACAGGTGGTGATTATGTGGTCGGCAGTCTGCTCAGGCTCGCCACACTCACATACTGCGCTGTCTGCCAGGCCCCACTCCTTCATGGACGCTTTGAAGCGACCAACCCCAGTACGGAGGCGGTTCAGCAGGGTCCAATGCCGGCGTGGTAGATGTTCTCCTTCGACTCCATCTCCCGGATCTTGGATGTGATGGTGCAGACGTGTGGGCTCAGCCGACTCCCATTCCTGCTTCCAGGAAGTTGCTAGCCATGCCCTTGTAGACAGGTCCTCAGGGATGGAACCAAGCATCTCTTGTGCTGTCCTGTTGTAGGGGTGACGGGACTTGAGTCTGCTTGGGGGCGCTGCCTTTGTTGTTGTTTCATGCAGGATATGCCAGTCATGTTCTTGGGCTTTCCTTGCAAGTGCGAGGATAGCGGCCTCTCGTCGGAGACCGGCCGGGGCAATTCCCGCTAGGACTGGCAGGTAGGACACGGGGGTGGGCTTTAGGCAACCGGTTATGATCCGAAGGGCATTGTTGATGATAGGATCAACCTTCTTCACATGTGGGCTTCTACTCCAGACTGGGGCGCAGTATTCGGCAGCAGAGAACACCAGGGCTTGTGTGGAGATTCGTAGTGTCCTGGCGGAGGCACCCCAGGTTGTGCCAGCAAGGCGGCGGATAAGCGAGACCCTTGCTGTCACTTTGGCTCTCACTTCCTCAAGGTGCCGTTTGTAGGACAGTGTCCTGTCCAGCCGAACACCGAGGTACTTGGGGGCTAGTTGGTGCTCCAGACGCTTGTTGTCGACGGACACCGACAGTTCCCTTTTGGCCTCTCCG
Source organism: Muraenolepis orangiensis (assembly GCA_027704905.1). Classification (NCBI taxonomy): domain Eukaryota; kingdom Metazoa; phylum Chordata; class Actinopteri; order Gadiformes; family Muraenolepididae; genus Muraenolepis; species Muraenolepis orangiensis. Next base: position 30,323,803 of record CM051002.1, on the reverse strand, counting down.
TTGCACAGGTGGTATGCGGCCGACACAGTCTTCCCAGTACTGAGCTGCAGACGCCACTTGCGCAGGTAGGCAGCCAAGATGCTCATGTCCTGGTTGAGACATGAGCACATGTCTTGATAACTGAACTATCCAACTAACTGAAGTCTAGCCTAGCTTATCAATTAAACAACTCAACTATGTGAAAAAATTAAATAAAGCAGACATCTAAACTAAATCTGTTATATAATATCCCTAATCGTGTTCTGTTCCCAGGTTTAAGTACAGTTAGAAATATTCATGGCTGAAAATCCCAGTACACCAATTCCATTGCTGTGATGCCCAACATGTTTTAGACTGTGGGTGATGTCTCTTCAGAAGACCACAGGACCACAGAAGTAATGGGTGAATACTTTAATAAATAAAAGTACAAAATAACGAAACTTTCAGAAAATACCAAACTGTACTGCAAACAAACACATATTTCCCCTCAGAGTGATAAAACGCGTGTTTCCAAGTAAAATTGATATGTCTAGTAATACATAGACAGATTGAGACCATGCGGGAGCTCATGGAACAGGGCTAATAAATAATAAACCACACGCTGTAAATCAGTTTATTGGCAGTGCAGCCTCATGCAGACATTACACACAGCAGCACACAGGGAAACAAGGTGGAGGTGGAGGAGGGGAGGTAGGAGAGGAAAGGAGGAGGAGGAGGAGGAGGAGGAGGAGGAGGAGGAGGAGGAGGAGGTAGGAGAGGACAGGAGGAGGAGAAGGAGGTGGAGGTAGGAGAGGAAAGGAGGAGGAGGAGGAGGTGGAGGTAGGAGAGGAAAGGAGGAGGAGGAGGAGGTGGAGGTAGGAGAGGAAAGGAGGAGGAGGTGGAGGTAGGAGAGCACTGTAAACCCGAATGTTCAAAGTAATTAAATAGATAAAGTAGTGCCTACTTAATAAAGAAAAAAATTCTACTTACTTAAATATTTTGAGTTCCTGGGACGTTGTCTTCCTTTTTGAGTTAATTAAACTGATATTTTTTGATTAACGTGAACTATTTAGCAGATTAAGTAAGCATTACTTTAAAGTATTAATTTAACTGAACAGATTTATATTGTTTATAAATGTGTGCGTCTGCAGGCTGTTCTCATAAACGATACGTAAGATTTCGTACGAAAACATTGTGCACTTTGTGTTTCGTAGGAAATCCTACGTATCAACCCGGTGCGCATGCGTGAACTTGTACAGCTATGACGTCATCACAGTCACGTTTCCTTGTATTCTCGGTGGAAAATTAGATCGTTACGGCAATATAATGTTTTGATTACATTTCTAGCAAGAAATGTGTGTTTTACTCTCACACGCTTTGTTCAGTGAATTTATACGATCTTTAGTTTTTGAGTTATTACGAAGATTTGTTTCCGGTTTCTATTGTTGCTATGGACGCTGATATCACTGCCGCCTACGTAGCTTGCGGCCGGAAGTATTGTTCTGTTATGTTTATTTTTCTGTTAAGTATATTTTTTCGTGTATTACTAATCTATAGGATTGCAGCGGCACTGAGCTGCACCGTCTGGTTTGGAAACCACATTATATGTTAAAAAATATCTAAACCACATTAATAACACATATAGATTGAAGGACGAGACCCAGACGTGTGCAAAGAACTACAATTTACAGCGTGCCGTGTCACGTGTTTTGTGAAATTGTGACCAGGAATCTTGCCATCTTATTATAGGATTTACTGGCCAGGAAACACACTGGCGTGGTCAGATTTGGTGAAATCATGTTTTTTACAGGTTGTGACCCTGCTGAGTTACGCCCCCAATTGTTTTGTCCTTGCTTATGGTAGTAGAGGTCAAGAGCTGTAGCACGTTTTTTGGCTTCCCTGTAAGCCTTCAAATGTGGCACAGGTTCCAGGTTCAAAGAGCACCCCTGATGAACCCCCCACACATTTCATACTGACACATGTTACTCTCTAGATCAAGACCTTTCCATTGATGTCTTCATGGTTGTCCTACGACTAAGTTTAATTTTTATCTTGCTCCAAGCCAAGGCTACTTGAAGGTACTTTCTCTGAGCCTTTTAGGGCCAAGCTGGATAAAATCATGTTTTAAGGGGTATGAAGTAGCCAAATGTGTTCAAGATATTGATGTTTTCCTTATGCACAGTCATTCCTTTCAATTTGGACCGGTTTAGACTCGATTTTATTGTTTAACATACATATTTTCCAATTAAAGTTAATATTATCACGTCTCAACCAGCCGGCAGAGGGCGCTAAAATCCCAAACTTGAGGGGGGAGGGGCGCGATGAACGTTAACTGGGGGAGGGGGTGCGCGACACAAACACACTTTTGTGTGTCACCATAGCAACGGATATACATGTTGCAGAATCTTCGCCATAACTAACAAACTAAAGATTGTAACATTCATTACACAAATATTTTTGAACTTAAGTGCATATTTCTCACTCGAAATGTTATCAAACCATATTTTAGAGCAACGTTATCCTTAACCTTAATGTGTTTGTATTGTGAGAAAAAATGTCATAAAAACATACATGTAAAAGTGTTATTTTAGACATGGTTTCAGCTGCTCTGTTCGCCGACTGAAAGGGGCGTAAACAAAAAATTACGCGCATGCACATTGATTGCCTTACCGACGATTCCTACTGGGGAGTGGGCACGCGGGATTCGGCACTCGGAATGCGCCAAAACTGCACTCACTCACTGTAAGTATTAAATATTCATATTGCTCAACATTTAGTAAGGCATTTGTTGATATTGACATTGATCATTTTGAGTGCGCGTTGTGTGTAGCTACGTGAATTGCTAACGTTAGCTACGTGAATTGCTAACAATAGCTACGTGAATTGCTAACGTTAGCGAACATTAGCCAGCACATGAGTCAGGAGATTCACAGACAAGCTTAAATTATTTTCACAAAGTTACTGTATAATGTTAACTTGTAGTCAGAGATGTGGTTGTGGAAACTGTTAATGACAAAGTAGCGCTATCACTGTTTGTTTTAAGTTAAAATGTTCATTGAAACATCAACAGGAGGTAGAGCGGGCGCCTCACAACTGGATTGGTGGTTCGATCCCCGGCTCCTCCTACTAAAAAAATGTCGAGGTGCCCTTGAGGAAGACACCCTAACCCTGACTGCTTCCCGGGCGCTGTATAAATAGTTGACCGCTGCTCCTAATACTAGGATGGGTTAAATGCAGAGAAAGTATTTTGCTGTACACTGACAACATTTTTTTATTATTTGAATATATAAGAAACTGGAATTTAATTTAATCTACTTTGTTGAAATTAATTTAGTTTTACATGAAATGTTAAGTTTAATTATCACGTAAATCAATTTAAAACCAGAGAGCAGAAATGTATGTTTGTTTAAGTATGGCATGGTTTCATTTAAATGTTTTATTTGCCTAATTGTTTTAAGTTAATGAAAGTGTGTTTGTGTTTCTCTAAAGGTTTTCAACCTAACCTAACCTAACCTAACCTAAATTAATCTCTACAAGAACTCAAATAAAAGGAAAAAGAGTCAAGATTGAGTTGTCCCGGGCGTCCTTTTTGTGTGAACCAGCCATTTTCAAGGCATTTTTTAGGCAGGAGTCAATCAGCCAAAACAACACATAACTTGACATTAATCAAATGCTGATCCGTTTTTGTAATACTAACATAACCAAAATACTGTTCCATCCTCCTTTGTCTGTTCAGAATCTGTCTGTTCCACTCTATTTTGACGGAGGCTTAAACTGTCAGACTTGTTTTTCTTGCCTTTCAGGTTGCCGGCTCCAATATGATTTGGCAGTGTAAGTTGTGTTCCTTTCACTTCCAGAATACAATTATTTAAACACTACAGACTGCAGCATAGCCAATTTTCCAGTGTTAGCCCCCTTCCATGCCTCCTATATTGATTGCATGTGTACATTTCAGACACTTAATGCACTGAGAACTCATTTGTCAAGACAACATAACACACAACTTGGCAGTACTACAGAGTCAAGAGCCTGTGTTATTTAAATGCCCTTATGCCCCTATGCCCATTTCAGCAACCTTTTTCTGAATCCGTTCTCTTCTGTCATCTCAGAAAGCATTTAAAAAACCATGAAACAGTGGCATGTCCGTATAAGGATTGTAACTATTGCGCAAGTGTTTATTCTTCATTCAATTCCCATAAAAGTAGAGCACACCAAGCAAGTATCGCATCAGACTTAGAAAGTGACGTTGTCAGTGAGGAACCCCAGAATCTCCAAGCCAGTATTTCTGAGGCCACTAGTGATTTGCATGAAGAATGGCAAGGACGGATCACAGACGTAGGGGATGATGATCAGTGTGACACTGACAACCTCAAAAATCAACTCAAAATGAATGTATCTTCCTTATTCCTAAAGATGCAGGCTATCCTCCATGTCTCAAACACAGCTACACAAGAAATAGTGGACCACTTGAATCAGATCTTCTCATTATCTCAGCCATTGATCAAGGAGGCGGCTAGTGACATATTGCAGATAAATGGTCACAATATTGCAGAACCTACACTGGATGAAGTTGTTAGGGCTGTCATGGACTCAAATGATCTATTTAGTGCTACCTCTGCAGGTGCAGCGTCTTCATCCAAGCGCAGAAAAACGTTTTTCCAGCGTAACTATCCATGTGTAATGCCAGTAGAGTATCAGTTGGAGCAACCTGGACATACTGTCATGTATGTTCCCATCCTTCAAATGATTCAGGAGTTGTTTAAAAACACAGATATTCTTAACAAGATTACTGAACCAAATACTGAGCCTGGTCAATATGTGTCAAGCTCTAATGGCTCTCATTTCCTTCAAAATGAGTTACTGTCAACAGTGGATCTCATCCTACCACTCCAGCTATATATTGATGACCTTGAAATGGCCAACCCACTCGGCACCTCGCGTACAATTCACAAACTTTGTGCTGTATACTGGGTCCACCAAACTACCGATTAGCATTACACACTATACAGCTAGCAAAACTAGTAAAAGTGACAGATCTCAAAAAGTATGGATATGCAGCAGTGCTTGCTCCATTGCTGCGTGATGTTCCTATTCTTGAAAAGGATGGTGTCTTCATTGAAAGATTTGGTCAGAATGTCAAAGGCACCATCTTTTGTGTTTCTGCTGACAATCTGGCTGCCCATGGATTAAGTGGCTTTGTAGAGTCATTTAGAGCAGGCTATGTTTGCAGATTCTGTTTGGCGACAACAGAACAGTTTCAAGCCACTGAAGCAATTTCTGTCTCGAGGAACAATAGGAGGCAATGGGCAAATGCCACATGCATTTCGACTGCTTCCATTGCTTGTAGGCAGTGTAGTACCAGAGCGTGATGGTGTATGGGCAGTTTCAGTTAGCATTGTGCCCATAATTTACTGATGAAACCATAGACTATTTTGAGTGCAAATTCAGTGATCATAGGCAGGCACTGCTAGAAGTGTTCCCTGAGGTTAAGCTCTGTCCTAAACTATGTGGAGCATTATCCCACCCTAGTCAAGTGCTTTGGGCCCCTGCTACACGTTTGGACCATGCGGTTTGAGGCCAAACGCCGGTTTTTCAAGAGAGCAGTGCATGACGCTCAAAACTTATCAAAAATATTTTGAAGACGATGGCAATCAGACACCAACACATGACGGCAATCAGACACCAACACATGACGGCAATCAGACACCAACACATGACGGCAATCAGACACCAACACATGACGGCAATCAGACACCAACACATGACGGCAATCAGACACCAACACATGACGGCAATCAGACACCAACACATGACGGCAATCAGACACCAACACATGACGGCAACCAGACACCAACACATGACGGCAACCAGACACCAACACATGACGGCAATCAGACACCAACACATGACGGCAATCAGGCACCAACACATGACGGCAATCAGACACCAACACATGACGGCAATCAGACACCAACACATGACGGCAATCAGGCACCAACACATGACGGCATATCATCTTACTGCACCTTATTTTCTTTAAGCCAAAAATTCAAGCATCCAGTGTTGACTCTGTTAGGGTTTCTGCTCTACCAGAAGAAGCTCAGTTAGACATTAGAAGACAAACAACAAGTGACACACTCTACCAGACATCAAAGGTGACCATTGATGGCACAGACTATGTCTGTGGAATGTTTGTGTCTGTCGGAGTTAGTGGTGGTCAAACTTTAGCAAAATAGAACAGATCTTCCTTGTGAATAACAATGTTTATTTTCTTTGTTGTGATCATGACTCCTGGTATGTAGAGCATCTTTGGTCCTATGAGCTGTCAGCCACACAGACTCTGTCCATCCACCTTCAGTCTGGTCTCAATGATACAGTCCCACTCTCATCATACAAGGTAGATGGCTCACTGCTGTTGACTGCCAAGCGGTTCAAACATGTGAAACAGAACTGAGACCAGCTGATGGTGACTTGTATCTTTATTTATGACTCTGTGTAATCTAGCAGTTTATAATCTGTATATTTTGATAATAACCTTTTAATATCTTTCTTTGTTAGCACAATGGCAGCTGCATCCCCACAACCCATGATCCTTTGTGTCGTTGAGAAAGGCCGGGTTAGAAAATTAAAACTCAGTGCACGACCAGCCTCTGTTGAAGCACTGATAAAGGTGATAGAAGAACAGCTGGAAATAGACCCTGCCTTCAGTTTGCTTTATGAAGATCCAGACTTCGATGGAAAACTCACTTCCCTTGCTGACATTGAGGAGTTGCCACAAAAAGCTGTTATACATATCTTACTTGCACAATATACCAGCTCTCTTGCATCTACTGGAAATCTTTCAACTGTGTCATCTCCAGAACGTTTAAGCAGATGGCCTCCCAGTCCAATTCCAGTTCCCACATTTTCTTTTGATGTTGAGCTCAAACTAAGAGAAGGAAATACTGAATTGGAGAGGAACAGTAAATGCCTCAAGATGACAAGAGACCTAAAGCACAATATTTTAGAAAAGCTTGCATCTAAAATGTTTGGCTTCAAGGCCCAAGTGACAAAGAGATAGCAATGGTAGCTAAGCGTCTTGTGGACACAAATCCCTGCTTGAAGGAAGCAGAGGCTGGAATAGATGGAAGAACAGCATTAACTTTAAGATGAGCAATTACAGGAGCAAGATGAGACGGGCTGGATGTCAGGAGATCACTGTCAATGGAGGAAAAATAAGTAGAAGTAATAGTGACAGTGAACCTTCACACTTCAACATTAAAAGACCCAAGCGAGCAGAAGTCAACGTTCTACCCAACTTCCCCCAAGGGGAGGGTCCATCAAGTCTTGAGCTCTCGATGCAGAACATTGTGGAAGAAGTCAAGAAGACTGAGAAGAACCTACCCCTCATTAAAACGATTATGCAGACCAGAATTGCCCTGTGGCGACAGACCATAGTAAAGACCTGCCCGCCATTGAACTACATCCTGAACCTCTGGCCTGCTCTCAAAATGGAGTCTGAGGTAATATGGATTAGCTATCTTTTTCCTGTTTTGCTTTGTTGATAACATGTCGCACATTATGTGGAGTTTAAAGTGATAGTTGTGGCTCTTACTCGTATATTGGCTATTTGCTGACTAAGTACTACTGATAATATTGTCCTTCTGCTCCTCTTTTAAATGTAGGTGTATGCAGAGTTCCAAATGTTTACCAACCAAAACCTGCCCAACACATTTTACGCCAAACTTGACCGCCATCTTCCTCGACTGATGACCTTATTCAGACAGAAGGCATCCAAAACTGGGAAGACAGCAGATTTTTGGCTGCAATTTTTAAATCCACGATGAACAGGTTAGAGATTATTATTAATTTCATAGGTTGAACCTCTAATGTTGGACAGGTTAAACAATTATCTTTTGAATTCAAGTCAAGTCAAGTCAAGTTTATTGTCACATCAAAGTTATACAAGTATAAGCAATGGGTGATGACAGACAGCAGTTATAAAAATATAAATAATATAATAAAAAATAATTAAAAATAATTCTACAATTAGTCCACTTTGATTTTGCTATTTGTCTGATTGCATTAAAGACGTGAACAGGTTATGTCTGTTTGAAATCCGGTTTGTTCAGTAAACTTCAGTCAACAGTATGTACACACAAATATTATATACACAAATATAATATTGATATCGTTATTGGAATTGCATGACATCCACACCATACGTACCACTCTTCTCCATGCTCTTCCTGTGTATCACAGTGAGTCTCCTTGAAAAGTTAACAGTACCTCTCGTGCAGTAATGTGGGTGTTTTACATTTGTAATACTTTTTTTTTGTTGCACAAATGTGATAGTGATCACCTGTTACAAGCACCTAATCGCTTACCTTGCTATCTGACCTAAACAAAACTGATTAATGACAGTACAAAGCAGTATTATCATGGTTTGTAGAATATTGTAGTTCATGACTAGCATATACTTACTTTGTGCCGGACTTGCAGTACTTAATTAAAGAGAGATCATTTATGGGCGGGAAAAAACTACTTAATTTGAAACAATCCTAAAAGAAATTGTACACACCATGGATTTGTTAGTTTCTCTCTTTTATTCATTCAGGACGAGTCTGATGAGCCAGAGCTTGGAGATGTCGCAGTGGCCCTCCTCACAGTCATCAGTGATGATAACACACGTCCAGTTCACTACCAGCCTGTGAAAATTTGTGTTGTCATTGAAAATGACATTGTGGTCAGCCTCCCCCGACATGCTGATGCCTTCCTGGTAATGTTTGGACTGCTCTATGCACTACACAGCTATCAGCTATCCCAAAGGACTGAGCAACACCTTTGAATTTACCCAGAAGATGTTACTTGGTCAAAATTACAGACCCTCAAGAATGACTTGATGATTTAGAAATCCATCAGAAAAGGGGTTGTGGGGTGGGGTCTTATTGGGAAATTGTGGGTGGGTGTGCGTGTGTGTATGTGTGTGTATTAATAATATGCTATGTTCAAATATACTGAGTATATTTCAAATGTTCAAAAAGTAAGTTCAAAAGTTGCTGCAATTTAATTATTTTTGTCTGTCTTTTGAGTTGAATAAGTCAATGTGTTCGACTAATAATCGACTTCTTTACGAAGAAGGTGAACAACATCACCTCCTCCTTCACCCCCACCGCTTTCCTCCCTCCCTCTTCTCCCACCCCCGCTAACCTTACCTGTTTCAACCCCCTCCCCCCTGATGAAGTTAACAAACTGGTGACATCTAACCACCCTACCACCTGCCCCCTCGACCCAATCCCTTCCTCTCTTCTCCAGGACATCTCGGGCGATATCCTTCCCTTCCTTACATCCCAAATTAACATCTCCCTTGATGCAGGCCTGTTTCCGGCAGCCTTCAAGACTGCCAGAATCAAGCCGCTCCTCAAGAAACCATCCCTGGACACCACTGATGTCCAAAACTACAGACCGGTATCTCTCCTATCATTCCTGTCCAAAACCCTTGAACGTGCTGTCTCCTCACAATTTTCATCCTATCTCTCCCAGAACAACCTCCTCGACCCTCACCAGTCAGGCTTCAAGGCTGCGCACTCCACGGAGACTGCACTGCTCGCAGTGACAGAGTCTCTTCGTGATGCCAGAAGCTCGTCCCTCTCATCGTTACTGATCCTTCTCGACCTGTCTGCGGCGTTCGACACAGTGAACCACCAGATCCTCTTCTCCACTCTCGCCGAGCTTGGAATCGCTGGAACTGCGTTATCCTGGTTCACCTGCTACCTTGCAGATCGCACTTATCAGGTCACATGGAACGGTTCCCTGTCCAGACCCTGCACCCTGGACACCGGAGTCCCCCAAGGCTCAGTATTGGGACCCCTTCTGTTTTCTCTTTACACTAAATCGCTAGGCTCTGTAATCACATCTCATGGCTTCTCCTATCACTGCTATGCAGATGACACTCAACTGTTTCTCTCCTTTCCCCCCTCAGAAACCCAAATCGCAAACACGCATCTCTAAATGTCTGGCCGACATCAGCAGATGGACAGCCGCCAACCACCTGAAGCTCAACCTTGACAAGACTGAGCTCCTCTTCATACCGGGGAAAGACTGCCCTCAGATGGACCTACTGGTCACCATCGAGAACACCCAAGTCTCCCCCTCAACCACAACAAGAGACCTTGGTGTGGTGGTAGATGACCAGCTGTCCTGCAATGCCAACGTCACCACGGTGGCCCGATCTTGCAGAATTGCCCTATACAACATCCGCAGGATCCGGCCCTTCCTCACACGTGAAGCGGCGCAGATCCTGGTCGAAGCGCTCGTCATCACCCGCCTCGACTACTGCAACTCTCTCCTGGCGGGACTCCCTGCCTCTGCAACAAGCCCTCCAACGCAGCCAGAACGCAGCAGCACGCCTGGTATTCAACCTACCAAAATTCTCCCACGTGACCCCTCTCTTCCGCGATCTCCACTGGCTTCCGGTAAATGCTCGCATCAAGTTCAAGACTCTGGTGCTGACCTTTAGGGCAGTCAATGGAACTGCCCCAGCCTACCTCCAGGCGTTGGTCAAGCCCTACATCCCAGCCACAGCGCTCCACTCAACTTCTGCCAGGCGACTTGTTCGACCTTCACTGATGACAACCAAGCATCGCTCGTCCAAGACCCAGCTCTTCACGGCTCTGGCTCCACAGTGGTGGAATGAACTCCCGTCTCATGTCAGGACGGCAGAGTCCCTCGCCAGCTTCCGCAAGAGACTCAAGACCCACCTGTTCAGAGTCCACCTGGACTCTCCTTGAACCTCCTTCTCTTTGTGAACCCCTAACTTGCTTAAGTCCTGACATTAATAGCTCTTAGCATGTTGTATATTCTAGCAAGTGTATATCCTTAATGTTGATAACACGCTCTTATCACAGCTACTTAAGCAGGTGACCTGGCAGTACGAAATTGTGTTATTCATCTTGTTAATATGAATACTTGTGAACTGCTCTATTTTTATGTTCGTGTACCTCAGTGTTATGCTATTGTCTACTTCAACAAATGTACACCTTGTAAGTCGCTTTGGATAAAAGCGTCTGCCAAATGCCCTAAATGTAATAAATATTGAGTATTGTTAACATAAAAGATTGTGTTGAGCTACTTTTTTTTTTTAAAGTTGTGTTAACTTAATCCCATTGGCAAGAATAATTAAAACTTTAAATCACAAACTTAAAATATTTGAGTTGGCTTAATAAGGTATTTTAATTTAACTAATCAATAGGTATGTGTAACATGTAACCAAAATATTTAAGTTCTGGAAACATTTTACTTTTAAGTTCATAAACTTAAAAAAATTGAGGCAACTAAGAAGTAGAGAAGGGTAAGTTGGAGGAGGAAGAGAGGTGCTGGATGACAGAGGAGAGGGAAGAGGAGGTGGAGGTAGATGATGAGGAGGAGGTGGAGGAAGATGAGGAGGTTTAGGATGTGGTGGGCAAGGAGGAGGTAGAGGAGGAGGAGGAAGAGGTGGAAGAGGTGGGAGTGGAAGGGTTTGGAGGAGGAGAGGGAAGAGGAGGTAGAGCGGGAGCAGAAGTGCCTGTCTCTGGTCTGTTGGAGGCCAGCCAAGTGTCATGAGCTGTTCTGGAGGTTTATCTCCGCAGATACTCTAGGAAAGGGGTGGGGGGAGGGGCTCTATCTTAGTCCATGCGTGCGTGCCTGCCTGCACTGTAAAACCGAACAGTGAAAGTCTGACAAATAATATGAGTTGTATGCCTCAAAAATGCATAAACATTATTTCACCACAAACGGTATGAGTTATCTGAGCACATTTCAAACTTTAAGTGAACAATACTTAACTTCTTTAATGAATATCAATGAATATCAGTACATTGTACTCAAATTATTTGACAGCAGCCTCGCGTGACGTCACGTACGTGCTGACGTCACGTACGTAATATTCTCTTTCCAAAGTGAAGATCCGCCATTGTTTTTCCACCGCACTAACCCCATGCTGCTGGGGAACAGAATATCGTACCCAAACCGGTAAGTTATTCTTTGATTTAGAACCTTATTTTGTCATTGTGTTTACCTTACTCATTAAATGCGTTTAGTGGTTCAGTTGTTGTTGTTTTTGTGTTAGTTTATGCATTTGTAGATTCAGCCAAAAGCTAAAGCGACGCTACAGTCGTAATTCAAAGTAGCAACGGTAACTAAATAAAGGTAAAGGCTGCCCAGTGTGCCCTAACCCTAACCTAAAGCACACATCTAATCGTGTCGGAGGAGAACATTAAATGTTGTGTAGGCTATATATGTTGTGGAGGCTATATATGCTGTGGAGGCTATATATGTTGTGTAGGCTATATATGTTGTGGAGGCTATATATGTTGTGGAGGCTATATATGTTGTGGAGGCTATATATGCCATTTAATGTTCTCCTCCGACACGATTAGATGTGTGCTTTACGTTAGGGTTAGGGCACACTGGGCAGCCTTTACCTTTATTTAGTTACCGTTGCTACTTTGAATTACGACTGCAGGCTACTTTAATATGTTTATGTTGTGTTCTACAGTTCAATAAAACTTCAATAAAGTCTCTTTATTTAACAAGCGTAATAACGTGCTGCTCACTGTGCATCGCTCTGGTGCACCGGCAGCGCTCTGTCTGATACACATCTCATGGAGATTTCTTCTCCCATTCTTTTGTATATGAGCAGAGTTTCTTTTTCTTGGCATCATCCATTTTATCTGTACTACTAAATAACTTTCGCTAAATTGCATGTTTTTATTTTTATTTGTATTATTATTAGGCCTACTTTTTTGGTGTTTTACCATGATCTTTGAAATGCGGGACATTGTTCTGTTCACGCGGGATGCGGGACAAACATTCAATTTTCGGGACTGTCCCGCGAAATGCGGGACGGTGGTCACCCTGAAGCAGACCTGGCAACACTGCGCGCTACTGTGGAAAGCGCTTCTATTTGGTCCCTGATGAGCGTTGGATCTCCTCTGATACTGGGGTTTGGAAAAAAGATTGCAGCCTGTCTAACTTTTTAATCTCATCTCTTTTCAGTTTGGAACCAGACGAAACAAGCTGTAAAAGAAGAAAACAGTCAATGTGGTGTCTGTGTGTCCGTGTGTGTGGCCAAGCAGTGATGATATTTAACAGTGTCGGATTATTTACAGAAATTGCCAGCATGCCCTTTTATGAATTTGGGCCCCTGCCCCTCTAAGATCCTCTGCACGTCCCTGCGGTGGACAGTTTATTTCCAAGTCCTATATATAGGATGTTTACTGCATTGTTCAAAATAATGTTAATCTTTTGCACTGTTGAATCCATTGCACTGTTCATCTTAAGGCCCACCAAGCAAGGGCCACCTGCTTTGAAAATGTTTGATTGTTACTTAATAAAAGAGTAACTTGTGCTTCAATCATCTGTGTTAACCTGTTTTTAATGTTGACTTGAAGTTTGTGTTTTAGAGTAAAAGCTGCTTATTGTATGGAAGAAAGGGAGTTCCACCCATCAGCCCAGTATAGGCAGGTCCACCCATCAGCCCAGTATAGGCAGGTCCACCCATCAGCCCAGTATAGGCAGGTCCACCCATCAGCCCAGTATAGGCAGGTCCACCCATCAGCCCAGTATAGGCAGGTCCACCCATCAGCCCAGTATAGGCAGGTCCGGTGCATCACAGAAGCACGCAACGGTAAGAGGGACAGCACTGGTGCAGCTCTTACTGTAAATGCCTCTTTATTCAAAGTACAAACCAAGACTAAAGTTTAGATGTATACAACATCGTCATCAGAGTCCTGGACTGAAGATGTATACATCAAAATATGTCTTTTTACTTTGCACCTTCAATAAAAAGGCATTTACAGTCATAAGTGCTCCAGTGCCATCCTTCTTATGTTGCTGATTATTGTATGTTAGTTTTGTGAACATGGTTAATTAAGTATAAAGCGTTATTGAACTTAAATTAACTTACAGATACATTTATTTTATGTTAAAGGTAACATACGTTTTAGAGTTGTCCATACTAGATTTCTATTAGTACTGTAAAAATAGAAATATTGAGTTTATTTAACTTAATTAAATGAGTACATGTAACAAACGTTTTAGAGTTGTCAATACTAGATTTTTATTAGTACTGTAACAATAGAAATATTGAGTTTATTTAACTTAATAAAATGAGTAAATGTAACTTAAATTTTTTGATGTAATCAGTTTCTATAAATGTTTTGAGTTATATTAACTTATCGGGTTTTACAGTGTGCCTGCCTGCCTGCCTGCCTGCCTGCGTGCCTGCCTGCCTGCCTGCCTGCCTGCCTGCCTGCCTGCCTGCCTGCCTGCGTGCCTGCCTGCCTGCCTGCCTGCCTGCCTGCCTGCCTGCCTGCCTGCCTGCCTGCCTGCCTGCCTGCCTGCCTGCCTGCCTGCCTGCCTGCCTGCCTGCGTGCGTGCGTGCGTGTGTTATGTGCGTGTCATTGCTGCGGCAGGTGTTGCGATTGGTCCGTCCGGGAGAGTTTCGGTTGTTTTTTTTCTCTCCGTAGTTCCAAACAATTTATATTTATGAGTGGTCGATGGTCTAAGTGTGTGTGTGTGTGTGTGTGTGTGTGTGTGTGTGTGTGTGTGTGTGTGTGTGTGTGTGTGTGTGTGTGTGTGTGTGTGGCATATAGCCCATCTGTTACAGAGGAGGGATCTTGGGCCAAACGTTCCTCATCTAATTGAGGAGCCATTAAAGGAAGCGATAAGAGAGCTGTTCTGGTTAAGAGGTCCGGCCAATCACAGCCCTGGATCTGACCGGACACACTCAGGAGCTTCCTGTCTAGTTTGTCTTTTTTTTGTGTTCTGTGTGTGTGTGTGTGTGTGTGTGTGTGTGTGTGTGTGTGTGTGTGTGTGTGTGTGTGTGTGTGTGTGTGTGTGTGTGTGTGTGGTGTGTGTGTGTGTGTGTGTGTGTGTGTGTGTGTGTGTGTGTGTGTGTGTGTGTGAGAGAGAGAGAGAGAGAGAGAGAGAGAGAGAGAGAGAGAGAGAGAGAGAGAGAGAGAGAGAGAGAGAGAGAGAGAGAGAGAGAGAGAGAGAGAGAGAGAATGATTGATGGATTTTTGCATACTTGCTGAATACTGTTGTGTATCACTCTTTAACCTTTCACTGGTTCTACAGTACAGTGTTAATTATCGGTAATCTTTAAGTCATTTGAAGTATTAGTGCCAGCAACATCTTCTTTTTCTTCGTTTTAAATACGGTATCCACTCCCGTATTAGTTCATACGGGTGTCGATACCGTATTAGTTAGTGCGCATCGAATACACTTATGTTCACACTCTCTTCTAATTCGTGATTCGCTGCGCGCTCGATACCAGGTTTAGAGACCAAGATTCTGTTCACACACACACAGGAAGCAAAACCCGTAGTAGTTTTATTGCTTTGCACCCAAACTAGTTACTTCGGGATCGAAACCACCTACTCAAGGTGGATTAGTTAATGCGCACTAGTTGGGTAGCGAATGTGCATTACTTGCCAGTGTGAAAGCAGAAGTGAAGCAAAACTAGTTTTGCAGTGCTGTGAATATCGTATTTTTGTTCAATAATGCCGTGAGTCATAACCATGGGGGTGACACCCCCCCCCCTCCTTCCTAGAACTCTCAGCACAAAACACATTTGTTAAAAATTCCATAGTGTTCAATCTTGAGCAGGGTGTCACGGCGGGTGTAGGTGGGACCCAAAAGCAAGGAGAACAGACGTCAGATGGGACAGGTGCTTTAATGTCGGATCAAAGGCAGAGGTACAGACAGGGCAAATCCAAAACGTGGTCAAGGCAAGCAGAGGTTGAAAACACGGAGTGGCATTTAGGAACGGAGTCGTGACATCGCGGATCCAGGACTAGGAGCGTAAAGAGCTGGGTTGTATCGTGACACAGGGGGGTTCATTCACCCTTTACATTCCCTCCATGAAGCACCACAACCCAGCCAAAACGACACAGATGTGTCATTCCTCACGTGGTAACCGCGTGTTTCTATTAATACAGTTCAACTAGATTAAACACAAGGAACACCAATGTGAATTGATTATCCGTCGGCGGTTTAAGGTGTCAAGCTGGTGCAGGCCTTTTAAGATAAATTAGACAACTCATTCCCACTGCCACTGGAAAAAGGCCAATCAATACAGCCCCTGCTTTGAACAACTCTAGAAAGAGATTTTGGAGGTAATAAATAGACGATTTGTTGTTTGTTCATTTCTGCCAAGTGACTTCTTAAACAGCTTGAAATGTTGTGAAGGCAATCAGAAAGATCCAGGTGTGCGATCATTCACGGGTCTAAGTAGTTTCCCATGATGCATTGTAATGGGTCAGATTTATGTGAGAGGAATGATAATTAAGATGAGTTTTAAATAACGGAGAAAGGTGGTAATTATGTTCTAAGTTATGTTAATTTATCCAATGTTACATTATTATGATAATGTATGTTATGTTCTGGTTCTGAAATATCAAAATCTAGTGGTGGCAAGGACTATATGTCTCAAACTCAGGTGAGGGATCTTGTGGACTAACAGTACATTTAACAAATAACCGATAAACAGAAGAACAACTGAAATAACTGGATTGCATGTAAGCCTCCACTGCACCCAAGAAAATGCAGGTGAGCTAAAAGCCATGGATATGCAATTTTCCTCAAAATTTTCAGAAATGGATTCAGACGATTCCATTTTTAGCGGAAACATCTGTTCATTCCGAAGATAGACTACTTGGAAGGTCAGTCCGGACGAAAACCCGAGTCTGAGAGTCTGGTAACGGGAGCTGGGCTGAGTTGGAGGCTTCTGGCCAGAAGATGAACTGGATTGTCCACCCTGCCTCTCAACGCCTATGGGATGATAGACAAGCCCAAGGAGTAATCCATTGTAGGCTACTCGTGCTCCAACTGATTATTACAATTCAGATTTTAGGTTCTTAACTGCAAAATGATGCCAGGACAATCAAATTCTTCCAAAGATGATGTTGTTGTTCGCTTATCCAAATATATTCAGCTTATGGAACAAGATCTGTTGAATATCATGTCTAGATGTTCTAACAGAGACACACCTGGATTCATCACTTGAGGATTCAGAGGTTGTAATACATGGCTACAATATGTTCAGAAAGGACTGGAATAAATATGGAGGTGCAATTTATGTTCAGAGTTGCATTGTGGCCAAACAGTGTTATGACTTAATTATGAATGAAATAGAGTCTCTCTGGCTACAGGTACACCTTCCACATTTAAAACCTATTTTTGGTGGGCTGCTGTTACAGGTCGCCGAGTGCAGATGTGAAAATCTTGATGTTATCTCTGAAATGTTAAAAAAAGCAACTGATGGTAACAGTGAAATCTATTTTGGGGGATCTGAACATTGACGCACTTAAAGATACACAGATATATCTGCAAATTTGGCATTTGCCTGTCTTTCCCCGATATAGACAGGGTGTGTAATTCCAACATCATCATCATAGCATTTGCTTTCCGTTAGTCACTTCCATTGACTTGCAGAGTTACAGTAGTCTAGCTCCTGTTCATGTGATGAGACACATTATTGATAACACACAAATAATCAAAACAGGTTACCCTCCTCGGACATGACCCAGTCAGAAGCAGCTGATAGTAAAATTGATCGATTGATTGATGATGAGATGGGCTACTGTAAGTCAATTGACTGTCCCATGATGAAAAATCTTAGTCTGCAGCCAAAATAATGAACGTAACTTTACTCAGCAGTGACATTAGCAACCAGAATGTTCACAAACAAGTTTGCTATTACAATATCAACTTGCATTGATTACACTTTTAATAATAGTATATGTGTTGCTATTATTGGCATTGCCACTTCAGTGGAACATTCCTTCAAGAGTGGCTGAATATAGAGAAGAAGATCCAGAGGAAGCACTCAGTGTGTAAGTATGTAGGGGTATTGTAGATAAACATGCCCCATTGAGGAAGTGGACTGCTTGGTCTAATCCACCATGGATGGACTGATGATGAGCTCAGGAATTTGATGGCCCAGCGTAATGATGTGAAAGAAAGTGGCAGATGGAGCTTGCGTGCATGTCTTGGCATGTTGAGCTCCAACATGTACACAAATAAATATAGGTTATCTTATCTCTCTCTGATGACAAATCTCCAAGTAAAGACAATCTGGATGTCAAATTCCAAACAAATGATGGTTAACTATATATCCACCCCATTATGTCATATATTTAAGTTTTAGTGATTAGTGAGTATGGTGTGTGGCCGGAGATTTGGTAAAAAGAAGCAAAGGTCATTCCGCTGCCTAAGGATGTATCTGCCTTCACTGGAAGCAGGTGTCCTGTTAGTTTTCTCCCAGTGCTGAGTAAATGATTGGCGGAATGTGATTGATGATTAGCTCAAATGACTGATGATTGGCTACAGATCATGGATGACAGGAGGCTGGTGGGAGTGGTGCTGTTGGAATTAAGGGCTGCATTTGATGTAATGGATCATTGTCTGTTGCTTGAAAAACATTAAATGGTTTTAAATGGACTGCTTTGTCATGGATGGAGAGTTACCTTACCTTACCTAATTGTAGCTCTTCTAATAGCAAAGAGGTACCATGTGGGGTTCCAAATAGAGTACCTCTCATCAGTATGAGCCGAAGTGGCTATGTATGTGGATGATGCTACAGTGCAGAATTAACATCTCAAGAGCTAACTTTTGTAATAGTGCCTGAGTGGGTACATTACAATTAGTGCTGAATCATTTTAAACAGAATGTTACACATTTAACGTACACTCCAAAGTACGCATCTGAAGAACACAACTACAGTATACATAACATAACGTGAAATTTCCAACAAAAAAAAAAAGACCTCCTGTTCTTTAAATGAACTCCAGACCACCTAAGAGTCGAACAACGGCCGCCCGGACGAGACTCATCAGCTAAAGAAGTTCTTCAAGTGCTTCTTCACTCTCTCCTGAGATCCTCGAAACACAAGGTGGGTAGACGTTTAATTACGGGACCATTCTCTAGGCCTCTGCCATGACCTGACCTTAATGTATACTTGGTGGGTTCATTAGGCCAATCATCATTAAAAAAGAACATTCTAACTTTCTAACAAAATGTATCATTTACACGGTGGAGTTCAGATTAGAACCATCCTGAAGGGTCAAATACATTCTGATTTGTCTAATGAGTCCTTTAGTTTTCCACTCATACATATATACAGCAAACACAGCAACTCCAACACCACCCAAACCAACCATCAACACCCCAAATCAGGAAATACACAGTCCAACTTAACATAACAACAATTAGCAACTTAATGGCGTGGTAAATTATTCAGCTTATTTAAGATTGAGATAGAGTAGCACTCATTCAGAATATCATTAAGAGAATGCTCACACGCCCTTTCCTCAATCTTTCGTGTGATCATTATAACAATAGCTTTTAATTGTATACACCCCACATTTAACTGTGCTAAAGCACTGTCGCACACCGATAAAACACATTTAAAGATAAAAGGCGGAGAGCTATTGTACAAAAACATGCAGGTAAAAAACAATCTAGAGCATATGAGGTGATAACCTCCACTGGATCAGATCTCCCACAGTGGTCCAAAGCAGGCAGCCTGGTGTCTTATTGGTTCACACACAAATAAACATTTGGTAAACTAATTACTCACAAAGTGTTTTGTTTGTCTTTGTGCCTGTGTGTATATGGTGTTTGTACCTATCACACATGCTGGTCAGTAATCCTGTATATATATATATATATACACGATTACTGACTATATATATATATATATATATATATAGTGTTTTAGAAAATTAATTATGTGGGAGGGAAGGGGGAGTAAGAATTCCATTGTACTTGTTGCATATGGCAAATAAAAATCTTGAATCTTGAAACTTGAATTTGCTATTTCACGTTATGTTATGTATACTTTAGTTGTGTTCTTCAGATGCGTACTATGGAGTGTACGTTAAATGTGTAACAGCAACCTCATAACACATTCACACCACCGCTAATACAGCCATACCATTTTTCTTTCTTCATTATTCCCTTTAATTCACTAAACTAACATTTATTGAAGGTGAAACTTTTTGCGGAAGCTCCGTGTTAAAAAACAACAACCTTTGTGATAATATTTACCTTCCCTCAATTTTCATTTCATACGTATTGATTCTGGCCTCGGCAACGATTAATGCTGCTGTCTTAGAAAATAATAAAAAATGGTTATTATATTTTCCCAGAGACTGAATAACTCCTGGAAGCATAACACTGACTGAGTGATCCAGTGTCACACCGAGCACCGAGTAACCATCCAACGGTGCCGGACCAAGCACACAAAATCATTGGATATGAGCAGAGGGCTCAATACCGGGGGCTTTCCTCATCTCTCCATTCCCTTATCGGAGTAATACATTCGTCAATATGTCCTCTGTAAAGAATTCATAACATATTATAGATGGAGATAGTCATATTAGTTCTGTGCCTGTGTTTCTATCATTTTCCCCTGCATTGACGGTGACTGTATTGTGGGATTGATATCCCCCACGCTGGAATATCCGTGTTTGAAGAGAAATGCGCTGCATAATGCAAGGCTTTTAAACGCAAAATGTGTGTGTGTGTGTGTGTGAATATGTGTGCATATATGTGTTTGAAATATTTGTTAATTAGTTTAATTGACATTGACATATGACCACACACACACCCACACACACACACACACACACACACTTCTGTTCATTGACTACAGCTCGGCGTTCAACACCATCGTTCCCTCCAAGCTGGTCCTGATACTGAGGGACCTAGGTCTGGGCGCCCCCATCTGTAACTGGATTATGGACTTCCTGACGGACAGGCCTCAAGTGGTGAAGATTGGGAACAACATCTCATCCACTCTGGTCCCCAACACCGGAGCACCCCAAGGCTGCTGCCTCAGTCTCCGGCTGTACTCGCTGTACAGGATTTTGTCATCTGCCTGATAAGCAAGGGCAATGAAACGGAGTACAGAGATGAGGTATTCCGGCTGATGCTATGGTGTGAGGACAACAGCTTCGCTATGAATGTCAGCAAGACTAAGGAGCCACCGAGGCACCCAATCCACCATCAGCCTGAACGGGACACTGGTGGAAGTCGTCAGCTGCTTCCGTTTCCTTGGGCTACAGATTTCCAACTACCTGGCGTGGACCCGCAACACAGAGGTCATGCTGAAGAAGGCACACCAGCGCCTCTTTGCCCTGCGGTGCCTCAGGAATAGCGGAATAGGCCAACGGTGGCTAGTGAACTTCTACCGTGGCACCGTAGAGACCGTCCTGACGAGTGGCGTCACTGTGTGGTATGGCAACACCACTGCACAGGACAAGAAAACCATCCAGAGGGTCGTGAGGACAGGGATGCATTGAGGAGATCTGTAGGACCATAAAACATCTTGTATCTTGTACACACACACACACACAGGAGTATGGCGCCGTACGAGATGGCTGCCGTGTTGCAAGCTCCCGCACGACGACGCAGTTTTTTGTTATTTATTCTTTTTATCGCAACTATCTTTGTACAGGAAGTTAGCAGCACGTTCATTTAAAACTTTTGCATACTTCTGGAGATCAGATCGACAGTCGCTCGCCGCCTACCGGAGTTTTTTCATTCTTTCGACTCGGACGTCCCGCCCGAAGTCACAGCTGGATTATCTCCGACCATCTTGGGCACGATTACACGCAAGCGTCGCAGGAAGAAGCGAGGGAAGTGAGCCGGCGTGCTAGTCAGGCTTAGATGTCGATCCGATCGCCCCCACTACCCACCATTCTACTGGCTAATGTACTTAATGTACATTTATGTGCTAAGTTAAGCGAGCTACAGGCTCATATTCAATTCCACCGGGAAACTAAGGATAACTGTATCATCTGCCTTACGGAGACATGGATGTCGGAGGGGGTTACCGACGCAGCTATCGAGCCGATGGGATTTTCTGTCCACCGGGCGGACAGAACAAAGGCTCTCTCCGGTAAAGAACACGGAGGGGGGTTATGTCTCATGATAAATAGATCTTGGTGCAACCAAAGTCATGTACATCCCCTCATGTCTTTCTGTTCCCCGGACCTGGAGTGCCTTATGCTTTTGTGCCGTCCATACTGGCTACCTCGGGAGTTTACAGCGGTAACCGTGACCGCTGTTTACATTCCCCCACAAGCCAACACGGACACAGCGCTGAGGGAACTGTTTGGGGCTATCAGCGAACAGGAGTCGGCACACCCCGAGGCTACTCTCATCGTGGCGGGGGACTTCAACAAGGCGAACCTGAAGAAGGTTCTCCCGAAGTTCTACCAACACATAACGAGCAACACACGGGGCGAGCGGCTCCTCGACCACTGCTACACCCCCTTCCGTGACGGCTACAAGGCCCTCCTCCGCCCACCGTTCGGCAAATCACCACCGCTCTATCCAGCTACTTTCCGCCTATAGGCAGAGACTTAAGCAGCAACCGATCGCTGTGAGGGAGGTCCAATGCTGGTCGGACCAATCAGACTCTATGCTGCAGGATTGTTTTGATCGCGCTGACTGGCACATCGGACGCCTCGGACAATAACATCAACGAGTATGCGTCGTCGGTCACCGGGTTCATCAAGAAGTGCATAGATGACGTTGTTCCGACCAAGTCGGTTCGGATATATCCCAACCAGAAACCGTGGATTAACGGCGATGTTCGTGCTGCCCTACACGCGCGTAATGCCGCCTTTGGCTCCGGGAATATGGAGGAATATACGAGAGCCCGTTACGACCTCCAGAAGACCATCGTCACTGCCAACCGGGAGTATAAGGACAGAGTGGAAAATAAATTCAAGAGCCACGACGCGAGGGGCTGCAGACGATAACGAACTTCAGAGGGAGAACCAGTTGTGTAGAGAACTCCTCTACCTCCCTCCCAGGAGAGCTAAATACTTTTTAACCATCATGCCTGTCCCTAAACAACCCAAGGTAACATGCCTGAATGACTATAGACCTGTAGACCTCGATTGTCAGCAAATGCTTCGAGAGGTTGGTCAAGGACTTTATTTGCTCCGTGTTACCTGCCACGCTGGACCCATGGCAATTTGTATATCGTCAAGACAGATCCACGGACGACGCAATTGCCATGGCCCTCCACACTGCCCTTTCCCACCTAGAGGGAAAGAACTGTTATGTGCGAATGCTGTTTGTGGACTACAGCTCAGCGTTCAACACGATAGTTCCTGCCAAGCTCGACACCAAGCTTAGAGGTCTAGGCGTGCCCCCATCCACGTGCAGCTGGATACTGACCGCCGCCAGGTGGTGAGGATGGGCAGAACCACCTCAGAGCCACTGACCCTCAACACGGGAGCCCCCCAGGGATGCATGCTGAGCCCTCTCCTCTACTCCCTCTACACCCACGACTGCCAAACGCATCATAAAAGACATTGCCCACCCCAGCCACGAGCCGCGATACCTCAGTATCAAGTGCCGTACAAATAGACTCCGAGATAGCTTCCACAGTCAGGCCATCAGGCTGCTGAACAAGGGCATATAGCATATAACAATGTATATATTTATTACATTGATTTATATATACATATTGCTGTTTTCTGTGCATTATATTGCATTTTATAAATTGCATTTTTATTTTTTAACTTTATTCTATTATATTTTTATTCTATTTTTATCTATTTTTATCTTATTTTTATAACTGCTGCCTGTCGTCGGGTATTGCACATAAGATTTTCACACCACTGCTTTATACTTGTGTAAACTGTGAAGTGACAATAAACTTGACTTGACTTGACTTGACACACACACACACACACACACACACACACACACACACATAAACACACACACTCACTTACTTACTTACAGGCTGTGGAGTGGGACCCAATCAGTGAGGTGGTCCAGGGGCCTCCGACGGGGCCAGAGTGATCAGTGTTACCAGTGTGGGCAGCTCCTCTGGCCCCTCCCTCAACTCCCTCATCTCTAGAGGACTTCATAGGACCTTAAAGCCTACCTACTATCATGTCCTTATTGAGTTGGTAGGATTCTTGCTCAAGGATGCCTACAGGTAGACGGACAATACTTTTTTTTTCATAATTATTATTGTAATATTCTTTTGTCAATTGTTGTACCACTTAGTTTATTGTTGTTCCACCTCTTTTACTGTGTATTGTGCCCATATATATTGTTCTGTGTGTCTAACTTACTTTTAACCTGCTTCTATGCAGCACTTTGTGACTTACAAATAGATTTTACTTAATTTTTACTAACTTACAATTACATGTTACTGGATGTTCATGTAACTGCCTACTTCTGCTATGTTTTGTATACTGAGAGTAGTATTTGTGCGTTGTTTGTATGTGTGTTTGATTATGTTTGAACCCACTAGCTATGAATAAAACCACTGTTTACTTCTGATAGTGACCACCTTAAAAAGTTAAATCATTCCTTTCACCTGGGTAGGCCAACTAGTTTTCTCCTCCATCTTTCTCTCCGAACAATTATTTTCAGACCTCCTGTTCTTTAAATGAACTCCAGACCACCTAAGAGTCGAACAACGGCCGCCCGGACGAGACTCATCAGCTAAAGAAGTTCTTCAAGTGCTTCTTCACTCTCTCCTGAGATCCTCGAAACACAAGGCGGGTAGACGTTTAATTACAGGACCATTCTCTAGGCCTCTGCCATGACCTGACCTTAATGTATACTTGGCTTGTACATTAGGCCAATCATCATTAAAAAAGAACATTCTAACTTACTCAAAATGTATCATTTACACGGTGGAGTTCAGATTAGAACCATCCTGAAGGGTCAAATCAATTCTGATTTGTCTAATGAGTCCTTTAGTTTTCCACTCATACATATATACAGCAAACACCCCAAAACACGAAATACACAGTCCAACTTAACATAACAGCAATTAGCAACTTAATGGCGTGGTAAATTATTCAGCTTATTTAAGATTGAGATAGAGTAGCACTCATTCAGAATATCATTAAGAGAATGCTCACACGCCCTTTCCTCAATCTTTCGTGTGATCATTATAACAATAGCTTTTAATTGTATACACCCCACATTATATTATTATATGGTTATATGTGTGGGTATATGTGTCCTTTTATGTACACGTGTATGTGTGTTTTTGAGTCTTCTTGTCTGGGTGAGTCTATGTACATGTATTTGTGTATATGCACTGATATATCTCCATGCATGCTTGTGTGTGTGTGTGTGTGTGTGTGTGTGTGTATGTGTGTGTGTGTGTGTGTGTGTGTGTGTGTGTTCCCTTACCTCCACCATACTGCCACCACCTCCACCACCATACCCCACCAACCCTATCACCATCCATACCACCAACCCTATCACCAT
>CM051002.1:30295457-30297561 GCA_027704905.1 Muraenolepis orangiensis | reverse complement strand
CTCTCTCTCTCTCTCTCCTCTCTCCTCTCCTCTCTCTCTCTCTCTCTCTCTCTCTCCCCTCTCCCTTATGCTGCCTCTCTCTCTCTCTCTCTCTCTCTCTCTCTCTCTCTCTCTCTCTCTCTCTCTCTCTCTCTCTCTCTCTCTCTCTCTCTCTCTCTCTCTGTTAATTCCTTCACCGTATCACAGTGATTACATTAGAGAGTGTTCCTGACGGGAAACAATAGACAGTGTATCAGTGATACTCTATGTATTACCTCGTCTTATGTATCTGTTTTTGATCCGGTTAGCAGCCTCTCAGGATGGGATGATAACAAGACAATGGGATAATAACCTGTGATGAGGCTGCTGGAAAAACCAACACCAAGTGGGCAGCCTGCTCTCCACTGAACATTTACAAGGAGCAAACAAGCGTGTGAACACAAGTCTCCGCTGTGATATATGACCAACTTTTGCCAGCGGAGAATTGATTTAGCATTAATTATTAAGCCCAGACAAAATGGGATCAAAGAGTCGTAGTTCTAAGTATGCGTGTCGCTAATGCTGGCTCACGCTGTGGCCTGCAGCTTGTGTTGCTGGGAAGGAGCTGTGCTAGACTGGCGTGATGAACACAGTCTCAGTCTGGGAATCCATACAGCTATGTTTTACTTTACACACACACCCACATTCACACACACACACACACACACACACACACACACACACACACACACACACACACACACACACACACACACACTCACTCACTCACTCACTCACACTCTCTCTCTCTCTCTCTCTCTCCTCTCTCTCTCTCTCTCTCTCTCTCTCTCTCTCTCTCTCTCTCTCTCTCTCTCTCTCTCTCTCTCTCTCTCTCTCTCTCTCTCTCCATCTCTCTCTATCTCTCTCTATCTCTAATAATAAAAAGACAACTTTATCAAACATGGCGACCGAAGTGGCGACCTAAAGCGTAGCATATTATCATAAGGATAGCACATAGACCTGGTTTACGTTTAGGGCGCAAGGGTTCTGTCCTGGAGTCAAGCAGCAGAACTCTTTGGAATCGGAACAGAATGCCATCGATTTCCACAGCTCCAGTCTGTCATCACTAGCGAGCCAAATGAAAAGCATACAACAGAGAGAGATTATTGGTAACAACATGGAACGAGGCCATCCATTTCATGTGGCCATGATTCCTCCTTGGGCTCTCGATCAAAAATAGTAGAAAAAACGTTGGCAGAATAAAGGTCAACCTCCTGTTACGTCCGTCTCCACCGTGCATCATGTTGAATGTCGAATGTTCTTTTGATCTTCTTCCACCATGTTAATGTCAAGCCTTGTTAACATCGGACAAAATGCACATTGTGAGCCATTCCTGCCACTCATTAAGGGACAACACATGTGATGATGTCACGGTGGGGATACACAGGGGATAAAGGACAGGGAGATCTATGGCGGAGGAGTTGTACAGTACAATGTCAGGGGGCCACATCCCTGTTCAGAGGGGATCTCGATCACCAGCCCCACCTAAAACATGACTGGATGGGATGCTGTTAAAGGCCACCAAGCTCTGGCAGTCCGTGTCTTGATAATCTGTGAGAAATTTGTGATCGAGCATGCCATGAAAACAGAGAAATGTCTGTCTTGGGGGACCCAAACATACATTTTTCCTCAAGCTAAAAAATAAACGTCTTAACACTACTTAATTTCATGTCATTGAAGCAGAAGGCTCTTTTATAACTGAAGATGTGGATATTGCCAATTATCTTAACGATCATTTCCAGGCAGGATTCGCCATCACGGGGAGCACAGCAGGTCACTTGCGTGATGTGTGCTGTATGTCAATGTGCAAGTCGCCTAGCTGTAATTAACGGTAGATATGAAGTAGAGACACATTCATATTTTAACACCATTATTTGTACCGGTCCTCAGAGATCCAACAGGCGCCTGGTGTCTGAACCCGGTCTGCAGCCGGGCCTGCAGCTGTGATGGAGGCCCGTGCTGCACGGAGTGACACCAATGAGGGGCGCTGCCAAAGTTTGAGTTAGACTGATTAAATATTAAACGTCCAATCATCCGCTGACTGCCTGTAGGCAGGAGCATGGAGCAAGGCCGCAAAAGAGGAAAG
>CM051002.1:30257957-30285457 GCA_027704905.1 Muraenolepis orangiensis | reverse complement strand
CCATTTAGATTTCTTCCTTGTTTTGTGTATTTATATTTATAAATACATTGATTGTTATCAATATATTTGTTTGTATCCTCTAGATCAGTGGTTCCCAACCTGGGGGGCGCGCCCCCCTTGGGGGGGCGCCAAAGATCGCAGGGGGGGCGCCAGGCCTCAGATGATTTGAGGCCTAATATCATATTTCGATTTCTTGATTTTTTTACATATAATTGTAACGCAATACATGATTGTCGCTAAAAGCCTTGTCTCTACATTACAATAAAATATAGAAATGTATTGATTAATTAATTTTAATAAAAATTCTACAAATTAATCTGATACTCCTCCGATTCGCGCCAACATTGACGTTACTGTGTCAGCTTCCGTGCATGAGGAGGCAGAAACCCTAACAGGTGTATATTTTAAAACCAGGCAACGCACACGGACACGACTTATAACTATATTTATGAGAAACATTCTAAAAGAGGAAAATGGCTGAACATTACTTACTGAACAAGGCCTTGTGGAGCTGTCTGCAAATGCCCATCAAAACTAAGACTTAACTACGGTGTATTCATCATTTCACACATAATATAAACTGTATTATTTTCATCATTATGGACGGTCGGCGCAACTCATCACTGCAGCTTGTTGACGTCTCTACATCACAGGATCCTGATTCAAGGGCAATAAATAATTAGGATGCCAAATGAAGTCAATGCTTTTATTCAAAGCCAATAGCGAATGTTTAGATACCGGTAATCAAGGAGTCGGTAGAGGTTGGGGCAAGGGTTCCCAACAGTGGGCTCGGGACCCCACTTGGGGTCCGCTGATATGCATATGGGGTCGCGGGAGATTGCTCACTTCCTGTAGATATACAGTATATGTATAATTTAATATTTTTCTACACCAACTCATGATTTGTGGCCATAAACAAACTACTACTAACTACCTGGGATGTGATGTGTGGGGAAGCAGATGAAAAAAACTAACATTGGGAACCCCTGGATGAGGGCAAATATGCACAGGTAGACTAGACATTAGAGATCAAACTAAGAACCCTGTCGGCAGGGAGTCAAACACACTTAAACCCCAAGCTATCCCGCCCCCCCACCCCCACAGGTGTGTGTTCATACACTTGGATTCCCCTGAGCCTTCCATTGGCACATGGTTAACCTTGGATTCAACTCAACATTTGGACAGTCTGGCAGGAAACCAAAATCACTTCAGCCCTGTGGTAGAAAGAATTTGCATTCTTTTTTTTAAAACCCTCCTCCGAGTGGTTAACCCTGTTTGAGGTTAAGATGGGCCATGGGTTATTTAACAGACTGCACAGCTAAGCCAGGGGAACGGAGGGTGACAAGGCATGTGTTCTATTCGGCGGAAATACTAAAATGGTTTGGTTAGCCTGCTGGACACAAGAGACCAGCTATCTGGATTAGCCTAGTCAAACTCAACTCTCTCTCTCTCTCTCTCTCTCTCTCTCTCTCTCTCTCTCTCTCTCCTCTCTCTCTCTCTCTCTCTCTCTCTCTCTCTCTCTCTCTCTCTCTCTCTCTCTCTCTCTCTCTCTCTCTCTCCTTCTTCTGCCTTTGCCACTCTCTCTCCCTCGCACTCTATTTCCCTCCTCTCATCTGTCTCAGCCACTCTCCCTCTGCCAGTCTCTCTTCATGTCTCTCTCTCCTCCACCTCTCCTCACAACAGTTTAATCTCCATCCCTCTCTCCACCTGCATCTCTCTCTCTCTCTCTCTCTCTCTCTCTCTCTCTCTCTCTCTCCTCTCTCTCTCTCTCTCTCTCTCTCTCTCTCTCTCTCTCTCTCTCCTCTCTCTCTCGCTATCTTGCCCTCTCCACCTCTCCCCCTCTATCCCCCTCTCTCTCTCTCTCTCCCTATCTCCCCCTCTCTCCATCTCTATCTCTCTTCATCTCTCTCTCTCTCTCTCTCCTCTCTCCTCTCTCTCTCTCTCATCTCTCTCTCTCTCTCTCATCTCTCTCTCTCTCTCTCTCTCTCTCTCTCTCTCTCTCTCTCTCTCTCTCTCTCTCTCTCTCTCTCTCTCTCTCTCTCTCTCTCTCTCTCTCTCTCTCTCTCTCTCTCTCTCTCTCTCTCTCCCTATCTCTCTCTCTCTCTCTCTCTCTCTCTCTCTCTCTCTCTCTCTCTCTCTCTCTCTCTCTCCTCTCTCTCTCTCTCTCTCTCTCTCTCTCTCTCTCTCTCTCTCTCTCTCTCTCTCTCTCTCTCTCTCTCCTATCTCCCTCTCTCTCTCTCTCTCTCTCTCTCTCTCTCTCTCTCTCTCTCTCTCTCTCTCTCTCTCTCTCTCTCTCTCTCTCTCTCTCTCTCTCTCTCTCTCTCTCTCTCTCTCTCTCTCTCTCTCTCTCTCTCTCTCTCTCTCTCTCTCTCTCTCTCTCTCTCTCTCTCTCTCTCTCCTAACTAAATTATTCATCTGCCTCTGACAGCTGCCTGTGTGTGGATGCTGCAGTTTGTTTGGGGATTACCGGCTGCAGGAGGAGCGACCATTACGCACCGTGCATAGCAACAGGAGCAACCTGGCTCCCCCCCCGACAACACATCCAGGGTACATATTATAAACCTATCCATATCAAAACAACAACAACAACACCAACAATAATACAAACAAAGAGGGGTTGATTATTCATCAGTATAGTATACCCTGAATGCACCACCACTGCAGAGTTTGAAAGTCTGGAATAGTGACACACACCCACACACACACCATCAGGTGTGTAAGAATGCACCACTTCATACCATCAGCTGATCAACTCCACAGCCTCTTCTGTGCTGGGGCCTTTGTGATGATTTACTCCTACTATGAACTTGACAACTGCTAATCCGAATTAAATAGCGTGTATTGATCGGATGCTTTTATTGCTCTCAGCGTCTCCTTTAAGTCCATTAAGATAAAATCATCAGCCTCATAAAATGTGAGTGGGGCTGTACATAGATAGTGAATAGACACACACACACACACACACACACACATTCCCGTATATATATTCCCCTACTTGGTCCAACGGCATCTGTAACAGTCCAGTGGTGAGGAAGCCAGCGGGGGGGAAATCAGCCTTTACCCCATCACATGCTTCACGTGGAGCCAGGAGTTGAACCGTCGGCCTCTTGCTGTGCTGGCTCGGCACTTTCCCCAGGCGAGAGAGAGCGAGCTAGTGTGCCCTGAGCTACATCTCACTGTAGGGTCGCCATCCGTGGCATAGACAGACCCCAGTGGAGCTCCCTCCTCGACCCCTCCTACGACGCCACGACCCCAACCCCATATGCAAGGAAGGTCAAATTAAAATAGCAGGGAAGTATTAGTAGAAATGGCACACACATTATGGCGTGTGTGTCTTAGTAATGATCACAATATTTCGCACACAGCGGACGATCATCAAAAATATATCACAGAGATACAGGCTCCTAAAATAATTGACCGGCAATTTCAGAATTTCTCAAGAATATATATTGAAATGGAGGATGAGCTTGCATAATGAGAAATAACTAACTAATATCACAACAAATCGTAATGTGTATTAAATGCCCCGGCGCTATCCAACACCTGTAATTTTCCATTTCCAGAATTGGTTGTGATATTATTATTATTATTATTATTATTATTATTTTTATTATTGTGACTCATAATGTGCAGTGTAACACCAGTGATGTTTAATTCTGTATCAATATTGTGTGGTTTTCTCTGTAATAGTAGGTTGTCGTGTGCAGTCTCAACTGCTCTCTTGGTGGGTTTTCCTCGTCTCTCCTCAACACGGATTCCAACTGTTTTTTTCCTCCCACAGGGTTGAGGTTAAAGGGTAACTTAAGGACGTGAATCTGTCTTGTGGAGTGCTGGTAAAGGTGACGGTGTTCGGTGAAGCGAGGGGGGGGTTAGGGATTCTCAAAGGGCTTGTTAAGGAGCTGACATGTAGGGGGCAAGAATGAGCTATTTTCGCATGGTTCTGGATCTAAGTGACTAATCATTTGTTGAAATTGGTCCAGTATTGAGCGAGCCATCGGCCATGAAACGTCTGCCATCGTCTGCAGTGTAACTCTTTAGGGCAATAGCCCAAAACAAAAAGTGCTTGTTTTTGCCACTGCCAGGCTCAGACTGTTTTATAAGTGTGTGACAACAGTATGGAAAGGATCCCTCCAGAGAAGTACAACTTTTTTTCTTTAACATTCAGCTGGATCCTACTTTTTTTGGTTGTTGTGTCAACCAAAATCTTTCTTCAGGAGAAGGGTTGCTGTGAAACCTCACGAGAGTTGAGTTGTTGCAAAAAAAGAGAACGGTGGAAATGTGAGTGAGAGTCGGAGAGAGGAGTGACGGCAAGAGTTTGTTATGTGACACGAGAGAAAGGGTTGCTGAGCGTTATCCAAAATATTGTCCGAGTCGATAGTTGCGCTGATGTTGACAATGTGGCTCGAGATTTCAGAGCCGTACTTTCTCCTTGAGCGAGACTTGGTGAGACACAAAAGACATAAAACTGTTCATATCAAGCCAAAGGTAAAGTTGTATTTCTCTGTAGGGATTCTTTCCATAATGTTGCCAGACACTTATAATAACAATCTGAAGAGTCATTGGCAAAAACAAGCACTTTATAGGACGCACGTTGACGTGGAGCTGTTACCCCAAAGGATTCAATGATGGACCAATTTCTACAATTGTTCCCTGCATGGGTCACTTAGACTGATGGGGCAATAGGGTCCAGGTTGGAAAATCCCAAAGTTACCCTTTTAAGGACATGAGGGCTGATTTTAGGTCAATGAGTGCAAAGATAAATTATGTTTTTTTATGGGGGAACACAGACTACAGAAATCCGAGGGCTGACACTTGTGTTGGAAAACAGCCCGCCTCTAGAAATGGTCTCTGTGGAATTCAATATTTGAGCATTTTAAAACCAGATGGTTGGACCAAACATTCTCCGTGACACAGTTACACACTCGATAGAAAGATATAGCTCTCTCATAGTACATGCTCACTGTCTCTCCGGGGCCTGCGTTGCTCTGGCAACAACCACTGACATTTGGAACTTGGAAGTTGGAGTGCGATGCAGACCTGGGCAATCGATACCGCAGGAGCAGACGTGACGAGTCGATATCGCTGAGTGGATAACAGTAGAGTGTATGATTAGAGGTTTGTTCATTCACGCAGACGCTCAACAGAGGGCTTTTCCTGGGATCACTGTTATTACTAACAGCAGGGTACGCTCTCACACACTCCACCCACGTAGTGTATTTATATTTCACACATGTGCACACACACACACACACCCACACACACACACAGGATTTTGTTTTAATTGTGCGGTAATGGGTTTGTTACGCACTGACAGGGTGTCACTGACCGACGCAGAGAGACGCTGTTTTCATACAGAGTAACAGCTGTGAGGGTCAACACACACACATGCACCACTCCTCCCCCGCACACACTCACACACACAAAAACAGACACATACACATACACATACACACAAACACACACACACACACACACACACACACACACACACACATTCATCCCAGAGTATGATAATGGCACAATTGCAAATAGGTAGATACACGTATACACCCTCTATTGGCGTGCGTGCGCACACACACACACACACACACACACACACAACACACACACACACACACACACACACACACACACACACACACACACACATACAGAGCTGTCGCCAGGCTTTAAGAAATGTTTATACTACATTTATGGATGACAAACAGAATTACTATCAGGCAGTCTTGAAATAAGATTAATCACAAACCATTGTTAGTGCCGACCAATACAGTTATTTTGATTAAATATGAAATATGGTTTTCAAGCTCAATTTGAACACATTTGGAGATTGATCTAAGGCCACTTTTCATTGTGTGTGAGTGTGTGTGTGTGTGTGTGTTTGTCTGTGTAACTGCTCTGTCTTTTCTCTGTCTTCTTTACGTCTGTCATCATTTGTCTTGGGTGTGTTGTTGTTTTCAATGTCCCCCCGTGTCTCTCGCCTGTGGCTGATTGGCTTTCCCCAGCCCTCCCTGCCACAGCGGCTAGTTAGCAAGTTTGGCTAATGTTAGCACTCTAACCATCTGGTCTGCTGGCTAGCTTGCGGAGTGTGGGGGGAAACATGAGGCCATGAGGCCTTTGCAACAAATATTCACAAACTGTGATGGAGAGACAACCGTATCTCTTAAAATAACTGCTATTAGTGTAAGCCTGGATTTCTACACGTGCAGAATATAATAGAGATAAGCTGATGTCTGACTCCACCGACATCAACATGTCGTGGTAAACTATAATATGTATCCTAATGGAAATCAGTTGCTCTGTGGACCAGCTGCTCCATGGGGTTGGTCGATTTATGCTAACTCTGTGTTGAATAAACCTAATCATTGTATTCTCCTATCCAATTGAAGAAAGGTATAGCCATTAAAACTTGGTATTGTTCAAGTGAATTCATATGTATTTAGTGTGAAGCTTTCCTCCATTTGAAAACCCAGCTGGACTCTCTCCTTTCCCCCGGACACTAATACCGGGGAGACCTTAACATCTACAAGCTAGCTGGCTATCGTTAGCTCTCTAACCCGGTCTGCTGGCTAGCTGGTGGAGCTACCCTGGATTTATGCAGCAACCCCGCTGGACTTTTTCTGTCCCCTGGTCACTATTACTGGACTACCATTATTCCCCCGGACAAAAACGCTACCTGGACACCGTCCTCCTTGGCTGCATTTCCCACTCGTACATCATCAACAGTACCCTCATTTGCACACGTCACTCCATCCCCCTGTTTGTGTCTGACACCATTCATTTAAACTCGTCAACTGCTGTCATGGAACCACTACTCGCCCTCTCCTGTTTTTACTAACTTTATCCCCCCCCAATATGTCATGGCATATCCTGGTCTCTCTACTTATATACCTCCGGAGTGTAGAATTTTTGTTCCCCTACATCATTCTCGCCATGAACTCAATTAAGCACCCCCCCCCCCTGGTTTAGGCTCCATCTGCAAACCCTGTTCCTCTTGTCTCAAAGGCTTTCTTGCTGTCTTGTTCAATCAGAATAGCAGGATAACAGAACTCACTCTCCCTACAGTCTCATCATTTGAATTCCTATAATTTACAGCCTGTCATACTCGTTTACCGGCCACCCAAACCTAACTAAATTTTACTGTCGGAACTCCTCACAATAGCCTCATCCCTTTCCCTATGTTGACTGCAGCGATTCAAACATACACATTGACTCACCCACCTGTAAGTTTGCATCGGATTTAATCAAGATGATGATTCATCACCTTGCTTGACAACTTCAAACTCACCCAGCATGTCACCTTCCCCCACCCATTTCTTCACCAACCTCTTCAATTCTTCACTGTCCCATGGAATTGGACCCTCTGCCTACTAAACTGCCTGCTGTCACCCAAATCCTCGAAAACCCTGGTCTTGATCCATCCTGCCTTCACTACCGGCCAGTTTCAAACCTTACCTTCCTCTCAAAAAACACCTTGAACACCTTGTTGCCACACAACTCCAAACCCACCTGCAGTCCAATAACCCCTCCAATCAGGATTTTGCCCACTCCACAGAACAGAGTGCACTTCTGAACTATTCAATGACCACCTCACCTCTGCTGACACCGGAGCGCTTAACATCGTCATCGAACCGAGTGAGGCCTTCGATAACGTAACCACAACATTGTCCCACTTGAAGGCCTCAGTGTTGAAGGTACTGCACTCAGCTGGCCCGGGCCCTACCTCACCAACAGATCACACTTCATCACCCCTACACAACTCATGTTCTGTCACATCCACAGTCACACAAGGTGTTACCCAAGGTTCCGTACCTCGTACTTCATTCCATCACCTACATCCTCCCTCTTGGTCAGATTATCCGCCATTCTGACCTGGTTATCCACCGTTATGCCGTCGACACTCAGATTTATATGTCAGCACCTAAAAGCCCCCACAATCTACCCCTCTTTCACATTGACTCCTGCCTGTCTGCAATGCAAGTCTGGATGCAACACCATTTCCTCAAACTCCTCCTCATCAGCTCCAAGTCCACCCTCAGCAGAATAAACTCCATACTCACCACTGATGACACCATAGGCGCTGATTTATGTTACTGCTGGTGGGTGCTCTGAAACGTTGAATGCCCCTTGACGCCTAAGATAAACCTTATGCAAAACCATTTTTGCAATATGGATTTGGAAAAAGTAGTCAAACGCATGCATTTCAGCGCCATATGAAATGAACAGCGAACACCCACACCCACACCCACACACACACACACACACACACTTGCCCGTGGCGCTCACAGTCAAGCCGTGAAGTAACTTTTAGCACAGTAGACAGGTCCACTTGTTCATTGATCACTACCAAGCCATTAATAAAACAAATATGATTTCAAAAGTGTAACTAACGAAACACACCATGAAACGCACGTAAAGTGATAATCAATGCCACCAAGATGATTTAATAAAACAACTCACATGAACATAGGCCAAGTGCACAATCCAACACAAAAGAGAAAAATATTCTTGATCATGTGTTGTTGATGGAAGTGGGGCATTCATAGCTGTAGTGCAAACCTCACAAAATACCACATCATTTTAATAATTTTACCTATTTTATACCCATTACCTATTTTTTGTGGCAATACACAGGAATTTTATTTTCCAACTCGCCTGATAAGACCATCCCTTTTTCCGTACATTTTCGCTGCTGTGGTTGTTGTTATCTTCGTTACTGTTGTTACTAACGTTAGTTGACTGGGCACTGGTGGAACTGGAAGTAGCACTGGTGGAAATTGTAGCATCGCTTTATGTCCATCACAAATTTGTCCATTTTGTAAAGTTTCCAGCTAGCCTTGCTCTACATTGGCGGTTTACCTGACATGCACGCACAACATCGCTACATCGTCCAGAGCAACGTTCTGTGATTGGTGGTTAGGGTTAGGAGCAGGGGACTGACAGGTAAATAACCAATCACAGCAGCGCAGTCCCTCTGGTTGATCCAATCCAGCACCAACCATGAAGTCAAGTCAAGTCAACATCAAATCAATGTAAATTTGGCCACGACTGGCGCATGTGGGTGCTCGGCAATCTGCACGGTATCGGCGCCTATGGATGGCACCACTGTCTTCCCTTCCTCCCACGCAACCTTGGCGTGATCCTTGACCCCACCCTCTCGCCACGACCCCTATATCTGCCAAACGGTCTGCTTCTCCTTCTATCACCTTCACAATGTCACATAAGATCCGGCCCCCCTCTCGTTAGGGCTGTAGTGAGTATTAGTGGTTCGGGATAGCCGTTGCTGAAACCCTGATCCACGCCTTCAGACTCATCCCTTCTCCACTGCTTTCTCTTAGCCACCACCCATTCATCCTTGTGTGTCCTAGAAAAGCTTTATGTTAAAGCGCTGGTGCACAGATACAAAGCCCACGCTGCTGCTAGGCAGACCAGTTGCCAGCAATATTTCTGTTATTTTAGTGGAAATCATTCACTCATAGCTGGCTCACGTGTTAAATCAATTCAAGCCAGGTCCATTTTATTTGTAAAGCCCATCACGGTTTCAAAGAGCTTCACAGACCACGTATTTACAACCCCCCCCCCCCCCCCCCCCTTCTCCCCAACCCTAGCCCCCCCCCCCCTCCCCCAATGGGCACGTGTGTGAAGCTGCCAAGCTATGAAAGTGTACACGGGGAGGAGTACGGTAATAAAATGCGTAGTTTAACGTTCTCTAATGGAGATGGATTGATGGGAGAACAGGAGAATAACCTTCATCCACGGCCATCACCAGAACACATTAACCTCCACAATCTATAGCTCCGTCTCTGCAGCCGGTCGCATACATACACACACACACACGTGTGGAGAATACTGGCTGGCTGCACGGCTAATTCCTACTACTACTACTACTACCTGCACATGGCGGTTCACGGGGGGGTCAGAGGTCGCCGTCACCTCCTCCATAGGCTCAAGATTCAAGATTCAAGAACTTTATTTGTCACATACACATACACACAGGATATGCAGTGAAATGAAAGTGCCAGTGCCATGCAGAAATTGTGAAAAATACAATATTCAAATCGAAAAACTGCAATAAACTATATATATATATATATATACAAATATATAAAACATACAGTATAAATGTCAATGCAACAGTATTTACAATAAGTTGGGATAGATATCAGTGTAAGTGAGGCTCATACATGTCCTCCACGCGCGCACATGTACGTGGACGTCTGAACGCACACTCAAATATTCACACACACAAACAAACAAACAGTATCCATACAATATATGCAGGCACATACACACACACACTCCTGAGACGCACACACATATCCTCAAATGTGCACACGCGGCTTAGACACACACATATCCTTACCCGCTGAGTCACACGCACACACACACACACACGCACGCACATACACACACTCACTAAGACACACCCATTTAAATATCAAGGAGACATTCACCTGGGGAACACTTGACGGTAGGAAAGAAAGATAATTAAAAACAATACGTCACGGTAGAAGTCCTGTTTATACTGCATACTCCGCGTACAAGCTGTGCTATTGGCTAACAATAGTTCTGTAAACGGAACATAGTCACCTGAGGCGACCTCCTGTACCTCCTGTACATGAACCTGAAGCATTACCCTTCATCACTTCCCCTCCACCTGTTATACCGGCACACCGCCGGCTCAATGCACCTTCCGCCGTCCTCTCCTGCTGTACGGTGAGCAGCACTGGAGCAAACGGGAGTAGCTCACCTCCTCTCTGTGTGTCCATCTATCTATTCTTTCTTAACCATTGCACCACTTATACCGCAGTTCATTCACATTAACCAGAGCTAACACGAGAAGCTATGTTGAACCCCCAGCTCAGGCTTATTAACCAGAATAAAGACAGCAGACAGATGGGACAAAAAAACGAAAAAAATATATAAACAGAGGGCTTGTTGGCTTCAACAAACAAGAACACTTCAACAAGTTTACGTGTAATTAAAAGTGAGTACTGTCAGCGAAGTGCAGCCAAGCCACGCCAAGAAAGTGGAAGCATTGAAATGTAAACACATTGGTCAAAATGAATTGGTAAAACAACGTCCTACTAGACATTAGGCATTAGTGGCGTTCAGAAGACTGTAGCCCTATTAATAATGAATAAAGGAACACTATTTTTGGTTTTATAAATTATTCCCTCCCCAGAAACACCAATTTGGAAGCGCCAAGGGGGCGTTTTGTTCTTTAAAAAACTGTCCTTGGTAATCTGTGAGAAATATTAAGACTTCTCGCTATTGTCCTTCAGGCATAACAACGGTAGTGCACGTGCGTGTGTGTGTGTGTGTGTGTGTGTGTGTGTGTGTGTGTGTGTGTGTGTGTGTGTGTGTGTGTGTGTGTGTGTGTGTGTGTGTGTGTGTGTGTGTGTGTGTGTGTGTGTGTGTGTGTGTGTGTGTGTGTGTGTGTGTGTGTGTGTGTGTGCGTGCATGTGATGCTCTTCCTTAGCTGCTGTGGCTGAACCGCCATGAAACTTTAATCACACCATCCGCACTCTGCACAACGGCTACCTTATTTGCATAGGAGGGAGTCCCTTTAGCAGGGCAGCAGGGCTGTCCTCCCCCCCTGGTGAACCTCAGTGTCTCTCGCTGACTGGATGACTTGTTAAACCCTGCTCCCTGTTTAACTCACTGTGCTTCTGAAACCTGCAGGTTTACAGCATGTCTGTAAAGGATGGGATGTAAACGGGGAAAGCGATAAACCAAGCGAGCAAGTGAGCATGGCAGAAAGAACGAATGAGTGGACAAAACTAATGAAAGAACCAAAAACAAGCAAAAAAGCAAGGGCTAAAGAATAAAACTAAAGGAAAGACAGGAAGTCAGTAAGTTGTGGCCTCATTCCGCGGGCCCCACTGATGGTAAATTACCCACACTGCACTGCACCAAGAGCGATATCAGTACCTCTCTATATTCCTGCTCCTACAGGACAAATTACGTTGCTCTGCATCCCATAATCATCAAAACAAGAAGCACTGAGCGGGTGGTAAACATAAAGCAAGGGGAGAGAGAGAGAGAGAGAGAGAGAGAGAGAGAGAGAGAGAGAGAGAGAGAGAGAGAGAGAGAGAGAGAGAGAGAGAGAGAGCGAGAGAGAGAGAGAGAGAGAGAGAGAGAGAGAGAGAGAGAACTGTATATATAGACAAATGGAGTGAAAATAACAAACCACGGGGAAAGAAACTAAAAATGACAGTTATTTTTTTGAAAAGTTAGGGCTACAAATACAACCCAAGGCAAGAACTACCTGTGGAAACTGCGGAACTATAAAGAAGAAAAACTGGAACCAATAAGAATGTCCAACAAGCTTTCACATAAGGTAGGTTTGAAGGTAGACATTTGACTGAGAATTTTCTTTTGAAATACAATACATGGATGGATGGAACACAGAGTTAGAGAGAGAGAGAGAGAGAGAGAGAGAGAGAGAGAGAGAGAGAGAGAGAGAGAGAGAGAGAGAGAGAGAGAGAGAGAGAGAGAGAGAGAGAGAGAGAGAGAGAGAGAGAGAGTAAGAAAAAAATAATACAGGACAGTTTTGCAGTAACTCTAAAACATTTGCTGTGACATTATGGAAAATGGTCTTGGTCTTTTCTGACGTAGACTGTCACGCCCATAGGAAGGAGCAGACCTCAGCCTTCTCATCCGAGACACATGGCCCCGGTCAGCACCAGACGGTGACAGCAGCAGATGTAAACACATGCTTCTCCAAACTGTTGAATATTCATACTGTTCATTGTACTGCCAGCTATGTAGTATTTAATAACTTTCTTCTGTCTTTTGCTTGCTTGGAAGCACGGATCACTTTCTCCACATTCAACCATGAAAAGCACCGACTACGTGTAATTCAATATGATTCCAAAAATATAATCAAAATCGTGGCTGGGAAGTTATTCATGCCCGTGTGTGGATGGACACAAAAAAAAAAAAATAACACGCCTCTTAATAACTGAGCTGTCAGTGAAAAACGTGAATTTCCATTTCCATTCCGGTCTCTCTAGAATAGCGAGTCAGTGTTTCAGTGGAGCGGCGGAGCGGAGCGGAGCCAGCCGCTAATCGTATGCGCTACACCTGTGTTTACTGCGCTCTCACACACCCTCCAGCGAGAAGGGTCCATCGCTCCGATCGCTTGGCACTCGATCGCTCGGTCCTCGATTGGCACTCGACGTGTAATTCTCGTGAGGCTTTCAAAGCAGGCAATTTGCAGCGAAAACACAAAAGCCCCCCCCCCCCCCCGATGTGTCACAGTCAGTCGCCGGAATAACAAAAGCCACTTTCTTTGCACACGCTTGTATTTAAATTAATTTCATAAGACACCGGAGTAGTCGGAGCACAGATGCCGTACGTGGCTCATGGGAAATTGAGGTTTTTTTTATTCCGGGGGGCAACTGTGCTAATGAGCAGAGCCTCATCGGATTCAACCCCACAACCCAGACTCAATTATCTAAACATAAGCTGAGGTTATACTAAGAAGTAGCACACACAGAGGGAGATACACAGGCACACACACAGACACACACACACACACACACGCACACATACACACTCACACACATATGCATACACACACGCACAGCCACAGGCACACACAGATACAAATGCATACACACACACACACACACACGCACACAAAAACACACACACACAGGCACACACACACACAGGCACACAGACACACAAAAATATATATGTGTATGTGTGTGTGTGTGTGTGTGTGCGTGTGTGTGCGCGCATCTGTGTGTGTGGTTGCATCTATTTCTGTCTGCACAGGTGTGTGTGTGTGTGTGTGTGTGTGTGTGTGTGTGTGGTGTGTGTGTGTGTGTGTGTGTGTGTGTGTGTGTGTGTGTGTGTGTGTGGGGGGCACGTATGTGCATGTGTGTGTGTGTGTGTGTGTGTGTGGGGGGGGGGGGCACGTATGTGCATGTGTGTGTGTGTGTGTGTGTGGGGGGGCACGTATGTGCATGTGTGTGTGTGTGTGTGCATGTGTGTGTGCATCAATCTCTGTGTGCACGTGTGTTTTATGACAGTCCAATTAAAAGGTGAGGATGAATGATGCGTGAGAGTGTTGTGTCCAGACCTTCACAGCTCTAATAACTAACTGTCTGATGCTCTTAACTCACACCCCTGTCCTCACCCCACCCCTTGCCTAGCCCCGCCCCCCCCCCCCCCCCCAGCTCTCCTCTGACTTCTCATTGGCTGAGTCCCCCGCATCTTCTCTGACTGTTTCAAAAGACAGTTATCCTGTTGTTCCTTCGTCTCCTCCTTCATCTCTTCTGTTGTTTAGCTCAGCTTTTACTTTCTCTTTCTTCACCCCTCTCTCTCTCTCTCTCTCGCTCTCTCTCTCTCTCTCTCTCTCTCTCTCTCTCTCTCTCTCTCTCTCTCTCTCTCTCTCTCTCTCTCTCTCTCTCTCTCTCGCTCCTCTCTCTCTCTCTCTCTCTCTCTCTCTCTCTCTCTCTCTCTCTCTCTCTCTCTCTCTCTCTCTCTCTCTCTCTCTCTTTATCTTTCTCTCTATGTCCCTCTCTCTCGTTCTCTATCTCTCCCTCTCTTCCCTCCCTTTCCCTCTCCAATCTTCCCTCCGTCACCTCCTCTCCTCCTCCTGTGTAATGCTGTGTTTGGCAGGACAGCTCTGACAAGGTAAACACTAATAGCAGCCTAGACCTGATTACAGCTACCTGAATAGAAAGAGAGAGAGAGAGAGAGAGAGAGAGAGAGAGAGAGAGAGAGAGAGAGAGAGAGAGAGAGAGAGGGAAATTATCATAAAGCCACCTCCTCCATAATCGTTTGTCAACAACAAAATGTGTTTTTCCTTGTAAATGATGTGTGTGTGTGTGTGTGTGTGTGTGTGTGTGTGTGTGTGTGTGTGTGTGTGTGTATATGTGTGTGTGCACGCAGTATGTTTTTGAGTAGGAAGTGAGCATTATATCAAAGCAACAAAGAAACAAACAGCAAAGGTTTGAGAGGAGCACAGAAGACACGGGAGATTAACTTCCTCTTCTAATCCATCGCTCCAAGACACCTTTCGGGTACCACAAGGGAGGAGACTGAGACGTGTGGACGTTCCCACGCTAGCTTCGTTGTTGTGTTGCTTTTACTTCTTTTCCCTTCTGGGCATACACCTTGTTTCACATTCACACACTTAACCAAGGCGCCAAGGCGGTGGCGTTGGCTCAGATCAAGCCGGTGTTTCACATCAAGCCTACTTCTGTGTTGAAGGGCCACTGTAAAGCTTACATCCACCACATGTGTGTGTCTGTGATTCTGGACATGCAGTGCACCAAAAAGATGCCCTAATATGCTGACTCAGCGACAGACCGGTGATCTTTATGTGTGTCGTACACGTGAACTGAGGTCAACCACCTCCACTCACCTCTGTCTAAAAGGAAAGCCAGCACAATAGTATTTCTGCAGCCCTTAATCATAGTGACTCTTCGTCTCAAAGTGTTTTACAGGCTGTGTTTGACCACACCTCACTAAGCCCTCAGAGGAAGAGAAACCTTGAGAAGGAATGCAGAGTGTGGGGGGGGGGTCCCTCCTTCTAGAGACATACACAATGGGAGCATTTCAAGCTCATTTTGAAGTAAAATATAATTGTTAGAAAGAAGAGAATAGGAGGACATAGGGAGGAAAGACGGAATGTGCCGTTACATTTTTTTTGGAGAACCAAGAAGGCTTTCCTCTGTTCGTAAAAATTCAAGTCAATTGTCTTCATGAAGCAGGCCAAAGTGCTGGACAGAAAAAGTCAAATGCACAGGGCAGAACAGGTGGACACAATACACAGTAAGAGGCGGGGTCGACAATAACCCAATGTGCTACAACAATAACACATCAACGCATTCTCATCAACCGGTTCGTAGGATTCCTTAGGAAAAAACAGTGCACTTTGTTTCGTAGGAAATCGTACGTAAAGCAATTGTGCGCATGCGCGTTCATTTTGTCGAAAATTTTACGAAATCATAGAGCAATCAGTACGCATGCGCGTCCCACTGCAGTGAGAACACAAAGCAACATGGCCGACTTTCCGCGTATTCTCAGTGGAAAATGCAAAAAAATCACATAGTTTGGCCATTTAAATATATTTTGATAACATTTCTACCGAGAAATGGGCCATTAATTGTCACAATCGTCCTTCAGTAAATGTATACGATCTTTAGTTTCACAGTTATTACGAATATTAATATATATATGTGCGTTTGCGCAAGCACCTGCAGCAACGCATTCTCATGAAAAAACAGCACTTTGTTCGTTTACGCCCCTTTCAGTCGGCGAACAGAGCAGCTTAAATCATGTCTCAAATAACACTTATACATGTATGTTTTTATGACTTTTTTTCTCAAGATACAAACACATGTTAAGTTAAACTTAAATACGGTTTGATAACATTTTGAGTGAGAAATATGCACTTAAGTTAAAAAATATTTGTTAAATGAATGTATACTATCTTTAGTTATAGTTTAGTTATGCTATGATGACACACAAAAGTGCGTTTGTGTCGCGCACCCCCTCCCCCCGTTAACGATCATTCCCCCCCTCAACTAAGGTACTGTAGACCTGTTCTCCACAGTACTATTTACTGACATGATCCTCCTAAAAAAAAGGTTTGGGGACCACTGTTTTAAGTCATCAGCTCTCCTTTTATTCAGTGAAATAGTTTGTTTTGATCAATAATTGAATTCTTATTATTTAAATGGTAAACTGGGAGGGTCTGTGTTGGAACCACTCCGACTGACTACTGGGGTTCCACAAGGATCGGTCCTGGGTCCTCTTCTCTTCTCCCTCTACACAACGTCCCTTGGTGCTGTTATCCACTCCCATGACTTATCCTACCACTGCTATGCTGACGACACCCAACTGGTCTTGTCGTTTCCCCCCTCGGACACACAAGTGGCAACACGCATTGCCGCATATTCTAGATATTGTTGCATATTGTTTGCCAACTTATTGTACTTTTCCC
This sequence comes from Muraenolepis orangiensis, assembly GCA_027704905.1. Lineage (NCBI taxonomy): Eukaryota > Metazoa > Chordata > Actinopteri > Gadiformes > Muraenolepididae > Muraenolepis > Muraenolepis orangiensis. The sequence continues at coordinate 30,268,488 of CM051002.1, read as the reverse complement.
CTTACACTTTTGCCTGAATTATTGTACTTCTACCTGAGTACTGGCTCAGTTATTGGAGACTTGTTAGAAATGAATGCACTTTTGACAACAGTTTTGGAAAGCTCTTGACCTCTGCTACCATAAGCAAGGGCAGACCAATTGGGGGGGCGTCACTCAGCAGGGTCACAACCTGTAAAAAACATGATTCCATCTTCTTACAAATAAGAAAGATAAAATCTGACCACGCCAGTGTGTTTCTCGACCAGTAAACCCTATAATATAATGGCAAGATTCCTGGTCACAATTTCACATAATAGGGAAAACACATTAGAACTACAAAACGTGTGACACAGCATGCTGCAAATTGTAGTTCTTTGCACACGTCCGGGTCTCGTCCCTCGATCTATTTGTGTTAATAATGTGGTTTATATATATTTTTTAACTATACATTTTAAATATAATGTGGTTTTCGAACGAGACGGTGCAGCTCAGTGCCGATGCAATCCGATGGATTAGTAATACACGTAAAAATATATAATAAATAATAAACGTAACAGAACAATAAGGCGGCAGTGATATCAGCGTGCATAGCAACGATAGAAACCTGAACAAATCTTTGTAATAACTCCAAAACTAAAGTTTATATAAATTCACTGAACAAAGCGCGTGAGAGTCAAACACACATTTCTCGCTAGAAATGTTATTGTTATAAACTATTTATCTATCTATTACATTTTCCATCGAGAATACAAGGAAACGTGACTGTGCTTGACATTATAGATACGTACGATTTCCTACGAAACAAAGTGCGCTGTATTTTTTTCGTAAGGAATCCTACGTATCATTTATGAGAACAGCCTGAACACATACATGAAAACACAAAATAAGAGCCTGTAAAACCCAGTTACCCAAACGCCTGTCTAAACAGCTACGTCTTGAGCTGCCCTTTTAAAACGGTCAACAGATTCAGCAAACCTCAGGGGTGTGTGGGAAGAGCGTTCCACAGCTTGGGTGATATTGACTGAAAGGCTCGGTCACCACAGGTTTTCAAGCAGGTGGTACGTGGTGACCAGACAGTTTGTTGACATTATTTGACCTGAGTGCGTGAGCGCGGTGAGAAGCGGGAGTGAAGCAGTTCAGCCGACATAAAGCAGGGGGCCTGACCGCGAAGAGCTCTGAAACATGAGGGTGAGGATTTTGAACCGAATCCTGTCAGTCAAATTTCCATATTGGCCGCTGTGAATATTGTTTTATGTTTTTGTTTTTATGCACAGGGGGCAGGGTAGTCTGGTGGTTTGGGTGTTCGACTCCAAGAAGAAAGATGTCCAACACCACTGCCTTTGAAGAAAATAGTCTACACACTTACTATACACTTTAATTTCAAGAGATAGATTGAGGATAACGATGGCATCTGGGTGGTGGTTGATACATCATGTTTCAAAAAGATCAATTCAACAAACTCAACTGCCAACAACTACGCCTACTGCCAACTAGTTACAATCAGTAACTATGGGTTGACACCCCCCCCCCCCTAACAAACAAAATATTGAAACTTCCAACAGCAGTAAACATAATTAGCTGTTATACTGAGCACATCCTACCAAGCTCACAGTCACGTTTGTATGCAGTGTTTGGAGCTTGAAATATTCATTATTCATCAATAATATAAAACATGGCACAAAAACCCTGTCTGTGTTTTACCCCGCCAACAGCTACAAAGTCATGGTGCAGAATTCAACCCATCTGATTTGTCTATATCCTGATATCTAGGTATGAATCACGTTCGACTGAACTCCATAAAAGTATTTCCTAAATCTGGAATACATTTATTTAGAATTGGAATTTTTTTTGGTCAAATCTGGATTTAAGGAATTCATGTATTCATTTATTTAATCTAAATGAATACATGAATTCCTTAAATCCAGATTTGACCAAAAAAAATTCCAATTCTAAATAAATGTATTAGTATTTAGACAAAAATAGTCTATATATATATTTGGGCTGAATAAATGTCAGATCTGAATAATTGGTAAAGAGATGTCGGATCTGGATTCTAGGTTTACAGATATCAGTTATCTACCTGTGAATCATAAACAATCTGGATTATACAAATTCAAAATCTAGATCTGGATTCTTGGTATACGTAGAAGTGTCAGATCTGAATTACATGTTCTTAGTTCTGGATTCTAGGGGTTATAAATCTAGATCTAACCTCTAGGAATGAAACATCTAGATCCTAATTCCAGTGTGGGGATGGCCTATCTAATCTCTTGGAATGCCTGGTCTAGATCTAGAGTCTAGGTATAGTGATTTCAGATCTGGATCACAGGTATAAAGGACTCAAGAACTGCTCAAGGACACAACTTTGCACGGAAACCAGATCTTCAACAACACTCGCATGGCCACGCCACGGTAACCTTTGACAGCCCACGGGGAAAAAAAGTCCTGCCGCTCTGATGTATGGTGTTGACTGACAGGGCCGTAACTGCACGCACACACACCGCCGATGCGATTCATGTGATTGCGAGGCACCGAGGGTGCAGTTCTGTGCACAAATGAAGGCGCTTTATGCAAACCACAGGGCCCATTGTTACCCATGCAATCACATTTACATTTTGTCATTTAGCGTGCACTCGCGTCGACTCACAAAGAGCCGTCTTCATGGGCCCAGGTGAGCTCAGTGCATATCATTAACCGTCACGCATGGAATCTCTCCTTTCGGAAAAAAAACGAAAGAAAAACGAACAGTAAAAAAAAGAACAGCCATAAACTGCCAAGAGCGACTAAGCATCACTTTACGCCCGTTGTTTTGTAACTGAGTGCAGTTCTGGTGTCTGGCTCTGCCAATAGAGTAAGAATCAATCCTGGTGATGGCAATAGGATGCCAGTTTGAATGGCTTTTCTTTTGAATGGTAGCCCGAGTCAGAGAGCGCTTCGCCCCGTGTTTCATGTCATGTTAGCCAGAGAGCTAATCCGTCTGCGGTCCGGTCGAAGGCAAACGTGAACTTATCGACGTCTCTTGACCTCTGGTTGTCTGTTGTGTCTCACACATGTTTCACCATGGGAACAACCTGTAGTCATTGAATAGACGCTTTGAGATGAGCCACGACAAATGTATTTAGTTTTTTTATTGCAGTTAAGCTGAAAGTTAACTTCCGTGAAAGTTTATCACTTCATGTTTGAAGTTCAGACTGATATGGGTGAGTCAATTCAAGAGGTACTCAAATTCTTTCTGTGGAGAAAAAAAGATGCCTTGAAGAAAAGCAGATCAGAGAACCGGCAATGCCACGGTTTGTTATAGTATAATACATTCAAGGGATGAACGGCAATCAAAAGACAAAGAGAGTCTGAATGTCTCTCTTTCTCTTTCGCTCTGCCTATGCGTCTCCAGGTCTGTCTCCAGGTCTGTCGAGAGGTGTCACTTGTGATCAAGTGACACCGTATGCGGATGACGTGCCGGCTGGTAAACACTGCATATCAACAACAGAGCAGTCTCAGCCAGCCAAGCCGCCATGTTGTTTGCTCCACATTCAGATGCATGAACAACAAACATGTTCAAAAGACACGGTGTCATTTCATCTGTAACGTCAGTTGAGATGGTGAAACATCTTTTGGTCAATTTAAACTGCTACAAACGGTTACTTTACAATCACCTCTATGCGTCGGTCTACTGAAGATAGTCTGCTTCACAGCCTCCACCCTGATTGCCAACAGACTGTGTCGGCCACATGTCCAGTTAAAAGTGCCAACATATAGGGGAGAGAGAGAGAGAGAGAGAGAGAGAGAGAGAGAGAGAGAGAGAGAGAGAGAGAGAGAGAGAGAGAGAGAGAGAGAGAGAGAGAGAGAGAGAGGTGCAAGAGAGAGCAAGAGGAGCGAGAGAGAGAGAGGCGCAAGAGAGAGAGAGGAGCGAGAGAAGGAAAAATATATAATCCATTCACTTAGCCAAAGGTAAAACGCATGAAGGATTTAGCTGAGCATAGTATGAATGCTGGGCTTCCTTAAACTAGTGTGGAAATAGTTAGGAGTGGATCGAAAGCACCTTTGGAAGAGGAAATAGGAGCTTACATAATAATAATTGTTACCATATTTTTCAGTACGGGTGAATACAAAAGTCACATGTTGCCCATTACTGCTAATTAATTACCAACTGTATCATCATACAAGTCAGACAATTCTAACTTGGATTACTGATGACAACAGATGCATATTTTGACAGACGTAGACAGCTTTTAAAATGTGGTCTGCCTCTGTCAAATGTCATGTCATTTGCCAAATCACTGGTTCAAATCACAATTGGCTGCCCACTCTCTCCCTCCCTCCCTCCCTCTGTCTCTCCCTTCCTTCTTCTTCGTACCCCTCTCTCCCTCCCATCACCCTCCCTCTCTCTGTCCCTCTGCATCCCAACCTCCCTCCCACTTTGTCCCCCTGCCTGCCTCTCCTCCCTCTCTCCCTTTGTCTTTCGCCCTCTCAACCTCTCTCTCTCTCTCTCTCTCTCTCTCTCTCTCTCTCTCTCTCTCTCTCTCTCTCTCTCTCTCTCTCTCTCTCTCTCTCTCTCTCTCTCTCTCTCTCTCTCTCTCTCTCTCTCTCTCTCTCCCTCCCTCCAATACTCCATCCTCCCTCCCTCTCTCCCACCTTGACCAGATCAGATGCACAGAGTTGCATCACCATCAGACCCTATAGCGTCTGTGAGCGTGGATCTGACAGCAGAGAGGCTATATTGGTCTCTGTGGTTAGCTGAGTCTGCTCCCTGCGCCACACCATGTGCTCCCTGGGGGTGTGGCTTCAGCAAAGGGATCTGGCAGACAGTGAGCAGGAGTGTGCACGTGCAAAGACATACACACACACACACACACGCATGCACATGTGCACATAGGTGCGCGTTCACATTAGCAGCTAGTTTTGCCCGATGCCAGCATCCTCCTACACACAAACACACACCCCCTGTTGTGCAAGCTCACCCAAAACAAACAAGCACACCCCACACGCACGCACACACACACACACACACACACACACACACACACACACACACACACACACACACACACACACACACACACACACACACACAGCGAGCTAAAGTTCTGGGTGAGGAGGACGACCAAAGGAGCATGGCTGTGATCTATAATTAATTCACAAGCGTGGAAATGTAACACACAAGATAAATCACTTTAATACTGGAGGAAATATATAAATAAATGAAGAGGAAGAACCAGGGATGGGGAAGGGAGAGAGAGACATGGGGACAGAGAGAGGGGGGGCAGAGAGAGAGAGAGAGGGGGTGGAGAGAGAGAGTGAGAGAGAGAGAGAGAGAGAGAGAGAGAGAGAGAGAGAGAGAGAGAGAGAGAGAGAGAGAGAGAGAGAGAGAGAGAGAGAGGGGGGGCAGAGAGAGAGAGAGAGAGAGGGGGTGGAGAGAGAGGGGGGAAGAGTGGCAGAGATATACATAGGAAGAGAGTGGCAGAGAGAGGCTGGGAGGGAGAGAAAGAGGCAGAGAGAGAGAGAGAGAGAGAGAGAGAGAGAGAGAGAGAGAGAGAGAGAGAGAGAGAGAGAGAGAGAGAGAGAGAGAGAGAGAGAGAGAGAGAGAGAGAGAGAGAGAGAGAGAGAGAGATATGCATATGGAGAGGTGGAGAGAAAGGGAGAATGTATAAGGTGGAGAAAGAGGGAAAAAGAGGGGGAAATGGAAATACAGAAAACTCTGCTCTATTCTGGCATTATTCATCCCTTATTTTCTCTCTCTCTCTCTCTCTCTCTCTCTCTCTCTCTCTCTCTCTCTCTCTCTCTCTCTCTCTCTCTCTCTCTCTCTCTCTCTCTCTCTCTCTCTCTCTCTCTCTCTCTCTCTCTCTCTCTCTCAATCGCCCCCTGCCTCCCCAGCTGTAGTTTTGCAAGCTCTGTTTCATCTAATCTTTCAGGCTGGAACTTTTGATCCGGGCTGAGCACAGTGTGTATCTGAAACGCTTCACAGACGCATGGTTTTAGCCCCCCGGCACTAGCTGTGTCAGCGGGTTTCGACACCCCCAAAAAAACAGGCGGTAACTGGTGAACTCTTAAGACAGACTTTCTCCACAGGGTTCTGATGTTTCTGCCATCCACCTACGATCGCAGCGTCAAACAGGACACAGGTAAGCTGCAGACATTGGGAGAAAATCGAACCCAGAACCTTTCAACACCCAGACTCCCTTGGTCACCCTGCCTCCTGATATCAATAACATTGTGACGTCGTCCTCAAGTCGTACCCACTTCCACCTCTCTTTAAGCGGTTAGATCTTAGATATTTTCCGGGCGAAACATTTCCTGTGTTGCTGTGCAGGTCGACCAGAGTACATGAGGCAGGGCCCAACTACTACATATTGTTTCTTTTCATCACCTTTGAATTGTGCCTTTTTTTTACAGGACAAGACAGCGGAGACGGTGTGTTGAGAGAGAAGAGGGAATTACATTGGACCTGCAGGCCACTCACACACAAGGTGTATTATTCCCTTCATAAGAAAACACACAGCACTAGCAAAGGGCACAAACTAGCGCAAACTCTTCTCAATCATCATTCTCGAAAGATGTTACCACCATAGGGGGTCTACCAAGACTGTTTGCGGTGCACTTGTTTACAGTTGGCCCCCCCGTTAAGGAGAAGGTCATCATCATTAATATAGGTTTCACTGCAGTACCCCCTGGTGTAAACCCGTTGACCCCACTGCTCCATGCGTTTTTACAGGGAGAAATGCAAAGCGGGAAATGATGAACAGAGATGACACTAATTGTGTCTACTTGTTTGCTTCTACTATTCACCCTCCATACTGTCCGTGAGTATCCCAACCACCAAAGGGCATTTAGACTTCTTTTCTTGAGTCGCTTCTCCGTACCCGATTCCACCCCGATTCCATGTCTGCTCCTTCCCTCTCTTCTTCTGTAATCTATCATCGCTTTTTCTCATCATCTAATCTAATCTTCTAGTCCCCCTTTCATTCTTCCTTTCTTTTCTTATTCGTATATATATATATATATACAGTATATATTTCCTCTTTTTATCCATCATAATCCATAATCTCCTTTCCGTTTTTAATCCCATTCCCTCTCCACCCCGGCCATGAAAACAGCTGACACACACTGTAAAATAACAAGATTATATATCGATGCTGGCTGGCAGCCGTCTTTCTTTCTTTCTTTCTTTCTTTCTTTCTTTCTTTCTTTCTTTCTTTCTTTCTTTCTTTCTTTCTTTCTTTCTTTCTTTCTTTCTTTCTTTCTTTCTTCTTCCATTCTTTCTTCCTTTCTTCCATGCTTTCATTCTAGTTCCTTTCTTTCTCCAGCTGTTCATCTCACTGTATGCCTGCTTGTCTGTCTGTCTGTCTGTTCTTCGCTCTGCCTGCCTGCCAGTCTGTCTTTTTGCCTTTCTGTTTTTCTGTCTGCCTGCCTTTTAACGTCTGCCAGTCTGATTGCCTAACTGTTTACTGCCTGACTATCTGCCTGCCTATCCATACGTATGTCTACCTGTCTGTCTCCCCTCTGTGTGTCAATCCCTGCCTGTCTCTCTTTCTGCCTGCATGCCCGCCTTGTAATGTCTTCTTAGTATGCCGGTCAGCTTCCGAATGCGCATAGCAGGGAGAAAATGAAACCGCAGATGCTGAGATCACTCATACCTCCCCACACACACACACACACAAACACATACACACACACACACACACACACACACACACACACACTCACACATACACACACACACACACACACACACACACACACACACACACACACACACACACACACACACACACCTGCGCATAGAAACACACCTATACAAAAAAAAACACCAAACTGAAATAAAAGCAGCATAAGCATTGAGCCAGTACACTAAACAACAGCAAAAAGGCACGCACACACACAGACACACACACACACACACACACACACATACATACGCACACACATACACACACACACTCTGACACACAACGCCCAGAGGTAAACACAAGTAAATATAGGTCTATTCACACATAAAATATTAACAGGCTGAAAGGATAAGGGGAAACAGAGCACTTTCCAAGTGAAAAGTTACTCAGCCAAACTCAGAGCTGTCATTGTATCACCAGCCTCCAGCAAACTAATGCTTAGCCTCGCCTGAAGATTCTATGGACCTCTCTCTCTCTCTCTCTCTCTCTCTCTCTCTCTCTCTCTCTCTCTCTCTCTCTCTCTCTCTCTCTCTCTCTCTCTCTCTCTCTCTCTATCTCTCTCTCTCTCTCTCTCTCTCTCTCTCTCTCTCTCTCTCTCTCTCTCTCTCTCTCGATGTCTTCCCCATGGCTCTTGGCGTGTTTACCCCCACATGCAAGGTCTTGTATGTTTATAGATCTTATTTAGCTCCCCGGCTCCCTAGACGTCCTGTGAAGACGTGCAGATCAGATCCAGCGGATTTGCGGCTTATTTAGCACCTATTCTGAATCCAGCCTCTCACACACACACACACACACGTGCATGCACGCACACACACACACACACACACACACACACACACACACACACACGCACACACGCACACGCACACACGTGCATGCACGCACGTGCACGCACGCACGCACGCACACACACCCAGGCTGTCTAATCCTACTTTCAGAGAGCTCCGAGGGGGAATACATAAATTCAAGTTTGAAGCATGTTTGGAATCAAACGCACTGCAATAGGCTGGGGTGGATGGTGTGTGTGTGTGTGTGGGGGGGGGGGGGGGGGGGGGGGGGAGGCAGAGTTAATCAATGGCTGGTTAGTTTCCCCTTACAGTACACACCTGTCTGTGTGTTTGACAGTAACACACAGACAGGCGGAATACAAACAAACGGTGAGAGAGTGATGGAGAGCACTGTGTCCCTGTCACCCTGTTCAAATGATATCATAGAATAGAATATTAGTCTGGTGTACGGAGCAGGTGGTAGCAGGCATGTGTGGCTTGTATCTGCACACAGTCCAGGCAGGTGGGCCCAGTTGGTTTATTTCTCAGACTCTTGGTTCCTCAACACCAGTTGAAGAAATGAATCAGAATTTCAGAGAAATTGATCTTCAACCAATGGTGCATGCCACAGCCAAAGGCTGGAATATTGCTCTTGCGTTGCAATAAGCTGTAATACCGCTGTCACCAGTAACGATGTAGTAATGTGTGAGTAGTGAGGTGTAATGATGATGTTATATCTGTAACAAAGCTTCAGGAATGAAGACGTTGTGGTATTTGAGGTCGAAACAAGAGATGAACTCAGCCTGCAGGAGGACTTTTTTCGTGGCTGTTTGTACCAAAAGGTTCCCATTTCACGCAGTGCGAAGCAGTCAAAAGAGTACGCCTGCTTTGACTACCGATTCTGCAATGTTTCTGAATTATGTCACTCTTTCTCCATTATTTTTCTTAAATCAATGAAGCGGAATTGTATTGTTCCATCAAGTTTGTATTTTGGGATGCTAAGTGACAAGAAAAAAATAAAAACAGGAAAAATACTATTTTATAGAGTCACTACACATATTCTAAAAAGGTTCTGCTTGACCTCTGAAGACAAGGATAGTACAATTAAAATGTTTTGTTACATCTCATATTTTAGCATGTAAGAACATGTAAGCTGTAAAAACATCTTCGCCACACAAGACTAACTGACATTTAAAATAAATCTGGAGCTTTCTCAAGGACAACCAACCAAAAGTTGGACTTGAATAAGAGCATTTCCCTCCCTGCCAAGCTTAGAATTGGAGGCTGTTGATATTTCAGAACACGGCATTGGATGCCTCTCTCTCTCTCTCTCTCTCTCTCTCTCTCTCTCTCTCTCTCTCTCTCCTCTCTCTCTCTCTCTCTCTCTCTCTCTCTCTCTCTCTCTCTCTCTCTCTCTCTCTCTCTCTCTCTCTCTCTCTCTCTCTCTCTCTCTCTCTCTTAACACAGACTTCATATCAGCTCAGCTTTTGTCTCACTTTACCTTATGGTGTGATGCTTCAAACTTTGAATGAACAAACACGCCTCAACAACAATGTGAAATATGAATGCACAGATCCTGATACCTGCACCACAGGGTGGCCAGCACACGACATAATAATAAAGTTGATTTATAGCAGTCAGTGTAATATGATTTGTATGGCAGGGATGGCGAAGCCATGAGAGTAAATAGCCTCAGAGGAGATTGGGATCATGGCAGCCCGACAGAAAGAGAAGATGTATGAAAAAAACCCGAGAAGTACTGCTCCCTGGCAACTGTGAAACCTGTCTTGTCTCTCATTATTATCTTTTGTTTACTCCTCTTCCTAGCTGTCACTGGGCACACACACACACACACACAAACACACACCTACACCCTCACATGCACACACATACACACGCACAGAGAGAGAGAGAGAGAGGGGCAGAACGAGGGAGAGAGAGAAGCAGAACAAGAGAGAGATACATAAAGAGAAAGATGGAGAACAGAGGGAATGATAAATATAGCAAGAGAATAATGAACAGATGTGCAGAGAGAGAAACAGGCAGATGCACACAGAGAGGAACAGAGGAAGAGATTGAATGTGTGTGTGTGAGAGAGAGAGAGAGAGAGAGAGAGAGAGA
>CM051002.1:30242957-30255457 GCA_027704905.1 Muraenolepis orangiensis | reverse complement strand
ATTGGGGATTTGAAGCCAGAGCCTTTTAGCTAGTAGTGAAACACTAGGACTTCTTCGAGTCCAAAACAACTCGTCAGACCTCCATAGAGCTAAGCTCTTTTGTATTGGTTAGTAAGCGGCAGCTCTATCTGAACCCTGGAGTGTGGATTGGTTTTAATGAACACTGAAGTGTGTTCTGTCAGTGACCCGTTAGCGATGAGCCAGCTCCCCGGTCAGCAGGATTGGATAAGTATTCCTCACTGGGCGTGAGTACACACAGTACTCACCAGGACTTCATTGCTATGTATAGCTGTGGAATTTCTTCTCTTGTTATTATTATTTTTTGATAGATTAATTTTGGTTTGAGCTCAGAGCTCAGAGCATTCATACCACAGACACAGAGATCCAAGAAGACGTTCTCATGTATTAACCAGAGAACGTAACCAATCTCACACTGCTCCAGACTGTGTTATCTAATCGTGGCTGTTGTTCTTGTTCCTGTGTCTGTATGGAAATGTTACTGAAGCATCTACTATTTGTATGTTTTGTCCTCTTTATCTATGAGCATGTCTCCACCCCAATCTCTCTCTCTCTCTCTCTCTCTCTCTCTCTCTCTCTCTCTCTCTCTCTCTCTCTCTCTCCTCTCTCACTCTCTCACTCTCTCTCTCTCTCTCTCTCTCTCTCTCTCTCTCTCTCTCTCTCTCTCTCTCTCTCTTTTAACATTCTGTTAATGTTTAAATGGCTGACTTGTTTAACTTTGTGGAGGGTGTAGGAGTTGATGATGTGACGTTACATTCACTTGTGTCCCAAATGTACGACACGACACTGAGTATATATATATATATATATATATATATATGCTTGGCGGATTGTCTTCGGCATGCATGGGAGCATTATGGCATATAAATGGGCTCTTTACACAGACACAGAGGAAGAATCAAGCACCAATAGGTTCCTTAACAAAAGCAGTTACGTCAGGGGTAAAAAATCTGTAAAAGCCTCTGTGTCAAAAATAAACCCACTTTAAAAACCAACACACACACAGCCACCCATACTCTGCTTAAATTGGTCACTTATTTGGAACAGAATAGGACATTTCATCTTTCTTTATTATTGTTTTTGTTTTAGAGAAGTCATTCATCTTGTGTGTGTTGGGCTGCACTTTTTTGGCTTTCTACAAGGCTGAATAAAGAGCAAAACAACGTTAACAACACTGTCTTGTCTTCATATGGAACATCAGATGAGAGGTAGAGGGGGCACACAGCAGGAGGTTGGATGTGTGAGGGGGTACAGGACCTTGAAAAGTTTGGGAACCACTGCCCGAGTGCATTCATAAACACTGGCTCAATCTGCTGTTGTCTTGCCAGGGCCTTAGACCAGTCTCTGATGTCTCTCACTCAGAGAGAGAGAGAGAGAGAGAGAGAGAGAGAGAGAGAGAGAGAGAGAGAGAGAGAGAGAGAGAGAGAGAGAGAGAGAGAGAGAGAGAGAGAGAGCAGAGCCAACCCAGTTAATCAGATGCGCAAACCAATTAGAAGTTACACTCTCCTGCAGTAACACAGTAACATAAACACACACACCGTATCACTGTGTAACCTGATGAAGAGGCTCTAGTAGACATCATGAACCTAGGCACGTTGCTGGAGCAAGGTGTACCCGTTTAACTCCAACGCAGCAGTGATCCAGACCCAGCACACAGGGGGGAGACACTGGTGGATCATTCCTAATACCGGGGAAAACCGGGCTCATGCTAATGCATAGCCTGTGGCTCACATTAAACTGTGATGAAGCGGTCTGACGAGCCAATGGCATGTTGGGCGTTCCATCCTTGATTGAATTGATGAGGCTGTTATTATTAATATTGTCCCTCCCTCACGCTGAATAAATAGCGCAGCAAATGAAGTGCTTTTTGATGAGTGTTAAGTTTGTCTGCAGGGAGCCCGGTTGTGATATTGATTGCAGCCGTCATGTGTGTGTTAGTGAGGGAGTGTGTGTGTGTGTGTGTATGTGTGTGTGTGTGTGTGTGTGTGTGTGTGTGTGTGTGTGTGTGTGTGTGTGTGTGTATGTGTGTGTGTCAGATATTGCAATTGCGATATGATTCACTTTTAGTGGGAATGATCATTTGCTTCATAATTGTTATTTCTAATTAAGTTTGTCTTAAATCATGTCACATGTCACATTCGGAGGCTAAGGCATCTCAGCAGCACTACTTGCAATTTCAATAATATTTAGATTTATTGTTCAGTGCAAACAAGTCTGTGTGTGCATGAGTGTGTTCTGCATGAAAGTGTGAGCGAGAGAGACAGAGAGACAGAGAGAGAGAGAGAGAGAGAGAGCGAGAGAGAGAGAAAGCGCACGCGCGCGCGCGAGAGAGAGAGAGAGAGAGAGAGAGAGAGAGAGAGAGAGAGAGAGAGAGAGAGAGAGAGAGAGAGAGAGAGAGAGAGAGAGAGAGAGAGAGAGAGAGACAGAGAGAGAGAGAGAGAGAGAGAGAGAGAGAGAGAGAGGGGGAAGTGGAGACATAGATAAAGAGGACAAAACGTACAAATAGTAGATGCTTCAGTAACATTTCCATACAGACACAGGAACAAGAACAACAGCCACGATTAGATAACACAGTCTGGAGCAGTGTGAGATTTTACAGACAGACAGACAGACACACAGACAGACAGACAGATCGAGAACAAGAGAGAGAAAGAGAATGAAAGAGTGACAGCCGGATAAAAACAAAGTGAGCGTTTCCTCCTTTCTGACAGCTGTGCGGTTCGTTTTGGTTGTCGCACTCCAAATGAAAAGCTCAGGGCACACAGGGCTTCTGTGCGAGACCAGACATTTGCATGGCTGTAAAACCACAATGGAAGTGCGGCGCGTGGGAAAGGACTGTCACCAAAATAGTTACAAAGATGCCGGAATTACCACAGGATGAAAGTAATAAATGGGCGGAATTATAATGACTGTATAATGAGGGGGAAGGGGACAAAGGAAGTCTTTGGCACCAAACACAATGTACTGACTCATGAGAATAACAAAAAGCTTTAATTAGTCCATGTGTTCCTCCATGTGTGACTCCCCAAAGAGGGCCTTCTTCTGGGACAGCCCCACAGAGATGGACGATGTTTACCTCTATGGTGGTCTTTGTTGTGTGGAGTTCAACGTTACCCTAATCCCCCTGCTCATACGAGTGCTAGCACTACTGCTGCTGGAGGGATAGCTGCTAGCAGGACTACTGCTGCAGGGATAGCTGCTTGCACAACTACTGCCAGAGGGATAGCTGCTAGAGGCCGCTATGTGAGGTTGTTATGCGTCTTAGCATCCCTCTGACTACAAATATGACATCAATTACAAACAGCATGGCATTTGCTGATGTGGCTAGCGGTTAGAAAGGGGAAGGCCACGCACCAAGTGGACATACATGTAAAAGAGTACTTGTAGTCTTATAGTACAGCTTCTTCTGCTTGGGACTTCTTTCATCCATTTTCAGGGCGTACGGCAGAAGCTGAGCGTTTGCAGTCAGGCATGGTCCCAGGTACCACAATACAAATGTGTGAAGGATGTTGTACTGTAATTCAATCTAATCTGGCAACACAAATCCCAGACAGAAACACCCAAGAAAAAACGATTTGATTTGTATGTATCACTTAATGAGGAGATAAGCGTAAATACCAATTACCATTCCGAGGGACAGCAGGAGAAAGGGGTAAACATCGGGAGAAACCGCAAAAATAAAGTGTTGGCAGGTATGTCTAAATAGACCCTGCTGTTTACTACTTAGCCATTTAGCTAACGCTTGTATACAACAGCAACTTACAGTGAGTTACGATTATTGTTTAATGAGGCTATCTTCAGGCTTACTCAACATTGAGGATGGAGCATCACCGACGACGAGGTAGAGACCCACGAGGTAGAGACCCACGAGGTAGAGACCCACGAGGTAGAGACCCACGAGGTAGAGACCTACGAGGTAGAGACCTACGAGGTAGAGACCCACGAGGTAGAGACCCACGAGGGAGAGACCCACGAGGTAGAGACCCACGAGGTAGAGACCCACGAGGTAGAGACCCACGAGGTAGAGACCCACGAGGTAGAGACCTACGAGGTAGAGACCCACGAGGTAGAGACCCACGAGGTAGAGACCCAAGAGGTAGAGACCCACGAGGTAGAGACCTACGAGGTAGAGACCCAAGAGGTAGAGACCCACGAGGTAGAGACCCACGAGGTAGAGACCTACGAGGTAGAGACCCACGAGGTAGAGACCCACGAGGTAGAGACCCACGATAAAGTAGAGACCCACGAGGTAGAGACCCACGAGGTAGAGACCCACGAGGTAGAGACCCACGAGGTAGAGACCCACGAGGTAGAGACCCACGATAAAGGTAGAGACCCACGAGGTAGAGACCCACGAGGTAGAGACCCACGAGGTAGAGACCCACGAGGTAGAGACCCACGAGGTAGAGACCCACGATAAAGTAGAGACCCACGAGGTAGAGACCCACGAGGTAGAGACCCACGAGGTAGAGACCCACGATAAAGTAGAGACCCCCTACGGCAGCCAACTCAGGCTTCAAACATTCATGAGCATCGCTACCAGACTGCCGCACTGTGGGTGAAACCAATGCACTCACATACCGGTAGTTGGCAGTCTCCGAGTCGGACCACTCATACATTCATCATCAATTTGTATGGTCGAGGGCCTCAGCTAATTGCATAAAAATATTAATGCGGTGGAAAAGGGACATGGATGGCAGGTTTTTATGACAGCAATCACTGGTTAGCGATGTGTGGCTGCTCAATAGTTGGTCAATTAGATTTTATACACACAACAAATTACAGCACGTTGCCCAGACATAATAAAGAGCCTAAATCACAGACACCCTCCAAACCTCACGTATTGTCACTGCTCCACAGAATACCACATTAGCCTAGAAAGAAGCACCTCAACAGACAGCGTTCATCAGGTAGCACCTTAGCTCACAGAATAGCAATTTAGCAGATAACTCCTCAGCTGATAGACAGTGTCAGAATAGCAACTCAGCAGAAAATACAAAAGCTAGCACTTTAGCTCATCGACTGCTTAAATGTATCTGAAAAAAGAGACACTACACAACTAAAGTTTGTTGGATTACTTGATGAGTTCCTTTGGTATTCTCAGACCTTAAATTACCTTGTGCACCACTGCAGTCACACAGACCAAAAAACACAACAAAATCGACCTGCACTGTGATTCTAAATGAGCTACCTACCCTCTACAATACAAACTCGCACAGAACAAGCTGTTTATTTAGGTAGAAAATAAAACAATGTAAGAGGCAAAAATAGGATGTGTTGTATCTTGTATTCAAAATAAAAAAGATCACAAATTAATAAAAATGATACATTGATCTATCGTGATTCACTCCTGTGAATCACGCACTCATGTGCGTGAGATCAGTCATTTTCAGCGATGTCACAGAAGAGACATGTTCACCTTGACGTACTGCTGCTCCACCATCAGGTCTGGCACTGGATGGTTTGGGTTTCCCGTGGATATAATAATAGAGTACAGCTGTGCATGCAGTGCCTCGCTATAGAGTTGAGTTGAGCTTCAGCTTCAGACGTCCTCTCCTTGACTCAGTGGCTGACGTGAAACCTGGCATCACATCAATCCCTTTCCCACACAACCTTCAAAACAACCCTTTCCCTGCCCATCAGCGGCCACCAACATGGGCCTGCTTTCGAGGATCGACTTTTCCTTAGAGAGACCCTGGAAATCTGAGGACAAACCAGTGGCTTTGATTTATTACATCCATCCTGAAAATATCTATCTGTGAAGTCTGTGAGACCACTATTTACGTACAAACTACTTAGGTACAAGTGAATGAACGCAACACTTCCAATTCCCCAAAATTGCCAGATAGGGGATGTTGGATTTTTCTGTATTGATCCCGGAAGGGGGGGGAGTGTTACCAATCGAACTCCACTAAAAGTACATCTACCTGTGAGGTTGATGATTAACAGCAGCCAATGGCTTGCCAAAGAAAGAAAAGGCATAGGCTTTCCGGCTACCGAATCTGTAAAAGAATACCGACAAAATTATACTCAATACAAAGTTAACATTTATATCAACGCACATAATTTACCTACATGGTCGCTGCCACTGAGTGGAAAAAAGGCCACAAGCAATTCAACAGTTCACTGAGAATCAGAAACTAAGTATGATTCTCACCTTCCTGGTTCATAGGAAGGTGGGTTGGGAATCTTGCTCAAGGATGCCGACAGGTAGACTGAGGACACAGGAGATCAAACCCAGGACCATACTGCTGTAAGTGGAACATTGTATATAGTATCTTTCAGTGGCGAAGTGTGTCTATCACAACCTTCTGTAGAAGGAAGAAGCTTCTGTGTTTTCCTCTCATAAAGCTGCATTAAGACTTTTCCTTACTGGTTCAATAGAGAGGAAAACACTTAATGTCACATAACGTCCATAATGGGAGAATTTAAGTTGAGATATTTTGACAGTGCTAATGACAAGACATATGCCAGAGAAATTTGGTGATTATTGATCGCGGTTTTGTAACTCTTAGTTACGTTAAGCGATGCAAAGAAAGATCAAGTCAAAACTCTCAATTCAAATGCACAACAATGCTTAACAAACTCAAGACAGCCATTAACTAATCAGTCAACAAGTGTGTGGAAACAAAATGCAACAACCAGCTCAACAACCAGCTCAATGAGATGCAACACTGCGACAAAACCAGCAAAGACAAATGAGTCTCACTCACCAATGATGATCACTTGAAGACGAAATCCATTCTCCTGGAAAGATACCCGTTATACCAGTTACTAGCCTGAAAATGGCGAACATAGCCTGCTTTAACAACTTGATTCAGCTCAAGATTGTCAGGCGTTGGACGGCCTTTATTAATAATGTCTATCTTTACATTGAATGGTCGTCTTGAAAATGGTTCCGACAATAAATCCGCAACGACATCATCTTCGCCTACGTAGAAAAAACGTAGCACTACGCTAGATCCACTCTCGCTCCAGCAAGTATACCTTCTAGCTCCCTATTGAGCTGTGGGGAAATCTGAAAGAATACTCCCATTGGCTACAAATCACTATATGATTGGTTGATCAAATTGTCAATCCAAACGTACGCTCTCATTCAGTCTAAGGGCCAAAGCAATCGGGAATACTTTGGTTGAAGGATATTCTTCCCAGCAACCTAGAAAGATATCTGATTGGTTGCATGGCCTGAGGAAGACAACCAAATCAACGTAACACTAATATAACAGATAACAACACAGATACGATTCTCATTTATTATTTTATTAAATTGTATTACATTTTGTTCATACAATTAATTCGATTTTTTTTGTTTCATCTGAGAGAATACCTTGAAGGCCCTGACGCTTCACCACTGGTATTTTTTTAGTATTGTTTTAGAAATGCATACTGCGGGAGGGAATAGGTAGTCGGCATTCCATTGTACTTGTTGCAAATGGCAAATACAAAATCTTGTATCTTGTATCTTTTGACAGCCTAGCCGCAACGCTATACTGCCTTGTCCTGCCTTATTACCAAGGTGATGCTGGGATGCTGCTGGTTGTTTCTCAACAATGCATTAGCATGTGCCACCCACATGTGTACACAAACACACGTAAACTTACACTGAGACATAGAGCCTGCCATATACAGCATTGCAACATACACATGTACCAACACAATAACACATCACACTAATGACCTGTGGAAAAGTCACATTATGCAGACAAACTAGAAAGAGATCAACATTCAGTTTTCCAAATTATTTGCGCGCACACGTGCACACACACGTACACACACACGTACACACACACGTACACACACACACACACACACGTACACACACACACACATACACACACACACACACACACACACACACACACACACACACACACACACACACACACACACACACACATGCACACACACACACATAGCAAATAAGTCAATGTTAATTCAGCATTCATTCACAGGCCTACACTGTCTTGGTCCTCCACAGTCTAGACAAAGGAAACAGGAGAAAGTCCCTCTCTGATGGCTTCTTACAAGATCTAAGAGACTATCAACTCAGCCGAGACAGTGCTCCTAAAGTCACAAAACACATGTAGCCAGGATAGGCTGGATAGAAACTGTTGTTTCCTCTGGAAATGTAATACATAGATAGCGATACTACAAATAGGCTTTATTGATTTATTTTGGAGGACAAAAGACTCAGTTGTACAAGAATTACTCTAAAACCAAAAACTAAATAAAAGACTAAGCTAAGATAAGTCAGATTCAGTTACAGTTCCAATACAATTATCCTTACAGGGGATAAATCTCGCAATTACTTATTTTTACTTTTTTGAGCCAGAGCGATGCTGGGATGGTACCATGGCAACATGCTCGTAACGCAATTGACAAAACATAACTGCCGGGTAGCATGTAAGCGTCAATATACATTTATATTTGATATATTATATTATATATATATATTATTACATTTTTAGAATTATATAATATAATTCTACAAATCAAATTAGCAATTATTACAAATACTATCATTTTATCTTTAGTTATCAAACCCCTTTATCTATCCCCGTTATCTATCATTATTATTTTTAAGCTATTCCTTGAGCTATGCCATGTGTTCTCCTCAAATCATCGGTACCCTGTGGATACTGGCAAGTGCTCTCACTGGCAGACTGGACACACAGGTGTCAGGAAGAACCTACCGACAATGTGAACATCCTCCAGTCAACTGAAGCATGTCTGCAGTCTGCAGTCTGAGACATTGACAAGCTAGCTAGCTCTCTGCCAGAGGGATCAGCCCGAACAAATAGACACACACAGGCAACTGCTTGTGCTCTGATAGATGGCTCGACAGGTACAGTGTGGGTGTGCGTGTGTGTGTGTGTGTGTGTGTGTGTGTGTGTGTGTGTGGTGTGTGTGTGTGTGTGTGTGTGTGTGTGTGTGTTGTGTGTGTGTGTGTGTGTGTGTGTGTGTGTGTGTGTGTTGTGTGTGTGTGTGTGTGTGTGTGTGTGTGTGGTGTGTGTGTGTGTGTGTGTGTGTGTGTGTGTGTGTGGTGTGTGTGTGTGTGTGTGTGTGTGTGTGTGTGTGTTTGTGTGTGCATACCTGTCTGAATGCTTGGAGTTTGTGACATGAATTGAAGCCTCTTTATTCAAAACTACAAACCGACTGCAACGTCGGAGTGACTCAAGTGAGTTGAGTGACTCAAGTGAGTTGAGTGACTCAAGTGAGTTGAGTGACTCAAGTCAAATCACAACCATTTTTCTAACGGTATTTTTTTCATATGGGACTGCTTCTGAATATGTCACCATCTAAAGGCCCCTAGGGCTTGGCAATTTAATTAAATGTATTATCATGATAATCATGGGAAATGTGGAACAATATCAATTCCTTCTGGAATAGTAATTCAAAATTGTATTCAAAATAATCAAATTAAGGGTAAATACACTGAAATATATGGACGTTATTTTCACTCGGACATTTCAAACCTCATATTTCGAACATCATCTTCTCATTGTTATGAAAGGATAACTTCACCGATTTTCATCATTAACTCTATATATGCATCAGGGATAAAGTGTAAAAAATGCCTGCAGTTATGGCCGATGCTCTCTGTGTCTCTGGGGCGCAGCTCAGCACAGATGCAAAGTTTTGCCCAAACTCCATCATGTGACGTTAGTTTATGGAGTTTGGGTAGGATGGCATTTGAGTTGTCACCATCCTACCAGTCATCTCAAAGCAGGTTTGGTAGTTTAGTTTAGTTTTAGCATTTTGCGTTGTTTCACGTCATCTGGCAGACTATTCTACTGTCTTTGTTGTGCCTTTCTACTGCAAAGACCCCCGTTTTATGATAAGCCCTACATTCCAGCGGGGAAAAATACTTCTTAAAGTTCAAAATGTGATGAAATAACCAATAGGCTAAAGACACACATGAACAGCAAATATTAAAGCCATTCATCAGCCACACAAGACAGACATTGCTTGGGAGCAAGGAGACTCAGGGAGATACATCTGAAAACATGATTTCTAACCAAAATGAGGGATGTTTATGATTAGTCTGCACCAAAATACCAGCCTGATGTTATGCATCAAATAATTATACTGTGCATGGAATAGTATAATGAACTATACAACATGGGGTTTCCCAAAATATCTAATGATCAATCTAAGAATTTCATTGAATCTGGTTCACAACACACTCACTGAACAGCGCCAGCCAGTAGGCTAACTGCAGGTCAGGTGCTTGTCGGGGACTGCCGTTTGTTTGCATTTTCATGACTTAATTGAAATCCCTTATTTAAATTAGATATAGATTGACAACCATGGAGGTATGAACGAGCTCACGCTTAAAGCGGGATGTAGAAGCACAATGATCCGGCTAATAGTATTTACTCATGTTTAAACTTTATTTATTTAGTTTGAGCGGCGGCTGACTTGCGATCATCAAGCACACATTGATAAAATAAGGAATAAAAAATATCTAAATGTTTTCAATCTTTCATCTCCTGACAGACGAAAATGTATTTTGGATGATTAAAGATCAATTATACTATTTATATTTCAAATGGCTTTCATAATACACTGTATGTGTACAATGTATTTTTCAGATCATGTTTGGCCTCTAGATTGTAATTTGTTCAATTGTGAAACATTTGTAGGATTTTCATTCACAAAACATCCCAGTAAGCATGAAGGAAAATTAGTCACAAGGCACCTCCCTACCCAAAATACAAGGCTTATGTATGAAATAAATTGACAAAGACGAAAACTTAACACATTTTCTCTATAATTTTGTTAGTTAGTTTGTTTTGTAAACCCACAATACAGTTTCAGGGTTAATTTCAGTTAACAAAAGACACCTGGTTTTAATTAACGTTAATAACCCTGATGGATACAGCATGCAGGCAATTATCCATAATTACCGTACCTTTATCTGTATGCATTAATACCAAGATAAGTAGGGGTGAGACAGTGAATACAAATAGGAGTGAGACAGTGAAAACAGAAATTGATCATTAAGGATTAGGTTGGGGTTAGACAATGCATGCAGAGGCAGGTCATTAAGGAGCAGGTAGCGGTCGGACAGTTAGTTGTTCTGAAATACTGATCTTTCCCTAGGATGAGGGAATGCCTCTTATATGAATGAGGTTGCAATCGCAAATTAATGAATGTACTGTAAATGTGAATGCACTGCATTCCATACTCAACACAAAAACTCCTTGCAAAGTTGTCTCATCTTAATAGGGAAGAGCACAATTCGATTCCACTCAATGTACCTCTAACTGTGCGGTTGATGATGAACAGCATGCAGCAAGCTTCACTAAAGAGAGGAAAGAACAAGAACAAGTTGCCCAGCTTTCCGGCTATACAGCCTGTGAAGAATAATGATGGGATTGAACTCAATGTGACAGTTTATACTTAAATAAATGCACTCTATATAAATGTACCTACATGGCCGCTACCCGCTGAGGGAAAAGGACTAATTCAATCCAACAGCTCACTCCGAATTCAACTCAAGCAACCGGTCTTTCTCCAGACATTTCCTCTGGGGATTGCTGGTTCATGGACCACTGCGAAAGTTCCTGAGTAGCTGCCAACATTTAAATAAAGCATTCATTGTCTCCTTTTAACATGGATTGTCCGTCAATTTGGGTACATAGGTAAGGTCAATAAAAGGTTACAACAAAGTGGGACTTTGCCCCAAAAACAGCCAAATTTGGAGGTATTTGTCACACAAAGGGTCTTTGATTGAGTACCTAGTCTACTCTCAGAACCAAGAGAGATGCAGGTAGAGACCCCCCCCCCCCCCCCCCCAAAAACGCTTTGACTTCCAATCCCTATCAATCCCAAACAAGGGTTTTTCCCTCAGCCCCAACACAAGACAAACCATTGGATAGCTATTTAAAATATTATATATTATTATAAAGGCCTTCTGGAGGTGGGCCCGACAGATGCTTTCTGCTGCCCGTAATGGATGGTGCTATGTGGCTGGTGGTTGTGTCTCAGAGGGCTGGCTTTAGTCTAGCCCGGTGGATCTTTCATGCTTAGCGGTGGAGATGGTGGTGGTGGTGAGGAGGGAGCCGTCCACCTGGCTGTGGTGGAATAAGAAGCTTCTCCCGGGGTACGTGGAAGTAGACAGAGAGAGAAATAATCGGTAAATTGATGTAGGTATACTGTACACCGGCAAGTATGTCCTATGGCAAATATTGCGATATACTTTTGGATCCTTCGATGTCGGCTCTTCCTATCATTGTGAAGCAGAATTAACCAAGCATTGGATTGTTCACCCACTTATAGGGAACGTGAGCTGGGTTTAGATCGTCGTGTGACAGGTTAGTTCTGATGATGTGTTATTGCAATAGTAATCCTGCTCAGTCCAACCTATTATTTTGTTTTCTGTGAATTTAGGTTTTACATTATTATTCATTTTTTGTGATTTGGGCATTTTTGTTGTGCCAACGGTGCTGGTGGCGGGGAGGAAGGTGCGTTGGGGG
>CM051002.1:30230457-30237957 GCA_027704905.1 Muraenolepis orangiensis | reverse complement strand
AAAACCAAACCTCCACCAAGCCTCCCTTAAGAGATGTCAGATAGGGGTTGAGAAGGCAGGGGAACCTTTGAGAAGGCACTTTTTATTTCATTTTATTTTTTGTTAGAACAATTTTGGAAATCCGAAGTCCCGCATTGTGTGTGTGCAAGTCAAGCGCATGCACTCAAATATCCGGTTCACTCGCCCGGGACCATACGGTTCCCACGGGGAGAGAGAGTGGCAGAGAGAGAGAGAGGGAGAGAGAGAGAGAGAGAGAGAGAGAGAGAGAGAGAGAGAGAGAGAGAGAGAGAGAGAGAGAGAGAGAGAGAGAGAGAGAGAGAGAGAGAGAGAGAGAGAGAGAGAGGCGGAACGTCGAGAAATCCCAAGGAAACCACAAAACGTTTTCGCCACCAAGTCGACGTGATTCTTCCGACGCGCTATTCCCCTGAAGTGCGCGCGGGCTGCCCGCGGCCACGGTCGCTTGTTGCTCGTGCTTCCATTCCAACCGCAGATAAAGAGAGGGAACGGAGATAGATAGAGAGAGATACAGTGAGACTGAAAAGGAGAGAGAGAGAGAGAGAGAGAGAGAGAGAGAGAGTGTGTACGTGTGCGTGCGCGCGCGTGTGCGTGTTTGCGCGTGTGTGTATGTGCGTGTGAAAAAATATACTATACGATAGGTATAGTTTGACAAAAAAAAGAATAAAGTCTCCAGAGGCTCTCGGTGGTGGAGGTGTTCACAGGAGGGGTCCGTTAACGCGTGTATTCCACGGGGCGGTAATCCTCCGGTGTGAGGCGTGGATCACGCAACAGCCTCCGCAGCTCCACGCTGATGTCATGCTTGAAACCAAAACCCTCCCGCTCGATAGGCAGCCCCAAAAAGAAGAGTATCCTTCCTTTCCCGCAGCCTGTTGACTCAAAACCCCCCAAACACCTCCTCCCGACTTCTTCTTCTTCAACTAAATACGGCAACCCGTAGAGGAAAAACAACGGAGCCCGACCAGGCGCGTCTTTGGTAACCGGAACATCCCGAGCTAATACTGCGCGCGTGTAAAATCCGTCAACGCCGAACTGTCCGTGACGTGTGAATCGTGCTCATCTCCGCGCGTTATGGCCAACTTCTCCCCGCGTTGGGTCACCTGGCGTTATGACGAGCGGTGACGCGTCGGGAGCCGTTTAACGCCGGACACGTCCGAGAAGAACACATTTCACATGTGTGTGTGTGTGTGTGTGTGTGTGTGTGGGGGTGTGTGGGTGTGTGTCTCTCTCTCTCTCTCTCTCTCTCTCTCTCTCTCTCTCTCTCTCTCTCTCTCTCTCTCTCTCTCTCTCTCTCTCTCTCTCTCTAGCGCTTTAGCCTTTAGCTCTCTTGCCCTCTCTCACACACACACACACGATCGCGCTGTGAGCATTCTCGGTTTAAAAATAATTGATCGGCAGATACACAGAACGACTAGTGGAAAAAAAAGCTTTTTCCCCCCGTTTGTTATTTCAGTTCATTTGTAGGGAACAGAATGGGTGATGCAAAACAGAACACAATTAGAATATGAATACGTAGCCAAAATACATTTGAATAAAATAAGTTACAATGAAATAATATTGTGACGCTTTAGCGGTGGTTGCCAGCTTGATACAGAAGTCGGAGACAATGTTCTTATTTAATAGCCAAACTGGCCCAGATTTATTCCCTGCCGCAGCTCACAACTAACCCGGGGGTTGAAATGTCCACTTTTAAAACAACAAACCAGGGTGGCAAGCCCAAATCGATATTCATCCAACAAAAGTAATCCGTATCTCTCTGCCCCACGCTACTCCACCAAGTCTCACACACACACACCTCCCCCGTCTTTCCCCCCCCTCTCCTCCAACTCCCGTTCTAACTCCCGCGTGACTCTCTCACTCACGTTTAAGGCCCCGTCAAACCATAACGTTCTGGTCAGCGTTCTATGAACGTTCTAATCGTTCAATTTTCGAGCGTTCTAGGGTGGGTGGACACATCTGGCGTGTGACTAACGTGTGACTAACGCATGAATTAGCGTGTGACTAACGCATGAGGAGCGTGTACCAGCGACCACGTAAGACACCCCTGAAAACTACTAGCGTGTGCTGACGTGTCACTGTGTTCAAACGGGTATAAAACGGGGGAAAATCACAGTGGATTCAGTTGTTCTTGTCATGAGTGGATTGTTCGGTGGGACCCAGAACACAGACCAAGACACAGTGGAGCTATAACAGAGCTTTATTTCAAGCAAACACAACACAAGAGAGGGATCAGGGACAGTCCAGGGGTCTGGGTACCGGGAGGTCGATCCGCGGAGTAACGGCAGGTAGTAGACCGGCACGTAGTCCGGGATGGGAGAGGAGTCTGGGTACCGGGAGGTCAGAGTAGCGATAGGTACCAGACAGGCGGAAGATCAGGGACGAGCGAGAAGTCTAGATACCGGCAGGTCGAAATAGCGACGTATAGCCCGGAGCTCGTATAGACCGGAGTAACGCAAGTCAGGCGGGTGACGCGGGATAGGCAAAGGATCTGGATCTCCGGGACATCAACGTGGCGATTCCGTCCAGAATGTACGACGTAACATGAACAAAATAGGCACACAATGTCGGATGAGTGTATGACTATGAGCACTGGTCCTGACCCACACACACACACTCCATCTCCAATCCAAAAATAGGCACACAATGTCGGATGTGTACCAGTGAGTCGTTCACTGCAAAGCAAAGATTGTGAACGATTAATAACAACCAAGTAACGCTAGGGTAACGACTGACTAACAATAGCCGAACGCGTGCAACGTTCGGCGAACGTTAGTACAACTTCCACGAACATTCTCCAGCGTTCTCCAGCGTTTAACGTTAAACGTTGAAGTTCTCCGCCGATCACCGACGATTACCGACGATTACCAGCGTTCACCAGCGTTCACACAACGCTCTTCTGGCGCTATGCCAGCGACCACGGACGATTACCAATGTTTCCTCAAATGCTGACCAGAACGTTATGGTGTGAAGGGGCCTTTACACGCAACCCGCTCGCGACCTCACCAACCCACTTGATGACCCAGCAACCCAGTTACTCTGCAGTTTAGGTGACTCTTTTTGGTCCATAAACCCACACTAGGTCTCCAGCCGGAAAGTGTGTCCCCTTCGTGTGCTGGTCATAGGCTCTCTTCTGCCGGGTCACTGCCGCCTCAGATTGTTTCCTGGCAAACTCATGTGCCACCTCCAGCCTTTCCGCTAACTGGGCAGCGTACTCCAGGCCAGCCGGTGCTTGAGGGGCATCTGGCTGTCCCTACACAAGAGCCCCCATCCACATGCAGCTGGATACTGGACCTCCTGTCGGACCGCCGCCAGGTGGTGAGGATGGGCAGCATCACCTCAGAGCCACTGACCCTCAACAAGGGAGCCCCCCAGGGATGCGTGCTGAGCCCTCTCCTCTACTCCCTCTACACCCACGACTGCATGGCTATGCACAGCTGGTGTTCTAAGTTCCCTTCGGAACATCAGCAGGGCAGGTGTACACCCCGTTGTCTCCTGTGTAGCTGACCGGCAGGCCATCAGGACCAGGGGAAGCTGTAGATCCCAGTCTTTCTGGTCCTTGGCCACCACCAGGGCAAGCTGAGCTCCCAGGGTGCGATTAAACCTCTCCACCAGCCCATCACATTTCAGTGAAGAGGTGGGCTTCAAAGTTCCTCCCTTGATCGGAGTGCAACTCAGTTGGAACCCCGAACCGGCTGAACATCCCTTTAATCAGCACCTCACATACGGTGCGAGCCTCCTGGTCAGGCACAGCATAGGCCTCGGGCCACTTGGTGAAATAATCCATGGCAACTACCACAGCGATTACCACGTGGTGTGCGAGGAAGCGGACCCAGCACGTTGACAGCGACTCGGTCCACGGGTGCCCCTACCCGATACTGCAGAAGAAGAAGCGCTCTACTATGGCCCGCTGGACACTTGCGGGCTACACAGGGGTCACATCTCCGACAGAAGGTCTCCACGTCCCGCCTACATGAGCCCCAGTAGAATGCCTGGCGAACCCTCTTCAGTGTTTTGTTAACCCCGAAGTGGTCGACTCCGTGCAGCCCATGATTGAACTCCAGCACCTCCCCCTGCCGACTCTTCGGCACCACTACTTGCCACCTCTCTCTACTCGTGGCTGGTTCCTTCCAGAAAATTCCATTCTGGAGGGCCAAGCTCTCCCACTGGGACCACAACCCCCTGATCGAAGGATTGGCAGAAGCCACTTCGGGCCATTCGGGCCGTTGGCTTCCCTCCAACCATTCCAACACTCTGCTCAGATCTGGGTCCTCTCTCTGTTCCTTGGCCCAATCAGCTGGGTCATCCAAACGCAGGGCCACACCTTGCCCCCTGCTCCTTCACAGCCTCTGAGTCTCTCATCTCAGTGCGGCTGCAATGAGCACAGTCTGGCCCACAAGGACGCCTGGAGAGTCCATCCGCATTAGTGTGACTGTCGCCCTTCCTGTGAACGAGGGTGAAATTGTACTCCTTTTGCTCAATCCATCTCGCAACTTGTCCTTCTGGTTCTTTGAAGGACAGCAACCACTTGAGAGACGCATGGTCTGTCCGGATGAGGAATATGAGACCACAGAGGTAGTGTTTGAAAGTGTTCACTGCCTCCACGACCACAAGCAGCTCCCTCCGGGTCACGCAATAATTGCGTTCGGGTTTAGAGAATGTCCTGCTGTCGTAAGCAATCACCCGTTCGCCGTCCGGGGTCACCTGGGCCAGGACTGCCCCCAGGCCATTATTGCTTACATCCATGTCGAGAAAAAACTCTCACTCATCTGGGTCGGGAGTTGTCAGGAGTGGTGACTGACATAGGGCGGCCTTGAGTGTCTCAAATGCCTGCTGTTGGTCTGGGGCCCACTCAAAGCGAACATTTTTGTTCGTCAGGCGGTTCAGAGGTGCGGCCACTGTGGAGAACCCTGCGACAAAACGGCGATAATATGAGGCCAGCCCCAGGAAGGACCGCAGCTCACACAGGTTCTTGGGGATCGGCCAGTCTCGGACTGCGGCGACTTTCCCATCTTCAGTGGCAACCCCTTCGCCACTAACTCTATGGCCCACTAGCTCTATGGCATCAGGTTGCACTTCTCCAGGTGCAGCCTGAGCCCTGCTTGCTGTATTTTGGAGAAGACCAGGCAAAGTGATGCCAAAGCAGTGTCGAAGTCCGATCCATGTACAAGGACATCATCCAGGTAGACCTGTAAGTTCATTGCTGGGAATCCGACCAACACTTTCGCCATGAGCGTTTCAAACATGGCCGGAGCATTACATAGACCGAAAGGCATGGTGGTGAACTGCCATATTCCAGAGCCCGTTTTCTGCCGTTTTCGGTCGTGCCTCAGCAGAAAGTGGCACCTGCTAAAAACCACTCCTTAGGTCAAGGGACGAGAACCATGCGGAGCCCTTAATCCCGTCCAGGGACTCGTCAATTCGAGGCAAAGGGTATGAATCCTTGACTCATTAAGTCTGCGAAGGTCCACACAAAAGCGGCAAGAGCCGCCCTTCTTCGGAACCATCACCACTGGTGATATCCATGGGCTGTCTGAAGGTTCTATGACTCCCACTGCTCGCATCTCCTCCAGACATTGTTCTACTGCTGCTTGCCTCTGTACGGGTAGATGGCGAGGACATTGCCGGATGGGGTAAGCTGTGCCGGTGTCAATCTCATGCTCGACCATATGAGTGTGGCCAACATCAGCGGGAGAAGTTACAAAGGCTTCCCATTGCTCAAACAGCACTTCCCATAGTCGTTGCTGCTGTTCCACCGACTGTCCTTCTTTATTCTGCTCCAGTATGGCCCTAACAGTTACCTCCGCAGAGAGTCGGGGGGTACCCCCACACACCGTTGCTGTATTAGTTGTCGGGGGTCTTGGCAGACATGGCACCACCAAGGAACTGCCCTGATCGACAATCAGGGCAGTTCCTTGGTGGTGCCGGTTGCTCCACCGACACTGAGGCCACTGGTGGGGGAGGCAGGACAGAAATAGGGGGGAAGAGATGCATTGGCTCAGACAGAAGTATTCCCCTCTACTCTGTCCCTGCCTCCTTTCTCAGAGACGGTTGGTGCTGGTCTAGGGAGAGAGGGCAATGATACTGTATGTGACCTCTCTGGCCACAATTCCTACTGTGGGTCTGGTGAGATGTGGCTCCCCTGTATAACTGGGAGTCTAGGGGTCTGTCGGAGGGAGCCTTCCTCAAAAATCTGTTCAACCTCCTGTGCTCTCTCCAGAGCCTCCTCCCAGGAGAGCGGATTACTGAGGCGGACTTGCAGTCGCAGGGTGTGAGGGGTCAGCCCACTGACGAAGGCCTCTTTAGCCAGGATAAACCGCTGCTCCTCATTGAACTCAGGAAACGCTCTACGGGCCAGATGTCGTAGCTCTGCTGCATAGACCCCTAGCTTCTCTCCCCTCCGGCGTACTCGCTCGTTGAACTGTCGCCTAGCAGCTGCTTGTGATGTTGGTTCCCCAAACTGTCTCTCTATAGCCCGAGCTATGGATTGGGGGTCGCTCATCTCCACATCCGAAAGGTCAAGCAGTACCCTCCTAGCCTCTCCATCCAGGAATGTGGCCAGTTGAACTGCACTCTCGGTTCTGCCCCACTGGTTAACTCTGGCAATGAGTTGGAATTGTGTCCAGTACGTTTCCCACCCTGTATTGCCATGATAGCGACCCACTCTGACCAGGTCTCTTCTCTGATTAACGCTTGTGGGTGACGGAATAACTCCTGCCATGGCAGTAGTTAGAGCATTTGAAAGAGCAGTTAATAACTGCGTGGGGTCTACAGGGGCATGAGCGGCATGAGGGGGAGAAGAGTTTGTTTGGCTCAGCATTAGTGCAGGGGGAGCTGAAATGTCCACTCTTAAAACAACAAACCAGGGTGGCAAGCCCAAATCGATATTCATCCAACAAAAGTAATCCGTGTCTGTCTCTGCCCCATGCTACTCCTCCAAGTCTCACACACACCCCTCCCCCGTCTTTCCCCCCCTCTCCTCCAACTCCCGTTCTAACTCCCGCGTGACTCTCTCACTCACGTTTACACGCAACCCGCTCACCCTCCCCCTAGCGCTCGCAGCCAATTCCCCTCTATAGTGGACACTTCCCCCCAAACACATGCAGGTAAACAAACACACACATACAACACCCAATGAACTCCCCAACCCCCTTTGTCCTGGAGGGAGACCCATGGTGGGCCAGGCCACAGTGTTACAATATCAAAGCCCAAACTTTAATCAAACTGATTTAAAAACATTATTTGATTGTTTGATCACTCAAGTCACTACATGGTGCTGGATACTGTATATGTGTGTGTGTGTGTGTGTGTGTGTGTGTGTGTGTGTGTGTGTGCGTGCGTGCGTGCGTGCGTGCGTGCGTGCGTGCGTGCGTGCGTGCGTGCGTGTGTGTGTGTGTGTGTGTGAGCATGCGTGTGTGTGTGCACGCGTGCGTGTGTGTGTGTGTGCGCGTGAGGCTGTGCTACAACATAGTTACAGGTGGCAAGTCT
>CM051002.1:30200282-30224457 GCA_027704905.1 Muraenolepis orangiensis | reverse complement strand
GTATAACAATATCAACTTGCATTGTCAAAAATGACTTGAATGAGTCTCCTGCACCTGCTTCTCCTGCAAGAGTTCCTTTTTCCTCTTCTTCCACTCAGTAAGACTTGGCTGAAGTTAGAGTCCTCGTTTGATCTGTAGATTGGTATTCATTCCTGGCAGCCATTGTAAAATCGAGTGTAGCTCTTTAGGCTAACAACAACAAGGCAACTGATTGTCACAGAGACAAACTCCAAGCTGATTGGCTGACACCAGAAACACCAGAAGTCCTACAAAAAAGCCATTTCGGAGGACATTCATGGGAATGAAAATAGACGCTTTTTGATCCACAGAACACATTCATCTGCAGTATTTGAACTTGGAGGCTTTAAAAATATTGAAAACTAGTGGAACATTCCTTCAAGAGTGGCTGAATATAGAGAAGAAGATCCAGAGGAAGCACTCAGTGTGTAAGTATGTAGGGGTATTGTAGATAAACATGCCCCATTGAGGAAGTGGACTGCTTGGTCTAATCTACCATGGATGGACTGATGATGAGCTCAGGAATTTGATGGCCCAGCGTAATGATGTAAAAGAAAGTGGCAGATGGAGCTTGCGTGCATGTCTTGGCATGTTGAGCTCCAACATGTACACAAATAAATATAGGTTATCTTATCTCTCTAATATCCAGGTAAAGACAATCTTGATGTTGAATTCCAAACAAATGATGGTTAACTATATATCCACCCCATTATGTCATATATTTAAGTTTTAGTGATTAGTGAGTATGGTGTGTGGCCGGAGATTTGGTAAAAAGAAGCAAAGGTCATTCCGCTGCCTAAGGATGTATCTGCCTTCACTGGAAGCAGGTGTCCTGTTAGTTTTCTCCCAGTGCTGAGTAAATGATTGGAGGAATGTGATTGATGATTAGCTCAAATGACTGATGATTAGCTACAGATCATGGATGACAGGAGGCTGGTGGGAGTGGTGCTGTTGGAATTAAGGGCTGCATTTGATGTAATGGATCATTGTCTGTTGCTTGAAAAACATTAAATGGTTTTAAATGGACTGCTTTGTCATGGATGGAGAGTTACCTGGCCAGACTGTGTTCTTCAATTGTAGGTTTCCTAATAGCAAAGAGGTACCATGTGTGGGGTTCCAAATATAGTATCTCTCATCAGTATTAGACCAAGTGGCTATGTGTGTCATGGTTTGCACTCCTGTCTCCTCGCTACCACTGCCCACTACCGGATAGCCACGCCCCCCCTTGTTAATTCTCACCCGCAGCTGCAGCGCATCATTATTAATGTTTCTATTTAAGCCTACCCCCGTTTTCCTGACTATGCAGACATTCCAGCGCTTACCAGTTCTGATTCCTGTTCCTGATCCTCTGCCTGTCCCAGATTACGCTTCTGCCTGTTCCTGCCTGGTTTGTCTGTCCTGCCTGGTTCCCGATCTGCTGCCTGTCCCTGTCGATGCCTCTGCCTGTCCCTGCCTGGTTCCCGATCTACCGCCTGTCCCTGCCTGGTTCGTCTGCCCTGCCTGGTTCCTGATCACCCGCCTGTCCCTAAATACACCTCTGCCTGTCCCTGCCTGGTTCGTCTGCCCTGCTTGGTTCCTGATCACCTGCCTGTCCCCCACTACGTCTCTGCCGGTCCCGGTCTGCGTGTGTGATTGTAATAAATATCACAATCTGTCCTTGGTGTCCGTGTGCTGCATTTGGGTCCAACCCTGATCCCTGACAGTATATGTGGATGATGCTACAGTGCAGCATTTACATCTCAAGAGCTAACTGTTGTAACAGTGCTTGAGTGGGTACATTACAATTACTGCTGAATAGTTTTAAACAAAATGTATGGTGTTTGGACCTATCACACATGCTGGTCAGTAATGCTCAAATAAGCGTACCACTTAGGGCTTGTTTCCACCAAGCTGTTTTGAGAGCCGTTTCGGAGCCCGCGCGTCATCGCGAACCAGTTCTTTGGGTTTCCACCGCAATGGAGCCGCTTTCTGGCTCCGTTAAGTGGTTCGTTTGCGGCTCCACTTCGAAGCTGAGCTGGCCAGCCGGCTCCACTACGTCAGGGGCTGGGGGCGTGGCTTACGGGGCTGGTAAGTTTTTTTCCGCCATCTTTAAAATCAGTAAAATTCTCCGTGGACGTGAAGGTGACAGTGGTCCGTGGACGAGACAAACTACGTTTGTTTGCGTTGTTGTCCTCGGCAGAAGGTCACAATAAACTAGAGGAGCTTCTAGAACAAACCGCTATTAGAAAAACTACAGCGCGAGATGTCTTCAGCGGGGGACAGGACCGAGGAGCTAATCGATAACAAACTGGACGATACGAGGGGCTAATCGATAACAAACTGATGATCCGCTGCTGTCACTCTGGTCCTGGTAAGTTTTACTTTATAAATATTTCCCGTGTTGCCAACCAGCTTTGTATTTATAATCTGTTTAGCGAGCTGCTCATTATCACATCAATGTTATGTTCCTATCATCACAAATGAGGAGCTATGATTGCTAGGCTTCTGTTAGCCGATATTAACCTTGATAACGTCAGGATGCTACTTTCTAAAAACAGTAAAGTGTAATGGAGTCATGTTTTAATGCACTTTTCTCTTGTTTTAGTTGTTTATGGAGTCGTCTTCCCTGGACGATGCGATGCGGAGCTACCGCCCCACTGGGCTGCAGCTCACAGGAGCCCCTCAGCCCATCGGAGCTTTATTAACATGGACTTATTACACTGCACTCTATACTTTTACATTTTGTGATTACTGTATATTGTGTATTTAATGTTTTTTTTTTTTTTTTTTAATAAAACATTTCTATTTTTCATACAATGTCCGCTTCATTATGCTTTATCAACCGAGAAACATAATACAAGATGACAGTTTTGAAGAAGAAAAGGCAAATGGTCCCTTCTGTTTAAGTACTCTATTAATGCAGCTCTAACGTCAAGTCCATTTTATTAGTATAGTCCTTTATCACAGTTAGGGGCTTCAACGTAATCGCGTCCATAGCACTAAAGACGAGCAGCTGTTTGTAGCCTCAAAGCCAGGCGCAACACTTTAACATCCATCATGTAATATACTGTTGTGGAAGTTGGCGCGAGCTGCTGGGAAAGCAGAGACGTTAACAGTGACGTCATGACGTGGCTCTCTCGGCGAAAAAGGCAGTGGAAACGCAAACCGGTTTTTTGCCGGCTCCCCAATTGAACCAAATGCGAACCGGCTCCGTTGACTCGCGAGAGCCCGAACTGGGCTTTCTTTGGTGGAAACGAGGCATTTGTGGAAAGACAGTGGAACAAGTGAAAAAAGGCCAAGCTTTTTGTTGCATTGTGTTGGATGCTAGACTTAAGTGGACTGAACACATGCAGAATAATGTTGTAACTAAAATGGGTAAAAGGATTGCAGTTACCAGGACATGTTCTAGGTACGTAACAACAAGTGATTTGACTTTAGTTTTATCACACCGTGAGTACTTTTCAGTCATTTGGTCAGCTAGGAAAGAGCTAGAAATGAAACCCAACTCTGTCAAAACGTAACTGTCATGTTACATTAAGTGTTTTCCTCTCATAAAGCTACGTTAAGACTTTTCCTTACTGGCTCAATAGAGAGGAAAACACTAAATGTCACATAACGTCCATAATGGTTTTGACAGGTGAAAGTGTTAATGGCAAGACATATGCCAGAGAAATTTGGTGATTATTGATCGTGGTTTTGTAACTCATAGTTACGTTAAGTCTTTTCCCGTTAAGCGATGCAAAGAAAGTTCAGTCAAAACTCTTAATTTAAATGCACAACAATGCTTAACAAACTCAAGACAGCCATTAACTAATCAATCAACAAGTGTGTGGAAACAAAATGCAACAACCAGCTCAATGAGATGCAACACTGAGACAAAACCAGCAAAGACAAATGAGTCTCACTCACCAATGATGTTCACAAAGACCAAATCCATTCTCCTGTCCTTCTGGATGTTTCGATAACCCGGTCATAAAGCTAATCACTGCTTTATGACCGGGTTATCAATGTATCGATAACCAGGTCATAAAGCTGATCACTGCTTTTCAGATCCAAAAGAAGTTGCCTTTCAATAGCTATGGAAGCTAATGCAGTGAGTCGGTATTGTCCTGTTCTGTTTTTATCCGTTTGAGGGCGGACAATGTCCTTTCCACAGATGAAGTGGTGACGGGGATCGTCTTTTTTATAATGTCCATCTTTTCACTGAATGGTCGTCTTGAAAAGGGTACTAACAACAATTCCGCAACAACATCATCTTCACCTGTTGCCATTTCGACTTAAAAAACCTACGTAGAAAAAAACCAATGTAGCACTACGCTACGCTAGGTCTCGAGCCAGTATACCTTCTAGCGCACTATGGACCTGTGGGGAAATCTGAAAGAATACGCCCATTGGCTACAAATCACTATATGATTTGTTGATCAGATTGTCAATCCAAACGTACGCTCTCTTTCAGTCTAAGGGCTAAAGCATACGGGAGTACTTTGGCTGAAGGATATTCTTCCCAGCAACCCAGAAAAATATCTGATTGGTTGCATTGTTTTTTCAACACAAAACCACTCAAATGCGTAGTGCATGGACCGAGAAAGACAAACAAATCAACGTAACACTGTAATATAACAGATAACAACACAGATACGATTCTCATTTATTCATTTTATTTTTAAAAAAATATATATTTTTTTTATAATTTTATTTTCATTTTCAACCAGCATGGATACAGGATATGGTCAGAATCAAACAGAAAGACATGTATAATCCACTTTGGTTATTTTTTCCACCCCCAATCCCTCCCACCAGTTCCCTCCCATCAGCGCCCCCCCATTCCCTCCCACCCGCCCACCCCCCCCCCCAGATTCAACTCAGACAAACATTTGACAAACACAACATAAACCTAAACCAACATAAACCAAAACCAACAGAGACATACACATCAGATACGAAAATAAGTCAAACGCAACAAAACAAAAACACATTCACATCTTCAATATCTCTTACACGTGTCTCAACTTGCCCTGAAGTCCCAACATAGTCCTACAGAGTCAACTATGGAAGTGTACACATCTTTACATGTTCCATATAAGTCAAAAAAGGTTGCCATGTCTTATAGAATCTATCCGTAGAGCCTCCTAAGGTGCATCTCATCTTTTCCAAGTGTAGGAACCCCATCACATCTCTGGTCCATTGGACATGTGTGGGAGAGGCCTCCTGCTTCCACATCATAAGTATTAGACGCCTAGCAATTAGGGTAGTGAAAGCAATGACTTTCGAGTATTTTATGGGAATAGGCATATCCTCTGGTGCCACTCCAAAGATTGCGATTGTAGGGGAAGGGTCAATTTTGATTCCAAATATTACAGAAAAAGTATAAAATATAGATGTCCAATAGTTATATAAATTTGGAGTCCAGAATGTATGAACGAGAGAGCCCGTCATCGTCTTGCACCTATTGCACAAAGGATCTGTCCCTGGATAAATCTTAGCCAACTTCTCCTTTGAGAAATGCAGACGGTGTAACACCTTAAACTGCAGGAGCCCATGTCTGGCACATATCGAGGAGGAGTGAACAATCCGGAGAATAGATTGCCATTGTTCATCTGAAAATTCCACAGAGAGATCATCCTCCCAATGAGATTTAATAATAGTGAGAGAAGGGGAATGTAGGGTCGACAACATATCATACAATACTCCAATCGCTCCCCTTCTGTATACGTTAACATCTAGAAATTCATCTAAAGTTGTTTTTTCAGGCATATTTGGAAATTGAGGACATCTGTTGCGTACAAAGTCACGAATTTGCATATAACGGAAAAAGTGAGTCCGAGGGATGTCATGTTTTTGAGTCAGCTGAGTAAAAGAGGCAAAAACCTTGTCAATATACAGATCTTTAAAACTAGATATACCCTTATTGCTCCAGATCTTAAAGGCAGAGTCCAATAGGGACGGTGGGAACATATGATTACAGGGGATTGGTGCCCGAGACGACATTGATTGTAGACCGAACCTTTTCCTACATTGTATCCAGATTCTAAGAGAGTGATGCACTATCGGGTTATATCGGTAAGCGTCTAATTTCAACGGAAGGGCTGAACTAATCAAAGCTTGCAATGAGGTTTTTCCGCAGTGGGAGGACTCAATATGCAACCACGCTGGAGTCTCAGTCGACAGATCCCCCATCCAGTAAAGAATATTACGTGTGTTTGCTGCCCAATAATAAAATTGAAAATTTGGCAAAGCCAGCCCCCCTGACCGCTTTGTCTCTTGTAAAAATTGCTTCCTAATCCTTGGAAGTTTGCCATTCCAAATGAATGCAGAGATCTGTTTATCTAATGTGTCAAAGAATTGTCTCGGTAAATAAACTGGGACGCACTGAAAGATATATAAGAATTTGGGCAGGACATTCATTTTAACAACGTTAACACGACCAATTACTGATAAAGGAAGCCTGTCCCATCTTTGAAGGTCTGATTTAGTACGCTCCAGGAGTGGTGTGAAATTTTTCTCGTATACATTTTCATGTAAGCGAGTAACCTTGATGCCCAGATAAGTCAGATGATCCGCTACCACCTTAAATTGAAATGCCTCAAATGAGATCTCCTTAGCTTCACTGTTAACGGCTAACAACTCGCTTTTGTGCATATTCAATTTATATCCAGAGATACAGCCGAAATCTCTGAAAATGGTAAGAGCATGGGGAAGCGATTCCAAGGGGTCAGACACATAAAGTAACAGGTCGTCAGCATAGAGGGATAATTTGTGTTCTAGGCCAGCCCTGTGAATTCCCCTGATCCTGTCCTCCGTTCGCAACTTTATAGCTAAAGGTTCTATAGATATCGCAAACAGGAGAGGGGACAATGGGCACCCCTGTCTGGTTCCACGATTAAGTGGAAAATAGGGGGAGCATACATCATTTGTCTTGACACGAGCCATGGGCGAGTTATACAAGAGCCTTACCCACGAAATGTACCTTTCACCTAGACCAAATTTTCCAAGAGAATAAAGCAAATAATCCCACTCCACCCTATCGAACGCCTTTTCGGCATCTAGTGACAGAGCAATCTCAGGTGTCGAAGATGAAGGGGTATATAAAATATTAAATAGCCTACGCAAATTAAAGAAGCCCTGTCTGCCCTTTACGAATCCTGTCTGATCCGGAGATATCATAGAAGGCAACACGTGTTCTAATCTGAGAGCTAGAGTTTTAGACAGTATTTTACAGTCGACATTCAAAAGTGATATTGGGCGATACGACGAACATTGCAATGGGTCTTTATTTGATTTTAACAGAAGTGAAATTGTCGCTTGCTGGAGAGTAGGAGGCAGGCACTCCGAGTTGAAGGATTCCGAGTACATGTCCAGCAAGAGCGGAGACAGTTTGTCACTGAATACCTTAAAGAATTCCACCGGAAAGCCATTTGGACCGGGTGATTTACCAGACTGCATTGATTTAATAGCCAATTTGATTTCTTCTAAGGTAATATGCTGATCAAGCAAAAAATGCATCAAACACTTCAGGGTTTTTTAACGAGTCTGAATTATAAAGTTTAGAATAAAAATGTTGGAAACTCTCATTTATTATTTTAGGGTCCTTAGAGGCGTGTCCAGATTGGGTTTCAATTTCAGGGATCATATGCAAAGCTTCCGATTTACGAATTTGGTGAGCTAAAATCTTGGATGGTTTGTCCCCATGCTCATACCATGACTGTCTGGATCTGTGCATCAGCTGTTCAGTCTGCTTAGTGGAGAGTAAATTTAATTCCGTTTGTAAATTTAGTCTTTGTTTATAAAGGTCTGGAGACGGTGCCATTGAGTGCTGCTGATCCAGCTTCTTAATGAGAGCCGCTAATTCAGTTAAGCGCTTTTCTTTCTGCTTTCTAATAAACGAACAGTACAAAATTATATGGCCCCGTAGAAATGCCTTTAAGCTCTCCCAAATAGTGCCGAATGTTACATCAGCAGTCATATTTGTTTCCAGGAAAATGTCAATTTGCTGCGAAATATGTTGGACAAAACCGTTATCAGACAGTAATAGGGGACTGAGACGCCATGTGTAAACCGAGTGCTGGTTTGGAAAGTTGAGCTCTAGAGTGAGGGGACTGTGATCCGAAATTACTATACTATTATATGTGCAGGTCTTAACATTAGGAAACAGTTTTTGGTCAACAAAAAAATTATCAATCCGTGAATACGTTTGGTGAACAGGAGAAAAGAAAGAATATTGTCTAGCTAATGGAAAGAGAGATCGCCAAGCATCAACAGCACCGTATGACTCCAAGTACGACTTTAGAACCAAAGAGGACTTTGACATAACACAGGATCTTGTCGAGGATCTATCCAACATCGGGTCCATTGTGGTATTCATATCTCCCCCAAGGATCAACTGATGTGTATCTATATTGGGCAAGGAGTAAAGGAATTTTTTGAAGAATGTACTATCATCCCAATTAGGGGCGTACACATTTGCCAAAATGAGAGGGGTATTATATAACGAGCCCACCACTACCACATAGCGACCCTGTGGATCAGTGTTTACACTTGAGACAATAAATGGGGTAGATCTATGAATAAGAATCGCGACACCCCGTGCTGTATTGTTAAACGTTGAATGGAATAATTGACCAACCCAGTTTCTCTTAATTCTCGAGTGGGATGCATTTCTCAGATGAGTTTCCTGAAGAAAAGCTATATTCACCTTGAGGTACAGAAGATGAGACAATACCTTATTACACTTGAGTGGACGGTTCAGTCCTCTGACATTCCAACTGATAAGGTTGACTTGGCAACCATTAACTTTCGAGGTTGTAGTGGAGGGTGTCACCATCCTGACTCACTGGGGAGAATATGAAAGACCCTGCACACGCGTTGCACAGGTAGACTGTATGAAAAAGAACAGTTGTATGACTTCAGAGCAAGAGAAGATGTGAAACAAAAACAAAAAAACAAACCAGAACACAGATAACAAAACATTGACCCCCCCTCCCCAATATCCCCCCATGTCATCTCTAAGACAACCAAAAAAGCCCAAGCTTTTGTAGCTTCTCTGGAGAACACAACACTCAATAGAACCCTGGTCCTACAATTAAAAGAATATTGTCCAAAGTTATACCCCATGCATTTGAACATTGCAACCAAACAACTACTCTCCACACACAAGATAAAAGTGAGGGCAAAATAAACAAATAATGTTATCAAAAAAGCAATATTATAAAAAATAAGAGCACCTAAAAAAAAATAATAAATAAATTTAAAAAATAAATAAATAAATAAAATCACTACAATAATAAACCTTAATAATAATAAAACACAATATTGTACTTTTAAATAAAAAATTAGAATGAATTATTATTATTATTTTTTTTTTTCCCCCTCCCCTTATATATATAAATCCCCGCCCCCCCGGAATGTCCAACGAATGAAAACAAGCGCCTCTCAACGTGAGCGAACCGCCGCCCCCCGGAGTGTCAAAAGACGGAAAACAAGCGCTCCTCAACGTTAGCGAGGCAACGCCCCCCTGGATTTTCAAAGCCTGAAAACAAGCGCTTCCCTACGTGAGAGAAGCGCCGTCTTCCAGGGCGACCCAATGAAAGAAAACGAGCGCACCAGGCGAACGATAACCTTCTCCAACCCGGAAATTTAAAACATAAACATAAATAGCCGTTTCAGTAACCATACTGGTATGTCCACTGTTATTGACCAGTTGACGGCGAAGGCAACAGAGTGGAGTTTATGAACTAGAAATAACATTAGTCCCCCACGCTTACAACTGGACTATTATAGCATGCTAAGAGGGTATGGATGGCAGCACACGCATTGTAGGATGCATATTAATCTAAACATACCCTCTGTTCAACCTGGGGCTGGATGCCGGCTACATCTTGTTTGCGATGAAATCCTTCACAGCCTGCGGGGTGTCGAACATGTTCTCCTCCCCCTGGAAGGATACTCGGAGACGGGCAGGATATACGAGGCCATAGCGGACCACTTCTTTCCCCCGGAGCAGCTTCTTCACCTCGATGAACTCAGCCCTGCGTTTACTCAGGCCAGCACTGAAGTCGGGAAATATCATGACCTGTCCGCCTTGGAACTCCAGCCGTCCCTTCTCCCTGGCTAGGCGAAGAACCTGCTCCTTCTCCTGGAAGTAGTGGAATCGTGCGAGGAAAGACCGTGGGCGACCCCCGTTCGCTGGTCCCGTTCGATGCGCGCGATCCAAAGTCGGTGGAGATTGTAAACCGCCGGGTCCCCCCAGGATTTCAGTAAGAAGGTTGGCAACACATTTTGTGGGGTTCCCCGACTCCAAACCCTCCTTCACATGTAGAATGCGTATGTTGCATCTCCTTCCTCTATTCTCCAAGTCGTCTGTCTTAGCCTGCAGTATCTTGTAATTATCATACAACTGGTCGTATTGCTTCTCCATGGCTTCCAGGCGGGAGTCCAGGCAATTTAGCCCCTCTTCGTGTTCCTGTAGGGTGCCCTCGCAAGTTTCCAGAGCCGCTTTAAGTGGGGAGACCGCTCGCCTTATCTCCTCTCTCAGTGCGTTGTTCTCCTCGTGAATGACGGACTGGACTATGTTACGGATGGCTTTCAGTAAATTCTCGTCCACAGCATTGCCAGCATTAGCCGTCAGGTTGCTAGCTTGACTGGGTCCGGGAGTGGGTTTGACGGGTTTCGGGGGCATACTGTCTAAAATGTATTAACAAAAATAGTAAAAAATTGAAACAATGAGCTCTCTCTCGAATGTAAAAGAATAAAGGCTATTCTGTCGCAAATTGACATGTTGTACAGCTTAATTATTATAAGGATTCAGGACCTCGTGGTTCTTGCGACTACTCCATAGCGCGCCCCTAGTGGTCCTTTATTTAAATTTTTAATTAACTTTTATTAAATTGTATTACATTTTATTAATACAATTAATTCGATTTTTTTTTTGTTTCATCTGAGAGTTCCAGGGTCTTCTCTGAATACCTTGAAGGCCCTGATGCTTCTCCACTGCTGTACTTCATTGTTCATAAAATTCTTGAATCTTGAATTGTGAATTTGCTATTTCACGTTATGTGTGTACTTCAGTTGTGTACTTCAGATGTGTACTTTTGGAGTGTACAATGAATGTGTTCCAGCAACTTCACAAACATATTCACACCATCGCTCATACAGCCATACCATTTTTTTTTCATTAATCCCTTTAATTCACTAAACTAAAATGAATTGAAGGGGAAACTTTGTGCGAAAAAAAAAAGAAAGAAAAACACATTTCTTTGTGATAATATTTACCTTCCCTCAATTTTCATTTGTATTGATGTATTGATTCTGGCCTCGGCAACGATTAATGCTGCTGTCTTAGAAAAAAGAAAAAAAAATGGTTGGAGACGGAATAACTCCTGGAAGCATAACACTGACTGAGTGATCCAGTGTCACACCGAGCACCGAGTAACCATCCAACGGTGCCGGACCAAGCACACAAAATCATTGGATATGAGCAGAGGGCTCAATACCGGGGGCTTTCCTCATCCCTCCATTCCCTTATCGGAGTAATACATTCGTCAATATGTCCTCTGTAAAGAATTCATAACATATTAAAGATGGAGATGTCATATTAGTGCTGTGCCTGTGTTTCTATCATTTTCCCCTGCATTGACGGTGACTGTATTGTGGCGATTGATATCCCCCACGCTGGAATATCCGTGTTTGAAGAGAAATGCGCTGCATAATGCAAGGCTTTTAAACGCAAATTGTGTGTGTGTGTGTGTGTGTGTAAATATGCGTGTGTGTGTAAATATGTGTTAATTTGTTTTATTGACATTGACATATGACCACACACACACACACACACACACACACACTTCTGTTCATTGACTACAGCTCGGCGTTCAACACCATCGTTCCCTCCAACCTGGTCCTGAAACTGAGGGACCTAGGTCTGGGCGCCCCCATCTGTAACTGGATTATGGACTTCCTGACGGGCAGGCCTCAAGTGGTGAGGATTGCAAACAACATCTCATCCACTCTGGTCCTCAACACCGGAGCACCCCAAGGCTGCTGCCTCAGTCCCCGGCTGTACTCGCTGTACACACATGACTGTACTGTCACACACAGCAATAATCCGATTATGTCATCGGACTGATAAGTGAGGGCACAAACGGAGTACAGAGATGAGGTAGTCCGGCTGACGCTATGGTGTGAGGACAACAGCCTCACTATGAATGAAAGCAAGACTAAGGAGCCACCGGGGAACCCAATCCACTATCAGCCTGGATGGGACACCGGTGGAAGTCGTCAGCTGCTTCTGTTTCCTGGGACTACAGATGGCCTGGGACTACAAATGGCCTGGCGTGGACCCACAACACGGAGGTCATGCTGAAGAAGGCACACCAGCGCCTCTTTGCCCTGCGGTGCCTCAGGTAAAGTGGAATAGGCCAACGGTGGCTAGTGAACTTCTCCGTGGCACTGTAGAGAGCGTCCTGACGAGTGGCGTCACTTTGTGGTACGGCAACACCACGGCACGGGACAAGAAAGCCCTCCGTGAGGATGGCAGAGAAGATCATCGGGTGTGCACTTCCATGCATTGAGGAGATCTGTAGGACCAGATGTCAGAAGAAGTCCATGTCCATCATAAAGAACTGCACCATCTCTTCTCCCCCCTACCGTCCGGTCGCAGGTTGCACAGTATCCGTACAAGTACTGCCATGTTTAAGGATAGTTTTTTCATTATTATTATTCTAATCATTTTTTGTACCATTGCCTATTGTTTTACCACATTGTTTATTGTTGTTCCACCTATTTTACTGTGTATTGTGCCCATCTAATTTGTTCTGTGTATCTTACTTTTAACCTGCTTCTGTACAGCACTTTGTTACTTACAAATACATGTTACTTCATTTTGACTAACTTACAATTTATTTTTACTGGATGTTCATGTAACTGCCTACTACGTAGGTTTTGCTATGTTTTGTATACTGAGAGTATAGTATTTGTGCGTTGTTTGTATGTGTGTTTGATTATGTTTGAACCCACTAGCTACGAATAAAACCACTGTTTACTTCCGATAGTGACCACCTTAAAAAGTTTAATCATTCCTTCCTCCTAGGGTAGGCCGACCAGTTTTCTTCTCCGTCTTTCTCACCGAACAATTATTTTCAGACCTCCTGTTCTTTAAATGAACTCCAGACCACCTAAGAGTCGAACAACGGCCGCCCGGACGAGACTCATCAGCTAAAGAAGTTCTTCAAGTGCTTTTTCACTCTCCTGAGATCCTCGAAACACAAGGCGGGTAGACGTTTAATTACGGGACCATTCTCTAGGCCTCTGCCATGACCTGACCTTAATCTATACTTGGCTTGTACATTAGGCCAATCATCATTAAAAAAGAACATTCTAACTTACTCAAAATGTATCATTTACACGGTGGAGTTCAGATTAGAACCATCCTGAAGGGTCAAATAAATTCTGATTTGCCTAATGAGTCCTTTAGTTTTCCACTCATACATATATACAGCAAACACCCCAAAACACGAAATACACAGTCCAACTTAACATAACAGCAATTAGCAACTTAATGGAATGGTAAATTATTCAGCTTCTTTAAGATTGAGATAGCGTTGCACTCATTCAGAATATCATTAGGAGAATGCTCACACGCCCTTTCCTCAATCTTTCTCGGATCATTATAACAATAGCTTTTATTTTTATACACCCCGCATTTAACTGTGCTAAAGCACTGTCGCACACCGATAAAACACATTTAAAGATAAAAGGCGGAGAGCTATTGTACAAAAACATGCAGGTAAAAAACGATCTATGAGCATATGAGGTGATAACAGCCACTGGATCAGTTCTCCCACAGTGGTCCAAAGCTGGCAGCCTGGTGTCTTATTGGTTCACACACAAATAGACATTTGGTAAACTAATTACTCACAAAGTGTTTTGTGTTTCTTTGTGCCTGTGTGTATATTTGTATGTGTGTATGTGTGTGTGTATGTGTGTCTTAATGGTTATATGTGTGGGTGTATGTGTCCTTTTAGGTGCACTTGAATGTGTATGTGTGTGTTTGTGTCTTCTTGTCTGTGTGAGTCTATGTATTTGTGTCTATGCGCTGATATATCTCCATGCACATTTGTGTGTGTGTGTGTGTGTGTGTGTGTGTGTGTGTGTGTGTGTGTGTGTGTGTGTGTGTGTATGTGTGTGTGTGTGTGTGTGTGTGTGTGTGTGTGTGTGTGTGTGTGTGTGTGTATGTGTGTGTGTTTGCATCTCCATGCATACATGTGTGTGCAAGCTCCTTGCACACACATGCATATGCATGCATGTGTGTTCCCTTACCTCCACCATACTGCCACCACCTCCACCACCATACCCCACCAACCCTATCACCATCCATACCACCAACCCTATCACCATCCATACCACCAACCCTATCACCATCCATACCACCAACCCTATCACCATCCA
The DNA here is from genome assembly GCA_027704905.1 of Muraenolepis orangiensis. NCBI lineage: Eukaryota > Metazoa > Chordata > Actinopteri > Gadiformes > Muraenolepididae > Muraenolepis > Muraenolepis orangiensis. The sequence goes on along the minus strand of CM051002.1, from coordinate 30,210,021 downwards.
TACCACCAACCCTATCACCATCCATACCACCAACCCTATCACCATCCATACCACCAACCCTATCACCATCCATACCACCAACCCTATCACTATCCATACCACCAACCCTATCACCATCCATACCACCATCACTCAGCAGCAGCTCTGCTGGAGGCAGAGATGTGGTAGTGGTGCTGGAATGATTGGGTGTCAATTATCGTGGAAATATTATTGTGGAGAGAAAGTGGGGAGGAAGAGAGAGAGAGAGAGAGAGAGAGAGAGAGATGGGCACACAAAAAAATATTTATCCATAATAATGTATAATAATATATTATAATAATAATAATAATACGTCATAATCCTAATACGTCATCGATGTAATGTATCACACGTTGTCTGTGTTATTTGTATTTGGAGTCAGCAGAACATTCTGGATGTTTTTCATTCGTTAGCATGTTTAGTTTACTAAATTAATTTGAGATAATTATCCCAGCACATCTTATGTGCAAGCTGCTCTTCAGAATAGCATGTTTTACTCATTAATTATCATATTTTAGAAAAAATATGTCATTACTTTAAAATCAATACGAATATTTTATTTAATTTGACATCCATTTATTTGATTTATTACTTTCTTTTGGATTCATACAACCCTTGTTTTGTTTATATAATGTAATGTCATTTTCTTTTTTAAGTAAAAAGTGACATGAAATTGAAACATTCACAAATCGCTGACACCAAAGTCATTCCAGTAGAACACCTGACCATACATCTACATAGACCATGTGATCAAATGATTGAGCCACACATCAGTCCCACCTCTCCATCCAACTCTCCATTATATCCTCACATATCTATATATAGATATATATATATATATAGATATGTGTTCTCCAACACAAAGCTGTCTAAGAACACCACCAAAAGTGTAATTTCCTGTTGCGCTCCATCATCCCCGATACATCTTACCCATATTACTATGAACACCAAACCCTGATTAGAAACCAACGATAAACATCCCTTTATTGAAACGCATCAACATCATCAGTTCCGATTTCCCATTCTTGTTTTTCTCTCTCTCTTCCTGATGTCTCCATAGAGAAGACGCCGTCCTACACAGAGCAGTGTCAGAGTCTTCTGAACCACGTGCACAACATTCAAACCACATTCACCACATCTAAACCACGTGCACGACATCTAAACCACATTCACCACATCTAAACCACGTGCACCACATCTAAACCACATTCACCACATCTAAACCACGTGCACGACATCTAAACCACATTCACCACATCTAAACCACGTGCACGACATCTAAACCACATTCACCACATCTAAACCACGTGCACCACATCTAAACCACATTCACCACATCTAAACCACATTCACCACATCTAAACCACATTCACCACATCTAAACCACATTCACCACATCTAAACCACGTGCACGACATCTAAACCACATTCACCACATCTAAACCACATTCACCACATCTAAACCACGTGCACGACATCTAAACCACATTCACCACATCTAAACCACGTGCACGACATCTAAAGTACGTGCACTGCATCAAGACCACGTGCACGCCTTTTAAACCACATTCACCACATCTAAACCACGTGCACGACATCTAAAGTACGTGCACTGCATCAAGACCACGTGCACGCCTTTTAAACCACATGCACGCCTTCAAGAGTGCAAAGAAATCAATCACAAAGCGGGCGCTGACATGGAACCCACAGGGCAGGATGAAGAGACCAAAAACCACCTGGACAAGAACCACAGAACAGGAGATGAAGAAAGAAGGGCTGTCCTGGCAAGATCTGGAGCGGAGGGCACAAGACCGAAGAGGATGGAGGAGCTTCGTCGACGGCCTATGTTCCTTTGGGAATTTAAAGGCCTAACTAACTAACTACGTCTTCAAGACCACGTGCACAACTTCTACACTCATTCACTCAGGAAGCAGCGCGTCTCACTGCTCACACATGCTAAGCAGATGAAATCTTGACATGTGTCTCCCATCCTTTCCCTCTGCATGTTCAGTGATGCTCTGAGGAGACTTTATTCCTTACCTCTCTCTCCGTTGTCTTCCCCTCACGCTCGTTATTTCTCGGTGTCTCACTCTTATTTGCTTTGTTGAGCCACAATGTTTTTGTCAATAACAACATAATGCTTTGTCCTTCTACTATTATTATAATTTTTCTTTTAAGTTTTCTTTGAATCAATACCGTTATTCCAATGTCAATCTGTCTGTTTTCTGCTGTATTCTCTCTGTATGATCTGTTCCCCATGCCTCCATGGCTTCCTATGCAGGCACACCCTGCAATAAGAAGACAAGTTGAGAGACTATCATTTTAAAGTGTGTTGTTCCCTGGTTATTGTGCTATGTTATATTATACGACCCCAATCTACCTTCTCTCTCTACCATCAAAGGACAACATTTCTACATTCGTCCCAAATTTATTCTTGATATTAACACACCTGTATTTAATAGAATTCTCATAGTTCTTATTCTGCAATTGTAACAACAATCGGCTGTTGGCTGAGTTTTGGTGTGTTGTGGTTTAGGTGTGTTGTGGTTTAGGTGTGTTGTGGTTTAGGTGTGTTGTGGTTTAGGTGTGTTGTGGTTTAGGTGTGTTGTGGTTTAGGTGTGTTGTGGTGTAGGTGGGTTGTGGTTTAGGTGGGTTGTGGTTTAGGTGGGTTGTGGTTTAGGTGTGTTGTGGTTTAGGTGTGTTGTGGTTAAGGTGGGTTGTGGTTTAGGTGTGTTGTGGTTAGGTGTGTTATGGTTTAGGTGTGTTGTGGTTTAGGTGTGTTGTGGTGTAGGTGTGTTGTGGTTTAGGTGGGTTGTGGTCTAGGTGTGTTGTGGTTTAGGTGTGTTGTGGTTACGGTGTGTTGTGGTTTAGGTGTGTTGTGGTGTAGGTGTGTTGTGGTGTAGGTGTGTTGTGGTGTAGGTGTATTGTGGTGTAGGTGTGTTGTGGTGTAGGTGTGTTGTGGTTTAGGTGTATTGTGGTGTAGGTGTGTTGTGGTGTAGGTGTGTTGTGGTTTAGGTGTATTGTGGTGTAGGTGTGTTGTGGTTTAGGTGTGTTGTGGTTTAGGTGTGTTGTGGTTAAGGTGGGTTGTGGTTTAGGTGTGTTGTGGTTTAGGTGTGTTGTGGTTTAGGTGTGTTGTGGTTAAGGTGGGTTGTGGATCTAGGTGTGTTGTGGTTTAGGTGTGTTGTGGTGTAGGTGGGTTGTGGTGTAGGTGTATTGTGGTGTAGGTGTATTGTGGTGTAGGTGTGTTGTGGTGTAGGTGTGTTGTGGTGTAGGTGGCTCCTGAGAGGTTGATTCTGCAGGACAGAGGTTTGTCCGCAGCAGTTATCAACACCATTCAGTAAGCGCGCGCCGTCCACATCTGCTCTTTACGCAGCGAAGTGGGTGCTTTCTCTAAGTCGTGCGATAACAATCAACTGGTTCAATCTCGCTGTGAGATCGGAAGCGTGCTGAGCTTCTTACAATCCTTGCTGGAGAAAGGTTTGGCTTTCACGACGGTAAAGGTCTACGCGGCAGCGGTGTCGGCTGGCCACGAAGGTTGTGACGGTAACTCGATCTTCAGTCATCCCCTCGTTAAAATATTCTTACGAGGGGCTATGCGTGTGAAGGCTATTCGGGCCCCCCTTTGAGCCTCTGTCTCAAGCCCCCTGGGATGCCCTGTCGTTTAAAACGGCTCTGTTACTGGCCTGTGAGCTGGCCGCTCTGTCCATTAGCCCGAGTTGCCTGCTGCTCAATGACGCGGCTCTTTCGCGCTGCTCAGACCTAACCCTGCGTTCCTCCCAAAGAACATCGGCAGTTATTTTCGGTCGAGGGATATTGTGTTAAAGGCTTTCCATCCACCTCTTCACTCTTGTCAGTCAGAGGCGGAGCTACATCTCTTGTGCCCGGTCCGGGTGTTGGCGATGTAGGTGCAGTGCTCGGCGGGGTTCCGGACCACACAGCAGCTGTTTGTGTGTTATAGCGACGCTGCCAGAGGCCGCGCTCTTTCTAAACAGCGTTTGCCTCGCTGGTTGTGTGAGGGTGTCTGCTTAGCCTACACTCGGCAGGGTTTAGCACCACCGCTGGAGTAAGAGCTCACTCTACACAGAGCGTGGCCACCTCTACAGCCTTGCTCAAGGGTGTATCGGTGGAGGATATTTGCGCGGCAGCGTCATGGTCTTCCCCGGCCCCTTTGTCCGCTTCTACATGCTGGACATGAGCAGGGGCTCCATCGGCCACGCTGTGTTGGAATCAGGGGCCATGCTCCCGGCTTTTTTCTCAGAGCTGTTACAATGCGTAACGTTGCTCCTCACGTTAACCTATTCCTCTTTGTCACTCTGCAGTGTCTCGACGGCTCGTCGGATTAAGGAGTGACAGGGTATTCGTACTCTGGTTGCGGTTTGTAACCGGTGTTTGGAATATCCTGCCATCTCTTTATGGATGTGTGCTCCCTGCTCCGAGTGAGGGACAGGAATAAGGTTTTTTGCTTAGAGCTGTTACAATGCGTAACGTTGCTCCTCGAGTTACCTGGCGTCTCATCGGGTTAAAGAGTGACCGGGTAGTCGTCGGCGCGGCCTCTTGTACACAGTGCCTTGTGGAATGTGGGCGGGGCCCACGTTGATTGGTATATTGCTGAAATTTAAGCCCATAAGGCTATAATCATATATATATATACATATAATCATAGAACTAGAGTTATGATAACATAACTATCGTTTAGGTGTGTTGTGGTTTAGGTGTGTTGTGGTCTAGGTGTGTTGTGGTTTAGGTGTGTTGTGGTTTAGGTGTGTTGTGGTCTAGGTGTGTTGTGGTCTAGGTGTGTTGTGGTCTAGGTGTGTTGTGGTCTAGGTGTATTGTGGTCTAGGTGTATTGTGGTCTAGGTGTGTTGTGGTCTAGGGTGTGTGGTGGTGGGTCTAGGGGTGGTGTGTGTGGGTCTAGGTGTGTTGTGGTTTACTTGTGGATTATCCTCACCCCGTGGACTCCCCGCCAACCCGACCTGGGATGGCGACCCGGCGAGATCTATGATTGGCCCTCTGATTAAAAGAAAACAGAGGGACATAATTAATTGGCAACCCTGTAGAGAGATTGAGAAGAAGAGAGAGAGAGAAAGCGAGAGAGAGGGAGAAAGAGAGAGAGAAGGCGAGAGAGAGAGAGAGAGAGAGAGAGAGAGAGACGAGAAGAGACAAAGGTCGGTGAGGTGAGGGTATTGATAAGGCTTGGATGCACTAAAGTAGAAGAGAATACAGGTGTGTGTGTGTGTGTGTGTGTGTGTGTGTGTGTGTGTGTGTGTGTGTGTGTGTGTGTGTGTGTGTGTGTGTGTGTGTGTGTGTGTGTGTGTGTGTGTGTGTGTGTGTGTGTGTGTGTGTGTGGATCGATAACAGCTTGTTTGTCGGACAAAGATATCAAATCACCAAAGACCTCCTTCACATGGCAGGGTGCAAGTGGGGTTAAAAAAGTCGGATCTGATCCATCATCCATCTATTAATCTATTCCATCTTCTACCTGTTTGTCCACCACTCTGCGTGCGTGCGTGCGTGCGTGCGTGCGTGCGTGCGTGCGTGCGTGCCAGACACACGGGCACGGGCACACACACACACACACACTCACTCTCTCTTTGTCTCTCTCTATAGTGTCACAGAGTGCATGTTGCCATATAGTGATCCCATGCATACAGTATAGGGCCGGTCTAAAATTACCCACACCCTGAAAGTGAGGTCAGAAAAGGCTCAAACAGGACCTCTAAGTGATTTGTCATGTACCACCGGGTCCCCATGGACCCTTCCCCTCTTTCAGGACAAACTACAATACCTGCCCCAGAGGAACTGTGGGTACGTGTTTGTATCATTGTGTTTGTGTTTGTATCATTGTGTTTGTGTTCATTCATACAAACCACTTGACTGAAAGGGTGGACTGAGGACGAAATGTGGACATGTGTGTGTGTGTGTGGGGGGGGACAAACTGAATGATTCATGCACATGTAACCGTTTTGGAACTGTTAAATGTTGGACCTGGGCAGCCCAAAGCACACAGCCGTGTCAGGACTGACGCACACATCATCAGAAGGCCTTTATTGTCATTGCACAAGTACAATGCAATTGTGTAGCACTCCTCAAGGTGCACTCTTTCACACAAAACAGCAATTTAAAATATAAATGATTTACAAACTAAACAAACTAAACAGATTTAAATTGCCAAATATGAGTACAAATATATATATACTTATTTATATTAGAGCAGTCAAAGTTAACGCATTAACGCATGTGATTAATCTCGATATTTTAACACGCACTACTTTTTTTAATAATTGGACATTTCAAACACAGTCCTGCCGGACCTCCCGGTATCCAGACCCCTGGCCTGTCCCGGACCACTCTTTGGTTGCGTCTACTGTAATAAAGCCTCCCGTTATACCTTCAATGGTCTTTGGTCTGCGTTCTGGGTCCTACCAACACTACACATTGTAATAGCTGTTTCCCAGTTAGTCTGTTTTAAAACGTAATTAGAAATAATACCTATATATATACAGGGACGATCAGCAGCAGTGTTTTAAACACTATGGTGACCTTCAACATCATGTACTTCTGAGAAGTACTTTATTTACAAAGTACTTACTTTTGAACATTTATGCACAGTTGTGTTTTTGTATTCTTGCATCTCTTTTCCCTCAGTCCACCAACAACATATCAGACAGTGCAAACCTATACCTGGCAATTAAACTATTTCTGTGTTTGGATTCTGCTGTTGTATTTGGTGTAGCAACTAAATGCAAGAAGAAATATACAGAATATACGTTTAACAGCACTTTGGTGTTTGGAGTACTGTTAGCGTAGAGTACAGACACATTACACACAACCGATCAAAGGACTATGCGGAGAAGGAAACAAGGAGATGAATACACAAAGGGGGGCCAGGAGTGAAAGCAGATGTCATGGTTTCTTCAAATGCATAATTAAAACATTGAGTGTTCTCTGGACCCGGGCATGTGTTATTTGTTTCTTGCTAACAGCAGCGAAGGCATCAGAGGCATCACACGCTAAATTGCATTCAAACTCTAACCGCTCGCCTGGGAAGGTTCTTTATTATTGCGTTTGGCAGAATAGTCGGACGGACGTGACGAGAGCAGCGCTGAGGGAAGGACAAAGCCCCAGGGCACCACGTAGGCACATTACAACTACAGACTTTTTGAGCGCGCTTGAACGCACCACCAACAGTTGGAGACCAGTAGAGTTAAAGGTCACAGTCAACAAACACAACAGACTTAATTATGTAGAAATGTGCGTGTTCAGCCCATACGTGAGTTTATTATTTAAGTATGTAAAAAATATAATCTATAAGGGTATACGCCTCGTGAGTTCTTGATCAGTGTGTAATGTTGTAAAACTCAAATGGATTCTGGAGACTCAGAGTCTTAATGGAGATGTGTAATAAACCGCTCCTACGTTCTCTAATGAAGTCATAATGGGCAGTAAGGAGGTTATGAATACAGACATGATTCATGAAAGGTTTTCTCGGAAAATCGAATCAAATGTAATACGATCTGATCTAAAACTAACACAGTACAATCTGATCTAATCTGAGCGAATACAATCTAATATAATCTAATAAATTCGATGGATGATGGATAATGGATGGATGGTGGAAATGAATCAACAAGTGTGTAAATACCGAGGCCCTGAAGTCAACGGGTGGTGAACGTTCACTCCCTCGTTAATCTAGCCTCTTAATGTAGCCTCCAGCTACATGAAGGGAACCTTCGGCTAGACTAAGACAACAGTACAAGCTATGCTCAAGGACACCGTTGAATTAAGCTATAGGCTGACAGCTATCAGGCGATCATCATCCATTGAACATAAGGGTCAAAAGGCAGTTATTAAATATTAACAAGCTAAAGTGGCTGACCCTAACAGGATCAAATGAAGCTAAAGGTAAATATATAAATATTGATCTTCATCCTTCTCATTGTAGATCTTTTTACCTTTATCGTTGGGAGTAGGGACACAGTAATGTGAATCTTTTCACACGATATATGATCTTATCCATCTGGTCCTGTGGGACCAGACCTTAAGGCAGTAGCAGTAAGAGCTGAAACTGTACTGTACTGTTGCTGCTGTCCCGCGACACTCAGCTACTGTCCCGCCACACTCAGCTACTGTCCGGCCGCACTCAGCTACTGTCCCGCCACACTCAGCTACTGTCCCGCCACACTCAGCTACTGTCCCGCCACACTCAGCTACTGTCCCGCCACACTCAGCTACTGTTCCGCGGCATTCGGTTCGTGGGAAGTTAGCAAGAAAGACATTCGCCACATTCGTTACACATGTTTTCCTGCCCTGTATTCCATTGTGAAATTATAAATAGTGCTGGAACACGACATTAAATGCGGAAAAATAACATTTTAAGGCACGCTGTTGCATTTAAGTTGACGTTTCAAAATTAAAGTCCCTCGAAAGTTAATAGCCTACTGAAGTGTTATTCTTGTGCTGCAAGTAGAATGTCGGTAAAGCCAGTCATAGCAAACTCATTTTTAATATGTATATTTTGTTCCGATTTCTTTAAACCGAAGTACAAATCATTGAATCAGGTAAAGTGGGAAGTTAGTGTGAGTTTGGTGTGAGTTTTAAAACTTAGTATTTGTGCAAATACTAAACAGTTACTTCATTGGAAATAGATATTCTACAAGCAACCCTTGATAAGATCACTACATGCCTTGAATGTATTGGATTTAGGCAAATGGTGTCAGTGGTGTCATCATTTCATTTGAGGCCTTTGACAGCCAGTCTATAACTCAGAGATACAGACTACAATCACAACATAAAGAGACATTGTTGGGGCGTGTTGGATATCACTTCAATCTTTATTAGATCAGTAAAAAGAGGTAAAAGATTTTACAAAAAAGTTAAATCTACAATAGCAAATTAAAAGATGTTAAATTATCTTAACCCTTTGTAAATAAATCAATAAAAAGATATACTTCTAAATAAATAAATAAACAAATAAAAACAAAAACTTACCTAATGCAAAAATAAAGCTCACTCTAATAGAGGTCCTGTGGCAAGAACAACCTCGGCCATGTACCTGGACAAGTCTTCATGCTTCCTGAGGATACTGATGGTGACCTTACGAAAAGCAATAATGACATTATAACTTAGAAATACCATGACCTGAAATATGATGGCTCATAATAGCATTAGAAATACCAATACCAAAAATTCCACAAGCGGTTGTAATTAATAATAAAATAAATGTAATTGGAATTCACATTTTCTTACTTCAGGCATCATCACATCACACAGCAAATCCAGGTCCAGAGCCCATCATCCATGTTCAAAGCTGCCTTTATCATTTCTGTTAGTTTGTTGGCCTGATGGTGGGCACACAACAGAAAAATCAAAGTCCAACTCTAAAAAGGTGGTATTAGCCATTAACAGTGAATCGCCACATTGAGTGAAGAGTGTTTTTATATGAAATTGGGTTGTCACGCCAGGCCCATCTGATGTCTTCTTGACATTCCTTATTTGGCTTCATTTGCTTTGAAACATGTTTACATGCAACGTACATATATTCAGATATATGCATGATGCATAATACATGCAGATATGCAATGAAAATATACAAGTAGGAAACATTTAGGAAAAGTGTTAAAATGTGTAAACATAAAACGTTAATTAATGCAACATATGTCTTATACACTTACATTCTCTTCACTGAAATGGGACATCTTTGGCTTTAACACCTGCTGGAGTTC
>CM051002.1:30162782-30190282 GCA_027704905.1 Muraenolepis orangiensis | reverse complement strand
GGGGGAGAAACAGGAGGAGGAGTGGCAGGAGGAGGAGGATGGGGGTGTTAGCGTATGCAGGTAAGCATGACATGAAGACCACGCGCCTCCGTAACCTCTGCCAACGGTGAGTCACGAGGAAGGAGCGGAGAGGATACTTTTTCCCCTTGCATCTCGAACTTCCATCTTGTACTGCAAAACGCTGCTAATAAGTATGAGAATCAGAGAGAGGGAGTGAGAGGAGAGAATGTTGATGAAATGGAGTTGTTGTAATTAATTGCACAACTGAAGGTCACTTATTATTAAGTATCATGTAACACAATTAGCTTCCTTGAATAAAAGGTGTGTGGGTTTATAAATATATATATATATATATATATATATATATATATATATATATATATATATATATATATATATTCACATTCATAGCGACTGATCTGACAATACTGGTATTTATCATGCCATTTGAAATGTCACATCATGACAGTTTGAATTATACGTTACGCCGTGCCCTACTCGCGCACTCTCACTCGCGCACTCTCACTCGCACACTCTCACTCGTGCACGCCTCTCCTTGGCGGCTATCATTCTACCTGTGATCAACATCTAAATCTCTGTCTGTCTGTCTGTCTGTCTGTCTCTCTCTCTCTCTCTCTCTCTCTCTCTCTCTCTCTCTCTCTCTCTCTCTCTCTCTCTCTCTCTCTCTCTCTCTCTCTCTCTCTCTCTCTCTATGACAGCATTAGTCATCAGACTAAGGACTACAACTCCAATGTTTGCCCTTTCCCTGACAGCATTACTCACCAGAGGAACCGTGGGAATGGACTACAACAGCCTAATGGCTTTTGTCCAGGAATCTCCTCAATACTGCACAACATATATTATATTATCTCCCTATGGCCTCGCTAGCCTCGTGAGATCATCCCCGATAACGCTCACATAAGTTCACGTCCCGTTTCTCTCTGGAGATCAGCCTGGCCTCGATTTTCGGAGAAAGCCTTCAAGACCAATCAGCGCTTGCTTGGGGGTGGGAACGTTCAGTCCAGGACCAACAAACAAGGTCACTGACCAACAATGACCCAACGAGCATCAAAAACATCAACGTGAATATCAGGATGGCGTCACTAGGCTAATGATCTGCAGACGGATTGTAATCGATGAATCGATCAATTTGATATTTTATTGCAAAAGATTATGCTCCAACAGCAGCCTACATTCTCAATTCAAAATGAATGATTTTGGTTAACAATATGATGTGAAATGTGACTTGTCAGCCATCCTTACTCAACTGCCTCTCATGGGGTCCCGTTGGTAAGTCATTGTAATACGTCCACACTTGTATAGGCTCCCTGTACACAGTGATGCATAAACAATGGGCATTATGTAAACAGTGGTGGTTCCAGCTCATTACATGTAATCTTATGGCATGTGCTTTAATTACCCACAGCTGTGAGTGGACTGCCCTCCTCCCTCAGGCTCAGGTCAACACAGTGGAGGAAGTCAGTGGTCTCAGAGTCTCATTAGAAATCTATGTTGCTTCACTGTCTTGCCCGAGGGATAGTCACCATCGAACACCAACCACACACACACACACACACACACACACACACACACACACACACACACACACACACACACACACATACACACAGATACACATACACACACACACAGATACACACACTTGTTAGGCTACTTGCTACTAGCCAGCGTACTTGTTTCACGTTTGAGACTTGTCACTTGTTTCATGTTAGAGTTTGTACTTGTTTCATGTTTATGAACAAGCGTCATGTTCCCGCGTCATGCTATTGTTTGCTTTTGAGCTTTAAGCGTTTTCATCTTCAAGTGATTTTTGTGTTGTACCACATTTATCAGTAAAGACTCGTTACTGTGATACGTGTGTCATCGAGTCGTGCATTTGGGTTTGCGTCCGAAGTTCAGTCCTTCACCTGCCTACACACCCAATGTTCACTGTGCTCTGAACATATTCATAATGTATATGAATATATCTGTTTATCAGTGGTGAAGCGTCAGGGCCTTCAATGTATTCAGAGAAGACCCTGGAACCCTCAGATAAAAAAAAAAATATCGAATTTATTATATTAATACAATTTAAATAAAATGAATAAATGAGAATGGTATCTGTGTTGTTATCTGTTATATTACAGTGTTACGTTGATTTGTTTGTCTTTCTCGGTCCATGCACTACGCATTTGAGTGGTTTTGTGTTAGAAAAAAATGCAACCAATCAGATATTTTTCTTGGTTGCCGGGAAGAATATCCTTCAACCAAAGTATTCTCTGTTCTTGAGCGAAAGCCATGGCCCTTAACCTGAATGAGAGCATACATTTGGATTGACAGAGGGGGGGGGGGTGGTCTACAGAAGGTCCAGTTGTGATAGACACGGTTTGCCACTGATGTATATGCATGCAAATTATGTGTGTAGTGATGCACATACAAATGCTATTATTGGAGTTTATTTTATTTGTGTACACAAACACACACACACACACACACACACAATATCTGCACTCCAACGGCCTGTCACCTCAAGATGTGGGAAACGGTAGCATGCTGTGAGGTCGCTCTTCCTTTTTTGGATTAAAACAAGAAAAATGACTTTTCCTTCCATAGGACGAGATAACGTGTCATTCTTGCATCTGTGACTGCTTCATTCAGTCATTTAAAACAGAATTATACAGACCCCCACCCACACACCCCCACACCCCCACACACACACTTGATACTGGACACACTGCGGCCCTTTAACTGGGTTGACATTGACTGAAATTCTTGACCTTACTGTGACCGTGGCAATCTTTTTATGTCAGGAAACCCTGGTTGTTTCACACAAAGAATACTAAATGATATGTTATATATATTTGGTTAAGCCTTATACATTTTTTTGAATAATCCATGTAAAAAAAGTAGCTTTTTCTACCAAACACAGTTTGGTAGGCAGTTGAGTATTGAAGAGATTCAAGAGTTGTATTTGCCATTTGCAACGAGGGAATGGGGAGTAAGCATTACATTTTACTTGTTGCAAATGGCAAATCAAATTCTTGAATTTTGAATCTTGAAAGTAGAACCAGTGCATTGTAAGGTTGAGTATGTTTGAGCAGGTGGTAAAAGCTTTAACCAGCTGATGGCTGGTTTAACATGTGTAGCATTGATTGGCTAATGCACCACAGGTGTGCAGCCTCACCAAGAAGCCCCAGATTCCAATCAGTCTGACTCCAGGTGAGGCTGCTTAAACCAGCCACCAACCACACACACACACACACACACACACACACCTCCGCAGTGTCTTTCTAAACAGAAGTATAGATTACAGATCATGTGTGTTTTGGATGTTTCAGATGTTTTATCTAAAAGTTTAATCAAACTGATTGGTCTTGAATTACTGATGTAATTATACAGCTTGGTTGATTTATAATTGCAGGGCTGGAGTGTGTGTCTCTGTTTTTACTGGAAATCAGGCCACTGTTCATTACCTAAACAAGATTACGTTTCCTTTTCCTGCTCATCATTTGAGATATAAAGCACCAAAATATCCCAACACAAATTGGTCAGTTATACCGTTTTCACACTGGGCTAAAATACGGTATTGGCGGCGCTGCAAAACTAGTTTTGCTTCGCTTTTGCTTTCACACTGGCAAGTAATGCGCATTCACTACCCAACTAGTGCGCATTAACTAATCCACCTCGATCCTGAAGTAACGAGTTCGGGTGCAAAGCAATAAAACTACTACAGGTTTCGCTTCCTGTGTGTGTGTGAACAGAATCGTGGTCTCTAAACCTGGTATCGAGTACGCAGCGAATCGCGAATTAGAAGAGAGTGTGAACATAAAGTGTATTGGATGCGCACTAACTAATACGGTATCGACACCCGTATGAACTAATACGGGAGTGGATACCGTATGCAGTGTGAACGCGGTATAAGTAGAAAGTATAAGTCGTTTTTTTGCTATTGGCGTCACACAATGTTTCCAAAATGATATTTAGTATTTGTTTAATAAAAGGAGAGCATGTGACAGACAGACTGTGATTGACCTTATGAAATGGCCTTCTGGATTGTTATCTGCCATAAACAGAAAACTTTTTAGTATTCAGGTTTTGAATACATTCAATAGCAGCATCGTATGGAAATAATTGGACAATATTTCATGGGTAAAATGGAAGCACAGTTCATAATAGCTTTTGTCCAAACTCTTTTCAATAATGCACAACATTGCACATTTTCATATCTCCCTATAGTCTGCAGTCAGATATAAAGAAAATACAAAATTGAATCTATAGTTGATCCAGTATGTTGCATTGCAAAACTACTACGCTCCAACAGTATGCTACATGCTCAAGTCTCAAGTTATTTTTAGATATTAAAACAAATCAACATTTCAAACATGATGTGAAATATGATTTTTGGCTATTCACTGCCACAGATTGCGTGGAGAGATCTTGTCATTTCAGTGTCGCAAAATAGACCAAATAGAACAAAACCATGGCAACAGGTGTGGTCAACAGGGTTCGAACCGAGACCTTTTCGGCTTGGGGCGTCAAACAGCCTAACCCTAACCACCCATCCCCCTTGGGCACTGGTGTGTGCGTGGTCAGTCTTCTCTTTTCAAAACAAATCTACTGGTCACGTTAATACATAACCGTAAAAGGAGCAGCTGTGAGCTATAAACGGTCACGTGAGCCGCAGGATGCTGAGGGTGTGTTTTAAAGCTGAGGGGGGAGGTGGGGGGTGGGGGCGGGGGACCTCCATTAGGCTGGAGGTAATACATCAGCCGGCCTCCAAACATGCCTCTGCTGGTGACACTCTCTGCTGCTGGTGAGAAATCTGGGGAGTTCAGTTGGTGCTGTGACCCGGAGCCGGTTCCATCTGAAGACCCTGTGGTGGGGGTGGGGGGGGGGGGTGGTGGTCCTCTCTCCACACTGCTTACACGGCCATATTCAATCTGCTGCTAGCCCACAGGCAGTGGCACTGACAGGCCACACACACACACACACACACACACACACACACACACACACACACAGGCACACAGGCACACAGGCGCACACACAACAGTGCACCCACACGCACATGCACATACACTCACACACACACATACAGACATAGGTGCACACACACAGACAGACAAACACACACACAGACAGACAAACACACACACACACCCACACACCCACACACACACACACACATACACAGGCGCTTACACCCAGGCACATGCACACACACAGGCATGCAGACACATAGACACATTCAGGCACACACATGTCTACACACACACACACACACACAAAGAAGAAGAACACATAGACACACGCTCACATGCAACCAAACAAACTCAATGACACGCAAACCACGTAACAAGAACAATGAAAACAAGCAAACATGCACGGATGTTAACCCACATACACAATCTACACAAACACATCCGTCATGACACAAACACACAGATACGCACGTGAAGTAGGAACACGCCGGGGAACACATCGTCTATAACACACTCCTAAAGGGTAATGAGATAGCGTACATGGACTCACCTATCACCACACACACACACACACACACACACACACACACACACACACACACACACACACACACACACACACCTAAACACACACAGACATACACACACATACACACCTACACACACACAAACACACACACATACACACCTAAACACACACACACAAACACACACATACACACACACCTAAACACACGCATACACACATACACACACACACACACACACACAAACACACACATACACACCTAAACACACAGACACACACACACACACACACACACACAAACAAACACACAGAAGACTCCACCACTGACCAGCGGTAGCGATTAGTGCTCTCCCCGGGGTGCCATACATCTTATCTGGCGGGGCGACAGCGCGGTGAATAGCCTGTTAGCTGGTTAACTGATATGGACTTGCCTGGGGGACATGTCAAGGTGCACTGGACTCCAGATAAGCCCTAAATTAGAAGGAATGGAGCGCCGCTGCCAGGAGACCAAGCTGGGCCGCCAGCGGATGCGGAGGCCGGGGCTGTGTCTGAATTCACCCGCCGTTCAGGGTGTCATCATTTTGTAGCGTTGTCTGGAGTTTGAGTGTAGACGGTATCAGACGGTTCCCTTAAGAGCAGTACACCCATAATACCACCCATAGAGTGCACTACACCTGTAGTACATTACACTGTCATACTTTTGCTGGACTTTCTGGACTCATTGTTAATGCACTGTACTGCACTGTATTCAGTGCAGTGCTGCACTACTTTAAAATGCTATTAAATGCTTTTTGCACGCCGTTCTTGAGCCCAAAAGGCATCCGCAGGAACTCAAACAACCCAAATAGCGTTATCACTGCCGTTTTGGGAATGTCCAGGGGATGCATGGCCACCTGGTGGTATCCACGCACCAGGTCCACCTTAGAAAACACCAGCCTACCCGCCAGGTGCACCGGAAAGTCCTGAATGTGCGGTAGCGGTTGGGTGTCGTAGCGTCGTTGAGGCTCCCACACGGGCGCCAACCGCCATTAGGCTTGGGGACGATGTGCAGAGGAGACGCCCAAGGACTGTCAGACCGGCGGATGATACCCAGGCGTTCCATGGTTGAGAACTCCGCCTTCGCTACTGCGAGTTTAGAAGGGTTCAACCGCCGGGCCCTGGCGTAGACCGGGGGTCCCTCAGTGGTGACGTGGTGCTCCACCCCATGCTTGGTGGTGGGCGCAGAGAAGGTGGGCTTCCCTCGACGCAGGAAACACACTCCGCTGAGCGCCCGTGTCACAGAGAAACCGGCTTCCCGAGACACTGTCGCTAACGAAGAGCAGCCTGCTCGTGCCGCCAGCGCTCAGGGCCACTACCGAGCGCCGGCCCTCTCGTTTCCCGGAGGCTTGTAGCTGCAGGGAGCGATGCACTTCTTCGCCTTGGCCCCGAACCGCGCGTGGTAAAAACATTCTTCCGCGTCCCCACGCCGGCTTGGAACCGCCGCGGTCTGCTCCCCCCAAGCCCCTCTAACCGGCGACGGAGCACTGAGCGTTGCAGCTAGCACATCTGCACCGGGCTGCTGGGTCGCCAGGAAGAAACGGTCAGCCTCCTCAGCCAGGGCGCGGGGTTCAGTAATGGCCAGCGCCGTCTGAACCCGGGGCGCAGGAACGTCTCCACAAACAAAATCCGGGGATCCTCCCCCCCCCAGCAGATTCAGCATCTTCTCCATGAGCTGGGACGGCTTGCTGTCCCCCAGACCCTGAATATCCAGAATCTGGCGTGCCCTCTCCTTAGCAGATAGGCTAAATGTCTTAAGGAGAAGGGCTTTAATCGCCTCATATTTGCCGTGGCGTGGGGGATCCGACCAAACCGACCAACCTGGACGACGTGGAGCTCCCCAGCGCTGCCACCACGTGAAAATACTTCAGGTCCTCGTCACGGACCTGGCGGCAGGTAAAGTGTGCCTCCACGTGTGCCAACCACGCCGTAGCGGCATGCTCCCAAAACTCTGGCAGTTTAATATAAACATTGCGATCAGCCATGTCCCCAGTGTAGAGCCGATGAATGGGAGTCGGAGGCGGCGTGTTTAGTATGGAACTCCACACTTTATTTTCCATTAGGTTTGACAAAAGGGGAAACACCTCTGCTACCTGCTACTGTCCAGCTAGCACACCACAACAACAACAACAACAACAACAACAACAACAACAACAACAACAACAACAACAACAACAACAACAACATCAACCCGGTACGCACCCTAACCGGTCCGTGGTGCAACACACACTAAATACAAATGGTGAATTATGTTCCCATAACGTTCCACCACAATATATATATTATTCTCATCTCAGATTCATCCAATATAAATGTCCCAGCATATAAAGGTTATGTATGCAAAACGAGCTGTCACGGAGTTGACGTGTTGTAAACATGCAGAGACGCATTGGGGGAAGAGAGTCGCTTCGTGTCTGAAGAAAAAGTCCTCACTTAGCGTCCTCTAAAAGGCCGTTGGCATCCCCTCACGCGTGTCTGACCGTCTGTAGCGCCACGCTTCATGTGGATGTTTTGTTGTTTGCGGTACACACTCTGCACTACGGGGCGTGCTGAGATGCCGGTGTAATACGGTTTTATTATGCACCACACCGAGGGATTACGTTCGATGGAAATATAATGAAACCCAGTGAGACGAAATACAAACAACATGAAGCCTGTTATGGTGTTGATGCAGAGGAAGAGTGTGGCTATTGACTGGGGAAACAGACCACTGAGGTTCCATAATTAAAGCTCTGTATTTTTATTATTATTATTATTATTATTATTATTATATGTGGAATAGACGCTGTTGGAACGCTATAGAAGGAAGCATATTTGTCCCTTTTTATGACTCAAGAAGACATTCCTTCATGGTGAAAAAGAGGAACTCCTTTTTCACACAGCTGAGCAGAGTTCAGTGTTTTTAGCGTAGATTTGGTGAAAACTAAAAAATGATAAATATCGTCATATTAGTGAAGCTGAATTTTAAAGAGCGTGGAATTAACACTGCCAGGGGCTGCTATGAAACCCATGCTAATAAACACATATACAGTCTATATCTTTACAGCTGGAAAATGCTAACCTAGTTTGCTAACGCGTGCTGACTGAAGCTGTGTTTCATATGGGTAATCACATTTTGGGGCTTACTCTTTATATACCAAGGGAAAGATGTGATGGATTATCAGTGCGTGTAGAATACGCTTGTTTAAGATTAACCATGTGTCTGATTTCCCGAGAAGCTTAGCACAGAAGCCCAGACTGTAGAGAAATAAGCCAGTGGGGCAGGGAAACACTTTAAATGCAGTCATCGTTAAAAAGGGTCTGTGAACCCAAAATCAATATTATTTTATGTAACACTATGTCTTATGTTCTCTACAGAAGACATAGTAATCTATGCCATTGTGTCATTACATTACATTACATAACAGTCATTTAGCAGATGCTTTTGTCCAAAGCGACATACAATTGTGTGTTCCAACAAAGGAAGGTCAACAACTCGTCACCGGAAGTCAAAAGTGCATTTCATTCCTAACAAAGGAAATGCACTGATTGTGAGAGAAAACCGTTGTAAAAATCCAGTCAGTCGGTCTCCCGTCAACCAGTTTGTGACACATTCTGCTCTGCTTCAAATTCTACTTTTTCCTGACCGTGGCTTGGACGTCAAAGTGTCTCGGGAAAAAAGCCCCATCGCCGTCACATGGAAGGTAGGATACTATGCAGACCGGGTAGACTCACACCAGGGTGTGTGTGTGGGGGAAGTATGGAGCTCCGTCTGGGGAGCCACTGATGGTGAACAGTGGCCATGTGTAGCATGACGCCACATGGCTCATACCCAACAACGGTACTAGCTAAGAAGAAAAAACTTAGCACAAGGTTGCCGTGGATCGTAAGTAACCATGGGAGGAGTCTGCCCGCATGATATCTGTAAGTACGACTGTACTCATCAATTGCACGGAGATATTTTCATTATATATTTATTCAGGGGCACAAGAGCACATTTAATAAGCTGCATACACAAAAAGCTTTTCAACAAAGCCTTTTCCCAAGATGTATTTTGTTCATTAGTTAGCTTGGGCTAACTTTATGTTTATCTTGTTAAATAACTGAACTAAAGAAAATTACATATCACATATATTGTAAAAACAAGTTGACAGGATAAAATATACAGCATATTTTAATCATACACAACTACAAAACTACTTTTACTTCTGAAAAATCAGTTTTCAGTCCCAGCGAGATAACTGTACATCTTGAAGCCAAACTAAATAACATAATGAATGGAGTAGTTCTGAATGGCTGTTTCATTCTCTTCACCACCACAAAAGGATCACACTGTAAAACAAACAACTAACAACTTACGTCCTCTACAAAACATGGTTAGACAAAGGCTTTAGTCAGCCACAAGTGAAAAACAAATCCAAAACGATCATTGCCAAAAAACATGGCCGGTGATGAAAAGTCTCTAATTTTGGTTGGTGTGTGTGGGCAGACGACACCATGTTGTGCTAACAACACATGCTGCTGAGACGCTTTCTACAGCCCCCACAGAGAGAGAGAGAGAGAGAGAGAGAGAGAGAGAGAGAGAGAGAGAGAGAGAGAGAGAGAGAGAGAGAGAGAGAGAGAGAGAGAGAGAGAGAGAGAGAGAGAGAATGAGTGAAAGCAGTGGCGATAGCACTCTCATTCTTCATCAGAAGTTCTGTTTCCTTTCTGCTTGTGAGTTTGCTCTTGGCTCAGTGATGAGGGAGGTTATTTCTTAGCAGCAACACCAGCGATAGCAACAGTACTGCTAGTACACAAATAGAAAGGGAGGTAGGTAGGTAGGTAGGAGCCAAGGATGGTAGAAAAGTAGGAAGGTAGGATAGCAAGTAGGGAGTAGGAAGGGAGAGAGAAGGGACATAGGAAGGTAGGGAGAAGGAGGGAAGAGAGAATGGGGTAGGGAAAAGGAAAGGAGAGAGAAGGGAGGTAGGAAGGTAGGAAGAGAGGAGGAAGGAGAGAGAAGGGAGGTAAGGAGGTAGGGAGGAGGAAGGGGAGAGAAGGAAGGTAGGGAGGAGGAGTGGAGAGAGAAGGGAGGTAGGAAGGAGGAAAGGAGAGAGAAGGCAGTTAGGGAGGATAGAAGGGAGGTAGGGAGTTAGGGTGGAGGAAGGGAGAGATTAGGGAGGTAGGAAGGTAGGTAGGAGGAAGGGAGAGTGAATGGAGGTAGGAAGGAGGAAGGGAGAGAGAAGGGAGGTAAGGAGGTAGATAGGGAGAAGGGCGAAAAAAAGGGAGATAGGGATGGAGGTAGGAAGGGAGAGAGTGGGGAGGAAGGAAGGTATGTAGGAGGAAGGGAGAGAGAAGGGAGGTAGGGAGAAGGAAGGGGGAGAGAAAGAAAGTATTGATTATACCGTGGAAGAAGAATAAAGCAGGGAATCAAAGGCTCTTCTCTTAGCATTGGAGCCAAGAGATGTTCACTGTAGCATGTGTTCACTGTAGCATGTGGTTCCAATAGCCTGCTTGCTGTTTGCTGCTATGTGAAGAAAATACTTTCACCTCAATCCACAAACACTAAACAAACACACACCGTCAAACCCAGAGGACGGCACACCACGCCACACACAGAGGTCATTGCCAACTAAGCGTTTGTGTAAGAGAAATCATAGTTGTTGACGAAGAGAGAGAGAGAGAGAGAGAGAGAGAGAGAGAGAGAGAGAGAGAGAGAGAGAGAGAGAGAGAGAGAGAGAGAGAGAGAGAGAGAGAGAGAGAGAGAGAGAGAGAGAGAGAGAGAGAGAGTGAGAGAGGATGAAGTTGAAAGTCGTGAGTGAATGAAGGTGAATGCTGTAATAATATATGGATGATGAAGTCAGAATGGAATGGATGAATAGATTGATTGATAGTTGACAAATGCATAGAATAAGACATGATGCGCAGATGGATGATGAAAGATGGATGTATTAACAGGCATAGGAATGAATGCACGGATATATATGAAAATTAATGTGATTGAAAGGTACAAACCAGGAATAAGGCTTAGGGGGTTTGACGTGGATGGATACATCCACGAGAGAGAGAGAGAGAGAGAGAGAGAGAGAGAGAGAGAGAGAGAGAGAGAGAGAGAGAGAGAGAGAGAGAGAGAGAGAGAGAGAGAGAGAGAGAGAGAGAGAGAGAGAGAGAGAGAGAGAGAGAGGTGTGTGTGTGTTGGTTGGAGGTGGTGGTGGTAATGATGGTGGTGGTGGTGGGAGTAGAAGTGGTGGTGGTGGGGGTGGTGGTGGTGGTTGCTGTGGATAAGGTGGTGGCATTATTGGTGGTGGTGGAAGAGGAAGAGGAGGAGGAGGAGGAGGAGGAGGAGGAGGAGGAGGAGGAGGAGGAGGAGGAGGAGGAGGAGGTTGTGATAGTAGTGGTGGTGGTGGTGGTGGTATTAGTGGTGGTGGAAGAGGAGGAGGAGGAGGAGGAGGAGGAGGAGGAGGAGGAGGAGGAGGAGGAGGAGGAGGAGAAGGAGGAGGAGAAGGAGGTTGTGATAGTAGTGGTGGTGGTGGTGGTGGTATTAGTGGTGGTGGAAGAGGAGGAGGAGGAGGAGGAGGAGGAGGAGGAGGAGGAGGAGGAGGAGGAGGAGGAGGAGGAGGAGGAGGAGGAGAAGGAGGAGGATTGTGATAGTAGTGGTGGTGGTGGTATTAGTGGTGGTGGTGATGAAGGAGCAGGTGGTGGAGTAGGACGAGGAGGTGGTGGTGGAGATGCAACTGTAGTACTAGTGGTGGAGATATACTTGTGTGTGTGGATGTGGTGATGGTGGCGGTGGTGTATCACACATATAGATGTACATAGAGACATAAAGAGACAAACCAGACTGAACCAGACTATGAAATATGCCAAACGGATGCCCTTGTGACTGGGATCACGACAGGCAGTGTGTGTGATCTCCTTCACCGATCTGATTGCTATTCAGTATGCAGGAAGTAATTAAAGGAAGTAATTAAAAGATGAGAGCTCACCAGTACAATCTGCTGGGGCCAAAGATTCCACAAAACACAACATTGTTCCCCACCGGAATATATTAGACATGCAGAAAGGACAGACACACATAGATACTGTATCTGTATGTGTGCTGCATGTTGTGGAATGGTCTCCTGACTGCAAAGGGGCAATTAGTTATTGCCTATTAGTGTGTGTGTGTGTGTGTGTGTGTGTGTGTGTGTGTGTGTGTGTGTGTGTGTGTGTGTGTGTGTGTGTGTGTGTGTGTGTGTGTGTGTGGTGTGTGTGTGTGTGTGTGTGTGTGTGTGTGTGTGTGTGTGTGTGTGTGTGTGTGTGTGTGTGTGGATGTGTGCATCAGCAATGCATTAATAGCACCATTACTACATGGCAACCCCCTCTCTCTCTCTCTCTCTCTCTCTCTCTCTCTCTCTCGCAGATCCAGATCCGTATCCAGGGGACTTTTTGGTGTGCCGGAAGTATGTTTTCTTCTGATTGCTCTCAGAAGAAAACACATGCCCCCCCTCAGGTTAAAACTGACTCTAGTGACACGCAGATCCTAGAATACACTTGAAACTTCATCCTTACAGGTACTGTCCAAACATGTGTATATATACATATATATATATATATATATATATATATATATATTTATAAAGAGAGAGAGAGAAAGTTAAAAGTGGAGTGGAAAGTTGTGAGGGAAAGAGGGTAGAATGTTTATAGCATGAATGAATAAAGTAATAGCGTGGGGGGAAAAATAGTCCAATATGCATGGATTGATTGATTGATTGCTAGATGGATGGAATAATAGATGGATGGATGGATGAATGGATGAATATAAAAGGACATGACTGGAGGGATGAAGAACACATGGACTTATCTTAGATAGATACATGTATTGATTGAAAGGCTTTGACTGTGTCCTCTGTTGAGAAGATGGATAGAATCCACCTCTGTTTCTGAAACTCTTCATCTCTTGCTGCTCATAACAAAAACAATAGAATGTGTGTTAGCTGTATAGTATAGGGAGTGACAGCGTAATGTTATATGTGGGCCTGTGAATCCCTTTGAGACTGTAACTGTGATACAGGGCATACTGGTACTGTGATGAAGGACAGACTGGTACTATGATGAAGGACAGACTGGTACTATGATGAAGGACAGACTGGTACTGTGATGAAGGACTGACTGGTACTGTGATGAAGGACTGACTGGTACTGTGATAGAGGACAGACTGGTACTGTGATAAAGGACAGACTGGTACTGTGATACAGGACAGACTGGTAGTGTGATAAAGGACAGACTGGTACTGTGATAAAGGACAGACTGGTACTGTGATAAAGGACAGACTGGTACTGTGATACAGGACAGACTGGTAGTGTGATAAAGGACAGACTGGTACTGTGATAAAGGACAGACTGGTACTGTGATAGAGGACAGACTGGTACTGTGATAAAGGACAGACTGGTACTGTGATAAAGGACAGACTGGTACTGTGATAGAGGACAGACTGGTACTGTGATAAAGGACAGACTGGTACTGTGATAAAGGACAGACTGATACTGTGATACAGGACAGACTGGTACTGTGATAAAGGACAGACTGGTACTGTGATACAGGACAGACTGGTAGTGTGATAAAGGACAGACTGGTACTGTGATAAAGGACAGACTGGTACTGTGATAGAGGACAGACTGGTACTGTGATAAAGGACAGACTGGTACTGTGATAAAGGACAGACTGGTACTGTGATAGAGGACAGACTGGTACTGTGATAAAGGACAGACTGGTACTGTGATAAAGGACAGACTGGTAGTGTGATAAATGACAGACTGGTACTGTGATAAAGGACAGACTGGTACTGTGATAAAGGACAGACTGATACTGTGATAAAGCTCAGACTGGTACTGTGATAAAGGACAGACTGGTACTGTGATAGAGGACAGACTATAAACTGATAACAAGCTATATACTCACTACCTTGTTTTTTCTCACCCTACGTTATGTCTCTCTTGGGGGTTGTGTTGTTTGTTTATTTATTTATTTATGAACTGTTATGGAGCTCCCAGGTACTACATGTATGTATTGATTTGCGGCGATGGACTGAACTGTATATCTCGGGAGACCTAGTTGTTGAATTTGTTTTGTGGTTCATTTATTTAATGTCTCTGTTGCCGTTGTCTAGTATGGAAACCCCCCCCCCAAAAAATAAATGTTGTTTTGACACTTAGCGTTTACCGCGTGCGTCTTCATCCGAACACGAAGCCACTAACTGAAAGAAACGCTGATCGGTCCGCAGACAGAGCGGTCAATTCTGGCTACATGTCCCCGTCCTCACGGTTCACGTTCTTCATCATCAAGGCTTCACTATTCCAACACCCCGACTAAACACAATAAAGACCCCCTGTCGCTGCTTTAAAATGTTGCACAATTCAACACATTTATGTTTATATCATCCATCAGCCACTTTATTGTTATGTTTATTGTTCTTTTTATTGTGTACAGTATTTTTATATTTTATAGTATAGTGTTTAAGAAAATGCATACCGCAGGAGTGAATGGGTGAGTGAGTGAGCATGTACTTATTGCATATGTACACAAAGGCTGGGGCCGTCGGGGGGGCCAGGTAACAGAGGGCCACACTACTTTACCGCTGGCTGTTTGAACAAAAAACGCTAATCCTACATCCAGGTGGACAGACCACCATGACCACTGGCATCACGACACGATATCCAGTCCACCTTTCTAATCTGCTTTAGGGGGGAGGGGGGTGGGGGAGGGCGAGCCCGGAGGGTTCCTACTGTATGCCTGCTAATCCTTTATGGATTACCACATTGAATAAAATACATTGATGGGAAGGCAATACAATGTGCCGCTTCTGGGGCCTAATACTAAACAGTGGGTCATTTACTAGATTACATTCGTATCGTAGAGCACGCCATTACTGGGAAAGATGCTAATCGGAAAAATGCATGTGAATGATGCATGAATAGCTGGGATGAAGAGTTATGTAAAAAACACAACAACCACATGTATACTGTGTGCATTCTCTTTAGTCGGGTGAAGGCAGAATAGCGTAAGGTGTTCAAAGGTAAGGTACCGGGTTTCATCCCCAATGTTATCCTTGAGCAGGATGCCAAACCACCTCAATTCACGTCTTAAGTTATAAGGTAAATAATAGTATATTTCTGAAAGAACAACACACTTTGAAACACACAACTCACTTTAAATCCCCGGTGAAGATGCTGTGAACTCCTGCTGTATCAAACCTCGACTGAGGTCACGTCACCAAAATGAAAACATAACACTCATACTCCAGTTAGATGACCTGGTTATCTAGCCGGCAGCAGTAGCAGTTTAGGTTTCCACGGTCCTCCCCGCATCCCCTGGAGACACAACCTCGGGCTCTGGGTCTGAAGCCAGCTTTTAGTGGTCATTAATTGCCCGGTTGTGGCTCGTGGTATCGTAGGATCTGTGATGTAAATGTAGGACTCCTCCTCTGGTTTTTCCTAATGAGATGCCTAGGGTCGCGGCCCTCCGTCGGGCGTCAGGGGAAAGAACAGTACTGGCTTAGAGACACACCAGAAGCACTTTAACTCCTTACTGTCCTGCAGAAATGTAGGACATTGAGAGAGAGAGAGAGAGAGAGAGAGAGAGAGAGAGAGAGAGAGAGAGAGAGAGAGAGAGAGAGAGAGAGAGAGAGAGAGAGAGAGAGAATACGAGAGAGAGAGAATACGAGAGAGAGAGAGAGGGTGAAAGGGAGAGAAAGGGCATAGAGATATAGAGAAAGACAGAAAAATTAAAAATAAACTAATGAACACAAATATAATATCTAAAAAAGGAGGGAGGGGTAGGGAGGGAGGAGGGAGAGGGAGACTCTGTGTGTGTGTGTGTGTGTAGTGTTTAGAGTCTACTAGGTGTGTGGTTCCAGGTCCTTTTTAACGACATGCCTCAGTCTTCTAATGGGTGGATGTATAGTTCATGGGCGTGTGCACACACACACACACACACACACACATGCACAGGAACATGATCATCATAGGTTGACACGCAAGGGCAGAATGAGACGCAAACGCACAATAGACACACACACACACACACACAGTCACAGACACACACACACACACACACACACACACACCACACACACACACAGTCGCGCACACACACACACACTTCATATAATTTATGTTCTCCAGCGTTTTGAGACAATCAGGTTAATGATATTAATCCGGACCCCCACAATAGGTTGTTTGAAAGGTTGCTTGGTTTGCGTCCGTGGTAACAACGCCCCCCCCCCCCCCCCCCCCCCCTATGGATGCTCGCTCGTCTGTCAGCTTAGACTGTAATTAAAGTGGATGTGCGTGAACCAGGGTTCTGGAGGATGTCACAGGAGCAGAGAGCCTGAGTAGAGATATGTGGGAGGGAAACACTGATAAAGTAAATAATAAAAAAATAAAATAATATGAATAATATGGCCATGAGGAATAGGAAGCAAAGGACGCGAACATAACGTTCTAACTCTCACAAAACCCACATTCCTGTTGGGAGCGAGGAGCAGTTTGTCTGTCTGTCTCTCTATTCATCCACACATTCAGCCTTCATTCGGGGGCGGCAGTAGCTCAGTCTGTTGGGACTTGGCTTGGGGGAACCGGAAGGTCACCGGTTCAACTCCCTGACACACCTGGGCACACCTGGGCCGAGGTGCCGTTGAGCAACGCACCAGACCCCTTCACTGCTCCCCGGGCGCTGTGTATAAAATAGCTGTCCACTGATCCTAATACTAGAATGGGTTGAATGCAGAGAACCAAATGTCACTGTGTGTGTACATGTATGGGACCAATAAAGAGGATTCAATCCATGTCAAATTTTGATTCTATTCATCCATCCATTCATCCATGTATCCATCCATTCACACATCCATCCATTCATCCAGTGGGATGTTGAGAGCATTTGTGTTGTGGTATTTCTCCCCGTAACCACGCTGGTGCTTTCAGATCAGATCTTCGGCTCGCTGCCTCTCTCTCTCCCCGCATGTCTCCTGCTTATCGAATGAACTCAGAGGCTGCTTTTGATTCCTACGGTTTATATTTATCAAGCTCTCTTCTCTCTGTTTCTGCGTGGCTATATCTCAGAGACATGCTGGGGTGGCGGGGGAGGGGGGGGGGGTCAAGCTGTGGTCTTTGCAAAGGAAACGTAAGCTCCGCTCTGTATGTGAATATCACAGCACTAGCAGGAGCACAGATACCAAGCTACAGACACTGTCTGTGCATACTGCTTAGTAGTGATGTACTTGGGCATATCCACACACACACACACGCACACACACACACACACACACACACACACACACACACACACACACACACACACACACACACATACACACACATGTGTGCACATATAAACACATACACATACACATACTGTACACATACACATACACATACACACATATATACATATATGCATGCACACACATACACATACACATACACACACATATACATGCACGCACATACACATACACCCACACACCCACACACACACACACACACACACACACACACACATATATACCTCCTCTAGCTGTTGGATTCCTGTCTCTCTCCTCATGGGCCTAGGCAGAGATATACATGTGTATACACACACACTACACATACACATACACACACAAATATGCTTGCACGCACATACACACAAACACACACACACACACACACATACACACACACACACACACATACCACATGTAGCTGTGGGATGCCTGTCACCCCATATTGCCCCCTCTGGTGGGTCTGTGGTACAACAGGATGTCCTTACGAGTTAGGAGGAAGTGGAAAAAGTGGATGTGACACGCAGGGCAAATCCGGCATGTCGACTTGGCATGCCGGTTAATACCAACTGGAGCGGAGAGAGAGGGGCTTTCCCTAAGGAGCAGGGTGTGAGTGAGTGAGAGGGGGGGGGGGGGGTTGGGATCAATAGAGAGAAATAGAGGGGGAAAGGAGAGAGAGAGAGAGAGTGAGGGAGGAGGAGCAAGATGAAGGGAGAAGGGATGGGGAGTCATGGGGGACTTACATGTTAGAGAAAGAAAGATAAACGAAGAGGAGAGAGAGCGAGAGCGAGAGAGAGAGAGAGAGAGAGAGAGAGAGAGAGAGAGAGAGAGAGAGAGAGAGAGAGAGAGAGAGAGAGAGAGAGAGAGAGAGAGAGAGAGCGAGAGCGAGAGCGAGAGCGAGAGCGAGAGAGAGAGAGAGAGAGAAAGAGAGAGACTTAATTAAAAATATGATGACATGGCACGACAACACCAAACAATAAAAACCTCAGAGACAGAAAAACAAAGACTGACAGAGAGTTGTTTATGTGCGTGTGCGTGTGCGTGTGTGTGTGTGTGTGTGGTGTGTGCTGGTCAGAAAGGGATGATTGTCACTAATTCATAAAACAAATATTGTATTAACAAAACATATTGCAGTTCCATGCAGGCTGCTTCCACTCAGGCGAAAAAACAATGAAAAAAAAACTAAATGTTTCCCCCCCTTATTCAAACTTTTTATTTAGCTTTGAGATGACTATAAATGCCTTTTCACTCTTCCAGCAGATAAACATTACCTGCTATTTGTAAATAATTGAACCACTGATTATCCCCTTTCCAAACCTCCTTCCCCACACATGCATCCGCCCCTCATCTAAAAAGCGGAGAAGTGAGAGGGAAACAGCAGGAGAGGAAACAACAAGCCTCACATTATTACAAATCACCCATTCGCTCTACAGTGGAACCACTCACCCACCGCGGAGGGAGGGGGGGGACAGGAGAAACAACATGAAACTAAATATAGAGAGAAGACAAAGAGAGAGAGAGAGGAGGAGGAGGAGGAGGAGGGAGGAGGAGAGGAGGAGGAGGAGGAGGAGGAGGAGGAGGGAGGAGGAGGAGGAGGGAGGAGGAGGACCAACAAAGAACATGGGGAAGAAAAGAGTTCCAACAAAAAAAAATAACACCGCCGGGAAGTCAATCATCATTTCTGAAAAATCGGTACAAATTTCAAACCACCACAGAAGAAGAAGAAAACAGAAAAGGGCAGAAACAGGGGGAAGGTGTAAAGGTGAGAGAGAGAGAGAGAGAGAGAGAGAGAGAGAGAGAGAGAGAGAGAGAGAGAGAGAGAGAGAGAGAGAGAGAGAGAGAGAGAGAGAGAGAGAGAGAGAGAGAGAGAGAGAGGAAGTAGCAGAAACAGAGACACGATGGGGACAGCACAAGGGAGAAAGAAAAATTCAACTAGTTGATAGAAGTCAGAACATAGAATGTACTAATAATATTTTAAAACAATAACGTAAAACTGAACTTGTTTTCAGAACATAACTTTACAGTCATTTAGCAGACGCTTTAATCCGAAGCGACTTACAATAGTGTGTTTCAACAAAGGAAGGTAAGAGAACAACTCGTCACCAGAAGTCAAAAGTGCATTTAATTTCTAACAAGTCTCCAAGAACTGAACCAGTGCTCAGGTAGAAGTACAATAAGTTCAGGTTAAAGTACAGTAAGGGAAAAGTACAATAAGTTGGCAAACAATATAGAACAATATCTAGAACAATATCTACCTATCTATAATATCTAATCTACTTAGATAATCGACTTAGCGCTACGAGGAAGGATCCGGGTAGTGTGTCCTGAAGAGATGGGTTTTTAGCCTGCGGCGGAAGATGGGGAGTGACTCTGCAGTCCTGAGGGGAGTTTGTTCCACCAAATTGGGGCCAGGACAGAGAAGAGCCGTGACCACGTAGATCAGCCACAAGGGCCCTTAAGTGGCGGGGGGGCAAGCAGACGGCCCGAAGAAGCAGAGCGAAGTAGAGATCACCGTCACTGCTTTTCGTCTGCCACTAAATTAATCAGTCAGCGTCCGCATTTTTCCCCCCAGTTCCTCGGGTGCAGGGATTGGCGGAAAAGCATTATGTTATTATGATATCATGTTATGTTATTGTTCTACAGACATTGCATCCATATATTCTTAATGGAATCACGACACGGTTTGGTCTGGACCTGTTTGTCCGTTGACCTCGAATCACAAACTCCAGAGCTCTGATCACAAGGGGCTGGGGGGGAATAATTGGCACGCTGCCCCACACCTTCTCTCCAGGATCTATTTGAGGAGACGGTGAGGAAGGCAGGGCCTTCACATCAACATGTGTGTGTGTGTGTGTGTGTGTGTGTGTGTGTGTGTGTGTGTGTGTGTGTGTGGGTGTGTGTGTGTGTGTGTGTGTGTGTGTGGGTGTGTGTGTGTGTGTGTGTGTGTGTGTGTGTGTGTGTGTGTGTGTGTGTGTGTGTGTGTGTGTGTGTGTGTGTGTGTGATGGGGGAGGGGGGGGGTGGTGTTCATTGTGTGGAGATGGAGAGGCTGTGTGCTGCTACATCACCTGTGTTCCCTCAAATGCCCGAAAGACAAATGTATATTATAGTAGATAATAAAGTTGTCGGTTGGTGCTGTAAACTAGTGTATTATTTCTTATTTCTGAACATTCATTTTATTTTTCATTGATTTCTATTTACTACTGAAATTAAATGTCACTTTGACACTGAAAATAACAATAATACATTGTGTTCTAAATACTTTTTTCCTAGAGGAATATTCGGAGAGTATTTATGGGTAGATTGAGTCGTGGGTGGATGTTTCGTATTTTCATCATTTCAAAACATATTGGAACAAAACAGTTTGTTGTAGTGAAAAGGTTCAAATACGGTTTGATGAAAAAGAGGTTCTCTGCAGTGGAAACTGTGACTGTTTCCAAAACACAACATGTTTAAGAAAGTAATACATATAAAATGTATTTAACAGGAAACACAATAGGAGTTTTCCTTCATCACCCTACAAAACAACCTTGCTCCCGTGTACATGTTTGGTTGCTTTAAACCTTAGTAATCCATACATGTGGAGAGAGTTTTAGTTTTTATAGACAGCTAGAGAGCCACACCTAGCTAACAGTATTTGACACATATTGTTGAATTATTCCCTAATCCCACATATCTCATAGGTACTCTCAGGGCCCTCTCTTAATTGTATTACCTGTTTTTAGTAGTATTTGTTTAAGTAGTATTTTTACATATTTACATATAATTCAACAACTGTAAATGATGTATTACCGTGCACTTTATTGCAACACTTGCACTCTGGTTAGATGCCAAATTCCTTTTGACGTATTGTACTTGTGCTGTTCAATGACAATACATTCGAATCTAATCTTATCTAGTCAAATCAATTTCCCAGCATCAAGCGGATGCAAGGAGGGCGTGGTCACTGAGGAGGAACGCCACTAAACCGTGGAGTTATCAGCACAATATCTTCAACGTTCACCTGCGAAAAAACACTTGATGGATTCACTTGATTTCCCCCCACACTTCTCTTCCGTTTTCTACAAAGTCAATTTCACAGCTTTCTCCCCTGCAGAAGTGGGGGAGACCGCGCGGATGAATGAATACAACATATTCGTTTTCTCAATTGTCTTCCACATTGTTTTGGAGGGAAAACAACGCTTGTTTATTTTTGGTTCTTTTATATCGGCTGAATTCACCCCAGAAGAATGATTGTTTGTTTCCTGGTCAACCGTGGGCTACTATCATAGGCGATAGATATGCTTTGAATGTATAATATAACTAAAAAAGATCATCATGTTTGATATTCATTCCTTCCCTGGTCTCGACTTCCTGTACTGCCCAGTTCAATTCAGATGTTATATAAAAATTATATTAAAAATAGAATTACTAAATTAGACCCGGCACACACTGGCACAGTCTGCAAAGAACCAATTTGAGTGAAACAGCGTCTGCCTGAAGTATAAAAATCCCCTCATCTGTTCTGTTAGAGTCAACCGGCAGCATGATGATTTGAATCCAATATTCTGGCATTAAAGGACATTGTTTTAAATTGCAGAATAAATTGGGCTACCTATCTAGCCTTTGCAACCGCCCCATTAAGAAGCTTTGTGGGAGAGAATGGGGAGTAGGCATTCTATTGTACATCTTGAATCCCTTGAATCTTGAATCTATACATTTTTTTAATCAGACAAGCCTTTATACCAAAGGGTCTTAATATGCAGCAGCTTTCTCTATTATAGAAATATAGAAAAACAATGTTTGTCTTTTTACCTCCCCACACACCAAGTAAATGTTACTGATGGTTTGCTACTAGCGTTTCTATCTGTGGTCTCTGGGATGCTGTCACCTATGTTACTATTCATCAACGTCAACGTTATGAATGTTTTCATAATCTCTAAGACAGCGAAACAAGGTTCTGTTGATTAATCGTTCATCACGTTTGTTTTTTTGATGATCCGACTTCAAATGATTGTCACCGTTGTTTGTGACGTGACGCAGTCCATCAAAACCGGTTCATATTTCGGCTGGGAATTATGCAGGGCGGCCCGAGGCTGAGCGACGAATGGGAACCACCGAGCGGTACTGAATGAGCACGTCAGGCCTCAGAGGACAGGCCGCGGAAAACCGTAAAACAGCCTCAGACACACGCGACCTCCGTGCCTTCGCCATGGTTCAGCATCAAGACTCGGTAACGGACAGCCGGCGGCCGGCGGGGGCTTGCAAATCGCCGTCCGAGGTTGAAGCCTATGGAAAAGAAAACCTTCCGACGGCTGACTTTAATCACATGCAAAAAATATATATTACTATAATTAGGTTACTATGACCGTTTAACGGGGAAGCTTCTTGCTCAAGGAGCAGGAGAGGCTTTGCTCTTAGGGCATCTTCGCTCTGCGCCGACATCTGGGTTTGAAAACCCAGCACCTCTCAGGCTCAGAGTCAAGCGCCCTAACCCACTGGCCCCGTGAATACATAAATAATCAAATACATAATGCATAAATAAACAACAGCAAAACCAACAAATCAACCAACCTGAGGGAATGAAACATGAACAGGGGGTTCCTAAGTACGGACTGGAAGTCCAAGGAGTTGGCTCATTCTAGCACATTCTGCCATACCCTCCGGGAACCACACA
The DNA here is from genome assembly GCA_027704905.1 of Muraenolepis orangiensis. Classification (NCBI taxonomy): domain Eukaryota; kingdom Metazoa; phylum Chordata; class Actinopteri; order Gadiformes; family Muraenolepididae; genus Muraenolepis; species Muraenolepis orangiensis. Next base: position 30,166,828 of record CM051002.1, on the reverse strand, counting down.
GTCTACGCCGAAGCGCAGAAACACATTCATGCTATTCTTCAACAACATGTTTTTATAACAGCGGCTGTTCATTGTTTGTCCATCGCCCTGCATGGGTGGTGAGGTGTGGAATAAAAACACAAAACATGAAGTAAAGTCATGAACTGTGCTATACTTAAGCACGGTATGTTTCAATTCGATGTTCGCTTTCTTTGTTTTCTGTAAATATCCACATAAAGGGCAGGACGGGAGTGGATGAAAGAGAAACAAAGAGAGAGAGAGAGAGAGAGAGAGAGAGAGAGAGGGGGAGGGACAGAGAGACAGAGAGGAGACACACAGGAGATAGAGGAGTTGGTGTGTGTGTGTGTGTGTGTGTGTGTGGTGTGTGGTGTGTGTGTGTGTGTGTGTGTGTGTGTGTGTGTGTGTGTGTGTGTGTGTGTGTGTGTGTGTGTGTGTGTGTGTGTGTGTGTGTGTGTGAACAATTCCTAATATAAATCAATATATGATTAAGGATGTGGTGTGTCTGTGTGAGCGTGTGTATGTTTGTGAACACATTAAGGAACGGTGTGTGTGTGTGTGTGTGTGTGTGTGTGTGTGTGTGGTGTGTGTGTGTGTGTGTGTGTGTGTGTGTGTGTGTGTGTGTGTGTGTGGTGTGTGTGTGTGTGTGTGTGTGCGTGTGTCTGTATGTATGTGCGAACGGCTCATTAGCCCTTTAACAAGAGCATCAGATGTTCTTCACCTAGTTGTCATTCCCCTCGTCCAACGGCCTGCTGGCCAGCTTTTGGCACCTTCCACTGTTTAATTCACTCAACACTGGGCCTAATGGAGGGATGACAAGGACTATTTGTGCATAAAGAGGACCTTTCTGTTATGCTACGAGATTAAAGCACATTCAATAATGTGACAGCCGCTCAAACTGCAGGTAGACCACAGCACAACAGAAATATAACAGGGTTATCCATCCGTGTGTCCAAACAGCTTTGATATTGTTATGTCTGTCTATATTCATATATTGGTTCAGAATTCATGTTTTTATTATCAAGGCACAGCAGCCACACATCAACAGCAGGAAGGATAGTGTAGTGTGTCGGGTGTTTGACCCGCAACTAAAAGGTTTTTGGTTCTACCGCAGATTCTAAGTTCCAACCGCTAGGTTCTACTCCCAAGCCCCCAAATGTGACTTTTGGTACGAGGCATGCTGATGAGACCCTGGCTTTAAATACTGATAAACACAAATGAACAATGAAAATATGCCACACACTCCCCCAAGAATATTTATAACTTGCCTTTACTCCTAAAAGCAGGAGTAGACGTAGATTGATTGCTCTCAGATGTTTTGGCCACTTAGGACCGATTTCCTGCTCTAAGAGGCTTGATAACTATGGGACGGATATTCAACTTTGCATTTCTTAATGAATATCAGTCTGGACATGGTTGGACAGCAATTGATTTCCTTGATACTGGAACAGCCTTACGTTGTTCAAAAAAAAATTCTGCCAATCAGACTAAATTACCAAGTGATGCTCACGCTCTCTTCACTCATGACAAATCCTGCAGATTTCGGAAGACCTGGCGTGGACCCGCAAAACGGAGGTCATGCTGAAGAAGGCACACCAGCGCCTCTATGCCCTGCGGTGCTTCAGAAAAAGCAGAATAGGCCAACGGTGGCTAGTAAACTTTTACTGTGGCACTGTAGAGAGCGTCCTGACGAGTGGCGTCACTGTGTGGTACGGCAACACCACTGCACAGGACAAGAAAGCAGAAAAGATCATCGGGTGTGCACTTGAGCACGTGAGATCTTTAGGATCAGGTGTCGGAAAAAGGCCATCTCCATCACCAACCACCCTGGGCACCATCTCTTCTCCCCCTACCGTCTGGTCGCCGGTTCCACAGCATCCGTACAAGGACTACCAGGTTTAAGGATAGTTTTTATCCACAGGCAGTGACCTACTGAACTGCTAGGAGTGCTGCCACTATCATAACATGGTCATTAAGATTACACTATTATACTTTGCTTGACTTCTGGACTCATCATAGTTACTGCACTGTACTGCACTGTATTCATGATGCTGTTTCACTACTGGCACTTTAAATGCTTTAAAATATTTTTTCACAATTCAACACATACATCCAATCAGTCACTTTGTTTTTCTTTTTGTGTTCATTTTTATTGTATATATTATTTTTATGGTATTGTTTTGGAGATTCATACTGTGGGAGGGAATGGGGAGTAACCGTTTCAATGTACTTGTTGCAAATAGCCAATAAATATATTGTATCTTGTATCTTGTTAATCCAGTTGGAATGAAAGCAAAGACTTCTGAGAAAAGCCTTCCCTGCTCATTTCTGTTAATCTTTTAACATGACTTATCAGTGAGTTTCATATGAAACGGTTTAGATTGCTCCGTCCATTGTTACACTTTCCTTGGGCACCGCCATTGTTTTCAAATCCGGCAGACTCGGCGCTCCTTGTTTTTTATCAGTTGAAATTATAATGATTTTAAGTGATAAGAGAGGCACTCTTATCACTTAAAACATCTCAGTCTGGCCAGACTGAGAGAAACATGTGAAACTAAATGTGAACTCCCGAGATCAGGATAGTCTCACACTGTGGGCTAGCTTGAACATGAACACGTTATATAACAAAAACATGGTGGTCGTTTCCTTAGAAATAATTGACATAAGATTGAATAAATATTGAAAAAAGCTTCAACACTGTTGAAGTGGGTACTCGGCTTCAAAAGCATTGCTTGTTACTCTCTTTGGTCATATTTTGGCACAATTGCACAAAACAACCAATACAAAACAATAACACAGCCTAGCATTGTTGCCGTGAATGCTATTCATCAGTTGAAAAGGTTCTAGTTGTAACATTCAACCCCACCGAGTGTGAGGGCTCATTGATCTGTTCTGCCGCTAAATGATAGCTTTGCCTCGTCAATAACGTGTGTCCTGAAATAACTCAACATCATTTAATAGAAAACATATCGTCAAACGCACATGAAGCGGCATAATATGGATATTGATGACTTATGTTGGTCGAAAAAAAAACGTTAAACTTATCTGACACGTGTGCCCTTTGGCTTTTGTTGAATACATACATCTACACTTCCATGCATTGATGAGATCTTTAGGACCAGATGTCGGAAGAAGGCCATGTCCGTCGTGAAGGACTGCAACCACCCTGGGCTCCATCTCTTCTCCCCCCTACCGTCTGGTCGCCGGTTGCGCAGCATCAGTACAAGGACCACCAGGTGTAAGGATAGTTTTTATCCACAGGCAGTGAGCTACTGAACTGCTAGGAGTGCTGCCACTTTCACTTTCATAACATTGGCATTAACATTACACTTACATACTTTACTGGACTCATCACAGTTACTGCACTGTACTGCACTCTATTCATGATGCTGCTGCACTACTGGCACTTTAAATGCTTGTAAAGATGTACATATCATTTAAGTCACTTTGCTGATCTTTTTTGTTTATTTTTATTGTATATATTTTTATTTTTATGGTGTTTTGGAGATTTATACTGCGGGAGGGAATGGGGAGTAAGCATTCCTATGTACTTAAAATAATAATAAATAATAATAATAATAAAAATCTTGTATCTTGTATCTTGTATCTTGTACTAGAACTGCTCTGAAATCATGCAAATAGATTTATTCCAAAAATAGACCAAATGGAAGCTTTTTTTTAAAGATAATTTTAATCAATATACTATGGAAAGGAACACGCACCAGCCAAACAATGATATAGAGAGCTCCCCTTAGTGGTCCAAACATTGCATTAAAACCAACTAACTGAACCAACTGATTTGCCTAAAGTTCAGTACTTGTGAACAGAGTTGAGTAGAAGGTTGGTAGTTTTAATAATAAGTTGATTTTAGCGTCGCACTGGGACACGTGAGACCAATTCAAAATGAATATCAACCAATCCAACTAAGACGCCAAACTGAAATTGAGCTCACCTGCTAATGAACACGGGGGAAGGTTTGTCACGTGAAGTACATGTTTGGTTGTAGATGTTTTCTTGCAACATTAGAGCTCATAATCTGTGTGTAGCGC
>CM051002.1:30152782-30160282 GCA_027704905.1 Muraenolepis orangiensis | reverse complement strand
CCCTGTGGTGTGGGAGAGGATCTTTAAATACAGTCTTAAATGAGGAGCATGTTGTGGTTCATTGGGTGACTCTGGTCCATATCTATAACCCTATCTCTCATCCACTTTAACCAGCATCTAAAGGGCTGAGAATGCAAGCTTGTACATGTATGTCAGGGGTGGGGGGGCGGGGGGGGATGCAGTGTGTGGATCTTTATGTATTTAGTATACTAAATCATACATGCTATTGTGACTAACAACGTATTTTAAATAATCCAGTCTCAAGTTGCTTTGGATAAAACATTTCTTCTGAATGACCTAATAGTAAAATAATTTTAAATAAATATAGACAGTAGGATAGTTTTAATAACTAGTACTAGTACTGTCATTATAATAGGCTTATGTCACATTTCCTGCTTCCGGAACGTAAAAAATCGCCGAGCAGTGTACTCTTACTTCCGGTAGTTACCCCAGATACGTGACCAACTGTGTCCGCCTCCTCTCCTCTCTGTTATTGTAGTGTACCGGCTGCTCAACGTCTAAACAGAGACAGCCCTACCTCAGTTTATACCATTTACCCAAAGACAAACTCCTCCGCAAGTCTTGTGTGAGGCTGATGAGGATGAAGGTCCCTGGTTTCATGTTCTCAGGGGTAGCACGTATGTCTGCAGTTTGCACTTTGACAAGGAGAGCATATACGTCTCGAAAAGTGGGTGGAACAGGCTAATAATGTCGGGTAAGTGTGTGATTAAAAGCACTGGTCCTGACCCCCACACACACTCCATCTCTCATCCGAATAGAGCCACATAATCTCGGGTATGTGTGTGATTTAAAGCACTGGTCCCAAGTAGGGCTGGGCGATACGGACCAAAACCCGGTATTTTTAGGCTGCCTCGCGATATACGATATATATCGGTATTTTATACAAATTCGGTTTTAACTCAATGCCACAAGTATGTCACAAGCACTTTTATTTTAAGACAACTCATATTCACAAGAATAACAGAGAAGAAAATATACAGCTGCACACTACATATTAACACGTAAATTAAAAGGTACATTGAAATAATCAAAATCCATCAAATAAATCGCCTATATTAAATACATACATTAAACATTATACATACATTTAATTGTGTAGGAGCAGAGGCATACCTCTGCTCCTACACAAAATCGCCTTCGTTATATGGCGATATATCCAGATAGAGCCACAAGACACAATGTCGGGGAATTGTATGATTCGGATTCAGACTTCTTCACTGTAGAGTGTTCATTCACTAGTTTGGACTAGTGAATGAATTCGTCTGGACCGACTTTTGGAAGGTTATGCAGCGATGTTGTCCAGCGATAACTGTCCTCCATGGTGAATGCCAAGGTGAATGCATTAATCGGAACTTGGGATACACTGCTTCAGCGATTTTTAACAGGTACTTCCAGCTTTCTAATCTAACGTGATATAGGCCTATTAAGATTGTTTGGAACAACCGCAATGCCGAATGGTTCTTTATTTTAGTACATAATAATTGTGTTCTCATTCCTATACTTCAGTAGTTACTCTGCATAATCTTACACTTAGTTTTTTTGCCACTACTTCACTCATTTTGATTGTGCGCACGATACAGTTTGTTCCCATCGTATATGCAAATGATGCCAATGGATATTAACAGTGAAAACAATAATCAAGTGCTTAACATTAGCATTGGTTGGACCTGCAGGTGCTAGGATTAACTTCTGTAGGGTTGGTTATAGGTTCATCTAGCTTCAGGGCTAACTTAAATTACCCTAGTGTAGTTTGGCAAACAAAGTATTGTCCAAATTCTGAGATTTTTCATTCAGTGTCCATTTGTTATGACAACATGTTTGCAGTGCCATCAGTTTATCCATCTGCGTACATATTTTCCTGTGCCTTACACCTACTTGCAAATCATCTCAATCAGTCTCACAAAGGGAAGTTGAAGTCGATTCAGTGTGAGCGATGAAAAGCATCTTAGGATAAACAAGTGTGAGGTGGAAACTCCTTGTTGTCCTTTGTATGGACTGAATATGCATACATGAATAGATAAATAGTATGTATACTATTGCTGATGAAGCAACACAGGAAATCCACTTTAGGTGGTTTAGGTGATACAAAGGAAGACAGGCCCTATGTTTCTGGGGGATTTCCTCCGTAGCCAGCACAACAAACACTGTCCAGCTCTTGACACATCTGTCTTCTAGTCAACCGCTCACACTGACTTTCCCCCCGGGCGCAGGATGAACCGAGAAAGACTTTATCTGCGATAATCAATCAGATATTTCCATTGTTATCCCGCTAGACGGCGTCCAGCAGACCCACAGACTTTGCTTCTTTGACAAGCGTATGGTTTGTGTTTGTGTGATTCGCCGTCCCTCTCCCCTGAATAACTCTGAATCCCCTCCTCTTTGTTGTGTTGTCTTCATGGCTCGAGGTGCTTGAGTGTTTGTGAAATCCTGTGCTGCCTCACGGCCAGCTTTCTCAATTGGTCTGGGTGGTTTGTTTGGGATGTGCCAAGGATGTAAGGCTGGGTGCAACTGGCTGGTGGATGCCAGCATACCGGCTTCATTCCCAGTCGTTTCCCGAACCTGGGCTCTGCATCTGGCAGAGTTTGTGTCTTAGCAAAAACTCTTTCCTCACAAATGACCTCTGTGTGCATGTTTCCAACATGTACACAATGCTTTTTTAGAAGTAACATTGTTTTTCTTTTAACAAAAATCTGTTTTAGAGAAGGGATGATTTATTCCAATGAAAAAATCGAATGAATGAATAATTGAAATAAATAAATAATAAATAAATTCCCCCATGTCAGTCCAAACTGCAGCTTCATTCGCCCCCTCCACTGTTCCCATCTGCGGCATTTTGGTGGAAGCTAATTTGTGTCCTGTCTAATTAGCGCTGCGTTGTAAACCCCCAAACCCCCCCCCCCCCCCCACGAGGGATGCAGCGTGGGGTCCCTTTCAAGCAGGGAGCAGATGGCTTCTGTGACTTAACACAAACTCACACAATTCCCGCTGTCGACCCCGTTGAGTCGCGCTGCAAGTTGGGATTCTGGCCACAACTGTGGTGTAGTGAGTGACAGCCATCTGACATGATGGCGGCAGTATAGCTCAGGAGGTAGAGGGGCTGATTCGATCCCCGGCTCCTCCGAACAAAAAACTGTGGAGGTGTCCTTGAGGACGACCCTAACCCTAACTGCTCCCCGGGCGCTGTATGAATAGCTGACCGCTGCTCCTAATACTAGGATGGGTTAAATGAAGAGAAATGATTTAGCTGTACAGTACTTGTGCTGTACACTGACTAATTTATTTATTAGTTTTTTATTTTTATGATGGTCACAGCGCCATTAAGTGCTATGCTCACGGGCCGAAACAAAACATAACTTTTAGGGTTGTTGGAACACAAAAACGGATTGTCGGAGAAACCATCTTGGAGGAGGACAATGCTCCAGGGGATTAACCCTCTAGATCAGTGGTTCCTAAACCACTGTTCTGGTTGGGTCGTTGGGCCCCACCAACGACCCAACCAGAACATTTGTGACACACCAACAATTGTTTTACATCTAAACCTAAAGGGTAAGTTAACCTTGAGGCAAAAATAAAGGTTTTAGAAAACAGACAATATAGCATACAGACACCTCATATTTGAGAGACAATTTTCCAGCTTTATACATTTTAATCGAAAGAAACAGAGAAACCCCAGTTCACCAACACTTTGTGAGAACCATAACATAATAATTTGACTTACTCTTTAATCTAGTGACAGACGTATTCTGTACTTACGATACCGTGGAGCTTTGACCGGCAAAACAGTTTGCCGGTAACAACATTTAAATGATTGATAGAAATATACACACAATCTTTTTGCAGGGCCAATTGACCTTTCCCCTTAGTGGTGTGTCAAAAGTCAAGATAGACAAATTAATCACTGGCATGGCTGTTTCCAATGTGAATAACGCATTTTCAATCCCACAGTATTTCAGAGTTCACAGTTAGCTTTGCGTCAAGTCACACATGTGGTTGAAAACCACTGCTGCCAGAAACTGGATGTTTTTCCTTACCCCTGGAATAACAAGAACCTGCCCATGCAGGGGGAATGGATGATGAAGAGAACCAGAAGTACAGCAATTCACTTAATTATCAGCACCAGTTCCACAGTCCTTTTTGATTTTCTTCATTGAACATCTTTATTTGCAGCATCGATGGGAAATCATGCCTCTTTAAAATCCAATCTGTACTTGGTTCCACGACGGATATAAGTAGCACTTATCACAAGTGAAAATATGTTCCAACATTTGGAGTAGCATAAATCATGTCTGTCGGCTTTTAAATGAAAGCATAACGACACGTGATAAATCAAATCTAACTTCATTAGCTAAATCTGGGTTGGGCTGGGAACATGGCCCCTGTTTTGACTGCTGTTTAGCTAGTTAGGAATAGCTTTTCTTTTTAGAAATGGTAAAGCAGTTCTCTGAAAGACTTTTCTTTATGGAAGTATTTTCTTCTCTGGCAAAATCCTAAGCCCATCTGCTTTTGACTGGTGTTTTTCACATCGACTAAATTACAGTTAGCTTAATATTAGTTTTTCACGGTGTAAACAAAGGCACCACTGCGTCATCACAAACACAAATGTCAACAATAAAAACGTGGTTAAACATAATAATACTATATATGTGGCGGGGTGGTAGTTTTCTAAAGGCAGAGCCACCCAAATACCAAAATGCCTGACAACGCCACCTGGGGAGTTTCGCCCCAGGAGATATTTAATTTACACCTCAGAACTAAAGGCTCTACAAGTTCGTGACTGACACAAGACAGAGACGTGGTTCAATTTATAAGGAAACAGTTTAACAGTTTATTTCATTATATCAATCACATGGATTTGTTCATTCTTGATAAAAACACTTTATATAACAAATGACTAAAATCAATGAGGGGAAAAGGGGAGTGGGCAGATGCCAGCCAGGGGGAGGCAGTCTAACAGGGCTGTGTCCCACTTACCCACCACCGGTGCTCACTGTAAACTAAAACTCACTGCAAATCAAAACTCATTACAAACTGTGTCCCAGTGCTCCTACCACTACAAGTCGTGAAGGGAATTAGACTGTGTGCCTAGCCTCCACCACTAGCTGGCTCCAACTCCACTACAAGGGGCAAAGAAACAACAAATGAGTATAAAGCAGAAGAACAATTATCCAGTTGGTCCAAACAAGCAAACAGTAAAATACACTAAAATCCTAAATATAAGACCGCAAAACCTAACTATAGCAAAACAGCAGCTGATACCACCTAATAGGGAAACACATTGTACATTAGATTACAATACAAAAGTATACATTTAAATCTTTTAACTTAGGTAATTATAAACTTACCACTACTCAGTATGATTAATACTAAGGTACTAAGGAACAACACACATCCCTCCAGGTTAACAGGACTTCAGGCATCACATTTGGCCAAAGGAACACCAGGTGGACCAGGATACAAGCTGACAGTAGGCTAATACAAATGAATGTAGTTCAGTGCCAATATAAGATGCACATGAGTAATATTAAGCTGTTGATCAAACATGACATCCAGTATCTGACAACTTACCTACCCTTAAGGTGACCATGTGGCAACAGGCAGACAGCAAACGAAACAAAGGCTGCCATGATGCCACAGGTGCCTTAAATACCCCTGAGTTAATTAGGGGTTGGCTCTGGGGGAGGAGTTGACCTACTTTAGGTGATGGTGAGTTCAGGGCCTATAGATGAGTGTGGGACAGTTACCTGAACCCAGTGTTCCTGCTACAATCCACCCCCGCTCTTTCAATCGTCGACCCGACGATTAACTCATTGCCAAGGTCTGAAAACAGCAGCCTCAGCTACGGGTACCTGGGAGGCAGCAGCTCCGATCGCTCTGCTTCCAACTGTCTGGGGGAGATGGTGAAGGTTTGGATGTTTGCCTGCAGTGGCACGACTGGTTCTTCTTAACGCCCTTTCATCCACTCCTGACTGGTTGTCGGTCCGAGGAGATGGATGTCTAACCAGTGATTGGCCTCCTGAGGTTCTAGACATGCCAGAGGTACTTGGGAGTGAAGTAGTGTCAACCGGTGGGCACTGGGAATTCACAACGGGCACATGAATGTTGGTGTATTGTGGCCTTACCACACAGAAGTCACCATCCAGCGAGTCTTCGTCATCCAGCGAGTCTTCGTCACCCACCGTGGGTTCTATGTCTTCTTGGGCATAGGCCCCATCGGCTTTGTTAGTGTGTGCTTGTCCATAGTGGCCTTTGAGAAGTGAGCGATGAACATTCCTTGCCTTACTGGGATCATCCACTGGCGCAACTGTGTACACAGATCCTCCTTCTTTGGGGGCTTTCAGGACCTGATACAACACCGATTTCCACACATCTTGGATTTTGTTGCGGCCACGCAGTCCAACATTCCTGAGATACACCATTTGGCCTTCGTGTAGGGGAGCATCCTTCACTTTTTGGTCATGGTGTGCCTTTCGTCGACTGGCAGCGGCTTGCAGGTGTCTGGTAGCCTCCCCAAATGCCACCTGAAGCCTAGTCTGTTGCTCCACAATCCAGTCGTGGGCACTGCCTTCTTCTGAGTCTCGGTTCTTCCCTAGGAGAAAGTCAACAGGTAAAAGGGGATCTTGTCCGAACATCAAAAAGAAAGGTGACTCACCAGTAGACTGATGTGCTGTGGTATTGTATGAAAAGGTTAATTGAGGCAGATAGGATGACCAATCCCTTTTCTTAGTGGTGGGAAGGGTGCGCAGGAGGTTATGTAAGGTTCGATTGAATCTTTCGCATTGGCCATTCCCAGCAGGGTGGTATGGGGTAGTGCGGGACTTTTGAATGCCATATAAACTACACAGCTGTTGGATCAGTGCACTCTCGAAATTTCTCCCCTGGTCCGAGTGGATTCGACCGGGGACACCAAATTTGCAGAACCACTCATTTACCAACACTGTAGCCACAGTGGATGCCCGTTGATCGTGGGTGGGGATGGCCTGGGTATACTTCGAGAAGACATCCGTCATCACAAGCACATTCTCCATCCCGTTCTTGGATGGCTCCAGTATTGTGAAATCCACAGCCAGAATTTGGTTTGGGCGTGCAGCAAGGAGGTGGCCCATGTACGTCCGGGTCAAGGGCTGGGTGTCCTTAGCTACCTGGCACCTTTCACACTCTTGGCACCAGCGCTTCACATCTTGCTGCATGCCTGGCCAGTAACACCTCCGCCAAACCAAGTTGACAGTCCGTTCCACACCCTGATGTCCATGTTCATGGTGCAGCTGATGCAAAACCTGACTCTTCAATGACAAGGGCAGAACCAGCTGAAGAACTTCATCACCATCGGGGGAGAAGATTTTGCGATGCAGCACCCCATCTTGCTCCACAATCCGATCCCACTGCCGGATCAGTGCAAGGGATTCCTTTGACAGCTGACGACGTTCAGCAGCATCTGGCCCCTTCTTTCTGGTCCAGAACACCAGAAACTCCTGTATGGTG
>CM051002.1:30121018-30143518 GCA_027704905.1 Muraenolepis orangiensis | reverse complement strand
TGTGTGTGTGTGTGTGTGTGTGTGTGTGTGTGTGTATACACACGTGTATGTGTGCGTGTGTGTGTGTGTGTGTGTGTGTGTGCATACACACCTGTGTCTGTGTGTGCGTGTGGGTTTTGGGATGTGAGGGGTTTGTTTGTGTTTTGGAATTGAGTTGTTGTCCCAATGTTGTTGCCCCCCAGTACTATATCCTCCTCCTCTCCCTCCTCCTCCCCTCCTCCTCCTCCTCCTCCTCCTCCTCCTCCTCCTCCTCCTCCTCCTCCTCCTCCTCCTCCTCCTCCTCCTCCTCCTCCTCCACCTCCCTCTTCCTCCTCCCCCCTCCTCCTCCTCCCTCTCTCCCCTTCCTCCTCCTCCTCCCCCTCCTCCTCCTCTCACCCCCCCTTACCGTCCTCCTCCTCCTCCTGCTCCTCCTCCTATATTCATTCTATAACCACAGCCAAGCTAAAACAAAGCTAATCTCTCCCTTTTCCCATTGGCAGATCAACCGTCCAATCACCATGTGTCCAACCTCCCTCCGGTCCCGCCCCCACACCGCCAGCACCCGTCGGTGACGGCGCTCAACCACTCCCTGAGCACCGCCCACCACGCTGGCCACACCCTCAACTCCGCCCGGCACCTAGCCCCGCCCACCGGCAGTCCGGCCCCCGCGGCCGGCCAATCACCAGCCGAGCTGCAGACCACGCCCCCCGAGAGTGTCCCGCTGCAAGACAGCTGGGTGCTTGGTAGCAATGTGCCTCTGGAGACAAGGTAGGCTTCAGACCTGGTGTCGCCCTTTAAACCTGGTGTCACCCTTTAAACCTGGTGTCGCCCTTTACACCTGGTGTCGCCCTTTAAACCTGTAAAAGTTATCAACCCAGCGGAAGGCGTGATCAACAACAACAACTCTCTCGCTCTCTCTCGACGGCAGTCAACGTCCTATCGTAAGCGGCCGATTAGCTCAGGAGATACAGCTTAGGTCCCCGAAGGTCGCTGGTTTGATTCCCCCCAGCTGCTCCTCCTCCTCCTTCTAGCAAAAACTGGTCGAGGTGTCCATGAGCAAGACACCCTAACCCTAACCACAATTTTGAAATACATTTAAATTGTCTAATATAACTATAATTAGAGATACAGTCTCTGTATTACCAGATTCAAGATTTAAGATCTTTTTACTTTACAAGTACAATGGATTGCTTACTTACTTACTCCCCCGTTCCCTCCTGCATTATTATTAATTTACTACCATTGAACACTATATACTATACTATGTACTATACGTACGTACGTATGTATTGTATGTATGTATGTATGTATGTATGTATGAATGTATGTATGTATGTGTGTATGTCCTTCGATTTTCTCAACAACCGCTCATCCGATGGACTCCGGGCCTGTTTGTTCGAAACAGACCCTTTTTGGTCTATTTACACAGTCGAAAGCATTGGCTGTTTGTGCAGTCATGCATTGGTTGTTGTCAGGCGGTATGTAAATAATAGGTTTGTTCACGTTTAGTAGCTGGCCCAGGTAGTTCCGGTGTTCCCCACGCAAGTCTTCCAATAATGACATCAACACTTTTCAAATTTGAATAATTCCCACATCTCAATAGCAGCTTTTGCAGTTTAGTTAGTCATATTATATTCACATTCTGATTTAGCAATGTGCAGTGTATAACTAGCCCAGGAGACGGTATGAGTCCTGTGTGTCTAGCGGTGTATACCTGCCCCAGGATATGGTATGAGTCCTGTGTGTCTAGCAGTGTAGACCTGCCCAGGAGATGGTATGAGTCCCAGTGTGTGTCTAGTGGTGTAGACCTGCCCAGGAGACGGTATGAGTCCCTGTGTGTATCGAGCGGTGTATACCTGCCTAAGGAGACGGTATGAGTCCTGTGTGTCTAGCGGTGTAGACCTGCCCAGGAGACGGTATGAGTCCTGTGTGTCTAGCGGTGTATACCTGCCCAGGAGACGGTATGAGTCACGTGTGTCTAGCGGTGTACACCTGCTAAGGAGATGGTATGAGTCCATGTGTGTCTAGCGGTGTAGACCTGCCCAGGAGACAGTATGAGTCCTGTGTGTCTAGCGGTGTATACCTGCCCAGGAGACGGTATGAGTCCTATGTGTCTAGCAGTGTATACCTGCCCAGGAGACGGTATGAGTCACATGTGTCTAGCGGTGTAAACCTGCCCAGGAGACGGTATGAGTCCTGTGTGTCTAGCGGTGTATACCTGCCCAGGAGACGGTATGAGTCCTGTGTGTCTAGCAGTGTAGACCTGCCTAAGGAGACGTTATGAGTCATGTGTGTCTAGTGGTGTATACCTGCATAAGGAGACGGTATGAGTCATGTGTGTCTAGTGGTGTATACCTGCCCAGGAGACGGTATGAGTCCCGTGTGTCTAATGGTGTATACCTGCCTAAGGAGACGGTATGAGTCCTGTGTGTCTAGTGGTGTATACCTGCCTACGGAGACGGTATGAGTCCTGTGTGTGTCTAGTGGTGTATACCTGCCTAAGGAGATGGTATGAGTCCTGTGTGTCTTGCGGTGTATACCTGCCTAAGGAGACGGTATGAGTCCTGTGTGTCTAGCGATGTAGACCTGCCTAAGGAGACGGTATGAGTCCTGTGTGTCTAGCAGTGTATACCTGCCTAAGGAGACGGTATGAGTCCTGTGTGTCTAGCGGTGTATACCTGCCCAGGAGACGGTATGAGTCATGTGTGTCTAGCGGTGTAGACCTGCCTAAGGAGACGGTATGAGTCCTGTGTGTATAGTGGTGTAGACCTGCCTAAGGAGACGGTATGAGTCCTGTGTGTCTAGTGGTGTAGACCTGCCTAAGGAGATGGTAGGAGTCCTGAGTGTCTAGTGGTGTAGACCTGCCCAGGAGACGGTATGAGTCCTGTGTGTCTAGCGGTGTAGACCTGCCTAAGGAGATGTTATGAGTCCTGTGTGTCTAGTGGTGTAGACCTGCATAAGGAGACGGTATGAGTCCCAGTGTGTCTAGTGGTGTATACCTGCCTAAGGAGACGGTATGAGTCCTGTGTGTCTAGTGATGTATACCTGCCTAAGGAGACGGTATGAGTCCTGTGTGTCTAGCGGTGTATACCTGCCCAGGAGACGGTCCGAGTCCTGTGTGTCTAGTGGTGTATACCTGCCTAAGGAGATGTTATGAGTCATGTGTGTCTAGTGGTGTATACCTGCCCAGGAGATGGTATGAGTCCTGTGTGTCTAGTGGTGTAGACCTGCCTAAGGAGATGGTATGAGTCCTGTGTGTCTAGTGGTGTATACCTGCCTAAGGAGATGGTATGAGTCCTGTGTGTCTAGCGGTGTATACCTGCCCAGGAGACGGTCCGAGTCCTGTGTGTCTAGTGGTGTATACCTGCCTAAGGAGATGGTATGAGTCCTGTGTGTCTAGCGGTGTATACCTGCCCAGGAGACTGTATGAATCCTGTGTGTCTAGCGGTGTATACCTGCCTAAGGAGATGTTATGAGTCATGTGTGTCTAGCGGTGTATACCTGCCCAGGAGACGGTATGAGTCCCGTGTGTCTAGTGGTGTAGACCTGCCTAAGGAGATGGTATGAGTCCTGTGTGTCTAGTGGTGTATACCTGCCTAAGGAGACGGTATGAGTCATGTGTGTCTAGTGGTGTAGACCTGCCTAAGGATATGGTATGAGTCCTGTGTGTCTAGTGGTGTATACCTGCCTAAGGAGACGGTATGAGTCCTGTGTGTCTAGTGGTGTATACCTGCCCAGGAGACGGTCCGAGTCCTGTGTGTCTAGTGGTGTATACCTGCCTAAGGAGATGGTTTGAGTCCTGTGTGTCTATTGGTGTATACCTGCCTAAGGAGACGGTATGATTCCTGTGTGTCTAGTGGTGTATACCTGCCTAAGGAGACGGTATGAGTCCTGTGTGTGTCTAGTGGTGTATACCTGCCTAAGGAGACGGTATGAGTCCTGTGTGTGTCTAGCGGTGTATACCTGCCTAAGGAGACGGTATGAGTCCTGTGTGTCTAGCGATGTAGACCTGCCTAAGGAGACGGTATGAGTCCTGTGTGTCTAGCAGTGTATACCTGCCTAAGGAGACGGTATGAGTCCTGTGTGTCTAGCGGTGTATACCTGCCCAGGAGACGGTATGAGTCCTGTGTGTCTAGCGGTGTAGACCTGCCTAAGGAGACGGTATGAGTCCTGTGTGTCTAGCGGTGTATACCTGCCCAGGAGACGGTATGAGTCCTGTGTGTCTAGCGGTGTAGACCTGCCTAAGGAGAAGTTATGAGTCATGTGTGTCTAGTGGTGTATACCTGCATAAGGAGACGGTATGAGTCATGTGTGTCTAGTGGTATATACCTGCCCAGGAGACGGTATGAGTCCCGTGTGTCTAGTTGTGTAGACCTGCCTAAGGAGATGGTATGAGTCCTGTGTGTCTAGTGGTGTATACCTGCCTAAGGAGACGGTATGAGTCCTGTGTGTCTAGTGGTGTAGACCTGCCTAAGGAGATGGTATGAGTCCTGTGTGTCTAGTGGTGTATACCTGCCTAAGGAGACGGTATGAGTCCCGTGTGTCTAGTGGTGTATACCTGCCTACGGAGACGGTATGAGTCCTGTGTGTGTCTAGTGGTGTATACCTGCCTAAGGAGATGGTATGAGTCCTGTGTGTCTTGCGGTGTAGACCTGCCTAAGGAGACGGTATGAGTCCTGTGTGTCTAGTTGTGTAGACCTGCCTAAGGAGACGTTTTGAGTCCTGTGTGTCTAGTGGTGTAGACCTGCCTAAGGAGACGGTATGAGTCCTGTGTGTCTAGTGGTGTAGACCTGCCTAAGGAGATGGTATGAGTCCTGAGTGTCTAGTGGTGTAGACCTGCCCAGGAGACGGTATGAGTCCTGTGTGTCTAGCGGTGTAGACCTGCCTAAGGAGACGTTATGAGTCCTGTGTGTCTAGTGGTGTAGACCTGCATAAGGAGACGGTATGAGTCCCAGTGTGTCTAGTGGTGTATACCTGCCTAAGGAGACGGTATGAGTCCTGTGTGTCTAGCGGTGTATACCTGCCTAAGGAGATGTTATGAGTCATGTGTGTCTAGTGGTGTATACCTGCCCAGGAGACGGTATGAGTCCCGTGTGTCTAGTGGTGTAGACCTGCCTAAGGAGATGGTATGAGTCCTGTGTGTCTAGTGGTGTATACCTGCCCAGGAGACGGTATGAGTCCCGTGTGTCTAGTGGTGTAGACCTGCCTAAGGAGATGGTATGAGTCCTGTGTGTCTAGTGGTGTATACCTGCCAAAGGAGATGGTATGAGTCCTGTGTGTCTAGCGGTGTATACCTGCCCAGGAGACGGTCCGAGTCCTGTGTGTCTAGTGGTGTATACCTGCCTAAGGAGATGGTATGAGTCCTGTGTGTCTAGTGGTGTATACCTGCCCAGGAGACGGTATGAGTCCCGTGTGTCTAGTGGTGTATACCTGCCTAAGGAGACGGTATGAGTCATGTGTGTCTAGTGGTGTAGACCTGCCTAAGGATATGGTATGAGTCCTGTTTGTCTAGTGGTGTATACCTGCCTAAGGAGACGGTATGAGTCCTGTGTGTCTAGCGGTGTATACCTGCCCATGAGACGGTCCGAGTCCTGTGTGTCTAGTGGTGTATACCTGCCTAAGGAGATGGTTTGAGTCCTGTGTGTCTATTGGTGTATACCTGCCTAAGGAGACGGTATGATTCCTGTGTGTCTAGTGGTGTATACCTGCCTAAGGAGACGGTATGAGTCCTGTGTGTGTCTAGTGGTGTATACCTGCCTAAGGAGACGGTATGAGTCCTGTGTGTGTCTAGTGGTGTATACCTGCCAAAGGAGATGGTATTAGTCCTGTGTGTCTAGCGGTGTATACCTGCCTAAGGAGACGGTATGAGTCCTGTGTGTCTAGCGATGTAGACCTGCCTAAGGAGACGGTATGAGTCCTGTGTGTCTAGCAGTGTATACCTGCCTAAGGAGACGGTATGAGTCCTGTGTGTCTAGCGGTGTATACCTGCCCAGGAGACGGTATGAGTCCTGTGTGTCTAGCGGTGTAGACCTGCCTAAGGAGACGGTATGAGTCCTGTGTGTCTAGCGGTGTATACCTGCCCAGGAGACGGTATGAGTCCTGTGTGTCTAGCGGTGTAGACCTGCCTAAGGAGAAGTTATGAGTCATGTGTGTCTAGTGGTGTATACCTGCATAAGGAGACGGTATGAGTCATGTGTGTCTAGTGGTGTATACCTGCCCAGGAGACGGTATGAGCCCCGTGTGTCTAGTTGTGTAGACCTGCCTAAGGAGATGGTATGAGTCCTGTGTGTCTAGTGGTGTATACCTGCCTAAGGAGACGGTATGAGTCCTGTGTGTCTAGTGGTGTAGACCTGCCTAAGGAGATGGTATGAGTCCTGTGTGTCTGGTGTATACCTGCCTAAGGAGACAGTATGAGTCCTGTGTGTCTAGTGGTGTATACCTGCCTACGGAGACGGTATGAGTCCTGTGTGTGTCTAGTGGTGTATACCTGCCTAAGGAGATGGTATGAGTCTAGTGTGTATTGCGGTGTAGACCTGCCTAAGGAGACGGTATGAGTCCTGTGTGTCTAGTGGTGTAGACCTGCCTAAGGAGACGGTATGAGTCCCAGTGTGTCTAGTGGTGTATACCTGCCCAGGAGACGGTCCGAGTCCTGTGTGTCTAGTGGTGTATACCTGCCTAAGGAGATGGTTTGAGTCCTGTGTGTCTATTGGTGTAGACCTGCCTTAAGAGACGGTATGAGTCCTGTGTTTCTAGCGGTGTAGACCGGCCTAAGGAGACGGTATGAGTCCTGTGTGTGTCTAGTGGTGTATACCTGCCTAAGGAGACGGTATGAGTCCTGTGTGTCTAGCGGTGTATACCTGCCTAAGGAGACGGTATGAGTCATGTGTGTCTAGTGGTGTAGACCTGCCTAAGGATATGGTATGAGTCCTGTGTGTCTAGTGGTGTATACCTGCCTAAGGAGACGGTATGAGTCCTGTGTGTCTAGCGGTGTATACCTGCCCAGGAGACGGTCCGAGTCCTGTGTGTCTAGTGGTGTATACCTGCCTAAGGAGATGGTTTGAGTCCTGTGTGTCTATTGGTGTATACCTGCCTAAGGAGACGGTATGATTCCTGTGTGTCTAGTGGTGTATACCTGCCTAAGGAGACGGTATGAGTCCTGTGTGTGTCTAGTGGTGTATACCTGCCTAAGGAGACGGTATGAGTCCTGTGTGTGTCTAGCGGTGTATACCTGCCTAAGGAGACGGTATGAGTCCTGTGTGTCTAGCGATGTAGACCTGCCTAAGGAGACGGTATGAGTCATGTGTGTCTAGTGGTGTATACCTGCATAAGGAGACGGTATGAGTCATGTGTTTCTAGTGGTATATACCTGCCCAGGAGACGGTATGAGTCCCGTGTGTCTAGTTGTGTAGACCTGCCTAAGGAGATGGTATGAGTCCTGTGTGTCTAGTGGTGTATACCTGCCTAAGGAGACGGTATGAGTCCTGTGTGTCTAGTGGTGTAGACCTGCCTAAGGAGATGGTATGAGTCCTGTGTGTCTAGTGGTGTATACCTGCCTAAGGAGACGGTATGAGTCCCGTGTGTCTAGTGGTGTATACCTGCCTACGGAGACGGTATGAGTCCTGTGTGTGTCTAGTGGTGTATACCTGCCTAAGGAGATGGTATGAGTCCTGTGTGTCTTGCGGTGTAGACCTGCCTAAGGAGACGGTATGAGTCCTGTGTGTCTAGTTGTGTAGACCTGCCTAAGGAGACGTTATGAGTCCTGTGTGTCTAGTGGTGTAGACCTGCCTAAGGAGACGGTATGAGTCCTGTGTGTCTAGTGGTGTAGACCTGCCTAAGGAGATGGTATGAGTCCTGAGTGTCTAGTGGTGTAGACCTGCCCAGGAGACGGTATGAGTCCTGTGTGTCTAGCGGTGTAGACCTGCCTAAGGAGACGTTATGAGTCCTGTGTGTCTAGTGGTGTAGACCTGCATAAGGAGACGGTATGAGTCCCAGTGTGTCTAGTGGTGTATACCTGCCTAAGGAGACGGTATGAGTCCTGTGTGTCTAGTGATGTATACCTGCCTAAGGAGACGGTATGAGTCCTGTGTGTCTAGCGGTGTATACCTGCCCAGGAGACGGTCCGAGTCCTGTGTGTCTAGTGGTGTATACCTGCCTAAGGAGATGGTTTGAGTCCTGTGTGTCTAGCGGTGTATACCTGCCTAAGGAGATGTTATGAGTCATGTGTGTCTAGTGGTGTATACCTGCCCAGGAGACGGTTTGAGTCCCGTGTGTCTAGTGGTGTAGACCTGCCTAAGGAGATGGTATGAGTCCTGTGTGTCTAGTGGTGTATACCTGCCCAGGAGACGGTATGAGTCCCGTGTGTCTAGTGGTGTAGACCTGCCTAAGGAGATGGTATGAGTCCTGTGTGTCTAGTGGTGTATACCTGCCAAAGGAGATGGTATGAGTCCTGTGTGTCTAGCGGTGTATACCTGCCCAGGAGACGGTCCGAGTCCTGTGTGTCTAGTGGTGTATACCTGCCTAAGGAGATGGTATGAGTCCTGTGTGTCTAGTGGTGTATACCTGCCCAGGAGACGGTATGAGTCCTGTGTGTCTAGCAGTGTATACCTGCCTAAGGAGACGGTATGAGTCCCATGTGTCTAGCGGTGTATACATGCCTAAGGACACGGTATGAGTCCTGTGTGTCTAGCGGTGTAGACCTGCCTCAGGAGACGGTATGAGTCCTGTGTGTCAAGTGGTGTAGACCTGCCTAAGGAGACGGTATGAGTCCTGTGTGTCTAGTGGTGTAGACCTGCCTTAAGAGACAGTATGAGTCCTGTGTGTCTAGCAGTGTAGACCTGCCCAGGAGCTGGTATGAGTCCCAGTGTGTGTCTAGTGGTGTAGACCTGCCCAGGAGACGGTATGAGTCCCTGTGTGTATCGAGCGGTGTAGACCTGCCTAAGGAGACGGTATGAGTCCTGTGTGTCTAGCGGTGTAGACCTGCCCAGGAGACGGTATGAGTCCTGTGTGTCTAGCGGTGTATACCTGCCCAGGAGACGGTATGAGTCACGTGTGTCTAGCGGTGTACACCTGCTAAGTAGATGGTATGAGTCCATGTGTGTCTAGCGGTGTAGACCTGCCCAGGAGACGGTATGAGTCCTGTGTGTCTAGCGGTGTATACCTGCCCAGGAGACGGTATGAGTCCTATGTGTCTAGCGGTGTATACCTGCCCAGGAGACGGTATGAGTCACGTGTGTCTAGCGGTGTAAACCTGCCCAGGAGACGGTATGAGTCCTGTGTGTCTACCGGTGTAAACCTGCCCAGGAGACGGTATTAGTCCTTTGTGTCTAGCGGTGTAGACCTGCCCAGGAGACGGTATGAGTCCTGTGTGTCTAGCGGTGTATACCTGCCCAGGAGACGGTATGACTCCTTTGTGTCTAGCGGTGTAAACCTGCCCAGGAGACGGTATGAGTCCTGTGTGTCTACCGGTGTAAACCTGCCCAGGAGACGGTATTAGTCCTGTGTGTCTAGTGGTGTAGACCTGCCTTAAGAGACAGTATGAGTCCTGTGTGTCTAGCAGTGTAGACCTGCCCAGGAGATGGTATGAGTCCCAGTGTGTGTCTAGTGGTGTAGACCTGCCCAGGAGACGGTATGAGTCCCTGTGTGTATCGAGCGGTGTAGACCTGTCTAAGGAGACGGTATGAGTCCTGTGTGTCTAGCGGTGTAGACCTGCCCAGGAGAGGGTATGAGTCACGTGTGTCTAGCGGTGTACACCTGCTAAGGAGATGGTATGAGTCCTGTGTGTCTAGCGGTGTATACCTGCCCAGGAGAGGGTATGAGTCACGTGTGTCTAGCGGTGTACACCTGCCCAGGAGAGGGTATGAGTCACGTGTGTCTAGCGGTGTACACCTGCTAAGGAGATGGTATGAGTCCACGTGTGTCTAGCGGTGTAGACCTGCCCAGGAGACGGTATGAGTCCTGTGTGTCTACCGGTGTAAACCTGCCCAGGAGACGGTATGAGTCCTTTGTGTCTAGCGGTGTAGACCTTCCCAGGAGACGGTATGAGTCCTGTGTGTCTACCGGTGTATACCTGCCTACGGAGACGGTATGAGTCCTGTGTGTGTCTAGTGGTGTATACCTGCCTAAGGAGATGGTATGAGTCCTGTGTGTCTTGCGGTGTATACCTGCCTAAGGAGACGGTATGAGTCCTGTGTGTCTAGCGATGTAGACCTGCCTAAGGAGACGGTATGAGTCCTGTGTGTCTAGCAGTGTATACCTGCCTAAGGAGACGGTATGAGTCCTGTGTGTCTAGTTGTGTAGACCTGCCTAAGGAGACGTTATGAGTCCTGTGTGTCTAGTGGTGTAGACCTGCCTAAGGAGATGGTATGAGTCCTGTGTGTCTAGTGGTGTATACCTGCCTAAGGAGACGGGATGAGTCATGTGTGTCTAGTGGTGTAGACCTGCCTAAGGATATGGTATGAGTCCTGTGTATCTAGCGGGTGTATACCTGCCTAAGGAGACTGTATGAGTCCCATGTGTCTAGCGGTGTATACCTGCCCAGGAGACGGTATGAGTCCCATGTGTCTAGCGGTGTATACATGCCTAAGGACACGGTATGAGTCCTGTGTGTCTAGCGGTGTAGACCTGCCTAAGGAGACGGTATGAGTCCTGTGTGTCTAGTGGTGTAGACCTGCCTAAGGAGACGGTATGAGTCCTGTGTGTCTAGTGGTGTAGACCTGCCTTAAGAGACAGTTTGAGTCCTGTGTGTCTAGCAGTGTAGACCTGCCCAGGAGATGGTATGAGTCCCAGTGTGTGTCTAGTGGTGTAGACCTGCCCAGGAGACGGTATGAGTCCCTGTGTGTATCGAGCGGTGTAGACCTGCCTAAGGAGACGGTATGAGTCCTGTGTGTCTAGCGGTGTAGACCTGCCCAGGAGACGGTATGAGTCCTGTGTGTCTAGCTGTGTATACCTGCCCAGGAGACGGTATGAGTCACGTGTGTCTAGCGGTGTACACCTGCTAAGGAGATGGTATGAGTCCATGTGTGTCTAGCGGTGTAGACCTGCCCAGGAGATGGTATGAGTCCTGTGTGTCTAGCGGTGTATACCTGCCCAGGAGACGGTATGAGTCCTATGTGTCTAGCGGTGTATACCTGCCCAGGAGACGGTATGAGTCCTATGTGTCTAGCGGTGTATACCTGCCCAGGAGACGGTATGAGTCCTGTGTGTCTAGCGGTGTAGACCTGCCTAAGGAGACGGTATGAGTCCTGTGTGTCTAGCGGTGTATACCTGCCCAGGAGACGGTATGAGTCCTGTGTGTCTAGTGGTGTATACCTGCCTAAGGAGACGGTATGAGTCCTGTGTGTCTAGTGGTGTAGACCTGCCTAAGGAGATGGTATGAGTCCTGTGTGTCTAGTGGTGTATACCTGCCTAAGGAGACGGTATGAGTCCTGTGTGTCTAGTGGTGTATACATGCCTACGGAGACGGTATTAGTCCTGTGTGTGTCTAGTGGTGTATACCTGCCTAAGGAGATGGTATGAGTCCAGTGTGTCTTGCGGTGTAGACCTGCCTAAGGAGACGGTATGAGTCCTGTGTGTCTAGTTGTGTAGACCTGCCTAAGGAGACGTTATGAGTCCTGTGTGTCTAGTGGTGTAGACCTGCCTAAGGAGACGGTATGAGTCCCAGTGTGTCTAGTGGTGTATACCTGCCCAGGAGACGGTATGAGTCCTGTGTGTCTAGCGGTGTATACCTGCCTAAGGAGACGGTATGAGTCCCAGTGTGTCTAGTGGTGTATACCTGCCCAGGAGACGGTCCGAGTCCTGTGTGTCTATTGGTGTAGGCCTGCCTTAAGAGACGGTATGAGTCCTGTGTTTCTAGCGGTGTAGACCTGCCTAAGGAGACGGTATGAGTCCTGTGTGTCTAGTTGTGTAGACCTGCCTAAGGAGACGTTATGAGTCCTGTGTGTCTAGTGGTGTAGACCTGCCTAAGGAGACGGTATGAGTCCCAGTGTGTCTAGTGGTGTATACCTGCCCAGGAGACGGTATGAGTCCTGTGTGTCTAGCGGTGTATACCTGCCTAAGGAGACGGTATGAGTCCCAGTGTGTCTAGTGGTGTATACCTGCCCAGGAGACGGTCCGAGTCCTGTGTGTCTATTGGTGTAGGCCTGCCTTAAGAGACGGTATGAGTCCTGTGTTTCTAGCGATGTAGACCGGCCTAAGGAGACGGTATGAGTCCTGTGTGTGTCTAGTGGTGTATACCTGCCTAAGGAGACGGTATGAGTCCTGTGTGTCTAGCGGTGTATACCTGCCTAAGGAGACGGTATGAGTCCTGTGTGTCTAGTGGTGTATACCTGCATAAGGAGATGGTTTGAGTCCTGTGTGTCTAGTGGTGTATACCTGCCTAAGGAGACGGTATGAGTCCTGTGTGTCTAGCGGTGTATACCTTCCTATGGAGACGGTATGAGTCCTGTGTTTCTAGCGGTGTAGACCTGCCTAAGGAGACGGTATGAGTCCTGTGTTTCTAGCGGGTGTATACCTGCCTAAGGAGACGGTATGAGTCCTGTGTATCTAGCGGGTGTATACCTGCCTAAGGAGACGGTATGAGTCCCATGTGTCTAGCGGTGTATATCTGCCCAGGAGACGGTATGAGTCCCATGTGTCTAGCGGTGTATACATGGCTAAGGACACGGTATGAGTCCCATGTGTCTAGCGGTGTATATCTGCCCAGGAGACGGTATGAGTCCCATGTGTCTAGCGGTGTATACATGCCTAAGGACACGGTATGAGTCCTGTGTGTCTAGCGGTGTAGACCTGCCTAAGGAGACGGTATGAGTCCTGTGTGTCTAGTGGTGTATACCTGCCCAGGAGACGGTCCGAGTGCTGTGTGTCTAGTGCTGTATACCTGCCTAAGGAGATGGTTTGAGTCCTGTGTGTCTATTGGTGTATACCTGCCTGAGGAGACGATATGAGTCCTGTGTGTCTAGCGTTGTATACCTGCCTAAGGAGATGGTATGAGTCCTGTGTTTCTAGCGGTGTAGACCTGCCTAAGGAGACGGTCCGAGTCCTTTGTGTCTAGTGGTGTAGACCTGCCCAGGAGACAGTATGAGTCCTGTGTGTCTAGCGGTGTATACCTGCCTAAGGAGACGGTATGAGTCCTGTGTGTCTAGTGGTGTATACCTGCCTAAGGAGATGGTTTGAGTCCTTTGTGTCTAGTGGTGTATACCTGCCTAAGGAGACGGTATGAGTCCTGTGTGCCTAGCGGTGTAGACCTGCCTAAGGAGACGGTATGAGTCGTGTATGTCTAGTGGTGTAGAGCTGCCTAAGGAGACGGTATGAGTCCTGTGTGTCTAGTGGTGTAGACCTGCCTAAGGAGACGGTATGAGTCCTGTGTGTCTAGTGGTGTGTATACCTGCATAAGGAGACAGTATGAGTCCTGTGTGTCTAGCGGTGTACACCTGCCTAAGGAGACGGTATGAGTCCTGTGTGTCTAGCGGTGTATACCTGCCTAAGGAGACGCTATGAGTCCTGTGTGTCTAGTGGTGTATACCTGCCTAAGGAGACGGTATGAGCCCTGTGTGTCTAGTGGTGTAGACCTGCCCAGGAGACGGTATGAGCCCTGTGTGTCTAGTGGTGTAGACCTGCCCAGGAGACGGTATGAGTCCTGTGTGTCTAGTGGTGTAGACCTGCCTAAGGAGACGGTATGAGTCCTGTGTGTCTAGCGGTGTATACCTGCCTAAGGAGACTGTATGAGTCCTGTGTGCCTAGTGGTGTATACCTGACCAGGAGATGGTATGAGTCCTGTGTGTATACCTGCCCAGGAGACGTATGAGTCCTGTGTGTCTAGCGGTGTAGACCTGCCTAAAGAGACGTTATGAGTCCTGTGTGTCTAGTGGTGTGGACCTGCATAAGGAGACAGTATGAGTCCCAGTGTGTCTAGTGGTGTATACCTGCCTAAGGAGACGGTATGAGTCCTGTGTGTCTAGTGATGTATACCTGCCTAAGGAGACGGTATGAGTCCTGTGTGTCTAGTGGTGTATACCTGCCTAAGGAGACGGTATGAGTCCTGTGTGTCTAGCGGTGTATACCTGCCCAGGAGACGGTCCGAGTCCTGTGTGTCTAGTGGTGTATACCTGCCTAAGGAGATGGTTTGAGTCCTGTGTGTCTAGTGGTGTATACCTGCCTAAGGAGACGGTATGAGTCCTGTGTTTCTAGCGGTGTAGACCTGCCTAAGGAGACGGTATGAGTCCTGTGTATCTAGTGGGTGTATACCTGCCTAAGGAGACGGTATGAGTCCTGTGTGTCTAGTGGTGTAGACCTGCCTAAGGAGATGGTATGAGTCCTGTGTGTCTAGTGGTGTATACCTGCCTAAGGAGACGGTATGAGTCCTGTGTGTCTAGTGGTGTAGACCTGCCTAAGGAGATGGTATGAGTCCTGTGTGTCTAGTGGTGTATACCTGCCTAAGGAGACGGTATGAGTCCCGTGTGTCTAGTGGTGTATACCTGCCTACGGAGACGGTATGAGTCCTGTGTGTGTCTAGTGGTGTATACCTGCCTAAGGAGATGGTATGAGTCCTGTGTGTCTTGTGGTGTAGACCTGCCTAAGGAGACGGTATGAGTCCTGTGTGTCTAGTTGTGTAGACCTGCCTAAGGAGACGTTATGAGTCCTGTGTGTCTAGTGGTGTAGACCTGCCTAAGGAGACGGTATGAGTCCTGTGTGTCTAGTGGTGTAGACCTGCCTAAGGAGATGGTATGAGTCCTGAGTGTCTAGTGGTGTAGACCTGCCCAGGAGACGGTATGAGTCCTGTGTGTCTAGCGGTGTAGACCTGCCTAAGGAGACGTTATGAGTCCTGTGTGTCTAGTGGTGTAGACCTGCATAAGGAGACGGTATGAGTCCCAGTGTGTCTAGTGGTGTATGCCTGCCTAAGGAGACGGTATGAGTCCTGTGTGTCTAGTGATGTATACCTGCCTAAGGAGACGGTATGAGTCCTGTGTGTCTAGCGGTGTATACCTGCCCAGGAGACGGTCCGAGTCCTGTGTGTCTAGTGGTGTATACCTGCCTAAGGAGATGGTTTGAGTCCTGTGTGTCTAGCGGTGTATACCTGCCTAAGGAGATGTTATGAGTCATGTGTGTCTAGTGGTGTATACCTGCCCAGGAGACGGTTTGAGTCCCGTGTGTCTAGTGGTGTAGACCTGCCTAAGGAGATGGTATGAGTCCTGTGTGTCTAGTGGTGTATACCTGCCCAGGAGACGGTATGAGTCCTGTGTGTCTAGTGGTGTAGACCTGCCTAAGGAGATGGTATGAGTCCTGTGTGTCTAGTGGTGTATACCTGCCAAAGGAGATGGTATGAGTCCTGTGTGTCTAGCGGTGTATACCTGCCCAGGAGACGGTCCGAGTC
The DNA here is from genome assembly GCA_027704905.1 of Muraenolepis orangiensis. NCBI lineage: Eukaryota > Metazoa > Chordata > Actinopteri > Gadiformes > Muraenolepididae > Muraenolepis > Muraenolepis orangiensis. Next base: position 30,128,172 of record CM051002.1, on the reverse strand, counting down.
CTGTGTGTCTAGTGGTGTATACCTGCCTAAGGAGATGGTATGAGTCCTGTGTGTCTAGTGGTGTATACCTGCCCAGGAGACGGTATGAGTCCTGTGTGTCTAGCAGTGTATACCTGCCTAAGGAGACGGTATGAGTCCCATGTGTCTAGCGGTGTATACATGCCTAAGGACACGGTATGAGTCCTGTGTGTCTAGCGGTGTAGACCTGCCTCAGGAGACGGTATGAGTCCTGTGTGTCAAGTGGTGTAGACCTGCCTAAGGAGACGGTATGAGTCCTGTGTGTCTAGTGGTGTAGACCTGCCTTAAGAGACAGTATGAGTCCTGTGTGTCTAGCAGTGTAGACCTGCCCAGGAGCTGGTATGAGTCCCAGTGTGTGTCTAGTGGTGTAGACCTGCCCAGGAGACGGTATGAGTCCCTGTGTGTATCGAGCGGTGTAGACCTGCCTAAGGAGACGGTATGAGTCCTGTGTGTCTAGCGGTGTAGACCTGCCCAGGAGACGGTATGAGTCCTGTGTGTCTAGCGGTGTATACCTGCCCAGGAGACGGTATGAGTCACGTGTGTCTAGCGGTGTACACCTGCTAAGTAGATGGTATGAGTCCATGTGTGTCTAGCGGTGTAGACCTGCCCAGGAGACGGTATGAGTCCTGTGTGTCTACCGGTGTAAACCTGCCCAGGAGACGGTATTAGTCCTTTGTGTCTAGCGGTGTAGACCTGCCCAGGAGACGGTATGAGTCCTGTGTGTCTAGCGGTGTATACCTGCCCAGGAGACGGTATGACTCCTTTGTGTCTAGCGGTGTATACCTGCCCAGGAGACGGTATGAGTCACGTGTGTCTAGCGGTGTAAACCTGCCCAGGAGACGGTATGAGTCCTGTGTGTCTACCGGTGTAAACCTGCCCAGGAGACGGTATTAGTCCTGTGTGTCTAGTGGTGTAGACCTGCCTTAAGAGACAGTATGAGTCCTGTGTGTCTAGCAGTGTAGACCTGCCCAGGAGATGGTATGAGTCCCAGTGTGTGTCTAGTGGTGTAGACCTGCCCAGGAGACGGTATGAGTCCCTGTGTGTATCGAGCGGTGTAGACCTGTCTAAGGAGACGGTATGAGTCCTGTGTGTCTAGCGGTGTAGACCTGCCCAGGAGAGGGTATGAGTCACGTGTGTCTAGCGGTGTACACCTGCTAAGGAGATGGTATGAGTCCTGTGTGTCTAGCGGTGTATACCTGCCCAGGAGAGGGTATGAGTCACGTGTGTCTAGCGGTGTACACCTGCCCAGGAGAGGGTATGAGTCACGTGTGTCTAGCGGTGTACACCTGCTAAGGAGATGGTATGAGTCCATGTGTGTCTAGCGGTGTAGACCTGCCCAGGAGACGGTATGAGTCCTGTGTGTCTACCGGTGTAAACCTGCCCAGGAGACGGTATGAGTCCTTTGTGTCTAGCGGTGTAGACCTTCCCAGGAGACGGTATGAGTCCTGTGTGTCTACCGGTGTATACCTGCCTACGGAGACGGTATGAGTCCTGTGTGTGTCTAGTGGTGTATACCTGCCTAAGGAGATGGTATGAGTCCTGTGTGTCTTGCGGTGTATACCTGCCTAAGGAGACGGTATGAGTCCTGTGTGTCTAGCGATGTAGACCTGCCTAAGGAGACGGTATGAGTCCTGTGTGTCTAGCAGTGTATACCTGCCTAAGGAGACGGTATGAGTCCTGTGTGTCTAGCGGTGTATACCTGCCCAGGAGACTGTATGAGTCCTGTGTGTCTAGCGGTGTAGACCTGCCTAAGGAGACGGTATGAGTCCTGTGTGTCTAGTGGTGTAGACCTGCCTAAGGAGATGGTATGAGTCCTGTGTGTCTAGTGGTGTATACCTGCCTAAGGAGACGGGATGAGTCATGTGTGTCTAGTGGTGTAGACCTGCCTAAGGATATGGTATGAGTCCTGTGTATCTAGCGGGTGTATACCTGCCTAAGGAGACTGTATGAGTCCCATGTGTCTAGCGGTGTATACCTGCCCAGGAGACGGTATGAGTCCCATGTGTCTAGCGGTGTATACATGCCTAAGGACACGGTATGAGTCCTGTGTGTCTAGCGGTGTAGACCTGCCTAAGGAGACGGTATGAGTCCTGTGTGTCTAGTGGTGTAGACCTGCCTAAGGAGACGGTATGAGTCCTGTGTGTCTAGTGGTGTAGACCTGCCTTAAGAGACAGTTTGAGTCCTGTGTGTCTAGCAGTGTAGACCTGCCCAGGAGATGGTATGAGTCCCAGTGTGTGTCTAGTGGTGTAGACCTGCCCAGGAGACGGTATGAGTCCCTGTGTGTATCGAGCGGTGTAGACCTGCCTAAGGAGACGGTATGAGTCCTGTGTGTCTAGCGGTGTAGACCTGCCCAGGAGACGGTATGAGTCCTGTGTGTCTAGCTGTGTATACCTGCCCAGGAGACGGTATGAGTCACGTGTGTCTAGCGGTGTACACCTGCTAAGGAGATGGTATGAGTCCATGTGTGTCTAGCGGTGTAGACCTGCCCAGGAGATGGTATGAGTCCTGTGTGTCTAGCGGTGTATACCTGCCCAGGAGACGGTATGAGTCCTATGTGTCTAGCGGTGTATACCTGCCCAGGAGATGGTATGAGTCCTATGTGTCTAGCGGTGTATACCTGCCCAGGAGACGGTATGAGTCCTGTGTGTCTAGCGGTGTAGACCTGCCTAAGGAGACGGTATGAGTCCTGTGTGTCTAGCGGTGTATACCTGCCCAGGAGACGGTATGAGTCCTGTGTGTCTAGTGGTGTATACCTGCCTAAGGAGACGGTATGAGTCCTGTGTGTCTAGTGGTGTAGACCTGCCTAAGGAGATGGTATGAGTCCTGTGTGTCTAGTGGTGTATACCTGCCTAAGGAGACGGTATGAGTCCTGTGTGTCTAGTGGTGTATACATGCCTACGGAGACGGTATTAGTCCTGTGTGTGTCTAGTGGTGTATACCTGCCTAAGGAGATGGTATGAGTCCAGTGTGTCTTGCGGTGTAGACCTGCCTAAGGAGACGGTATGAGTCCTGTGTGTCTAGTTGTGTAGACCTGCCTAAGGAGACGTTATGAGTCCTGTGTGTCTAGTGGTGTAGACCTGCCTAAGGAGACGGTATGAGTCCCAGTGTGTCTAGTGGTGTATACCTGCCCAGGAGACGGTATGAGTCCTGTGTGTCTAGCGGTGTATACCTGCCTAAGGAGACGGTATGAGTCCCAGTGTGTCTAGTGGTGTATACCTGCCCAGGAGACGGTCCGAGTCCTGTGTGTCTATTGGTGTAGGCCTGCCTTAAGAGACGGTATGAGTCCTGTGTTTCTAGCGGTGTAGACCGGCCTAAGGAGACGGTATGAGTCCTGTGTGTGTCTAGTGGTGTATACCTGCCTAAGGAGACGGTATGAGTCCTGTGTGTCTAGCGGTATTACCTGCCTAAGGAGACGGTATGAGTCCTGTGTGTCTAGTGGTGTATACCTGCATAAGGAGATGGTTTGAGTCCTGTGTGTCTAGTGGTGTATACCTGCCTAAGGAGACGGTATGAGTCCTGTGTGTCTAGCGGTGTATACCTTCCTATGGAGACGGTATGAGTCCTGTGTTTCTAGCGGTGTAGACCTGCCTAAGGAGACGGTATGAGTCCTGTGTATCTAGCGGGTGTATACCTGCCTAAGGAGACGGTATGAGTCCTGTGTATCTAGCGGGTGTATACCTGCCTAAGGAGACGGTATGAGTCCCATGTGTCTAGTGGTGTATACCTGCCTAAGGAGACGGTATGAGTCCTGTGTGTCTAGCGGTGTATACCTTCCTATGGAGACGGTATGAGTCCTGTGTTTCTAGCGGTGTAGACCTGCCTAAGGAGACGGTATGAGTCCTGTGTATCTAGCGGGTGTATACCTGCCTAAGGAGACGGTATGAGTCCTGTGTATCTAGCGGGTGTATACCTGCCTAAGGAGACGGTATGAGCCCTGTGTGTCTAGTGGTGTAGACCTGCCCAGGAGACGGTATGAGCCCTGTGTGTCTAGTGGTGTAGACCTGCCCAGGAGACGGTATGAGTCCTGTGTGTCAAGTGGTGTATACCTGCCTAAGGAGATGGTTTGAGTCCTGTGTGTCTAGTGGTGTATATCTGCCTAAGGACACGGTATGAGTCCTGTGTGTCTAGCGGTGTAGACCTGCCTAAGGAGACGGTATGAGTCCTGTGTGTCTAGTGGTGTAGACCTGCCTAAGGAGACGGTATGAGTCCCAGTGTGTCTAGTGGTGCATACCTGCCCAGGAGACGGTATGAGTCCTGTGTGTCTAGCGGTGTAGACCTGCCTAAAGAGACGTTATGAGTCCTGTGTGTCTAGTGGTGTGGACCTGCATAAGGAGACAGTATGAGTCCCAGTGTGTGTGTCTAGTGGTGTATACCTGCCTAAGGAGACGGTATGAGTCCTGTGTGTCTAGTGATGTATACCTGCCTAAGGAGACGGTATGAGTCCTGTGTGTCTAGCGGTGTATACCTGCCCAGGAGACGGTCCAAGTCCTGTGTGTCTAGTGGTGTATACCTGCCTAAGGAGATGGTTTGAGTCCTGTGTGTCTAGTGGTGTATACCTGCCTAAGGAGACGGTATGAGTCCTGTGTGTCTAGCGGTGTAGACCTGCCTAAGGAGACGGTATGAGTCCTGTGTGTCTAGTGGTGTAGACCTGCCTAAGGAGATGGTATGAGTCCTGTGTGTCTAGTGGTGTAGACCTGCCCAGGAGACAGTATGAGTCCTGTGTGTCTAGCGGTGTAGACCTGCCTAAAGAGACGTTATGAGTCCTGTGTGTCTAGTGGTGTATACCTGCCTAAGGAGACGCTATGAGTCCTGTGTGTCTAGTGGTGTATACCTGCCTAAGGAGACGGTATGAGCCCTGTGTGTCTAGTGGTGTAGACCTGCCCAGGAGACGGTATGAGCCCTGTGTGTCTAGTGGTGTAGACCTGCCCAGGAGACGGTATGAGTCCTGTGTGTCTAGTGGTGTAGACCTGCCTAAGGAGACGGTATGAGTCCTGTGTGTCTAGCGGTGTATACCTGCCTAAGGAGACGGTATGAGTCCTGTGTGCCTAGTGGTGTATACCTGACCAGGAGATGGTATGAGTCCTGTGTGTCTAGTGGTGTATACCTGCCCAGGAGACGTATGAGTCCTGTGTGTCTAGCGGTGTAGACCTGCCTAAAGAGACGTATGAGTCCTGTGTGTCTAGCGGTGTATACCTGCCTAAGGAGACGGTATGAGTCCTGTGTGTCTAGTGATGTATACCTGCCTAAGGAGACGGTATGAGTCCTGTGTGTCTAGTGGTGTATACCTGCCTAAGGAGACGGTATGAGTCCTGTGTGTCTAGCGGTGTATACCTGCCCAGGAGTCGGTCCGAGTCCTGTGTGTCTAGTGGTGTATACCTGCCTAAGGAGATGGTTTGAGTCCTGTGTGTCTAGTGGTGTATACCTGCCTAAGGAGACGGTATGAGTCCTGTGTTTCTAGCGGTGTAGACCTGCCTAAGGAGACGGTATGAGTCCTGTGTATCTAGTGGGTGTATACCTGCCTAAGGAGACGGTATGAGTCCTTTGTGTCTAGCGGTGTATACCTGCCCAGGAGACGGTATGAGTCCCATGTGTCTAGCGGTGTATACATGCCTAAGGACACGGTATGAGTCCTGTGTGTCTAGATGGGTATACCTGCCCAGGAAACGGTATGAGTCCTGTGTGTCTAGCGGTGTAGACCTGCCTAAGGAGACTTTATGAGTCCTGTGTGTCTAGTGGTGTAGACCTGCCCAGGAGACGGTATGAGTCCTGTGTGTCTAGCGGTGTATACCTGCCTAAGGAGACGGTATGAGTCCTGTGTGTCTAGTGGTGTATACCTGCCTAAGGAGATGGTTTGAGTCCTGTGTGTCTAGTGGTGTATATCTGCGTAAGGAGACGGTATGAGACCTGTGTGTCTAGCGGTGTATACCTGCCTAAGGAGACGGTATGAGTCCTGTGTTTCTAGCGGTGTAGACCTGCCTAAGGAGACGGTATGAGTCCTGTGTGTCTAGTGGTGTGTATACCTGCATAAGGAGACAGTATGAGTCCTGTGTGTCTAGCGGTGTACACCTGCCTAAGGAGACGGTATGAGTCCTGTGTGTCAAGTGGTGTATACCTGCCTAGGGAGACGCTATGAGTCCTGTGTGTCTAGCGGTATACACCTGCCTAAGGAGACGGTATGAGTCCTGTGTGTCTAGTGGTGTATCCCTGCCTAAGGAGACGGTATGAGTCCTGTGTGTCTAGCGGTGTATACCTGCCTAAGGAGACGGTATGAGCCCTGTGTGTCTAGTGGTGTAGACCTGCCCAGGAGACGGTATGAGCCCTGTGTGTCTAGTGGTGTAGACCTGCCCAGGAGACGGTATGAGTCCTGTGTGTCAAGTGGTGTATACCTGCCTAAGGAGATGGTTTGAGTCCTGTGTGTCTAGTGGTGTATATCTGCCTAAGGACACGGTATGAGTCCTGTGTGTCTAGCGGTGTATACATGCCTAAGGAGACGGTATGAGTCCTGTGTGTCTATCGGTGTAGACCTGCCTAAGGAGACGGTATGAGTCCTGTGTGTGTAGTGGTGTAGACCTGCCTAAGGAGACGGTATGAGTCCCAGTGTGTCTAGTGGTGCATACCTGCCCAGGAGACGGTATGAGTCCTGTGTGTCTAGCGGTGTAGACCTGCCTAAAGAGACGTTATGAGTCCTGTGTGTCTAGTGGTGTGGACCTGCATAAGGAGACAGTATGAGTCCCAGTGTGTCTAGTGGTGTATACCTGCCTAAGGAGACGGTATGAGTCCTGTGTGTCTAGTGATGTATACCTGCCTAAGGAGACGGTATGAGTCCTGTGTGTCTAGTGGTGTAGACCTGCCTAAGGAGACGGTATGAGTCCTGTGTGTCTAGCGGTGTATACCTGCCTAAGGAGACGGTATGAGTCCTGTGTTTCTAGCGGTGTAGACCTGCCTAAGGAGACGGTATGAGTCCTGTGTGTCTAGAGGTGTATACCTGCCCAGGAGACGGTATGAGTCCTGTGTGTCTAGCGGTGTAGACCTGCCTAAGGAGACGGTATGAGTCCTGTGTGTCTAGTGGTGTAGACCTGCCTAAGGAGACGGTATGAGTCCTGTGTGTCTAGTGGTGTAGACCTGGCTAAGGAGAC
>CM051002.1:30106018-30111018 GCA_027704905.1 Muraenolepis orangiensis | reverse complement strand
GGTTAGTGCAGTGGTGACCAACAATTATGGGTTAGGGTTAGGGTTAGTGCAGTGGTGACCAACCTTGATGGGATAGGGTTAGTGCAGTAGTGACCAACCTTTATGGGTTAGGGTAAGTGCAGTGGTGACCAACCTTTATGGGTTAGGGTTAGTGCAGTGGTGACCAACCTTTATGGGTTAGGGTTAGTGCAGTGGTGACCAACCTTTATGGGTTAGGGTTAGTGCAGTGGTGACCAATCTTTATGGGTTAGGGTTAGTGCAGTGGTGACCAGCCTTTAGGGTTAGTGCAGTGGTGACCAGCCTTTAGGGTTAGGGTTAGTGCAGTGGTGACCAACCTTTATGGCTTAGGGTTTGTGTAGTGTTGACCAACCTTTATGGGTTAGGGTTAGTGCAGTGGTGACCAGCCTTTATTGGTTAGGATTATTGCAGTGGTGACCAACCTTTATGGGTTAGGGTTAGTGCAGTGGAAACCAACCTTTATGGGTTAGGGTTAGTGCAGTGGTGACCAAACGTTATGGGTTAGGCTTAGTGCAGTGGTGACCAACCTTTATGGGTTAGGGTTAGTGGTGACCAACCTTTATGGGCTAGGGTTAGTGCAGTGGTGACCAACCTTTATGGGTTAGGGTTAGTGGTGACCATCCTTTATGGGTTAGTGCAGTGGTGACCAACCTTTATGGGTTAGGGTTAGTGGTGACCAACCTTTATGGGTTAGGGTTAGTGGTGATCAACCTTTATGGGCTAGGGTTAGTGCAGTGGTGACCAACCTTTATGGGTTAGGGTTAGTGGTGACCAACCTTTATGGGTTAGGGTTAGTGCAGTGGTGACCAACCTTTATGGGTTAGGGTTAGGGTCATTGGTAACCAGCCTTTTCAAGCCCAAGATCACTTTTTTATTCCAAAATGTAAACCAAGATCTACCAGTCCGATATCTTCCAAAAAAAATCCACTTACGAATAAGACATGTTCATCATTTGTCATATTTTATTTTTGCAATCCATTTCTGTTACAACCGGCTCAATGTACGTGCATACCAGGAGTTTCCGTTAGCCGGTAATTACCGGTTTTTTTTGCTAGTAAAATGTATTAAAAAAAACAGATCTTAAAAGCTTGTTAAAACAACTAACCAACCGGAGCATAAACATTTTTTTTATTTTTATGTCAAAAAATATATACATACATTTTTTCGAAAATGTGAAAATGCTAGGGATCGACAGTGAAGGCTTTGAAGATCGGATTTGAAAATGCTTCATTTATGCTAATTCTAATAGTTTGTGTACTTTGTCTAAATACGTCAGGATATGTACACACACATACACACCTCTGTGTGTCACATACAGATTATTGCTAGTTATTAATATGATTTTTTTTTGTTAGTAAAGACAGCATCTGTCTTTGTTTCATTTCGGCGTTCGTTACCCTTCGCTGTTTCTCTGCGCTCCGAGCCTCGAGGCAGGTATTAATTGGAAGAGGGCCTCTTGTTCTAATAGCTTCTAATTGTTAATCACACAACCTCATTACGAAGCATTCGAATTGTAATTACAGTGCTCGTTAAGCAAGAGGTTCCGTCGTTAATTAGTTACATCGTGACCTTGGTTTAATTACTCCAGGCTTATTAGCCGCCAAATAAATACCGATATTTCACCGGAGAAGCCACACGCGCAATTCCTCCCACCGTGTCAATCTTTTCACAATTATATGTCTTCTTCATACATATATGTGTGTGTCTTCATGTAGGATGTGTCTTAGTGTGTAACTAACAGTTAATTAACTAATGTTAACTAATGGTCTAGTCATCATTTACTAATGGTGTTCATGTTAACTATAATACGCATATTGCAACATGCACTTATAACCCTGGGACCAAATGATTGCACACATTGTTTGCTGGTTTATTATTATATTAATGTTATTAATATAATTGAATAGGGTTGACCCATTGATTCCCCTACTAACCACTATGCTAACGGAATATATTAATGCTTATTACTGGATTAACTTATTTTTTATTAATGGTTAATTCATGTACCCTTATTGTAAAGTGTTACTGTTTTTATTTAACACATTGGACTAAAGCTAAACTCTGTCTTGTACAAACAATATTCAATATGATATATAAGTGTAATTGTATATAATACGTATATATGTATTACTAAAATTGATGTATGTATTAAGTACTATGAATGTTATATATGTATTCATATATGAATTTATATATTATATAGTTAAATATTATATACTGTATGCATTCATCCATTCATCCATCGATTCATCCATTCATTCATTCATCCGTTCATCCATTCATCCATCCATCCATCCCCCTCTCTCTTTCCATCGATTCATTGATTCATCCATTCATCCATCCATTCATCCGTCTCTCTCTCCATCCATTCATCCATTCATCCGTCCATCCAGGCACTTCCTCTTTAAGACGGGTCCAGGCACCACCCCCCTCTTCTCCACGGCCACCCCGGGCTACACCATGGCCACCGGCTCCGTCTACTCCCCGCCGACCCGGCCCTTACCCCGCAACACCCTCTCTCGCTCCGCCTTCAAGTTCAAGAAGTCCTCCAAGTACTGCTCCTGGAGGTAGGTACCTGGACCCCGGACCTGGGGAACCTGGGGACCGGGACTCTTCTGTTCTGATCACTGTTCCATCACTGCTCCTCCTCCTCCTCCTCCTCCTCCTCCTCCTCCTCCTCCTCCTCCTCCTCCTATCTCCCCCTCTCTCTCTCAGACTCCTGAGATGTATCTATATCTCTATCCACCCTTCTGTCCACTTTCTTTTTGGAAAATATGGGGACGTTTATTCAAAGGGTGATTAACTTATTCAGTCGTTACATTTCTTAATCAGCTGTTAAGTCTTAATCAGTCGTTCAGTCTTAATCAGTCGTTCAGTCTTAATCAGTTGTTAAGTCTTAATCAGGCGTTAGGTCTTAATCAGTTGTTAAGTCTTAATCAGTTGTTAAGTCTTAATCAGTCATTAAGTCTTAATCAGTTGTTAAGTCTTAATAAGTGTAATGTAATGTAGTGTAATGTAACGTAGTGTAATGTAACGTAGTGTAATGTAATGTAATGTAGTGTAATGTAATGTAGTGTAACGTAGTGTAATGTAATGTAGTGTAATGTAGTGTAATGTAATGTAATGTACTGTAATGTAATGTAACATAGTGTAGTGTAGTGTAATGTAATGTAACGTAGTGTAGTGTAATGTAATGTAATGTAGTATAATGTAACGTAGTGTAATGTAACGTAGTGTAATGTAATGTAATGTAGTGTAATGTAATGTAGTGTAATGTAATGTAATGTAATGTAGTTTAATGTAATGTAATGTAATGTAGTTGAATGTAATGTAGTGTAATGTAGTTTAATGTAATGTAATGTAATGTAATGTAGTGTAATGTAATGTAGTGTAATGTAATGTAGTTTAATGTAATGTAGTTTAATGTAATGTAATGTAGTTTAATGTAATGTAGTGTAATGTAATGTTCCTGGGGTGCCCCAAGGGAAAATTGGGGCATCTGCTTTTAATTTCTATGCACCACAGCCGTGGAACACAATCCAAACAAAATATTAGAGAGGCTGGCTCAGTTGAAATTTTAAACGACAGATGAAAACATACCGTTTTAATATTGCTTTTAATTAGCAACTGTTTTTATTATTTTTAATCATCGATTTTATCCATTTTCTTTGCTTGTGATTTTAGACTGTGTGGTTTACTTTAGGTTATTTTTCTTAATCTGTTATTATTCATTGTTTTATCTTTCTTTTATCATGTAATGTGAAGCACTTTGGGCTGCATCTTGTATGAAAAGTGCTATATAAATAAAGTTATTATTATTATTATTAATGTAATGTAATGTAATGTAGTCTAATGTAATGTAGTGTAATGTAATGTAATGTATTATAATGTAATGTAATGTAGTCTAATGTAATGTAGTATAATGTAATGTAGTATAATGTAATGTAATGTAATGTAGTCTAATGTAGTGTAGTGTAATGTAATGTAATGTAGTCTAATGTAATGTAATGTAATGTAATGTAATGTAATGTAGTCTAATGTAATGTAGTGTAATGTAATGTAATGTAGTCTAATGTAATGTAATGTAATGTAATGTAGTCTAATGTAATGTAGTGTAATGTAATGTAATATAATGTAGTCTAATGTAATGTAATGTAATGTAGTGTAATGTAATGTAATGTAACGTAGTGTAATATAACTTAACATAATGTAATGTAGTGTAATGTAATGTAATATAATGTAGTCTAATGTAATGTAATGTAATGTAATGTAATGTAACGTAGTGTAATGTAACTTAACATAATGTAATGTAGTGTAATGTAATGTAGTGTAATGTAATGTAATGTAGTCTAATGTAATGTAGTGTAATGTAATGTAATGTAATGTAGTCTAATATAATGTAGTGTAATGTAATGTAGTGTAATGTAATGTAGTCTAATGTAATGTAATGTAATGTAATGTAGTCTAATGTAATGTAGTGTAATGTAATGTAATATAATGTAGTCTAATGTAATGTAATGTAATGTAGTGTAATGTAATGTAATGTAACGTAGTGTAATATAACTTAACATAATGTAATGTAGTGTAATGTAATGTAATATAATGTAGTCTAATGTAATGTAATGTAATGTAATGTAATGTAACGTAGTGTAATGTAACTTAACATAATGTAATGTAGTGTAATGTAATGTAGTGTAATGTAATGTAATGTAGTCTAATGTAATGTAGTGTAATGTAATGTAATGTAATGTAGTCTAATATAATGTAGTGTAATGTAATGTAATGTAATGTAATTTAGTGTAATGTAGTCTAATGTAATGTAGTGTAATGTAGTGTAATGTATTGTAATTTAGTGTAATGTAGTCTAATGTAATGTAGTCTAATGTAATGTAATGTAATGTAACGTAATGTAATGTAGTCTAATGTAATGTAGTGTAATGTAATGTAATGTAATGTAGTCTAATGTAACATAGTGTAGTGTA
>CM051002.1:30098518-30101018 GCA_027704905.1 Muraenolepis orangiensis | reverse complement strand
CTACTCTGTTAGTCACTACTCAGCGTTCACAACTCTGTTACTCACTACTCAGCATTCACTACTCTGTTAGTCACTACTCAGCGTTCATTACTCAGCATTCACTACTCTGTAAGTCACTACTCAGCATTCACTACTCAGTTAGTCACAACTCAGCGTTCACTACTCTGTTAGTCACTACTCAGCGTTCACTACTCTTTTAGTCACTACTCAGCGTTCACTACTCAGTTAGTCACTACTCAGCGTTCACTACTCAGTTAGTCACTACTCAGCGTTCACTACTCTGTTAGTCACTACTCAGCGTTCAAAACTCTGTTAGTCACTACTCAGCGTTCACTACTCTGTTAGTCACTACTAAGTATTCACTACTCTGTTAGTCACTTCTCAGCGTTTACTACTCTGTTAGTCACTACTCAGAGTTCACTACTCTGTTAGTCACTACTCAGCGTTTACTACTCTGTTAGTCACTACTCTGTTAGTCACTACTCAGCGTTCACTATTCTGTTATTCACTACTCAGCATTCGCTACTCTGTTACTCACTACTCAGCGTTCACTACTCAGTTAGTCACTACTCAGTGTCACTACTGTGTTAGTCACTACTCAGAGTTCACTACGCTGTTAGTCACTACAAAGTGTTCACTACTCTGTTAGTCACTACTCTGTTAGTCACTACTCACAGTTCACTACTCTGTTTGTCACTACTCAGCATTCGCTACTCTGTTACTCACTACTCAGCGTTCACTACTCAGTTAGTCACTACTCAGCGTCACTACTCTGTTAGTCACTACTCAGCGTTCACTACTCTGTTAGTCACTACTCTGTTAGTCACTACTCAGCGTTCACTACTCTGTTAGTCACTACTCAGCGTTCACTACTCTGTTAGTCACTACTCAGCGTTCACTACTCTGTTAGTCACTACTCAGCATTCACTACTCTGTTAGTCACTACTCAGCGTTCACTACGCTGTTAGTCACTACAAAGTGTTCACTACTCTGTTAGTCACTACTCAGCGTTCACAACTCAGCGTTCACTACTCTGTTAGTCACTACTCAGCGTTCACTACTCTGTTAGTCACTACTCAGCATTCAATACTCTGTTAGTCACTACTCAGCATTCACTACTCTTTTAGTCACTACTCAGCGTTCACTACTCTGTTACTCACTACTCAGCGTTCACTACTCTGTTAGTCACTACTCAGCGTTCACTACTCTGTTAGTCACTACTCAGCGTTCACTACTCTGTTTGTCACTACTCTGTTAGTCACTACTCAGCGTTCACTACTCTGTTTGTCACTACTCAGCGTTCACTACTCTGTTAGTCACTACTCAGCGTTCACTACTCTGTTAGACACTACTCACCGTTCACTACTCTGTTAGTCACTACTCAGTGCTCACTACTCAGTTAGTCACTACTCAACATTCACTACTCAGTTAGTCACTACTCACCGTCACTACTCTGTTAGTCACTACTCAGCGTTCACTACTCTGTTAGTCACTACTCAGCGTTCACTACTCTGTTGGTCACTACTCAGTGTTCACTACTCTGTTAGTCACTACCCAACATTCACTACTCTGTTAGTCACTACTCAGCGTTCATTACTCTCTTTGTCACTACTCAGCATTCACTACTCTGTTAGTCACTACTCAGCATTCACTACTCTGTTAGTCACTACTCAGCATTCATTACTCAGCATTCACTACTCTGTAAGTCACAACTCAGCGTTCACTACTCTGTTAGTCACTACTAAGTGCTCACTACTCAGTTAGTCACGACTCAACATTCACTACTCAGTTAGTCACTACTCAGCGACACTACTCTGTTAGTCACTACTCAGCGTTCACAACTCTGTTACTCACTACTCAGCATTCACTACTCTGTTAGTCACTACTCAGCGTTCATTACTCAGCATTCACTACTCTGTAAGTCACTACTCAGCATTCACTACTCAGTTAGTCACAACTCAGCGTTCACTACTCTGTTAGTCACTACTCAGCGTTCACTACTCTGTTAGTCACTACTCAGCGTTCACTACTCTTTTAGTCACTACTCAGCGTTCACTACTCAGTTAGTCACTACTCAGCGTTCACTACTCAGTTAGTCACTACTCAGCGTTCACTACTCTGTTAGTCACTACTCAGCGTTCAAAACTCTGTTAGTCACTACTCAGCGTTCACTACTCTGTTAGTCACTACTAAGTATTCACTACTCTGTTAGTCACTACTCAGCGTTTACTACTCTGTTAGTCACTACTCTGTTAGTCACTACTCAGCGTTCACTATTCTGTTATTCACTACTCAGCATTCGCTACTCTGTTACTCACTACTCAGCGTTCACTACTCAGTTAGTCACTACTCAGTGTCACTACTGTGTTAGTCACTACTCAGAGTTCACTACGCTGTTAGTCACTACAAAGTGTTCACTACTCTGTTAGTCACTACTCAGCGTTCACTACTCAGCGTTCACTACTCTGTTAGTCACTACTCAGCGTTCACTACTCTGTTA
>CM051002.1:30081018-30093518 GCA_027704905.1 Muraenolepis orangiensis | reverse complement strand
TGGTTGTAGCGGAACTTGAAGTTCTTGACGCAGCATCTTGTCTACCTTCACGGCAATGACTGCCGCTGTCAGTTCTAGTCTGGGGATTGTGACTTGTTTGAGTGAGGCTACTCTTGACTTGCCCATCACGAGGGAACAATGTTTCTTGCCTTGCTTGTTCTCCAGTAACAGGTAAGTTGCAGTGCCGTAGGCATACTCTGAGGCATCCGAAAAATGGTGCAACTGCGCTGTAGCAGTGCGTCCAAAGTCAGCAGGTTTCAAGCACCTGTTCACTTGGAAGTTGGAGAGGTGAGTAACGTCTTCTATCCATCCTTTCCTCTGCGTGTTTTTCACCGATGTCTTCATCCCATCCATGTAGCTCCTTACACAGATCTTTCAGCAGGAGTTTAGCAGGCAGGATGACCTGTTTGAGCACTGTTTGAACGGCTTCTGGGGGCGCAGTGGCTTTGTGATCTTCTGCGGTTCTCTTCAACGCATACGATGCAATGCTTGGTGATGAGGTGGCACCAAAGAGGTGCACTGTCATTCTGAATTCTTCCATGGGCTCATTAAAGTTGCCGTTGGGCCACCAAAAGAAGCGTTGGAGGTCTGCGTCATGTTCAGGTACCTTCACCTGATAAAACATTGACTCGATGTCGGCCATCATCGCTACTGGCTCCTCACGGAATCTTAGGAGGACGCCAACTAGCGTGTTGGTCATGTCGGGTCCTTGTAGTAGCCTACTGTTCAGAGACTGTTCTTGAAAAGAGGCGGCGCAGTCGAAGACAACTCTCATCTTTTTCTTCTTGGGGTGGTACGCCCCGTGGTGTGGTATGTAGGACACCCTGGCGTCTGCACGGTTCAGCTGGTCAGCCGGAATTCCGACGGCATAGCCTTTTTCGATGACGTTGGCCATGAAGTTGTTGTAGTCTTCGTAGAACCCGGGGTCCTTCTTGAATTTCCGGTGCAAACTAGCCATGCGCTGTTTCGCCATACAACGGTTGTTGGGCATTGGCAGCTTGTCATTCTTGAGCGGCAATCCGATGCTGTAATGGCCGTTCTCGAAAGTTGTAGTTTTCTTCACCGACTGCATGAACTGCTTGTCTTCTTGAGACATCTCTTCCTTGTCGTCGTAGTTACGCTCTGGAAAGTCGGTGTTGTACTGCTGGACCAGCAGCTTTTCGATTTCTGTCACTGTGATCCTGTTCACTGAGCAGTGAGGCTGGTTGATCTCATCACTCTGTTCCTTCCTTATGGGCCCGTTCACGACCCAGCCAATGACAGTCTTCACTGCATAAGGTCCTCCGTTTCTACTGTTTATAACGTGCCATGGCTCCATTGCTCTTGCACAGTTTGCTCCGATAAGTAGGCCGACGTCCGCTTCTATCTCTGGCAGGCGTACTTCGTTGAGGTAAGGCCACTTCCGGATTTCTGATTGCTTGGGTATGTTCTCGGTGTGCACCGGTATGTTACTGTGGGTGTACGCCTTGGGTAGCTTGATGAACTTGCTGTCTTCCAGCCCACATACCTCCAAGTCTGATATCACATAACTGTTCATGAGTTTCTGTCCTCCAGGTTTGTCTTGTCCCATGGTGCTGAGGAGTACTTGCGTTGGTTTCCCTTTAACGTTCAGTTTCTTCCGCAGGCCTTCTGTGATGAACGTTGCTGTGCTCCCCGGATCCAAAAAAGCATATGTCACTATGTGTTTGTCACTCTTTCTTGACTTGATTTTCACCGGTATTATTGACAGCACACATTCATTGTCTCCGGCCCCAGTGAGGCAGGTGGCTTCTTGCGTGTAGGGAACTTGAAGGCTTGATACTTCTCGAGCGCCATTGATCTTTTCCTGGGAGGTAGAATTTTCTTCTTTGCCTTTGTGTAGGATGTCTGGATGTTTTAGTGCACACTCCTTACACTCGGTTCTTTTCTTGCAGAACTTGCTGAGATGGCCCAAAGCCAAGCACCCAAAGCACAAACCTTTTGACTTTAAAAACTCCACCCGTTCCTTGTGTGGTTGACTCTTGATTTTATTACAAGTGTCCAGGGCGTGAGCTTGCTGACAGTACATGCATGGCTTCTCAAAGGCACTTCCTTTTTTATTTGGTTTTTCCGTGGTGACGGTTGTTGCGAAGCTCCCACGTTTCTCTTTCCTAGCTGGGGGCCTTTCCCTCTCGTTCTTTCCAACTGTGGTTGGACGGCTGTCTGGTATGTCACCAAAGAGGGGATCCGTTGCTATTTTGGCTTGACGCTCTATGTAGGTCACCAGGTCATTCAATTTCTCTCTTTGATGTTGTAGGCTTCAGTGCGCCAACGCTCTTTCAATTTGTAGGGTAACTTGGATACTACCGTCCGTAGGTTGGTAGGGTTATCCATTTCCTCCATTGCATCGATGTCCTCCATTGTGTTGCGGCATCCAACCAGAAACATTGCGTAGGCATTTAGCGCCTTTCCATCTTCAGACTTGATCTGCGGCCATTGGAGTGCCTTGTCGATGTAAGCACTGGCGATCCGTAGTTCGTCTCCATAGTGCCTGTGAAGCAGTCGCTTTGCTTCCTTGTAGCCTCTGCTAGGTTGCATGTGGACACAGCTGCGAACTAGCTCCTGGGGTTCGCCATTAATTGTAAATTGTTCCAAGAAGTACAATTTATCCTGATCGTTGTCTGTCTTCTGTTCTATTGAGTGTTCGAATGCTCGAATGAAGGACTTGTATTGCAGTGCGTCACCCCTGAACACTGGGATGTCCCTTGTTGGTAGCTGCGATTGCCTCTGCTGCTTTACAAGGAGCTCTGTGATTATGTTCTGTTTTTGCATGACCTTCAGCATGTCATCATCTCTAGTGATGTTGGAATGAGAAATGAGAGAGTCTCGTACAGCCATTTGTGGTGGTTGGATGCGTGGCATCCGTGGCTGCGCATGATGGTTTGCGTTGTCTGGTTGAGGAGGCGAGGCGCGGGTTAATTCTTGTTTCACGCTCCCTCTGCGGCTCCTACTCCCACCATCCTCTGATCTTTGATACTCGTTGAGCACGTTTAGCTTCGCGCTACTTTCGGCCAAAGCAGTCTCCATCTCAAGCTCTTCTTTTTTAGCTTTGAGTTTAGCTTCTTCCTGCGCTAGCTGCTGCCACTTCTTCAGTGCCGCGGCGCGTTCCAGCAACGCTGCATGCTCTGCCTCTTGTTTAGCACGTGTTACTGAAACTCGTGATCCTAGTGATGAGCGGCTTACTTGAGACCCATGTGGGCGGGCGTATCCAGCGTTGCCGATGCTGGTCTGTGAAACGCTATCTTCAGGTTGGACACAATCTTGCAAATATTTTTCTGCTTCAGGCTCTTTTTGTAGCTGAGCGTCCTCTTTATGCTGATCATCCACTTGATGTGATATGTGCACAGCTGCAATCCATTGTTTTGTAGATTTCATGAAGTGTCTGATGGGCGCCATTTTGGGCTCAAACCAACTATCTTGGTCAAATGTTTGTTCTTCTTCGGATAATAGGCATGTCACTTCTTTATTAAGACAGTTGAATTCCTCTAATACGTTAACAAAGTCATTTTCCATCCCATCTTGGACACGTTGTACATTTTGTACATCTTTCATAAGTGTCTCCATTATATTCATTTTATTAGACAGATCTCGTAGTCTTTGTCTTCTTAGTGCAATGCATTTTTGCAATTTATGCTCCAATCCCTTCTCAGTTTGCTTACGTGACCTTCCCTGTTCTTTAGGATTTCCCACGTCTTTATGCTCATTTTCCCCATCCATCTTAACAATTGCAGAGTGGCTCATTCAAGTTTGCATGCAGTGTTCAAAAGCACCTTTACCTTAAAAGTCACTTTTCTTATTCAGAACAAATGCAAAACAGCTTCTAATATTATGACGGACTCTGCTTGGTTGAGTTAAAGTTGCGACGTGAGTTCGCCGGCAGGGAAACTTTCACTTTCGTGGCATTCAGTCACGTTAGCTCCGAGTAGTTAACGTTAGTATATTTAGACGTTCATATTCATTGGCCGTAGCCTTCTATCTTCGCCACATTTCTGGCAGGCAATACACAACATGAAGGCTTCTCATTACCTTGTCGTAGAGTCAAAGGATTGGCTGTTTTCCTACTATGCTGTTATCTCTCGTTCGGTTCCATCCAGTTCCAAGTCCGGTGCAGGTTAACAAGCTCCGTAGCTATTTTTTGACTAAATGTAGGTGTAATATCCAAACGTCTGTGAGTTTTTGAACACCCTTGAAGCCAGAGTAGGTGAACAACGGGAGTCTTGAACGCGAACAACAGGACCACGTGTATAGTTTACCATTTAATTAATAAAAGAAAAACATAACATGTCAAATCGCTCGTCGCACGGTCAAAAACTATGACGCTACTATCTACGCTGGTTCCATTCAAAAAACTCCCGCTGCCTTCTACCCAGCTGATATAAGTGGTCACATGACAGTTCCGGTCTATCAAAATAAAGAATGTCATGAAATCATGACAAATCTTTTTAAACTATAGACTATTCAACTATTATCAAATTGAAATATCAAAACATGAATATAGGACATATTAATGAACCAATTCCTAAATTGGCTCCTACACACACACACACACACACACAAATGCACACACACACACAACCACAGACACAAACACATACACACACACAACCACACACACACACACACATAAACACACAGACACACACAGAGGCACACACACACACACACACAGACAGACAATCAGACACACAGAGACACGTAAACACACACACACAACCACACACACACACACAAATACCTACAACCACAAACATGCACATACACAACCACACATGTACACACACAACCACACGCACACACACAACCACACACACACACAGACATATAACCAGACACACAGAGACACACACACACCCAAACACACGTAAACACACACACACACACAGACATTCAACCAGACACACACACAATCACACACACATATGCAACCAGACACACACAGAGACACACACACCCAAACACACGTAAACACACACACACACACTAAAACATATTGTCAGGTCTCTGGTTTCCTGTAATGACTCCCAGCTGCCATTTCCAGATCATTAATTAACACAGTGTGTGTGTGTGTGTACATGCCTGTACATTTATGTTTGTAAGATAAAGTGCTGCTTCATATGTATATATATATACACATATGAAGTATATATGTATATATATATATACATATGAAGTATATATATATACTGTATATATATACACATATGAAGCAGCACTGTATCTTACAAACATAAATGTACAGGCATGTATATATATATATATATATATATATATATATATATATATATATATATATACAATAAACTCAACACAAAACTCACACTCTCTCTCTCTCTCTCCAGACAAGATGTTCCTGGTGGAGAACAACACCATAGACTCTGGAGAAGTGGACGTGGGAAGACGAGCCATACAAGATGTCCCACCAGGTTTAAAACTATTTAATTGTTTTGTTTGTCATAAAAAGCTATTTTTATTGACTATTTTATTGACTATTGTCTATTGATTTTGTCTATTAAAGTGGACTTCTTTAACTTAATAACTAGGGGCGTCTATATTATTTTTTTATCTGTGTTTGTATGTTATTTGTATTTGTTTTATTTATTTTATTTATTGTATTTTATATCTGCTCTCTCTGTCTGCCTGTCTGTCTGTCTCTCTCTCTCTCTCTCTCTGTCTGTCTGTCTCTATATATACAGTATATATACATATATATATATATATATACATACTCTATATATATATATATATTATTATTATTCTTATATTGTTATATTATTATTAAGATATAGAGAGAGATGAATATGAATATATCTATTTCTTATATCTTTTTTTAAAGGCATCTTTTGGCGCTCCCAGATTTATATCGACCAGCCTCAGTTCCTCAAGTTCAACATCTCAGTCCAGCGGGAAGCCCTGGTGGGCGTCTACGGACGGAAGGGACTACCGCCGTCCCACACGCAGGTAGAGACACACACACACACACACTGACACACACACACACACACACACACACTGACACACACACACACACACACACACACAGGTGTGTTCTGCTGGGACACTTCTGTGTGTGTGTGCAATTTCAATAGAATCCACAAGAATGTGTGCGCTTCAAATTGCATTTATGTCTGTAGTGTAGTGTAGAATACATTATTCATATATATATATATATATACACACATATATATATATGTGTGTATATATATATATATATGTATTCATTGTGCATAAAGATGATGTGTCCATATTTGGACAATGATTCCATTGATAAAAACCAGACATAAACACATATATATATATATATATATACCTATATATATGTATGTAGGTATATATATATATATACCTTTATATATATACATATATATACATATACATATATATATATGTGTTAAAAAAACACTACAGTAATATTATCACAGATCAACAACGACAACCACACAACAACAGATACACGATTCTCATGGATTCATTTCATTTTAAATTTGATTAAATTCAATCATTTTTTCACTCCTATAGCTAGTTCAGTAGGCACACTGTCCAATGCCTGTGGATTAAAACTATCCTTAAACCCGGTAGTACCAGGTAGTACCCGGTAGTACCTAGTAGTACCCGGTAGTACCCGGTACTACCAGGTACTATCTGGTACTACCTGTGTATCTGAGGGTCGAGGCCCAACACCTTTCAATGAGGTATTTGTTTCCCTCCATCTTGCTTTGTCTTTGTCTTTGTCTTTGTCTTTGTCTTTGTCTTGTCTGTCCGTCCGTTCGTCCGTCCGTCCTGTGCGCTTCAGTACGACTTTGTGGAGCTTCTGGACGGCAGTCGGCTGCTATCCAAAGAGAAACGCTCCCTCAGCGATGCGGACGACGGTGTGGTCGTGGCTATCAGCGCACGCCGGGGGGAGGATGACGGCGTGGGCGTGGCCATCAGCGCACGCCGGGGGGAGGACGACGGCGTGGCCATCAGCGCACGCCGGGGGGAGGACGACGGCGTGGGCGTGGCTATCAGCGCACGCCGGGGGGAGGATGACGGCGTGGGCGTGGCTATCAGCACACGCCGGGGGGAGGACGACGGCGTGGGCGTGGCACGCCGCAGCTCGCGCTCCGTCCTCGCACGCCGGGGTGACGACGATGGAGTTGGCGTCGGAGTTGGAGTTGGCGTTGGCGTGGCCCACCTCACGCGCTCCGTCCATGCACGCCGGGGGGACGGCGACCGCGGTGAGGATGAGGGCGGTGGCGTTAGCGTGGGCGTGGCCCGCCGCAGCACGCGCTCCGTCAGCGTACACGAGGCCGGCTTCATACAGTTCATGGACACGGGCGTCTGGCATCTGGCCTTCTACAACGACGGGAGGAACCACGAGCAGGTCTCCTACAGCACAGTCGTCATCGGTACGTTGCTAACTGTGCTAACTGGCTGGTTTCGCTTTAACAAAATATGAATGAATCAACATTCAACATTCAAGATTTTGTTTATGATTTGCTTATTTGTTAATGAACGGAACGCTTATGAACACCCCTCCCATCCCATTCTCAACACCTCGCGGTGTGGATTTTGGTACACACTACTATACTATGGAATAAAAAATACTAGTACACAATAGAAGAGCAATAAAGTGACTGATGGATGATGTTATATGAACATGTGTTGACATTGTGCAACAAAAGCAAGCAATTAAAAAGCATTTCAAAGTGCCAGTAGTGCAGCAGCATCATGAATACAGTGCAGTAACTGTGATGAGACCAGAAAAGTCCAGCTAAAGTATGACAGTGTCATGTTTATGACATGTTATGATAGTGTCATGTTAATGACATGTTATGATAGTGTCATGTTAATGACATGTTATGATAGTGTCATGTTAATGACATGTTATAATAGTGTAATGTTAATGACATGTTATGATAGTGTCATGTTAATGACATATTATGACAGTGTCATGTTAATGACATGTTACGATAGTGTAATGCTAATGACAATGTTATGATAGTGTCATGTTAAGATAGTGTAATGCTAATGACAATGTTATGATAGTGTAATGTTAATGACATGTCATGATAGTGTAATGTTAATGACATGTTATGATAGTGTAATGTTAATGACATGTTATGATAGTGTAATGTTAATGACATGTTATGATAGTGTAATGTTAATGACATGTTATGATAGTGTAATGTTAATGACATGTTATGATAGTGTAATGTTAATGACATCTGTCTTTCAAGGAACACAGTTCTAATTGTGGGTTTCCCCTTGTTGTCAAATGTAGTTTGGCTAACCAGTAATCTAAGTTTTCTGACCCTATTATCTGACCCTGGAAAGACTTCTGTGATTTTTCTTTGGCAGTATAGCCGGATGCTTAACATGTGGGTGTAATGAAGCTTGACTTAAGTGTCCTCCCACCCTCAGGATACCTTCTTTATCCAGGAATGGATTTAGCTTGCACAGGTTACTGTCTTTGGCCTTGTTAACTGCTTTCATGTGTTTCACGCTCTTTAGCTCATCTGAGAAGGACTCCTTTGAACTAGCTGGATGATGAAAAGTTCTGCTTCTTTCCTTTCTTCCATGGTTGTACATTCATTGGTTCTTTGTTTCACACCTTGGTGTTCTTTGGCATGTCGTTTCAGTCTTGCAACTGCTCTTACTACCCTTGACCAATCAGAGAATTTCTGTAAGCAATCCAATAGTGACCTGTCTTCTTTTGCCTTTGTGTTGCACACAATAGCCTTGCGAATTTCAGGATCATCCTCATTGATTTCTCCCACCTTGCATTCTCTTACAGGTAGGTCCTTTTTTTGTCTTCTTTCAAGACAATTTAGGCGGTGTACTGCGCACATCTTGTTGTCAGGTAACTTTGGTCTTTCGCCTTTGAATGGTAATGGCATTTTGTAGTGACATTCTCTTTGTGTGTGATGCTTTCTCTCAACTGAGAATTTCTTTAACTTTGTTTCGGCTCACATAGTGTACTTCAGTTTTGAGACTGAGAGAAGGTTCTACACCTGGTGTCACTTGTCTAACTACTATGGCATCTCCGTAATCTAGACGGATTCAAGTTTCCAACAATACTCCATCCAAGGTCTGTACGCTGTGCGTAAGGTTGATTCTCTTTGCCAGACACAACTTCTCTTGGAAGTAAAGCTTGTGAGCAGTTGTACCCTATGAGCAGACCCACTTCACAGTCTTGCAGAGGTGCAATCTCTCCTTGGAGGTGCTTATCTGTTGGTATGTGAGTTCTGTTGGCTGGAATGAAGTCACGTGTATAGACTGGTGGTAAGGGAATCTTTTTACCGGAGTAAAAGCATCTGACTTGTAGGTTGTTCACTCTTTGAGCGCTTACAACTGTGGTTCTTGAGGTCATAGTAGATAGCTTGAGCTTGACTTGTTCTTTACTTGCTTCCAAAGCCTCCGCTACTTCACTTAGCACAAATGTTGCGTCACTTTGAGAATCCAACAGAGCGTTTACAAGGATTTCTTCTGCTGGTTGACATGTGGATGAAAGCCAGACTGGAATTCTAGCAGCTGTTTGTGTGTTACCTTCACCAAGTATTACTCTGTTGGAGGTAGCCGCTGTGGTTCTTTCTTCTTGTTGTGTTGGTTGAGGTCTTTCTTTGTATCTTTCTTGATTTGTATTTAACCTTTGTGAACTGAATTGTTGATTGGCTTGTGGTGGTCTTTGTTCTTCCTTTGCACGCTCTTCATGCAGACAGGTAGGATTTTGCTTCTTGCACACTTAACATACACTCCTACTGTGGCAGCTCCTTGACTGATGGCCAGTCTCGAGACATCCAAAGCATAGCTTCTGAGCTTGAATGTACTTGATTCTGGTCTGGAACAGCTTGCTCCATGAACTTCCTGCAATTGTGCAAAGAATGCCAATTCTTCTTACAGAGAATACATGTTAAGATGGTGTTTTCGTCTGAACTTGTGGTCAGTGTCTTTGCTGCAAAGCTTTGTTGTCTTTGAGATTTAGTGTTCTCAGCTTCACCTTGCTTCAGTGATTGCAATGATGTGACACGCAATCTTTGCTTCTCTTGTCAGAAACTTTACAAATTGGCTGAAGGAGGGAAATTGGTTACTGTCTTCTTGGACTTCAATAACCTTCCGATTCCAGCTTGCAGTTAGCCAATCTGGTAACTTTGAAAGTATTTGCCTGTTTTCATTACAGTCATTCAAGATTTCTAATGCCTTGATGTGGACAATGGCAGCCTCGCAACTACGGAGAAAGTCTGCAAAATCGGCTGGCAGTTAAGGCACCAGCTAGCATCTTAACAAGCTCTGCTGTACTTTCACTTGAGGAAGTAGTGACAACCTGGAGCAGGCACTGGGTTGCTTACCAGATCCCTCTCTAGCAAGACTTTCCATTCTTCTTTAATGGACTCTTCTTGGTCATACACTTGCATTCTTGCTCGTGCTGCATTGAAACCTTTTACTGCTTCCAAATGCTGTATTTTTCTCCGTTTGTCCTCCAGAGTCTGTTGTAGAGCTACATGCTCTTCTTCTAGACAAGCTTTAATTTTAGCTTCCTTTTCCTCTCTTTCTAAACGACGCCTTACCTCTTCTGCTTCTCTTTCTAAACGATGCCTTACCTCTTCTGCTTCTTTCCTTCTAGCTTCTGCCTGCAGGCGCTGAATTTCCAAATGTTCTCTTTCTTGTTCTTGTAACACTTTCAGAACAGCTTGGCTTGCAGCAGCCTCAGCAGCAGCCTCTTGTTGTTTCACAGAAGACGGTTTGATTGCTTGGAGTTGCTTTTCGAAGAAGAGCCAGAAGTGTAGGTGCTTGAGTCAAAGAGAGAACCTGCTTCAGGCCAATCTTTCTTTTCTCCTTCTGGAATCTTTCCATCCAGGAGACTTTAGGCTCTGATGATGACAAACTTCACACAGAGCCACTCTTCGACGCGTGTCCTGGTCTGGAGTTGAGATTGTACGCAGATCATCATAAACATGTTGGACATCTTCCGAAAAACTTGTGACATCACAAATTATGTCATTAAGCACATCTTCAGATAAAGACTCTGTTGTTTGAGATAATGGCCGCTCAGCTGTTTTCACTTGTGTTCTCCATTTCTCATAATTGTAGTTGAACTTTTGTAGGAGCGTTTTCATTTGTTCTTCTTGCATTTCTCTACCCTTCTCTGTAGGAGTTTTAGTTCTTTGACTTCTTCTTAGCTGCTGTGCTTCAGTGTTCTCCACAGCTTCGTCTCGGGACTCTGCACTTTCCCTACTTTCCCTCACCTGAATTGTAGGCTCACTACACTTAGACATTAGTAATCACTACTTTAAAGTGACTCACTTTTACAAACAAAATGCAGTTGACTTTTTAATGAACTTTTAACACTTACCCAAATGTAAGTGTGACTTAAATGTACCCTATAAGACTTAAACCTGTTTCAATAGAGGTAGAAATGCACCTCAAATTGAAAATGTGCAAAAAAACGCTTAATTTAACTTTAAACCTTTCAAAAATATACTCAATATATATTAAGACTTCAGAACTTCAATGAAATTATTTTCACTTATTATTCCCAAAAACACACTTTGAATTATAAATTGGAAATAAGAACACTTATTTTCCCTTTAACTTTACGCCTTAATTAACAAGCGATAATAAAATGACATGAGCAAATGAGTCAAAACGCTTACCACACACACTATAGTTGGCACTCACAGTAATAACAGTTTAGCAAACCTTTACAGAAACCCTCTTCTCAGATCACTCTTGATGTCTTAGTGTCCAAGTTCTTTATTGCTTTGTCTTGAAGCGTTGCGCGTCGTCCACTTCTGTGTGTGCATGCGTTGTTTCGGCTCCTCCGTCGGTTCTTTGATGACCGCCTCGTGCTCAGTCCGTGATCCTCTGAAGTTGCCGCATCGTCAATTAAGACACACTCGCGTCGATGGACAGTCGAGTTTTCACTGTAGTTCCCTCGAGGCACAGGCAGACACAAATGGCTTTCTCATAACGGGTTTATTCCTCTCCGAATCCACCGTGAAAACTACACACAAACAAACAGTAAAAATGACAAACATAGAACCATGTTAGACACAGAACATTCACAGCATGGAAGATGACTTTAGTAAAGTAATAAACGTAAAATAAATACAAACAAACACAACAACATACCTCGTTGGCTGCATGCTCTGAAAACCGAGGGAAGTATTCTTCAGTCCTTACAACTTTATAAGAAAATACTTAAACTAACGGAGCTGTAACAGTATCCGTGCATCTTACTCTCAGTTTCTTGTCTCTCTCTCTCTAACTCACGCGAGAACAACATAACGACACATGATCTTGGACTTCAAAATAAAAGACTAAATATTGCATTATGAACATGTAAAAGCTGCACTTACAGATAGTGTCATGTTAATGACATGTTACGATAGTGTAATGTTAATGACAATGTTATGATAGTGTAATGTTAATGACATGTTACGATAGTGTAATGTTAATGACATGTTATGATAGTGTCATGTTAATGACATGTTATGATAGTGTAA
>CM051002.1:30076018-30078518 GCA_027704905.1 Muraenolepis orangiensis | reverse complement strand
GATTAGTTAAATATATATATATACAGGTAAGTAATTATTTAACAGGTATTGATCAGGGGTTATCATTATGGTCAATGTCTTCCTCTGTGACACACAGATCAATCAAGAGATCAGGGTGTTGTGGTTGTTATGCTAAGCTACTCTTATGCTAAGCTAACTTAAGATATTCAGAGAGAGATCAGGGTGTTGTGGTTGTTATGCTAAGCTACTCTTATGCTAAGCTAACTTAAGATATTCAGAGAGAGATCAGGGTGTTGTGGTTGTTATGCTAAGCTACTCTTATGCTAAGCTAACTTAAGATATTCAGAGAGAGATCCGGGTGTTGTGGTTGTTATGTAAGCTACTCTTATGCTAAGCTAACTTAAGATATTCAGAGAGAGATCAGGGTGTTGTGGTTGTTATGCTAAGCTACTCTTATGCTAAGCTAACTTAAGATATTCAGAGAGAGATCCGGGTGTTGTGGTTGTTATGCTAAGCTACTCTTATGCTAAGCTAACTTGAGATATTCAGAGAGAAATCAGGGTGTTGTGGTTGTTATGCTAAGCTACTCTTATGCTAAGCTATCTTAAGATATTCAGAGAGAGATCAAGGTGTTGTGGTTGTTAGGCTAAGCTACTCTTATGCTAAGCTAACTTAAGATATTCAGAGAGAGATTAGGGTGTTGTGGTTGTTATGCTAAGCTACTCTTATGCTAAACTAACTTAAGATATTCAGAGAGAGATCAAGGTGTTGTGGTTGTTATGCTAAGCTACTCTTATGCTAAGCTAACTTAAGATATTCAGAGAGAGATCAGGGTGTTGTGGTTGTTATGTTAAGCTACTCTTATGCTAAGCTAACTTAAGATATTCAGAGAGCGATCAGGGTGTCAGCTTATAGATTGACACATTCACGTTCCATATCCGTACATATCTATCATATCTATTGGCCGCCGCCTCGTCAGATATTGATCAAACACACACACCGATCGGTTGATGTATTGATCCTCTCCGCCTATCGTGTCCCGTTATGTCTCCTCCGCACGAGAGAGAGATGGATGAAAATATCAAAACTCATATTTTGAGAAACACTTTATACCTTGTATTGTTTCCAATATTGTATCCGTCCTCAAAACAACAATTATGATATTTGACTTATATTCAAATATAAATATAAGATATTTCAGATATATGATTGATTATATGAAAATTGATATATATATTAATATATAATATTATTAATATTAATATTTCACGAGGGGGTTAACAAAATGAATATTTGTATGTCAGTGATTTTAGTTTGATCTTAACATTCAAATATAACACACACACACACACACACACACACACACACACACACACACACACACACACACGCACACACTCAGTGGAAAGAAACCCTGTGTTGACCAAGGTGTAACTAGACTCTGCTCTCTCTCTCTCTCTCTCCCCCATCTCTCTCTCTCTCTCTCTCTCTCTCTCTCTCTCTCTCTCTCTCTCTCTCTCTCTCTCTCTCTCTCTCTCTCTCCCCCCCACCCCCCTCTCTCTCTCTCCCCCCTCCACCCCCCTCCCCCTTTACCACAGCGTCTTGCCCCCTGCTGTGCAGTGGGAATGGCCAGTATTCCCGCGGGCGGTGCCAGTGCCACAGCGGATGGAAGGGCCCTGAGTGCGCCGTGCCCTCCAGCCGCTGCGTGGACGCCCACTGCGGGGGGCACGGCGTCTGCATCGTGGGCGCCTGCATCTGCAACACCGGCCACAAGGGGGCCAACTGCGAGGAAGGTTAGTCGCCGCCCAATACACACACACACACACACACACAGAGTCACTCACACACAGTCACACACACACACACACACACACACACACACACACACACACACACACACACACACACACACACACACACACACACACACACACACACACACACATGTGTCGGGGGCCTGCTTCTGCAAGGAGAGCTGTGAAGATGGTAGCCATACACACACACACACACGCACACACACACACACGCACACAGTGCAAACACACTCACACACAGTGCACACACACACACACACTGACACACACACGCACACGCGGTATTCGCAGCGCTGCGAAACTACTTTCTAACTAGTAATGCGCATTCGCTACACCAACTAGTGCGCATTAACTAATCCACTTTGGGGGGTAGGTGGTTTAGATCCCGATCAAGTAACTAGTTTGGGTGTGCAAAGCGATCAAACTACTTACTGGTTTGGCTTCTCGTGTGTGTGAACGGAATCTTTAATGCGCATTACTTTCACTTCACACAACACACAAAACAACCAGTCTCTTGATTCACTTCTCTTATCGTGTGTGTGAACGGAAAACCTGGTATCGGGTGCACAGCGAATGGCGAATTCGAATTAGAGTGTGAACATAAAGTGGATTCGATGCGCACTAACTAACAAATACGGGAGTCGACACCGATACCGTATGCGGTATGAAACCGGTTCCACTGTCGTCTTTCTGGCTAGTGGACTGCATGGACCCCAGCTGCTCGG
>CM051002.1:30063518-30068518 GCA_027704905.1 Muraenolepis orangiensis | reverse complement strand
TCATCTAGTCCTCTAGTCCCCTAGTCATCTAATCATCAAGTCCTCTGGTCCCCAAGTCCTCTAGTCATCTAGTCCTCTGGTCTCCTCGTCCTCTTGTCATCTAGTCCTCTGGTCCCCTAGTCCCCTAGTCATCGAATAATCTAGTCCTGTGGTCCCCTAGTCCACTAGTCATCTCGTCCTCTAGTCCCCTCATCCCCTAGTCCTCGAGTCATCTAATCATCTAGTCCTCTAGTCCCCTTGTCCCCTTGTCATCTAATCATCTAGTCCTCTAGTCCCCTAGTCCTCTTGTCATCTAGTCCTCTAGTCCTTGTAGTCCTCATAGTCCTAGTCCTCTAGTCCTCATAGTCCTCATAGTCCTCATAGTCCTAGTCCTCTAGTCCTCTAGTCCTCCAGTTCTCTAGTCCTCCAGTCCTCGTAGTCCTAGTAGTCCTGGTCCTTTAGTCCCCTAGTCCCCCAGACCTCTAGTCCCCTAGTCTCCTAGACCCCTGGTACTCGAGTCCCCCCTAGTCCTCTAGTCCCCTAGTCCCCTATTCTCCAGTCCCCTAGTCCTCTAGTACCCTAGTCTCCTAGACCCCTGGTACTCCAGTTCCCCCCCTAGTCTCCAAGTCCTCTAGTGCCCCAGTCCTCTAGTCCCCCAGTCCCCTAGTCCCCCCTAGTCCTCTAGTCTCCCAGTCCTCTTGTCCCCTAGTCCTCTAGTCCCCGAGTCCTCTTGTCCCCTGGTCGCCCCTAGTCCCCTGGTACTCCTAGGTAGTCCTCCTAGTAGTGCACTGTGCTAACTTTCCTATACTGCTTCCCCAGTTCCCCCCTAGTCCCCTAGTCCCTCCTAGTCCCCTAGTCCCCTAGTCCCTCCTAGTCCCCTAGTCCCCTGGTACTCCAGTTCCCCCCTAGTCCCCTAGTCCCTCCTAGTCCCCTAGTCCCCTGGTACTCCAGTTCTCCCTAGTCCTCTAGTCCCCTAGTCCCTCCTAGTCCCCTGGTAACCCAGTTCCCCCCTAGTACCCTGGTACTCCAGTTCACCCCTAGTCTCCCAGTCCTCTTGTCCCCCAGTCCTCTAGTCCCCCAGTCCTCTAGTCCCCGAGTCCTCTTGTCCCCTGGTCGCCCCTAGTCCCCTAGTCCCCTGGTACTCCTAGGTAGTCCTCCTAGTAGTGCACTGTGCTAACTTTCCTATACTGCTTACTTATGTCTCTTCTGTACTAGTCCTCATAGTCCTCGTAGTTCTAGTCCTCTAGTCCCCTAGTCCCCTAGTCCTCTAGTCCTTATAGTCATTGTAGTCCTTGTAGTCTTGGTCCTTTAGTCACCTAGTCCGCCAGTCTTCTAGTCCCTTAGTCCTCTAGTCCTCTAGTCCTCCAGTCATCCAGTCCTCTAGTCCTTGTAGTCATTGTAGTCATTGTAGTCCTTGTAGTCTTGGTCCTTTAGTCACCTAGTCCCCCAGTCTTCTAGTCCCTTAGTCCTCTAGTCCTCTAGTCCTCTAGTCCTCCAGTCATCCAGTCCTCTAGTCCTTGTAGTCCTCAAAGTCCTAGTCCTCTAGTCCCCTAGTCATCTAGTCCTCTAGTCCTCTAGTCCCCCAGTCCTCTAGTCCTCCAGTCGTCCTAGTCCCCTAGTCCCCTGGTACTCCTAGGTAGTCCTCCTAGTAGTGCACTGTGCTAACTTTCTTATACTGCTTACTTATGTCTCTTCTGGACTAGTCCTCATAGTCCTAGTCCTCATAGTCCTCATAGTCCTAGTCCTCTAGTCCTCCAGTCATCCTAGTCCTCTAGTCCTCCAGTCATCCTAGTCCTCTATTCCCCAGTCCCCTAGTCCCCCTGGTACTCCAGTTCGCCCCCTAAATCCTCCTAGTCCCCTAGTCCCCCCTAGTCTCCTAGTCCCCTGGTAGTCCTCCTAGTGTGCTAACTGTGCTAACTTTCCTATACTGCTTACTTATGACTCTTCTGTACTAAAACAGCTCTTCTTCTTCTTCTTCTTCTCTTTCTCTTTGTGTGCGGTTCTCTCTTTGTTTCCCTGAAGCTCACAACCCGGACATAAGAGTAAAAGGTACTGTGCTTCCTCTTTAACCTTCTTCTTCTTCTTCTTCTTCTTCTTCTTCTTCTTCTTCTTTCTTCTTCTTCTTCTTCTTCTTCTTCTTCTTCTTCTTCTTCTTCTTCTTCTTCTTCTTCTTCTTCTATTTATCCCACTCCACTTCTTCTTCTTTAAACACCCTTGCCGCCGTTGTCTTTAATTTACTGTCATTCATTCACTGTCTGGAGCTACAAGCTACGAGCTACAAGCTACAAGCTACAAGCTACAAGATCATTCTTCGTTCCGGCTGATCTCATCTCGTCTGTCCTTATTATTTTATATTATATTCCCCTGTTCTATTCTCATCTCATTTGAGCCATTTCGATAAGATTCGATTAGATAAAATTAGATTAGATTAGATTAGATAAAATTAGATTAGGTTAGGTTAGGTTAGATTAGATTATACTACATTACATTACATTACATTACATTACATTACATTAGATTAGACTAGATTCGATTCAATTCGATTAGATTAGATTAGATTAGATTAGATTGGATTGGATACAATTAGATTAGATTGGATTACATTAGATTAGATTAGGTTCGATTATATTAGGTTAGATTATATTAGGTTAGGTTAGATTAGATTAGATTAGATTAGATTAGATTAGATTAGATTAGATTAGATTAGATTAGATTAGATTAGGTTAAATTAGATTAGATTACATTAGATTATATTAGATTCAAATGTATTGTCAGTCAAATGTGTGCAAATGTTTACAGTAAAGTGCGTAGTAATATATATATAATGTACAGTTGTTGAATAAAATGTAAAATATGTAAAAAACTGTCTACTAACAAAACTACTACTAAAAACAGGTATACAATTACTTATAGGGTAGTTATGAAATATGTGCAGAGTTATAAATATATAAACAGGTAGTGAGCAGGGGTAGTTGTATCAACAGATAAATATAAATTTAAATAAAGTAAAGTGAAATTATTCACCTGTCAAAATATCAAAACCTAAATACGGAAGTTATGTTACATTAAGTGTTACATAACGTCCATAATGGGAGGATTTAAATTGAGATATGTTGACAGGTGAGTGCTAAGAAATTAGGTGATTATTGATCGCGGTTTTGTAACTCTTAGTTACGTTAAGTCTTTTCACGTTAAGCGATGCAAAGAAAGATCAAGTCAAAACTCTCAATTCAAATGCACAACAATGCTTAACAAACCCAAGACAGCCATTAACTAATCAGTCAACAAGTGTGTGGAAACAAAATGCAACAAATGAGTCTCACTCACCAATGATGTTCACTTGAAGACCAAATCCATTCTCCTGTCCTTCTGGATGAATTGTTCGACCACCCGGTCATAAAGCTGATGGCTTTTCAGATCCAAAATAAGTTGCCTTTCCAATTCCCTGCCCTCTTGTTGGTCCCAAATAGCAAGCACTCCCATCAGTAGAGCCTCTTGTGGCTAGTAGAGCCCGTTAGCCACGGGAATCTTTCCCAGTTGCTAGCCTGAAAATGGCGAACATAGCCTGCTTCAACAACTTGGTTCAGCTCAAGATTGTCAGGCGTTGGACGGCCTTTTTTAATAATGCCCATCTTTACATTGACGTCTGGAAATGGTTCCGACAATAAATCCGCAACGACATCATCTTCGCCTGTTGCCATTTTGACGTAAAATCCTACGTAGAAAAAACGTAGCACTACGCTAGATCCACTCTCGCTCCAGCCAGTATACCTTCTAGCTCCCTATTGAGCTGTGGGGAAATCTGAAAGAATACACCCATTGGCTACAAATCACTATATGATTGGTTGATCAAATTGTCAATCCAAACATACGCTCTCATTCAGTCTAAGGGCCAAAGTCATCGGGAATACTTTGACTGAAGGATATTCTTCCCAGCAACCTAGAAAAATATCTGATTGGTTGAATTGTTTTTCCAACACAAAACCACTCAAATGCGTCGTGCATGGACCGAGAAAGACAAACAAATCAACGTAACACTGAAATATAACAGATAACTACACATATACCATTCTCATTTATTCTTTTTATTTAAATATTATTAAATTGTATTCAATTGTATTACATTTTATTAATACAATTAATTAGATTTTTTTATTCTCTGAATACCTTGAAGGCCCTGACGCTTCATCACTGATATATATATATATATATATATATATATATATATATATTGACAGGGGCCTTCAAATGTGTTGAAGTAGCCTGTGGTGGGTGTATTGATTGGTAATCAATAATGCCCAGAGGCCGCCACCAGCCCCACACACACACACACACACATACACTCACTCAAGGAGAAGTGTGAACATGTGTGTCATTCCTCGTACAAACCTGCTCCGCTTGTTCAAACTAGTCTCAAACTCTCTCTCTCTCTCTCTCTCTCTCTCTCTCTCTCTCTCTCTCTCTCTCTCTCTCTCTCTCTCTCTCTCTCTCTCTCTCTCTCTCTCCCTCTCTATCTCTCTCCCCCTCTCACTCTCTCCCTCTCTCTCTCTCTCTCTCTCTCTCTCTCTCTCTCTCTCTCTCTCTCTCTCTCACTCTCTCACTCTCTCTCTCTCTCTCTCTCTCTCTCTCTCTCTCTCTCACATAGTTTGTATATAATATATATTATATATATATATATATATATTAATATATAATAATATACAATATATTCAAATATATTTTCTTATTGTGTCACAGTTTGCACGTTCTGGTCAGAAGCCGAGTCAAATTAATTTAGACGATAGGTTGTTTGCTTTGGAGATGAAATGCTGAAGTATAATTGAATGACCTTAAATGGTCGAGACGTTATTTAGTCAAAAATTCATCCAATCACCATTAAAAGGTTGCAATTATTGCATGAAATAACAAACCCTATTAACAAAGTTATAATAAAGAGTATTATTATATTAAAATGTTACCCGGTTTTTTCAAATGTAATTACAAATCGTGGCAACTCAGCAATAAGTATACTTATTATATAT
>CM051002.1:30036412-30057518 GCA_027704905.1 Muraenolepis orangiensis | reverse complement strand
TATATATATATATATATATATATATATATATATATATATATATATATATATATATTTTTTTTTTTTTTTTTTTTTTTTTTTTTGGACAGTACGATGTGTAAGCTGTTGGAGTAGAAAAAAGGCAGACAGGAAGGTGTGAAATGTATTCTCCTTTAGCAGCTGAGACAGGAAGATTTGCTGCGGCCGTGCACAAGGTCACCACCTGTGATTGAGTTCAAAGTTCACGTTTAGAGGAGTCAGAGGTCAACGGATATTTGCTCAGGATATAAACAAATGATCGGATGCTGTGACAGATAGCGTGTGAGGATCAATAAAGAGGGGAAAGGATCAATTTTCCCCTGTGATGTGAACCACAAAGAGGCAATCGATTGGGGAAGGCACAGGAGGCACTTACACATCTATACATATTCATTTGTTAACATAAGTTAACTGCCGAATACAATTTGTTTCACGCAGACGTTAGTGAGTGTGTCGAGATTTGCTCCTTCAATGTTAAGTAGACAAGGCAGTGAATAATTCACGTGAATGACACGATAAAGACACAAATAACACCGAGAATACTGAAGTGTCCTTATAAACCCGACCTTACGCCTTCTTTTAAAAACCCAGATGCTTAGTTACAGTGATTACTACTCAGAATGATACGGTCCAATATAATTACGTCTGGCAATTTATAAGATTGCCCCGGATCATTGTTGCAGCCTCAATGAGAAATCTCTCTCGCTTGGGTGAATGACTTTCACTTGAAGTTTATACAATCTGCTGTTTAACAGGGGATGGGGAATCTATCTGCGTCACCGCATTCTCCGCCTTACGGCGTCTCTGTCTCTTTGTCCATGAAAGGGAACCACTGGTCAGCACCAGAATACAGATCTCAGAACGGAGGAAGGCAGTGTTTTCAGATAACCCAGGCCAGCACAGAGAACACTTTGCGTTTAGAGGTAGATTGATTGTGTACTGGCTAGGGTGTTGGACCCCCAGTCAAAAGTGTCTCAGTTCAAACCCAAATATCAGCAGCCCTGACCCTGCTACTTAATGGTATGTATCCACACAAATTAAGTCGTTGTGGATAAATAAACGTCTGCTGAAATTTTTTTTAGGAATCACACATGATTCACACATATGCCTCGTGTTTGGTTTGCAATTGTCCTTGTAGGTCATATTTGTATGAGCTTCATGGACAGGACAGTGAAGACAGAGAGTGACATGTAGCATGTAGACCACCGGTGGTCCTATGCTAAACCTGGCCCACTACCCAGATGGGTATGCTAAAGAGAAGGACTGAAGGAGAGGGCCATTGGGAAGCTCTGCAGCGGAGCACAGCGTGTCCCTCTGTCTTCCATTCACTCCCTTCATCCTATCTAGGAACCATTAGATTTGTTCAGCTTGAGTGATCACCAAGGGGATCACTCTGCCCCAATCTGTAATGCAGACCGCCCTCCCTGGACCAATGTGTGTGTGTGTGTGTGTGTGTGTGTGTGTGTGTGTGTGTGTGTGTGTGTGTGTGTGTGTGTGTGTGTGTGTGTCAGTATCATATGTGTGCATGTATGCATATGTATATGTGTGCATATGCACGTAAGGGAGGTAGAGAGAGAGAGAGAGTGTGTGTGAGTGTGTGTGCAAGTGTGTGCGTGCATGTGTGTGTCAGAGTGAATGTGTATTCATGAATGGTTATGTGGTCATGTTTGTGTGTGAGTGTGGATATGTGTGTGTGTTCATGTATGAATATAGGTGTTGTTAATGTGTGTGTGTGTGGGTGTGTGTGTGTGCATATGTGCGTGTGTGTTCATGTATGTATGTGGGTGCTCATATTTGTGTGTGCGTGCACAAGTGTGTGTGTGTATGTAGGTGTTCATATGTGTGTGTGTGTGTGTGTGTGTGTGTGTGTGTGTGTGTGTGTGTGTGTGTGTGTGTGTGTGTGTGTGTGTGTGTGTGTGTGTGTGTGTTCATGTATGTGCCTTTGTGTGTTTGTGGGGCCCGTGAGATGTCAACAGCCCAGTCAGTGTGTACATCAGTCAGTCATTTAGAAACCACACACTCGACAGTGGAAATAAGCAATCATTCAAACTTGGCACAAAACGAGAGAGAGAGAGAGACAGGTACAGACAGAGACACTTACATACTGAGAGACGGAGACAGACACACACACACAGAGAGAGAGAGAGAGAGAGAGAGAGAGAGAGAGAGAGAGAGAGAGAGAGAGAGAGAGAGAGAGAGAGAGAGAGAGAGAGAGAGAGAGAGAGAGAGAGAGAGAGAGAGAGAGAGAGAGAGAGAGAGAGAGAGAGAGAGAGAGAGAGAGAGAGAGAGAGAGACAAATTGAGTACAAAACTAAAGCATAAGAGAGAGTCAGAGTGCGAGATGATAACGAGAGAGAACAGTGAGAGTGAGAGGGGGGGAGAGACATATAAAAGGCAGATGAGTAAGAGTGAGTGATGAATGGATAACAGTATATAGTCAGTGAGTGGGAGGGGGAGGGAGATAAAGTGAGTGAGAGGGAAAGGGGGAAAGAGAGTAGGAGTGAGATAGACAGGAAGAAAAGGATAGAGGGAGCTAGAGAGTATGAGAGGGAGGGGGGATGGAGGGGGGAGAGATGAGAGAGAGAAGAGAGGGGAGAGCAAGAGAGAGGGAGAGAGAAAGAGAGGAAGAGAGAGAGAGAGAGAGAGAGAGAGAGAGAGAGAGAGAGAGAGAGAGAGAGAGAGAGAGGGGAGAGAATGATGGAGAGATGGGAGAGAGAGAGAGAGAGAGAGAAGAAAGGGGAGAGCAAGAGGGAGGGAGAGAGAAAGAGAGGAAGAGAGTGAGCAAGAGTATGGGAGAAGGGATGGAGAGCTAAAGTGGATTCGGTAACTGTGGCCCAGCAATCCCTTCACTGCTGGGTTCAACCAAGACATCAAATCTCTGGTGACTTCCTGTTTGGCACAGGATGTGATGAAGAGTTAGCGCTTCATCAGCAAACTGACCAACACGCCTACTTGAATTGTACAGTATTCCTAACTTTGTAGACTGTACCACTTCAATCATTTTAAATCGATCCCACAACCGAAAACAGAATCCCACAGTGCAGCGGTACAAGGGCAAAATAATGAAAACCTGAAAAAAGTGCCCTATGTCCCAAAAAGGGCGATACTACAAAATACGTATAATAAGTATTTGTTTCAGGACTTGATGCCAATAAAGTAAAAGTAGAGCATGAAAAATGTAACCAGCAAAAGGATTCTGCGGTTTTAAGAAATGTTTTGGCTGCCTGTCAGCATCTACCTAGAGGATGATGCATAACCCAGACCTGCTCATTAATGGATGAATCTAAAACTAAAACAACCCCTGTCACTTTGCTTAAAAGACTAAGTAGGAGCTAGAGACAGGAAAAGTATCCAATGACAATAAGTTAAAGTTTGACAGTTTCATTCAAAATTTAAGATGTTTCTGTTTGCCATATGCAAGTACCATGAAATGCTTACTCCCCACTCCCTCCCGCAGTATAAATTGCAACAACAATACTATACTATACTATACAAAACTTTGCAATAATATACTATACAATGTTATACTATAAACAACGGTATATACTACCTTCTATATACTACACTATCTACTATAAACAGCACTATATACTACCTACTACATACTATACTATATACTATAAACAGCACTATACTATAACTATATACTAATAACTAATACTATACACAATAAAAATCAATAAAAATTCCCTCCCACCAGTATGAATTTGCTAGATTTTAACACTATATACTATACTTTTGGATACAATTGGATATCCACTATAGAAGATGAAGAGCTATTTAAGCTTTACAAACATTATTGATCTGGACGGCGACGGACTGTGTTAATATGCGACATAACGACACATATTAACTTCTATGTAATTTAATCTGTGAACGATCCCCAACGCTAAGTGGTTTACATACAGGCTAACACGCTACTCCTTATCAAAACGGTATATTTAACAAATTTCACTCAAATATAGATATTATGTATTACTAAGATGCTTCACACACACAGTGATCAAGTGATCTTCAGCAGAGGAACAAACAAAAGGGACAAGTCGTGGTCCAGCTACTAGCATATAACCCACAGTCTGCCTTTCAGTGAACACGTTTTGTTAGATCTATTGCTTTAATGCAGAGCGCTTATTGCATGTCTGCCTATTGCGGACGTGTGTTAGCATACACAAGAGGTATTCATTAATGACGGTTTATTATATTAGTTAAAGCATATGTCTGCTGTACTGTAATTGTGCTGTGCAATGACAATACATTTGAATCTAATCTAATCTAATGTCATAGTGTATTATAGAAGGCTAATAGAAGCCTATATTTTCTGTCAAAAATGAATGCAGACGCTGATATGAACCGATGGGCACATTGTCGTCGTCATGTTGGGAAAAAGGTGAATTTGTCGATAGAGGCGGTCGCTACGTTAGCCGCTGCGTCTATACTGTAGACGGCTGAGGAGAAGAACCTTGGGGAAGAGCGGTAACCTTGGAGAACCTGGTCTTTCCTCTGTCCACGTGTGTCCTGTTAGCTCTTTTGTTCACTTTATTCAAGTGAGCTCTATTGTTAGCCAACTTAATTGAGCTTTTACCTGAGCACGGGTTCCGCTATTGGAGGCTTGGTTATAACTTCTGGTGACTAGTAATTATCTTGCCTGCCTGTGCTGAACGCACTGTGGTAAGTCTGTTTGGACAAAAGCGTGTGCTGAATCTAAATGTTATATAATCTGCAGTAGCCTATCCATGTTTTTAGGTCTCTCAGCCTGATGAATTTAACCATTACAAGTTGTGTATTATTCGCTGTGATAAAGATATTTATGATGACAAACAAAACATTTGAATTCCCCGGATATTCGAGGGTGTGTGTGTGTGTGTGTGTGTGTGTGTGTGTGTGTGTGTGTGTGTGTATGTGTGTGTGAGAGAGAGAGAGAGTACCTATGTATTTCTGTGTAGGTGTGTGTGTGTGTGTGTGTGTGTGTGTGTGTGTGTGTGTGTGTGTGTGTGTGTGTGTGTGTGTGTGTGTGTGTGTGTGTGTGTGTGTGTGTGTGTGTGTGTGTGTGTGTGTGTGTGTGGCTTTGCGTCTGGAAGCAATTAATCATCTACAGTAGAACCAACGACATCTCAGATTTACAAAATGCCCTCCCCACCCCATGTGGTTTTGTGGTGTGTGTGTGTGTGTGTGTCTATATAATTGTGTCTGTGTATGTGTGTTTTTGAAGACTAGTGTGCAGTAAAGGAAGAGAGAGAGAGAGAGAGACAGAGACAGAGACAGAGACAGAGAGAGAGAGAGAGAGAGAAAGAGAGAGAGAGAGAGAGAGAGAGAGAGAGTAGTAGTAGTAGTAGAGTAGTTACTATAGCAACACAATATGGTCTTTGGGGGGGCGGGTTCAAGCTTCTCACATCAACATTCACCTTTCCCTGTCAGCTGGGGTGGGTGTGTTTCAGTGTGTCTGCTTGCGTGCATATGTGTTACTTTGTGTGTGTGCATGTCATCACTTCATGCTTGTGTATGTATGCGCCTTTGTGTGTGTGTGTGTGTGTGTGTTGAAGCATGACAGTGCTTCTTCAGTGCACTCTTCCCCCCCATCACCACCACGGTCTTAACATCCTCACCCCTCATTGGCTGTGCCCCCTTGTTACCTGACAATCACAGCAGAGACAAGGGGCTCCAGGGATTCTCTCTCTCTCTCTCTCTCTCTCTCTCTCTCTCTCTCTCTCTCTCTCTCTCTCTCTCTCTCTCTCTCTCTCTCTCTCTCTCTCTCTCTCTCTCTCTCTCTCTCTCTCTCTCTCTCTCTCTCTCTCTCTCTCTCTCTCTCTCTCTCTCTCTCTCTCTCTCTCTCTCTCTCTCTCTCTCTCTCTCTCTCTCTCTCTCTCTCTCCTCCTACACACCTGTCAGCTGCCAGCTCTGCGGCGAGCGTCTCTCTATTAGGGCCGTGTTTTGGGAAGGCTGGAACGTTAATAGCGTCTCTGTGTTTGGCCTCGAGCACTGACCCACGCTGACCTCGTCTTCTTCGCTGTTTTGGATGCAGGAGATCTTGTTGTTGTTGTTGTTGTTGTTGTTGTTGTTGTTGTTGTGGTGGCAGTGTGGTGTGTGGTTCTACAACGTTCCACCGGGGTGAGGGGGGTTAAGCGGAACACGTCGGCCGTAAGCAGAAAATCCCATTTTCCCGGTACTATTAACCCTCACAGTTTTTGTTTTCAGAGAAAACTTTATTTATAACCGCTATCTTTTTCTTGGTGAAAAAAAGTATCAAATAAAGGAATAACGTCTTCAAATATGGCCATTTTACCACCAGGTGTGATGTTGATTGGAAAGAGTGTCACTGGAGGAGATGCACGTCTCTACGAGCTCCCGCAGTTTACTTAGTTTACTTACTTCGTTTATTCGCACTTTTCTTGTGATTTTAAGTTACTCTATAGGATTACAGCAAGTCAACATGTGTGTTTTCACATTTGATCGCCAAACACTCTTGGAATTATGGAAAAATATTTCCACGGACAACGCAACAAAGGACTGTGACTTACCTGCGGATATCCGGA
The DNA here is from genome assembly GCA_027704905.1 of Muraenolepis orangiensis. Lineage (NCBI taxonomy): Eukaryota > Metazoa > Chordata > Actinopteri > Gadiformes > Muraenolepididae > Muraenolepis > Muraenolepis orangiensis. The sequence goes on along the minus strand of CM051002.1, from coordinate 30,050,971 downwards.
GGGACAATGGAGAGCGGGGGGGAGGGGAGCCCATTCCCCGACCGGAGCCACCGTCCCCGGCGGGACGGGAACAACAAAAGCACCTAGGGGGTCTCATGGCAGTCTACTGGTTAGGACCTGCCAAAGGGGATGGAAACCAGCCCTACCGAGCATTCTCCTTGACAACTTCCAATCTCTTGCAAATATGTCAGACGAACTGAACTGCCGTATCGCCTCGCAGCGGGACATCAGGGAGTGTTGCGCCATGATTTGAATGGAAACGTGGCTGAATGGAAACGTGATACCCGACGAAGCAGTGCAACCACCGGGATTCTCTTTGTTTCGGACCGACAGAACCGCTGAGTCCACGGGAAAGAACAAAGGTGGGGGCGTATGCTGCTTGGTGAACAACAACTGGTGTACGGACGTTCTGGTGCTTTCACAACACTGCTCATCTAATTACTGACAATCAAGTGTCGCCCTTTTTACATGCCGAGGGAAATCTCCGCAATTCTCATGACGGCGTTTTACATCAAACCACGGGCTGATGTGAACATCTCATTGTACAAACTTTACATCTAGGTGAGCAAACGCCAGAATCGCTACCCCAGGGCAGTCCCTATCGTGGGGGACTTCAACCACTGCAATTTAAAAAAGGTATTGTCAAAATACTACCAACACATCTCATGTCTGACAAGACACAACAAGATCACTACTATTCCACAATTAAGCACGCTTATCGTGCTGTTGCACGGCCGCCTTTCGGGAAATCAGACCATGCCTCCGTGCTTCTACTTCCTCTTTACAAACTGAATTTGAAGACCATGCCCACAACTGAAGAACGTGCGGCACTGGACAGACGACAGACGACGAATGCTGACATACGGAAAAAACGAAGGGAACGGAGTACCGCTTTCACAACAGGCGACTCCGATCACTACAAGAAGGCCTCAACTCAGAACTCAGAAATGAACTCAGAAAAGCCATCAAGAAGGGTCAATTGGATTACAAAAACAAACTGGAAATACAGTGGGAGCTCAGGGGCACCTGCGCTCACCAACGACCCCAACCTACCAGATGAGCTGAACACGTTTTACGCTCGCTTTAAAACGGGGAACTCTGAGCCAACCAACAAATTGAACATTCACCCAGAGGACTTCGTTCTACAACTGTCCGAGTCCGCGGTCCGCAGAACCTTCAGGAGGGTGAAGGCAGGGAAGGCAGCCAGCCCAGAAAGACTTCCATCCGTGTCTTCAAGACCTGCACTGATCAGCTGGCTCTTGTGTTCACGGACATCTAGAATGCATCACTGCAACAGTGGTCCCAGCATGCTTCAAAGAAACAACCATTGTGCTGTTACCCAAAAAGACCAAGGTTACAAGCCCTAATGATTATCGTCCAGTGGCTTTAACACCCATAGCCATGAAGTGTCTGGAAAAACGTCATGTCACACATAACGTTTCTCCCTGACACAATACACGGCCCTAGAGCACCTAGACACCTACATAAGACTGCAGTTCATGGACTACAGCTTGGCATTCAACACCATCTTTCCCTCTAAGCTGGTCCTGAAACTGAGGGACCTAGGTTGAGGTACCCCCATCTGTAATTGGATTATGGACCTGACGGGCAGGCCTCAAGTGGTGTACATTGGGAACAACATCTCATCCGCATGTGTGTACTCGCTGTACACACATGACTGTACTGCCAAGCACAGCAATAATCGGATTATAACGTTTGCAGACGACACCACAGTCATCTGCCTGATAAGCGAGGACGACAAAACAGTGTACAGACTTTGTTGTGCAAGGACAACAGCCTCGCACTGAATGTCAGCAAGACTAAGGAGCTCATCATGCACTTCAGGAGCCACCAGGGCACCCACTCCACCATCAGCCTGGATGGGACACCAGTAAAAATTGTCAGCTGCTTCCGTTTCCTAGGGCTACAGATTTCCGACGACCGGTCATGGACCCACAACACGGAGGTCATGCTGTAGAAGGCATACAAGCGCCTCTAAGCCCTGCGGTGCCTCAGGAAAAGCGGTATATGCCAACAGTGGCTAGTGACCGATTACCGTGGCACTGAGAGCGTCCTGACAAGCGGCATCACTGTGTGGTACGGCAACACGCAGTAGCTCAGTGGATAAGGACTTGGCTTGGGAGCCACAAGGTCGCCGGTTCAAGACCCGGAAACACCAGGTTACTGCCTAAGTGCCCTTGAGCAAGGCACCCCCTACACTGCTCCCCGGGCGCTGTACTAATGGCTGCCCACTGCTCCTAACACTAGGATGGGTCAAATGTAGAGAACTAATTTCCCTCGGGATAAAATAAGTAGTTAAAATTAAAATAAAATAAAAAGCCATCCAGAGGGTCGTGAGGACAGCAGAAACTATCATACGGTGTGCACTTCCATGCATTGAGGAGATATTTTAGACCAGATGTCGAAAGAAGGCCATCTTCATCACAAAGGAAGGCACCGTCTCTTCTCCCCCCTATCGTCCAGTCACCGGTTCCGCAGCATTCGTACAAGGACTACCAGGTTCAAGGATAGTTTTTATCCACAGGCAGTGCGCCAACAAAACTGCTAGGAGTGCTGCCACTATCATAACATGGTCATTACCATTACACTATAATACTTTGCTAGACTTTCTGGACTCATTACAGTTACTGCACTGTTATGCACTGGACTGCACTTTATTCATGATGCTGTTGCATTACTGGCACTTTAAAATGCTTCTAAATGCATTTTGCACAATTAAGTATATATCTTGTTATGTATTATTATGTATATATCTTGTGCCATTAAGGATACCACCAGCACAACCCTGGAGCATACGCCTCATCAAATAATGTATCCTCTTTCCTTTCAGTGCATTTGGTCATAACATGGTCATTACCATTACACTATAATACTTTGCTAGACCTTCTGGACTCATTACAGTTACTGCACTGTTATGCACTGGACTGCACTGATGATGCTGTTGCACTACTGGCACAAATGCTTCTAAATGCATTTTGCACAATTCTACACATACATGTACAGATCATCCTTCAGTCACTTTTATGTTAAAAAAAATGTGATTCTTGAATCTGATTAGCCATGACAGGCCATGTCAAAGACTACCCATTAGTGACATCACAAGTGGGATGTCCCTGGGTGGGCTGGTAGCTTGATCCATCATACATCTGGCACACCCCCTTCCCCACTAATGACCAATCAACATCACACCTGGTGGTGATATAGGGGCCATTTTAAGGGGGCCATTTCACATAAGGCAGAGAAGGCACATTATATCCAATAACAGAAACATACAACAATCCTGTCAAACCACAATACTTACGTAAAATTGTATAATTATAATGTTGCAGCCGACACTGCCACTAACCATAAAAATGGCTACTTGAGGGCTCCTCCCGAAGACAAGGAAACAGGGTGATGAGGAATCCAGATTATTGCAGAGTTTAACAATGCAGATGATACATGCTAGAGCTCTTCTCGAATGTGTGTGGTGGTGGCTGTTTTAACCTGTGGGCCTTGATTAACAATGACCAACAGGTGTGCAGCATCACAAGCCAATAAGTCCAACTCAGGCCAGGTGAGGCTGCTGTAACCAGCCACCCCACCCCCACCCAACCACACACACACTCCACATATAATGACCTATAATAAAGATGTAAAATAACCAACTTTTAACTAGGTATACAAACAGGTATAGAGTAGGTATGAGATATGTGCAGAATTATAGGTATATATATATACAGGTAAGTATACAAGTATCAACAGGTTGTGAGCATGGGTATGCAGTTATATCAACAAGATAAATATATAAAAATGTATCTACAGCAGGTAGTGAGCAGGGGTATGCAGTTATATCAACAGATTAAAAAAAAATCAATAAACATAAACGAAATAAACGACAATAAAAATGTACATGGCTATACTTTAGTTGTCATTCTCTATCCGCTATCTTACCCCAGAGTCATCTAGTGTGCATTTTTCTTTGGGATGTCCCATGCTGATTGGCCAAACCTGATGACCCTCTTACCAAAAGGTGTCCCAGCAGGGTAACTGGTGTGGCTCTGCATTTCATCTTGGCGTGCCACTCAACCTTCTACATGTACTGACCATATACAGGTGCCATGACCTCATTGTAATTTATTTAAAATGTATATATCTTGTGCCATTAAGGACACCACCAACACAACCCTGGAGCATATGCCTCATAAAAGAATGTATCCTCTTTCCTTTCAGTGCATTTTGTCATGAAATGTGTTATTAATATTGATATTAGCATAATAATGGGATATGAAAATGGTGGATTTAGGCACACTATGGAGAGTGTGTGGTTGATGGCTGGTTTAAGCAGCCTCACCTGGAGTCAGACTGATTAGACTCTGAGGCTGGGTGAGGCTGCACACCTGTGGTGCATGAGAGCAATCAAGGCCCGCATGGAACACCACCTGCTTTGTTTTTTGCCAACTCTCCAATAAACTGGTTTCCATCCTTCACCTGTGAGCCGTGTGTCAGAGGAACCCAGAACAGCCACCGAGTGTGTGTGGCAGGAGCACCTACCACACACACATTACACACACTGCATACAATTAAAAAGACCATCCACTCACATCCAGGGCTCTACAGCCCTCGACGTGAATCTAAATTTAGGATGACATTTGCATTTGTATTTATTTAAATTTAATTAAATACATCACGTTACAGGCTTGCATGCGTATCATGAGAGATTTGTCGACTAACCGAGGAAATAGCCGCCAATATCACACTTCACACAATCAAAAGAAGTTTGGAGGTGTTGTTGGAGCCAAATACATTTTTTTTTTCTATATTGATTTATATTGCACATTCCGAGTTGGAAAGCTATTAAACCGGATGCTCCCAACAAGAACTCAAAATCAAACTCGAAGGCTCAACATTCTGGACTGAAAGCCAAACAGTATTGAAGTACATCAAAAGAATGAGACGAGGTCCTGCTCTTCGGGTCTCTGTAATCCATCAAGGGCCGAATAATAGAGATACATCAGCACTAAACAAAACTCGTCTGACAACATCTCAAGAGGGGAGCAGAGTTCTGGACCTATTAAAGTCTATTGAGGATTGTGTTAGGTGAACTGTGAGAGTTCAAAGGCTTATATATAAGCGCCTTTAACAAACAAACGATCCACATGTGACGTCCAGAGTGGTAGCTCTGAACCCTGGGTTTCTGCCCAGCCAACCCAACTGTTTGTCAATAGCATCAACAATTAAATTTAAATTAAAATAACAACAAGCAAAAAATCATTACATTGTCTGGATTGGGTATTGAGTGAGTTCAATTTAAATCAATGGGCCCTCCACTCAGGCCCTATGTTAAATATACCCATTGTCGTTTTCCTTTTCATTATTAGCATCACAGTGAATAGAAAAATAACAGAACAAAAGAACACTTTTTTGTAACCATTTTTTTGTATTGTTTCATACTTCCGACTGCTTCCAATTGCTGTATGATATTGCCACCCTCTATTCACTCAGAATAGATCACAGTTGTCTTCCACAAGCCATCACGTTTTCAAATGGGTAATGCACCAGTCCATGCGCTTTCACTCGTGTGTTTTGAACACTCCCTTCTGGTCACAAAGGATGTCCAGCTGGTCTGGGCAGGAGGGCCCCGTCCTAATAGTGTTCCTCTACACCTACAGTATTGCAAGGTATGAAGCATGTAGTATGTGTGCTTATGTGATGATGTACTGTATGATGAAATGTCCTGTGATTAGGCTGCAAACCAATTTCTGCACAGGGACAAATATAAGAATCTATCTATCTACCTGATAGCTGTAGTTGTCTGGTTTAAAACACAGCTACATCACACACATTACATCCTAGTTGAGGAGGTTACCGTAAAGCCAGCAATACACAGATGTGTTGATCTTGTTGGGGGCTTAGTGTTCATTCAGGTACCCGATGCCCTGAGTGAAGCTTCGCTTGAGTCTCTCTGAGTCCCTCTGAATCAAAAGTTGAAACCAGTATTTTCACACCGTCAACAACATTCAATTCAATGTTGAACCGTTTGGAACATTTTCAACCAAAAATGATTTTGTTTGGAAGCTGAAAAGTTGGTTCCCAGCTGAAATAAAATAAAATAAAAACGTTTTCCTTGAACCGTGACCACATCAGTGGCCCTGTTGTCTTTGATAGGTTAGAAGGGAGGATGAAGGCAGCGAAAGTGTGTGCAGTGGTATGCACACACAGCAATGCTGGAGTCCAGCAACCCTGCATCTCCGTCCACATTGGCATTTGATGGTGGCAGGTTAACGGTTTGACTTTGGAAAACGCTGCGCTGTAATAATTTATTAATCATATAATCTTTACCTGAAATCTAGAGTCTTTGAATCCCCTATATTGGTCACATACAGTACACACACATGTACACACACAGTGAATTAGTTTATCTGCATTTAACCATCCTAGTATCTGAAGCAGTGGGCAGCTATTTGCACTGTACTGCACTGTGTTCATGATGCTGCTGCACTACTGGCACTTTTGGACAATTTAACACATGTACATAACATCCATCAGTCACTTTATTGTTATTTGTATTGTTCTTTCTATTGTGTCCAGTATTTATATTTAATAGCATAGTGTTTTAGAAAATGTATATTGGGGGAGGGAATGGGACGTAATAATTCCATTGTAATTGTTGCATATGGCAAATAAAAATCTTGAATCTTGAAACTTGTGTGTATCATTATTATTATTATTATTATTACAATTATAATTATAATTATTATAGTAATAATAATGATTATTATTATTTTTCATTTATTTTATTTTTTAGACCCTGTACAGCACTTTGGTAAGCTCCTGGAGCATTCTTTAAATATAAAAATTGATAAATAAATTGACATGACTTGACTTGACTAGGCTACAGTACGATTCGGCTCCAACCACTGTTTACTGTGTGGTGTGCATCGTGCATCACCCTCTGTTGATGACGCATCCTTGATATCAATGGTTCCACCCAAAACTGGTGCAAACGCAAAGCTGGTTTGCTGGGTGGAACATACAGTTGTCCATGGTGGAACATTTGATGGTAAAGAAACCAAAAAAGCATGCAAGCATGACTCAGTCCAACCATAGTTGTCAGGACAACGGGTGCGTTACATCATACATATTGTATGACCACGGCTTTGAGACCTTCTCTGTCCCAGGGTGTGAATGCAAGGAGGCCTATTAAAAGAGCCAATGCCACCCACCCTCATTACAGCGTCTGGCTTTCTAAAGCACTTCCACCCAGGGGTCATTGTGGGAGGTGTTATATCTGTGAAAACACACAAACACACACACACAGACACACACACACATTGTTATGGAATTTAAACATCCACTGCACACCAATTAGTGAGATGAAATCAACCACTCCGGAACACACCACTCTGAATCCTAATCTTCGAATAAAAGCATAAAAATATGTTGTCTGCAGAACAGGAGAACAAGAGCATCCACAAAGCATGTACAATCATTGTACAATCATGCTCGTTCCTCCCGAACTTCTCTCGGGGCTTCACTATGCAGGTTGTTTCCAGACATTCAAGCTGACTGCGGCCTTCTCGGGACTAGCTCGGATTAGAATAAACATGGGGCAGAGAGACTCCCAGACAGTTATGGCTATAAAGCAGTGCATGACTTGGGAAAACAACTAAATGCATATTCTCAGAATTCAACTGAGTACGTATATTGCACAAGAAGGAAAGCTATCAGTGTAAGATCCTGGCAAGAATGCAGTCGCATTCAGGCAAACAGTTTCCGCTCAGAGAGGCTTGCTGGAGGTTTGTCCAATCAGATCAAGGCACATTATTTGTAAACAGCCTCACAGAGCCAATCGAGGACTCTGTTATTTTATCTTCCCCTAGGTTGGACGATTTTATTGAGAATTGATCATCGTTATTAAGGATGCATGAAATACCACGCAATTATGATTACCGTATTGACCCGAATATAAGACGGGGTTTTTTTCCTAGAAAAAAATCTAAAAAAGAGGGATCGTCTTATAATCGGGGTTTAGACTTTTCGATGTACCGTAATTGCACATGTAACTGCGCAACAACAGATCGCGCCAAACGAGTGTTCCGAGACACCGCGCGACACTTAAAGTAACTCAAAGTCTTAAAGTAACAGTACATAAAAACAGTTACCTGGAGAGATAGAAATGGAGAGACAGCGACCAACTTGAAAAAAGTGGCTCAAAAGTAGGGCAAGTTAATAAACAGAAGAGACGAAGTTACGATGCCAATTTTAAGATAATGGTGATAAACGAAGCAGACATCAAACACCTGTCATTGCGACGCAGGACAAGCCCAGCGCCTGCCCTCAGACTTCAGAGAGAAGCTACTGTCTTATCAGCGATATGTGATCAAGTTAAGGAAGAAGCACTCATACCCCCTTGATCAGATGGGCAATGTGGATCAAACGCCTGTGTATTTTGACATGCCATCTGTCACTGTGCATAAGAAAGGCGACAAATCAGTGATCTACTGATCTACTGGAAACGAGAAGAGCCGAGTAACGGTCATGTTAACGCGCCTCGCAGATGGGACACAACTTCCCCCGTACGTGGGGGATTATGGTAGGTGCCCAGGCAAAGGGCTGGATGGAGACGGAGCTTGTGGTGGACTGGCTCAAGGTGGTGTGGGGCAGACGGCGTGGGGGACTCAGAAAGCAGAGGAACATGTTGATTCTGGATGCTTTCCGTGGACACTTGACTGAGCCAGTCAAAACCTAGTCACCTAGTGATCATACCGGGCGGAATGACAAGCCAGCTGCAGGTGTTGGATGTGGTCGTTAACAAACCATTCAAGGTTAATCTGCGCAAGAGATCCACAGAGTGGCTCCTGGCTGCTAATCACGCACTGACACCGTCTGGAAAAATCCAAAAGCCTGCAGTACGTTTGCTCTGTGAATGGATCTTGCAAGCATGGGCTGACGTTTCCCCAGAAAGCATTAATGGGTTTAAGAAATGCTGCGTATGCCATGGATGGCAGCGAGGATGACGTGATGTGGGAGGAGACGGGGAAGCAGACACCGTGAGTGACGATAGCGGGAGTGAGAGGAACAACCAGCGACGTAGAAGACGAGCTGAATGAGAAGACTTGATGTGACCAATAGACTGATGTTCTGTTTCATTGCTCTACCGTTTTATTGCACTACTGTTTCATTGCAATCTATCTAGCCTGTTTTGTTTTTGTTTGTCAAGTTAGGCAAATTTTAACACAATGTGTGATGTGTGTTATCATTATTTTCCAAAAAAAAGATTTTCTTTATAAAAAAAAGATTTGGTCTTCAAAAAAAATAAATATATTTTTTTTTCCAAAAATGAGTCTTGAAAAAGAGGGGTCGTCTTATAATCGGGGTCGTCTTATATTCGGGTCAATACGGTAAATACCAAATCTCAGCAAGGACTCAAAATACTTGTTTTTGTTGATGTTGATGTTTTTAATGGTTTAATGTTTTTTAATTGATTTTCCTGAAGTAGCAGGATGCACTTCTATAGGACGATTTAAATGTCATATCCATTGGGCAACATGACGTATCCAGTGAAGATTGTGTAGAAATATCTCTCTAAAGAGCAATACTGCTCTTTAGAGAGCAGTATTGCTCCCTGATGGTTTTGCTTGAAAGCCTCGTCTGGGGGCAGATTTTAAAACTATTTTATACAGCCTTTCAACAACAATGTGTGACAAAGTGCAATGGCGAAGGCTTTTGACTATATAAGGATATATTCTGCTCCAAAACTTAGCCAAAATGACTACAAACTTTTTTTCGATTACAATATACTCGAGCTGTCGAGGACTAAAATACAGTGTGTGAATGCGGTAAAATTGTTTTAGGTCAATTCTTGTTCAGCTTCATACATTCCCATAGATGTATTTTACCACATTACACATTACTGACCATGTTAATGAAAGGTTTTGGAGGATTATTTTGTGGATTATCTTAATCCATTAAACATTCGTCATTCCCCTTGCAATCATAGGCAGAAGGCATAGGGATTGCACCATCTATGCCTCACAATCTATGCAAGGTAAACCACAAAATAAGCTCAATGGCATATTTTGACATGGTGACACCTGAGACATTAAGTTTAATGTCTTAAGTATATTGGAATTATTTAGTGTGATTTATACAGTTACAAGACAACCCATTCTAGTCTTCCAACAATCAACTCTCAGTGTAAGGTCAACACCAGGAATCCATATGTTCCCTTCAACGTTCAATCACTTTGACTATTGGATCTGGGACTCCCCTGAATAGTGCTAAAGAGCAAGGTTTGTCTCTGTGTTGGAGGAAATTAAGTAGGATCTCAATGGATATAATTCATTTTCAACCCTCTGACTGAATCATTAATCACTATAAAAGGGTGGAGGTATTAGCAAGATTGCTTTTCTATTCAAACGATTTCTGTTGTGTTCTCAAATAGAGAATTAAAGGTGTTAAAGGCAGGCCGACCCCTTTGCCAAAGGCCTGGACAAAAGCACCTCCTCGACTCGTCACGCATTAAATCATGTAAATTGTGAAACTAATAAGCTATATCTTTTTAACGGATCCAGTTACTAAAACTAAAACCGTTTTAGGAACAAATGCTGCATACTAAACGATGGAGTAGAAACAGGCTATTAAAGATGTATTTTTTATTTCTTGATATATCTCTAGTATGGTGTAGTGAGTGTACGTCAGTGGCGAAGCGTGTCTATCACAACTGGACCTTCTGTAGACCAGGGGTTCCCAAACCTTTCAGCCCGCGACCCCCAACATAACAGACTGGAGACTGGCGACCCCCCCCCCCCCCCCCCCCACTATCACCGTCCGACGGGGTGGGTGGGGGGGCGGGGGCGGGGCTATGTCGCGATCGCGAACATCGTGAAGTCCAACGGGGGGGGGGGTAATCTCTTTCTCTCTCTCTCTCTCTCTCTCTCTCTCTCTCTCTCTCTCTCTCTCTCTCTCTCTCTCTCTCTCTCTCTCTCTCTCCTCTCTCTCTCTCTCTCTCTCTCTCTCTCTCTCTCCCTCTCTCACACCACACACACACACACACACACACACACACACACACACACACACCACACACACACACACACACACACACACATCTTACTCATCCACACTCTCTCTCACTTTCCCTTGGCTCCCTTCTCTCTGCCACTCTGTCATTGGCTGTCTGCCAGGAGATACAGTTAAATAAAAGATGACGGACTGAGTTATGGGACACTTGTCAATCAGTCACTCATCCAAATGCTTTCTTCTCTCTCTCTCGCTTTCCATCTTTCTCGCTCTTTGTCCTCTTTTTATTCAACATTCTCTCTTATCACTTGTTCATCTCTCTCCTCCCAACTCCAATTTACTCTCTCTCTCTCTCTCTCTCTCTCTCTCTCTCTCTCTCTCTCTCTCTCTCTCTCTCTCTCTCTCTCTCTCTCTCTCACTCTCTCTATTCCCCCCTGAAGTTATGTGTCAGATGTTCACTCTCAATTCTAAACAGCCTTTGTACTGCAGGCCTGTAGTATTATCCAGTGCACTGATTTAACCTTGGCTATAGCTGCAGACAGTCATTCACTATTATGATTCAACAGACTCATTATTGCTACTCTTAGCGGATGAACCATTTTGTGTTCAAATTAATGAATTAATAACAATGTTTTCAATCAATTGTCAGACATTCTTTGGTGCTTAGGGAAGTTAGGCGAAGCAAAATACATTTCATTGCCAGAATGAATATTTTGAGGTCAGTAACTTTAATGTATCTTATATTAAATAATAGCAGAAGATAAACAGAAGATCCATCCAGATGTCATCCATCAGGAACTGTATAAAGTTATCTGCAAATTCTTTACTAGGAGAAATATTTTAAATAAAATGATCTTTATTTGAAAGTTATCTTAGCTAAAATATTCTTAACAAACAGATGATTCATGGTAATATCTAACTATTAATTGTTGTTTTTGTTATGCTCATATGGCCTAGTTAACGTTTTTTTAACATCATTAAATTTAAATATGAATTGCAGGACATTCTTTGGTCCTTGATAAAGTTATCTATAAAATAAGTGTTGGTCCACCATTCACTAAGGTAATGCTGTGACTGACATAGGACAGCTGCATACTTTTAGCGGAAAATAAATGTGGCGATGTTGCAAGAACAAAATGGGGGACTTGATCAAACGCAAACCTTTTTGGCCCTTATTGCCATAAGGTTCCTTAACTTGTCGCAGACGACGGTAGTGCTAACATTGTGTGGGAGTGGTCAGAAACTCAAGGCGAGGGTGATTTATTGTCACAATCGGCAATTCACATTTTACGCCCGCTGGTCTTACTTCATGAAACATATATAAAATGCATTTAAATAAATGAATCAGCAAAGAAGTTCTTCCGACTCATTTTAACTTTACGATACATGCTTAAGCAACTGACCCACGTTTCTTTTGGACAGATTCATGTGTTTGTGGTTACTAAGGATAAAAAGGATTGAACTACGCACCCAAAATACAGTTTTTGCTCCAGTACTTTTATTTATCGCTGCCACACACATAACGCACCTCCCGTTCACTTGCCACACACCCAAACACGTCAAAGCCCAAAATTTCCCATATCGATACTCTCAAGGTGGAAAATTGTCCATAGATGATATTTTGGTATGATAACCTTTTGTAAGTGTTAGCTTTGTCGCAGTTATCAGCACATGAAGTGAACCACCCCCTACAATACATTGGCTTCGAGACACTGATGCATATCCTAATATTAGGGACCTATTTCAGGACCTTTACTTATAGTGTATGATGACTTGTTTGGTATAATTTTCAAGGATATATTCATCGCGTTCATCTAATGTCAGGGCCTTAAAGTAGAACATGGGGCCGGTCCAGCATTTTCACTAATTGGTAAATTAATTAAATTAATAATAAATTAAATTATTAATCAAGGTGGCAAATTCTAGTTTGGTATTTTGAAAAGAAAGTCTATATCTTTACATTATATCTATATATTTCAACTTGATAAACCTTGACAAGTGGTATGTTAGTCACAGTTAACCCTTAATGACACCAACCATTGATCCAAACAATAAGACAATATTGTCACTATATTATTTGAACAATATATGTGATAGAAAGAATCAAGAATTCTAACTTTCATTAACGAATTTAACCAATGATCATTATCATCGCCACCATCACACATATAATATTATACAGTATTCGTATTATGTTTTAATCATCATCATCATCATCATCATCATCATCATCATCATCATCATCATCATCATCATCATCATCATCATCATCATCATCATCGCCATCATCATCACCATAGTCATACAGGGTCATAGGTTTCAAGGTCAAGCTTCATCATATACCATTGACATCACATACACTGGATGACCGGTGCATACATCCTGTAGACAAATGATTCCATATTTGTGTATAATTCTTCAAATACATACCAGGATGTTCCCATTGATTTGAAGAACTCTTGGAATGTCCTGTTTCCTTTGACAAGTTTAAGAGCACTGAGTTTTCATCGTCCTGCAACCTGCACACCTACAAGAGCATCACCATGGAGCTCAGCAAGGCTGCTGATGTTGATGTATGTTGTCCGATTCTGAGTCCCATATTTCTGATACAGGGGGAAGTTCTTCTTACAGTATCCGAGGCAAACGATCATGACATCTGTATCCCCACGCAAAACAACTGAGGTTTGATAGACATTCTGGCAGGCATGATTTGCATGACTTGCCTCCTCATGGGAAGATTTCCTCTCTTTAACAACATTCTAATTATTTTAGTTGAGACAATAGCATGTCTCTCCACAGGTTGCAAATAGCTGCGTGTCCTGAAGGTTTCCTGGTTCTCTGGCAGCTTCCACTGGTCCACGATAAATGTTATCAACAGTTTTGCCGTCTGCCTTACCATTTGCCTTAACAGCTTTCTCCACTGCCCTTGTGTCTCAGCACAATGTTCTTCCATTGAGTGCTACTTTCTGTACCACAACTGAATCTCTCTGATGTTTTCCAGTACACATCAAACACCACATATATTTGCATACTCTTTCTTCCATCACGCAAAGAGGTTCATGCTAGATTCTGCACAGACTCAGCAATCTCTCCAAAAGTCTTGCCATCACCTTTCAAATGCCCAGAAATGTATATCCGCTTTCAAGACAAGCTTGTTTTGTGGTTATGTTATTTCATTTTGGAACTTGGTTGCTGGTCACTCTCCAATGTTCACTTCTGAACTTATGATATGCTGCCTCTACAGTCTGGTGAGCTTGCAGCAGATCAGTGGCTATGTCTGGTCACACAGCAATTCCTGTGGAAAGACTGATATCAGACGCCAAGAGGGTTTACCCAGCTTTTCTCCATAAGGTCATTGTGGCATTTACATCTGCATTATCCTTCTCTATCCTGGGCTTCTGTAGATTGTGATGACTGAAACACACATAAATCATGATCATCATTTACCTCAAATCTCATCTGTGATGCTTCTTCACACTTTGTTGACTGCTTGCAGAGTTGCTTCCAAGTGAATACGATATAACTCTTGATTCT
>CM051002.1:30014751-30035412 GCA_027704905.1 Muraenolepis orangiensis | reverse complement strand
TTGTTAGAAGAGAATCAAGAGTTATATCGTATTCACTTGGAAGCAACTCTGCAAGCAGTCAACAAAGTGTGAAGAAGCATCACAGATGAGATTTGAGGTAAATGATGATCATGATTTATGTGTGTTTCAGTCATCACAATCTACAGAAGCCCAGGATAGAGAAGGATAATGCAGATGTAAATGCCATAATGACCTTATGGAGAAAAGCTGGGTAAACCCTCTTGGCCCTGATCAGTCTGATATCAGTCTTTCCACAGGAATTGCTGTGTGACCAGACATAGCCACTGATCTGCTGCAAGCTCACCAGACTGTAGAGGCAGCATATCATAAGTTCAGAAGTGAACATTGGAGAGTGACCAGCAACCAAGTTCCAAAATGAAATAACATAACTACAAAACAAGCTTGTCTTGAAAGCGGATATACATTTCTGGGCATTTGAAAGGTGATGGCAAGACTTTTGGAGAGATTGCTGAGTCTGTGCAGAATCTAGCATGAACCTCTTTGCGTGATGGAAGAAAGAGTAAGCAAATATATGTGGTGTTTGATGTGTACTGGAAAACATCAGAGAGATTCAGTTGTGGTACAGAAAGTAGCACTCAATGGAAGAACATTGTGCTGAGACACAAGGGCAGTGGAGAAAGCTGTTAAGGCAAATGGTAAGGCAGACGGCAAAACTGTTGATAACATTTATCATGGACCAGTGGAAGCTGCCAGAGAACCAGGAAACCTTCAGGACACGCAGCTATTTGCAACCTGTGGAGAGACATGCTATTGTCTCAACTAAAATAATTAGAATGTTGTTAAAGAGAGGAAATCTTCCCATGAGGAGGCAAGTCATGCAAATCATGCCTGCCAGAATGTCTATCAAACCTCAGTTGTTTTGCGTGGGGATACAGATGTCATGATCGTTTGCCTCGGATACTGTAAGAAGAACTTCCCCCTGTATCAGAAATATGGGACTCAGAATCGGACAACATACATCAACATCAGCAGCCTTGCTGAGCTCCATGGTGATGCTCTTGTAGGTGTGCAGGTTGCAGGACGATGAAAACTCAGTGCTCTTAAACTTGTCAAAGGAAACAGGACATTCCAAGAGTTCTTCAAATCAATGGGAACATCCTGGTATGTATTTGAAGAATTATACACAAATATGGAATCATTTGTCTACAGGATGCATGCACCGGTCATCCAGTGTATGTGATGTCAATGGTATATGATGAAGCTTGACCTTGAAACTTATGGTCTGCAAGTGTGGACAACCTGTAAGCTTTCCTATTGCTCCTCAACAAATGAAAGTGCATTGAAATGTGCAAGATACAAACCTCAATTTTTTTTTTAATTTACAATCAGAGGGATGAAGAGGAGGATGTAAAAGTTGCCATGACCCTGTATGACTATGGTGATGATGATGGCGATGATGATGATGATGATGATGATGATGATGATGATGATGATGATGATGATGATGATGATGATGATGATGATGATGATTAAAACATAATACGAATACTGTATAATATTATATGTGTGATGGTGGCGATGATAATGATCATTGGTTAAATTCGTTAATGAAAGTTAGAATTCTTGATTCTTTCTATCACATATATTGTTCAAATAATATAGTGACAATATTGTCTTATTGTTTGGATCAATGGTTGGTGTCATTAAGGGTTAACTGTGACTAACATACCACTTGTCAAGGTTTATCAAGTTGAAATATATAGATATAATGTAAAGATATAGACTTTCTTTTCAAAATACCAAACTAGAATTTGCCACCTTGATTAATAATTTAATTTATTATTAATTTAATTAATTTACCAATTAGTGAAAATGCTGGACCGGCCCCATGTTCTACTTTAAGGCCCTGACATTAGATGAACGCGATGAATATATCCTTGAAAATTATACCAAACAAGTCATTATACACTATAAGTAAAGGTCCTGAAATAGGTCCCTAATATTAGGATATGCATCAGTGTCTCGAAGCCAATGTATTGTAGGGGGTGGTTCACTTCATGTGCTGATAACTGCGACAAAGCTAACACTTACAAAAGGTTATCATACCAAAATATCATCTATGGACAATTTTCCACCTTGAGAGTATCGATATGGGAAATTTTGGGCTTTGACTTGTTTGGGTGTGTGGCAAGTGAACGGGAGGTGCGTTATGTGTGTGGCAGCGATAAATAAAAGTACTGGAGCAAAAACTGTATTTTGGGTGCGTAGTTCAATCCTTTTTATCCTTAGTAACCACAAACACATGAATCTGTCCAAAAGAAACGTGGGTCAGTTGCTTAAGCATGTATCGTAAAGTTAAAATGAGTCGGAAGAACTTCTTTGCTGATTCAATTATTTAAATGCATTTTATATATGTTTCATGAAGTAAGACCAGCGGGCGTAAAATGTGAATTGCCGATTGTGAATAAATCACCCTCGCCTTGAGTTTCTGACCACTCCCACACAATGTTAGCACTACCGTCGTCTGCGACAAGTTAAGGAACCTTATGGCAATAAGGGCCAAAAAGGTTTGCGTTTGTTCAAGTCCCCCATTTTGTTCTTGCAACATCGCCACATTTATTTTCCGCTAAAAGTATGCAGCTGTCCTATGTCAGTCACAGCATTACCTTAGTGAATGGTGGACCAACACTTATTTTATAGATAACTTTATCAAGGACCAAAGAATGTCCTGCAATTCATATTTAAATTTAATGATGTTAAAAAAACGTTAACTAGGCCATATGAGCATAACAAAAACAACAATTAATAGTTAGATATTACCATGAATCATCTGTTTGTTAAGAATATTTTAGCTAAGATAACTTTCAAATAAAGATCATTTTATTTAAAATATTTCTCCTAGTAAAGAATTTGCAGATAACTTTATACAGTTCCTGATGGATGACATCTGGATGGATCTTCTGTTTATCTTCTGCTATTATTTAATATAAGATACATTAAAGTTACTGACCTCAAAATATTCATTCTGGCAATGAAATGTATTTTGCTTCGCCTAACTTCCCGAAGCACCAAAGAATGTCTGACAATTGATTGAAAACATTGTTATTAATTCATTAATTTGAACACAAAATGGTTCATCCGCTAAGAGTAGCAATAATGAGTCTGTTGAATCATAATAGTGAATGACTGTCTGCAGCTATAGCCAAGGTTAAATCAGTGCACTGGATAATACTACAGGCCTGCAGTACAAAGGCTGTTTAGAATTGAGAGTGAACATCTGACACATAACTTCAGGGGGGAATAGAGAGAGTGAGAGAGAGAGAGAGAGAGAGAGAGAGAGAGAGAGAGAGAGAGAGAGAGAGAGAGAGAGAGAGAGAGAGAGAGAGACAGAGAGTAAATTGGAGTTGGGAGGAGAGAGATGAACAAGTGATAAGAGAGAATGTTGAATAAAAAGAGGACAAAGAGCGAGAAAGATGGAAAGCGAGAGAGAGAGAAGAAAGCATTTGGATGAGTGACTGATTGACAAGTGTCCCATAACTCAGTCCGTCATCTTTTATTTAACTGTATCTCCTGGCAGACAGCCAATGACAGAGTGGCAGAGAGAAGGGAGCCAAGGGAAAGTGAGAGAGAGTGTGGATGAGTAAGATGTGTGTGTGTGTGTGTGTGTGTGTGTGTGTGTGTGTGTGTGTGTGTGTGTGTGTGTGTGTGTGTGTGTGTGTGTGTGTGGTGTGTGTGTGTGTGTGTGTGTGTGTGTGTGTGTGTGAGAGAGAGAGAGAGAGAGAGAGAGAGAGAGAGAGAGAGAGAGAGAGAGAGAGAGAGAGAGAGAGAGAGAGAGAGAGAGAGAGAGAGAGAGAGAGAGAAGAGAGAAAGAGATTACCCCCCCCCCCCGTTGGACTTCACGATGTTCGCGATCGCGACATAGCCCCGCCCCCGCCCCCCCACCCACCCCGTCGGACGGTGATAGTGGGGGGGGGGGGGGTCGCCAGTCTCCAGTCTGTTATGTTGGGGGTCGCGGGCTGAAAGGTTTGGGAACCCCTGGTCTACAGAAGGTCCAGTTGTGATAGACACGCTTCGCCACTGACACACACTCACTACACCATACTAGAGATATATCAAGAAATAAAAAATACATCTTTAATAGCCTGTTTCTACTCCATCGTTTAGTATGCAGCATTTGTTCCTAAAACGGTTTTAGTTTTAGTAACTGGATCCGTTAAAAAGATATAGCTTATTAGTTTCACAATTTACATGATTTAATGCGTGACGAGTCGAGGAGGTGCTTTTGTCCAGGCCTTTGGCAAAGGGGTCGGCCTGCCTTTAACACCTTTAATTCTCTATTTGAGAACACAACAGAAATCGTTTGAATAGAAAAGCAATCTTGCTAATACCTCCACCCTTTTATAGTGATTAATGATTCAGTCAGAGGGTTGAAAATGAATTATATCCATTGAGATCCTACTTAATTTCCTCCAACACAGAGACAAACCTTGCTCTTTAGCACTATTCAGGGGAGTCCCAGATCCAATAGTCAAAGTGATTGAACGTTGAAGGGAACATATGGATTCCTGGTGTTGACCTTACACTGAGAGTTGATTGTTGGAAGACTAGAATGGGTTGTCTTGTAACTGTATAAATCACACTAAATAATTCCAATATACTTAAGACATTAAACTTAATGTCTCAGGTGTCACCATGTCAAAATATGCCATTGAGCTTATTTTGTGGTTTACCTTGCATAGATTGTGAGGCATAGATGGTGCAATCCCTATGCCTTCTGCCTATGATTGCAAGGGGAATGACGAATGTTTAATGGATTAAGATAATCCACAAAATAATCCTCCAAAACCTTTCATTAACATGGTCAGTAATGTGTAATGTGGTAAAATACATCTATGGGAATGTATGAAGCTGAACAAGAATTGACCTAAAACAATTTTACCGCATTCACACACTGTATTTTAGTCCTCGACAGCTCGAGTATATTGTAATCGAAAAAAAGTTTGTAGTCATTTTGGCTAAGTTTTGGAGCAGAATATATCCTTATATAGTCAAAAGCCTTCGCCATTGCACTTTGTCACACATTGTTGTTGAAAGGCTGTATAAAATAGTTTTAAAATCTGCCCCCAGACGAGGCTTTCAAGCAAAACCATCAGGGAGCAATACTGCTCTCTAAAGAGCAGTATTGCTCTTTAGAGAGATATTTCTACACAATCTTCACTGGATACGTCATGTTGCCCAATGGATATGACATTTAAATCGTCCTATAGAAGTGCATCCTGCTACTTCAGGAAAATCAATTAAAAAACATTAAACCATTAAAAACATCAACATCAACAAAAACAAGTATTTTGAGTCCTTGCTGAGATTTGGTATTTAATCATAATTGCGTGGTATTTCATGCATCCTTAATAACGATGATCAATTCTCAATAAAATCGTCCAACCTAGGGGAAGATAAAATAACAGAGTCCTCGATTGGCTCTGTGAGGCTGTTTACAAATAATGTGCCTTGATCTGATTGGACAAACCTCCAGCAAGCCTCTCTGAGCGGAAACTGTTTGCCTGAATGCGACTGCATTCTTGCCAGGATCTTACACTGATAGCTTTCCTTCTTGTGCAATATACGTACTCAGTTGAATTCTGAGAATATGCATTTAGTTGTTTTCCCAAGTCATGCACTGCTTTATAGCCATAACTGTCTGGGAGTCTCTCTGCCCCATGTTTATTCTAATCCGAGCTAGTCCCGAGAAGGCCGCAGTCAGCTTGAATGTCTGGAAACAACCTGCATAGTGAAGCCCCGAGAGAAGTTCGGGAGGAACGAGCATGATTGTACAATGATTGTACATGCTTTGTGGATGCTCTTGTTCTCCTGTTCTGCAGACAACATATTTTTATGCTTTTATTCGAAGATTAGGATTCAGAGTGGTGTGTTCCGGAGTGGTTGATTTCATCTCACTAATTGGTGTGCAGTGGATGTTTAAATTCCATAACAATGTGTGTGTGTGTCTGTGTGTGTGTGTTTGTGTGTTTTCACAGATATAACACCTCCCACAATGACCCCTGGGTGGAAGTGCTTTAGAAAGCCAGACGCTGTAATGAGGGTGGGTGGCATTGGCTCTTTTAATAGGCCTCCTTGCATTCACACCCTGGGACAGAGAAGGTCTCCAAGCCGTGGTCATACAATATGTATGATGTAACGCACCCGTTGTCCTGACAACTATGGTTGGACTGAGTCATGCTTGCATGCTTTTTTGGTTTCTTTACCATCAAATGTTCCACCATGGACAAATGTATGTTCCACCCAGCAAACCAGCTTTGCGTTTGCACCAGTTTTGGGTGGAACCATTGATATCAAGGATGCGTCATCAACAGAGGGTGATGCACGATGCACACCACACAGTAAACAGTGGTTGGAGCCGAATCGTACTGTAGCCTAGTCAAGTCAAGTCATGTCAATTTATTTATCAATTTTTATATTTAAAGAATGCTCCAGGAGCTTACCAAAGTGCTGTACAGGGTCTAAAAAATAAAATAAATGAAAAATAATAATAATCATTATTATTACTATAATAATTATAATTATAATTGTAATAATAATAATAATAATAATGATACACACAAGTTTCAAGATTCAAGATTTTTATTTGCCATATGCAACAATTACAATGGAATTATTACGTCCCATTCCCTCCCCCAATATACATTTTCTAAAACACTATGCTATTAAATATAAATACTGGACACAATAGAAAGAACAATACAAATAACAATAAAGTGACTGATGGATGTTATGTACATGTGTTAAATTGTCCAAAAGTGCCAGTAGTGCAGCAGCATCATGAACACAGTGCAGTACAGTGCAAATAGCTGCCCACTGCTTCAGATACTAGGATGGTTAAATGCAGATAAACTAATTCACTGTGTGTGTACATGTGTGTGTACTGTATGTGACCAATATAGGGGATTCAAAGACTCTAGATTTCAGGTAAAGATTATATGATTAATAAATTATTACAGCGCAGCGTTTTCCAAAGTCAAACCGTTAACCTGCCACCATCAAATGCCAATGTGGACGGAGATGCAGGGTTGCTGGACTCCAGCATTGCTGTGTGTGCATACCACTGCACACACTTTCGCTGCCTTCATCCTCCCTTCTAACCTATCAAAGACAACAGGGCCACTGATGTGGTCACGGTTCAAGGAAAACGTTTTTATTTTATTTTATTTCAGCTGGGAACCAACTTTTCAGCTTCCAAACAAAATCATTTTTGGTTGAAAATGTTCCAAACGGTTCAACATTGAATTGAATGTTGTTGACGGTGTGAAAATACTGGTTTCAACTTTTGATTCAGAGGGACTCAGAGAGACTCAAGCGAAGCTTCACTCAGGGCATCGGGTACCTGAATGAACACTAAGCCCCCAACAAGATCAACACATCTGTGTATTGCTGGCTTTACGGTAACCTCCTCAACTAGGATGTAATGTGTGTGATGTAGCTGTGTTTTAAACCAGACAACTACAGCTATCAGGTAGATAGATAGATTCTTATATTTGTCCCTGTGCAGAAATTGGTTTGCAGCCTAATCACAGGACATTTCATCATACAGTACATCATCACATAAGCACACATACTACATGCTTCATACCTTGCAATACTGTAGGTGTAGAGGAACACTATTAGGACGGGGCCCTCCTGCCCAGACCAGCTGGACATCCTTTGTGACCAGAAGGGAGTGTTCAAAACACACGAGTGAAAGCGCATGGACTGGTGCATTACCCATTTGAAAACGTGATGGCTTGTGGAAGACAACTGTGATCTATTCTGAGTGAATAGAGGGTGGCAATATCATACAGCAATTGGAAGCAGTCGGAAGTATGAAACAATACAAAAAAATGGTTACAAAAAAGTGTTCTTTTGTTCTGTTATTTTTCTATTCACTGTGATGCTAATAATGAAAAGGAAAACGACAATGGGTATATTTAACATAGGGCCTGAGTGGAGGGCCCATTGATTTAAATTGAACTCACTCAATACCCAATCCAGACAATGTAATGATTTTTTGCTTGTTGTTATTTTAATTTTAATTTAATTGTTGATGCTATTGACAAACAGTTGGGTTGGCTGGGCAGAAACCCAGGGTTCAGAGCTACCACTCTGGACGTCACATGTGGATCGTTTGTTTGTTAAAGGCGCTTATATATAAGCCTTTGAACTCTCACAGTTCACCTAACACAATCCTCAATAGACTTTAATAGGTCCAGAACTCTGCTCCCCTCTTGAGATGTTGTCAGACTAGTTTTGTTTAGTGCTGATGTATCTCTATTATTCGGCCCTTGATGGATTACAGAGACCCGAAGAGCAGGACCTCGTCTCATTCTTTTGATGTACTTCAATACTGTTTGGCTTTCAGTCCAGAATGTTGAGCCTTCGAGTTTGATTTTGAGTTCTTGTTGGGAGCATCCGGTTTAATAGCTTTCCAACTCGGAATGTGCAATATAAATCAATATAGAAAAAAAAAAAAGATTTGGCTCCAACAACACCTCCAAACTTCTTTTGATTGTGTGAAGTGTGATATTGGCGGCTATTTCCTCGGTTAGTCGACAAATCGCTCATGATACGCATGCAAGCCTGTAACGTGATGTATTTAATTAAATTTAAATAAATACAAATGCAAATGTCATCCTAAATTTAGATTCACGTCGAGGGCTGTAGAGCCCTGGATGTGAGTGGATGGTCTTTTTAATTGTATGCAGTGTGTGTAATGTGTTTGTGGTAGGTGCTCCTGCCACACTCACTCGGTGGCTTTTCTGGGTTCCTCTGACACACGGCACACAGGTGAAGGATGGAAACCAGTTTATTGGAGAGTTGGCAAAAAACAAAGCAGGTGGTGTTCCATGCGGGCCTTGATTGCTCTCATGCACCACAGGTGTGCAGCCTCACCCAGCCTCAGTGTCTAATCAGTCTGACTCCAGGTGAGGCTGCTTAAACCAGCCATCAACCACACACTCTCCATAGTGTGCCTAAATCCACCATTTTCATATCCCATTATTATGCTAATATCAATATTAATAACACATTTCATGACAAAATGCACTGAAAGGAAAGAGGATACATTCTTGTATGAGGCATATGGTCCAGGGTTTTGCTGGTGGTGTCCTTAATGGCACAAGATATATACATTTTAAATAAATTACAATGAGGTCATGGCACCTGTATATGGTCAGTACATGTAGAAGGTTGAGTGGCACGCCAAGATGAAATGCAGAGCCACACCAGTTACCCTGCTGGGACACCTTTTGGTAAGAGGGTCATCAGGTTTGGCCAATCAGCATGGGACATCCCAAAGAAAAATGCACACTAGATGACTCTGGGGTAACATAGCGGATAGAGAATGACAACTAAAGTATAGCCATGTACATTTTTACTGTACATTTTTATTGTCGTTTATTTCGTTTATGTTTATTGATTTTTTTTAAATCTGTTGATATAACTGCATACCCCTGCTCACTACCTGCTGTAGATACATTTTTATATATTTATCTTGTTGATATAACTGCATACCCATGCTCACAACCTGTTGATACTTGTGTACTTACCTGTATATATATAAACCTATAATTCTGCACATATCTCATACCTACTCTATACCTGTTTGTATACCTAGTTAAAAGTTGGTTATTTTACATCTTTATTATAGGTCATTATATGTGGAGTGTGTGTGTGGTTGGGGTGGGGTGGCTGGTTACAGCAGCCTCACCTGGCCTGAGTTGGACTTATTGGCTTGTGATGCTGCACACCTGTTGGTCATTGTTAATCAAGGCCCACAGGTTAAAACAGCCACCACCACACACATTCGAGAAGAGCTCTAGCATGTATCATCTGCATTGTTAAACTCTGCAATAATCTGGATTCCTCATCACCCTGTGTCCTTGTCTTCGGGAGGAGCCCTCAAGTAGCCATTTTTATGGTTAGTGGCAGTGTCGGCTGCAACATTATAATTATACAATTTTACGTAAGTATTGAGGTTTGACAGGATTGTTGTATGTTTCTGTTATTGGATATAATGTTCCTTCTCTGCCTTATGTGAAATGGCCCCCTTAAAATGGCCCCTATATCACCACCAGGTGTGATGTTGATTGGTCATTAGTGGGGAAGGGGGTGTGCCAGATGTATGATGGATCAAGCTACCAGCCCACCCAGGGACATCCCACTTGTGATGTCACTAATGGGTAGTCTTTGACATGGCCTGTCATGGCTAATCAGATTCAAGAATCACATTTTTTTAACATAAAAGTGACTGAAGGATGATCTGTACATGTATGTGTAGAATTGTGCAAAATGCATTTAGAAGCATTTGTGCCAGTAGTGCAACAGCATCATCAGTGCAGTCCAGTGCATAACAGTGCAGTAACTGCAATGAGTACAGAAGGTCTAGCAAAGTATTATAGTGTAATGGTAATGACCATGTTATGATAGTGGCAGCACTCCTAGCAGTTTTGTTGGCGCACTGCCTGTGGATAAAAACTATCCTTGAACCTGGTAGTCCTTGTACGAATGCTGCGGAACCGGTGACTGGACGATAGGGGGGAGAAGAGACGGTGCCTTCCTTTGTGATGAAGATGGCCTTCTTCCGACATCTGGTCTAAAATATCTCCTCAATGCATGGAAGTGCACACCGTATGATAGTTTCTGCTGTCCTCACGACCCTCTGGATGGCTTTTTATTTTATTTTAATTTTAACTACCGTATTGACCCGAATATAAGACGACCCCGATTATAAGACGACCCCTCTTTTTCAAGACTCTTTTTTGGAAAAAAATATGTTTGTTTTTTTTGAAGACCAAATATTTTTTTTATAAAGAAAATATTTTTTGGGGAAAATAATGATAACGCACATCACACATTGTGTTCAAATTTGCCTAACTTGGCAAACAAAAACAAAACAGGCTAGATAGATTGCAATGAAACAGTAGTGCAATAAAACAGTAGTGCAATCAAATAGTAGAGCAATGAAACAGAACATCAGTCTATTGGTCACATCACGTCTTCTCATTCAGCTCGTCTTCTACATCGCTGGTTGTTCCTCTCACTCCCGCTATCGTCACTCACGGTGTCTGCTCCCGGTCTCCTCCCACATCACGTCATCCTCGCTGCCATCCATGGCATTTGATACGCAACATTTCTTAAACCCATTAATGCTTTCTGAGGAAACGTCAGCCCATGCTTGCAAGATCCATTCACAGAGCAAACGTACTGCAGGCTTTTGGATTTTTCCAGACGGTGTCAGTGCGTGATTAGCAGCCAGGAGCCACTCTGTGGATCTCTTGTGCAGATGAACCTTGAATGGTTTGTTAACGACCACATCCAACACCTGCAGCTGGCTTGTCATTCCGCCCGGTATGATCACTAGGTCACTAGGTTTTGACTGGCTCAGTCAAGTGTCCACTAAGGGCAGGCGCTGGGCTTGTCCTGTGTCGCAATGACAGGTGTTTGATGTCTGCTTCGTTTATCACCATTGTCTTAAAATTGGCATCGTAACTTCGTCTCTCCTGTTTATTAACTTGCCCTACTTTTGAGCCACTTTTTTCAAGTTGGTCGCGGTGTCTCTCCATTTCTATCTCTCCAGGTAACTGTTTTTATGTACTGTTACTTTAAGACTTTGAGTTACTTTAAGTGTCGCGCGGTGTCTCGGAACAGTCGTTTGGCGCGATCTGTTGTTGCGCAATTACATGTGCAATTACGGTACATCGAAAAGTCTAAACCCCGATTATAAGACGACCCCTCTTTTTCAGATTTTTTTCTTGGAAAAAAAACCCGTCTTATATTCGGGTCAATACGGTACTTATTTTATCCCGAGGGAAATTAGTTCTCTACATTTGACCCATCCTAGTGTTAGGAGCAGTGGGCAGCCATTAGTACAGCGCCCGGGGAGCAGTGTAGGGGGTGCCTTGCTCAAGGGCACTTAGGCAGTAACCTGGTGTTTCCGGGTCTTGAACCGGCGACCTTGCGGCTCCCAAGCCAAGTCCTTATCCACTGAGCTACTGCGTGTTGCCGTACCACACAGTGATGCCGCTTGTCAGGACGCTCTCAGTGCCACGGTAATCGGTCACTAGCCACTGTTGGCATATACCGCTTTTCCTGAGGCACCGCAGGGCTTAGAGGCGCTTGTGTGCCTTCTACAGCATGACCTCCGTGTTGTGGGTCCATGACCGGTCGTCGGAAATCTGTAGCCCTAGGAAACAGAAGCAGCTGACAATTTTTACTGGTGTCCCATCCAGGCTGATGGTGGAGTGGGCTCCTGAAGTGCATGATGAGCTCCTTAGTCTTGCTGACATTCAGTGCGAGGCTGTTGTCCTTGCACAATCGTGTCAGCCGGACTATCTCATCTCTGTACACTGTTTTGTCGTCCTCGCTTATCAGGCAGATGACTGTGGTGTCGTCTGCAAACGTTATAATCCGATTATTGCTGTGCTTGGCAGTACAGTCATGTGTGTACAGCGAGTACACACATGCGGATGAGATGTTGTTCCCAATGTACACCACTTGAGGCCTGCCCGTCAGGTCCATAATCCAATTACAGATGGGGGTACCTCAACCTAGGTCCCTCAGTTTCAGGACCAGCTTAGAGGGAAAGATGGTGTTGAATGCCAAGCTGTAGTCCATGAACTGCAGTCTTATGTAGGTGTCTAGGTGCTCTAGGGCCGTGTATTGTGTCAGGGAGAAACGTTATGTGTGACATGACGTTTTTCCAGACACTTCATGGCTATGGGTGTTAAAGCCACTGGACGATAATCATTAGGGCTTGTAACCTTGGTCTTTTTGGGTAACAGCACAATGGTTGTTTCTTTGAAGCATGCTGGGACCACTGTTGCAGTGATGCATTCTAGATGTCCGTGAACACAAGAGCCAGCTGATCAGTGCAGGTCTTGAAGACACGGATGGAAGTCTTTCTGGGCTGGCTGCCTTCCCTGCCTTCACCCTCCTGAAGGTTCTGCGGACCGCGGACTCGGACAGTTGTAGAACGAAGTCCTCTGGGTGAATGTTCAATTTGTTGGTTGGCTCAGAGTTCCCCGTTTTAAAGCGAGCGTAAAACGTGTTCAGCTCATCTGGTAGGTTGGGGTCGTTGGTGAGCGCAGGTGCCCCTGAGCTCCCACTGTATTTCCAGTTTGTTTTTGTAATCCAATTGACCCTTCTTGATGGCTTTTCTGAGTTCATTTCTGAGTTCTGAGTTGAGGCCTTCTTGTAGTGATCGGAGTCGCCTGTTGTGAAAGCGGTACTCCGTTCCCTTCGTTTTTTTCCGTATGTCAGCATTCGTCGTCTGTCGTCTGTCCAGTGCCGCACGTTCTTCAGTTGTGGGCATGGTCTTCAAATTCAGTTTGTAAAGAGGAAGTAGAAGCACGGAGGCATGGTCTGATTTCCCGAAAGGCGGCCGTGCAACAGCACGATAAGCGTGCTTAATTGTGGAATAGTAGTGATCTTGTTGTGTCTTGTCAGACATGAGATGTGTTGGTAGTATTTTGACAATACCTTTTTTAAATTGCAGTGGTTGAAGTCCCCCACGATAGGGACTGCCCTGGGGTAGCGATTCTGGCGTTTGCTCACCTAGATGTAAAGTTTGTACAATGAGATGTTCACATCAGCCCGTGGTTTGATGTAAAACGCCGTCATGAGAATTGCGGAGATTTCCCTCGGCATGTAAAAAGGGCGACACTTGATTGTCAGTAATTAGATGAGCAGTGTTGTGAAAGCACCAGAACGTCCGTACACCAGTTGTTGTTCACCAAGCAGCATACGCCCCCACCTTTGTTCTTTCCCGTGGACTCAGCGGTTCTGTCGGTCCGAAACAAAGAGAATCCCGGTGGTTGCAGCACTGCTTTGCCGGGTATCATGTTGCCATTCAGCCACGCAAGAGATTGGAAGTTGTCAAGGAGAATGCTCGGTAGGGCTGGTTTCCATCCCCTTTGGCAGGTCCTAACCAGTAGACTGCCATGAGACCCCCTAGGTGCTTTTGTTGTTCCCGTCCCGCCGGGGACGGTGGCTCCGGTCGGGGAATGGGCTCCCCTCCCCCCCCGCTCTCCATTGTCCCTCCGGATATCCGCAGGTAAGTCACAGTCCTTTGTTGCGTTGTCCGTGGAAATATTTTTCCATAATTCCAAGAGTGTTTGGCGATCAAATGTGAAAACACACATGTTGACTTGCTGTAATCCTATAGAGTAACTTAAAATCACAAGAAAAGTGCGGATAAACGAAGTAAGTAAACTAAGTAAACTAAATAAACTGCGGGAGCTCGTAGAGACGTGCATCTCCTCCAGTGACACTCTTTCCAATCAACATCACACCTGGTGGTAAAATGGCCATATTTTAAGACGTTATTCCTTTATTTGATACTTTTTTTCACCATGAAAAAGATAGCGGTTATAAATAAAGTTTTCTCTGAAAACAAAAACTGTGAGGGTTAATAGTACCGGGAAAATGGGATTTTCTGCTTACGGCCGACGTGTTCCGCTTAACCCCCCTCACCCCGGTGGAACGTTGTAGAACCACACACCGGCGCCACCTCAACAACAACAACAACAACAACAACAAGATCTCCTGCATCCAAAACAGCGAAGAAGACGAGGTCAGCGTGGGTCAGCGCTCGAGGCCAAACACAGAGACGCTATTAACGTTCCAGCCTTCCCAAAACACGGCCCTAATAGAGAGACGCTCGCGCAGAGCTGGAAGCTGACAGGTGTGTAGGAGGAGAGAGAGAGAGAGAGAGAGAGAGAGAGAGAGAGAGAGAGAGAGAGAGAGAGAGAGAGAGAGAGAGAGAGAGAGAGAGAGAGAGAGAGAGAGAGAGAGAGAGAGAGAGAGAGAGAGAGAGAGAGAGAGAGAGAGAGAGAGAGAGAGAGAGAGAGAGAGAGAGAGAATCCCTGGAGACCCTTGTCTCTGCTGTGATTGTCAGGTAACAAGGGGGCACAGCCAATGAGGGGTGAGGATGTTAAGACCGTGGTGGTGATGGGGGGGAAGAGTGCACTGAAGAAGCACTGTCATGCTTCAACACACACACACACACACACACAAAGGCGCATACATACACAAGCATGAAGTGATGACATGCACACACAGACACATCTAGACACAGACCTATGCACATGCACACACACAAAGTAACACATATGCACGCAAGCAGACACACTGAAACACACCCACCCCAGCTGACAGGGAAAGGTGAATGTTGAATGTTGATGTGAGAAGCTTGAACCCGCCCCCCCAAAGACCATATTGTGTTGCTATAGTAACTACTCTACTACTACTACTACTCTCTCTCTCTCTCTCTCTCTCTCTCTCTTTCTCTCTCTCTCTCTCTCTCTCTCTCTCTCTCTCTCTCTCTCTCTCTCTCTCTCTCTCTCTCTCTGTCTCTGTCTCTGTCTCTGTCTCTGTCTCTCTCTTCCTTTACTGCACACTAGTCTTCAAAAACACACATACACAGACACAATTATATAGACACACACACACACACACACACACACACCACAAAACCACATGGGGTGGGGAGGGCATTTTGTAAATCTGAGATGTCGTTGGTTCTACTGTAGATGATTAATTGCTTCCAGACGCAAAGCCACACACACACACACACACACACACACACACACACACACACCACACACACACACACACACACACACACACACACACACACACACACACACCTACACAGAAATACATAGGTACTCTCTCTCTCTCTCACACACACATACACACACACACACACACACACACACACACACACACACACACACACACACACACACCCTCGAATATCCGGGGAATTCAAATGTTTAGTTGTTTGTCATCATAAATATCGTTATCACAGCGAATACTACACAACTTGTAATGGTTAAATACATCAGGCTGAGAGACCTAAAAACATGGATAGGCTACTGCAGATTATATAACATTTAGATTCAGCACACGCTTTTGTCCAAACATACTTACCACAGTGCGTTCAGCACAGGCAGGCAAGATAATTACTAGTCATCAGAAGTTATAACCAAGCCTCCAATAGCGGAACCCGTGCTCAGGTAAAAGCTCAATTAAGTTGGCTAACAATAGAGCTCACTTGAATAAAGTGAACAAAAGAGCTAACAGGACACACGTGGACAGAGGAAAGACCAGGTTCTCCAAGGTTACCGCTCTTCCCCAAGGTTCTTCTCCTCAGCCGTCTACAGTATAGACGCAGCGGCTAACGTAGCGACCGCCTCTACCGACAAATTCACCTTTTTCCCAACATGACGACGACAATGTGCCCATCGGTTCATGTCGGCGTCTGCATTCATTTGTTAACAGGACATATAGGCTTCTATTAGCCTTCTATAATTCACTATGACATTTGATTATTTTAGATTCAAATGTATTGTCATTGCACTGTGCAATAACAGTACAGCAGACATATGCTTTAACTAATATAATAAACCGTCATTAATGAATACCTCTTGTGTATGCTAATGTGCTTAAAGCACACACGTCCGCAATAGGCAGACATGCAATAAGCGCTCTGCATTAAAGCAATAGATCTAACAAAACGTGTTCAATGAAAGGCAGACTGTGGGTTATTTGCTAGTAGCTGGACCACGTCCCTTTTGTTTGTTCCTCTGC
This sequence comes from Muraenolepis orangiensis, assembly GCA_027704905.1. Taxonomy (NCBI): domain Eukaryota; kingdom Metazoa; phylum Chordata; class Actinopteri; order Gadiformes; family Muraenolepididae; genus Muraenolepis; species Muraenolepis orangiensis. Next base: position 30,018,810 of record CM051002.1, on the reverse strand, counting down.
TGAAGATCACTTGATCACTGTGTGTGTGAAGCATCTTAGTAATACTTAATGTCTATATTTGAGTGAAATTTGTTAAATATGCCGTTTTGATAAGGAGTGGCGTGTTAGCCTGTATGTAAACCACTTAGCGTTGGGGATCGTTCACAGATTAAATTACATAGACGTTAATATGTGTCGTTATGTCGCATATTAACACAGTCCGTCGCCGTCCAGATCAATAATGTTTGTAAAGCTTAAATAGCTCTTCATCTTCTATAGTGGATATCCAATTGTATCCAAAAGTATAGTATATAGTGTTAAAATCTAGCAAATTCATACTGGTGGGAGGGAATTTTTATTGATTTTTATTGTGTATAGTATTAGTTATTAGTATATAGTTATAGTATAGTGCTGTTTATAGTATATAGTATAGTATGTAGTAGGTAGTATATAGTGCTGTTTATAGTAGATAGTGTAGTATATAGAAGGTAGTATATAACGTTGTTTATAGTATAACATTGTATAGTATATTATTGCAAAGTTTTGTATAGTATAGTATAGTATTGTTGTTGCAATTTATACTGCGGGAGGGAGTGGGGAGTAAGCATTTCATGGTACTTGCATATGGCAAACAGAAACATCTTAAATTTTGAATGAAACTGTCAAACTTTAACTTATTGTCATTGGATACTTTTCCTGTCTCTAGCTCCTACTTAGTCTTTTAAGCAAAGTGACAGGGGTTGTTTTAGTTTTAGATTCATCCATTAATGAGCAGGTCTGGGTTATGCATCATCCTCTAGGTAGATGCTGACAGGCAGCCAAAACATTTCTTAAAACCGCAGAATCCTTTTCGCTGGTTACATTTTTCATGCTCTACTTTTACTTTATTGGCATCAAGTCCTGAAACAAATACTTATTATACGTATTTTGTAGTATCGCCCTTTTTGGGACATAGGGCACTTTTTTCAGGTTTTCATTATTTTGCCCTTGTACCGCTGCACTGTGGGATTCTGTTTTCGGTTGTGGGATCGATTTAAAATGATTGAAGTGGTACAGTCTACAAAGTTAGGAATACTGTACAATTCAAGTAGGCGTGTTGGTCAGTTTGCTGATGAAGCGCTAACTCTTCATCACATCCTGTGCCAAACAGGAAGTCACCAGAGATTTGATGTCTTGGTTGAACCCAGCAGTGAAGGGATTGCTGGGCCACAGTTACCGAATCCACTTTAGCTCTCCATCCCTTCTCCCATACTCTTGCTCACTCTCTTCCTCTCTTTCTCTCTCCCTCCCTCTTGCTCTCCCCTTTCTTCTCTCTCTCTCTCTCTCTCTCCCATCTCTCCATCATTCTCTCCCCTCTCTCTCTCTCTCTCTCTCTCTCTCTCTCTCTCTCTCTCTCTCTCTCTCTCTCTCTCTCTTCCTCTCTTTCTCTCTCCCTCTCTCTTGCTCTCCCCTCTCTTCTCTCTCTCATCTCTCCCCCCTCCATCCCCCCTCCCTCTCATACTCTCTAGCTCCCTCTATCCTTTTCTTCCTGTCTATCTCACTCCTACTCTCTTTCCCCCTTTCCCTCTCACTCACTTTATCTCCCTCCCCCTCCCACTCACTGACTATATACTGTTATCCATTCATCACTCACTCTTACTCATCTGCCTTTTATATGTCTCTCCCCCCCTCTCACTCTCACTGTTCTCTCTCGTTATCATCTCGCACTCTGACTCTCTCTTATGCTTTAGTTTTGTACTCAATTTGCCTCTCTCTCTCTCTCTCTCTCTCTCTCTCTCTCTCTCTCTCTCTCTCTCTCTCTCTCTCTCTCTCTCTCTCTCTCTCTCTCTCTCTCTCTCTCTCTCTCTCTCTCTCTCTCTCTCTCTCTCTCTCTCTCTCTCTCTCTCTCCTCTCTCTCTCTCTCTCTCTCTCTCTCTCTCTCTCTCTCTCTCTCTCTCTCTCTCTCTCTGTGTGTGTGTGTGTGTCTGTCTCCGTCTCTCAGTATGTAAGTGTCTCTGTCTGTACCTGTCTCTCTCTCTCTCTCGTTTTGTGCCAAGTTTGAATGATTGCTTATTTCCACTGTCGAGTGTGTGGTTTCTAAATGACTGACTGATGTACACACTGACTGGGCTGTTGACATCTCACGGGCCCCACGAACACACAAAGGCACATACATGAACACACACACACACACACACACACACACACACACACACACACACACACACACACACACACACACACACACACACACACATATGAACACCTACATACACACACACACTTGTGCACGCACACACAAATATGAGCACCCACATACATACATGAACACACACGCACATATGCACACACCCACCCACACACACACACATTAACAACACCTATATTCATACATGAACACACACACATATCCACACTCACACACAAACATGACCACATAACCATTCATGAATACACATTCACTCTGACACACACATGCGCACACACTTGCACACACACTCACACACACTCTCTCTCTCTCTCTACCTCCCTTACGTGCATATGCACACATATACATATGCATACATGCACACATATGATACTGACACACACACACACACACACACACACACACACACACACACACACACACACACACACACACACACACACACACACACATTGGTCCAGGGAGGGCGGTCTGCATTACAGATTGGGGCAGAGTGATCCCCTTGGTGATCACTCAAGCTGAACAAATCTAATGGTTCCTAGATAGGATGAAGGGAGTGAATGGAAGACAGAGGGACACGCTGTGCTCCGCTGCAGAGCTTCCCAATGGCCCTCTCCTTCAGTCCTTCTCTTTAGCATACCCATCTGGGTAGTGGGCCAGGTTTAGCATAGGACCACCGGTGGTCTACATGCTACATGTCACTCTCTGTCTTCACTGTCCTGTCCATGAAGCTCATACAAATATGACCTACAAGGACAATTGCAAACCAAACACGAGGCATATGTGTGAATCATGTGTGATTCCTAAAAAAAATTTCAGCAGACGTTTATTTATCCACAACGACTTAATTTGTGTGGATACATACCATTAAGTAGCAGGGTCAGGGCTGCTGATATTTGGGTTTGAACTGAGACACTTTTGACTGGGGGTCCAACACCCTAGCCAGTACACAATCAATCTACCTCTAAACGCAAAGTGTTCTCTGTGCTGGCCTGGGTTATCTGAAAACACTGCCTTCCTCCGTTCTGAGATCTGTATTCTGGTGCTGACCAGTGGTTCCCTTTCATGGACAAAGAGACAGAGACGCCGTAAGGCGGAGAATGCGGTGACGCAGATAGATTCCCCATCCCCTGTTAAACAGCAGATTGTATAAACTTCAAGTGAAAGTCATTCACCCAAGCGAGAGAGATTTCTCATTGAGGCTGCAACAATGATCCGGGGCAATCTTATAAATTGCCAGACGTAATTATATTGGACCGTATCATTCTGAGTAGTAATCACTGTAACTAAGCATCTGGGTTTTTAAAAGAAGGCGTAAGGTCGGGTTTATAAGGACACTTCAGTATTCTCGGTGTTATTTGTGTCTTTATCGTGTCATTCACGTGAATTATTCACTGCCTTGTCTACTTAACATTGAAGGAGCAAATCTCGACACACTCACTAACGTCTGCGTGAAACAAATTGTATTCGGCAGTTAACTTATGTTAACAAATGAATATGTATAGATGTGTAAGTGCCTCCTGTGCCTTCCCCAATCGATTGCCTCTTTGTGGTTCACATCACAGGGGAAAATTGATCCTTTCCCCTCTTTATTGATCCTCACACGCTATCTGTCACAGCATCCGATCATTTGTTTATATCCTGAGCAAATATCCGTTGACCTCTGACTCCTCTAAACGTGAACTTTGAACTCAATCACAGGTGGTGACCTTGTGCACGGCCGCAGCAAATCTTCCTGTCTCAGCTGCTAAAGGAGAATACATTTCACACCTTCCTGTCTGCCTTTTTTCTACTCCAACAGCTTACACATCGTAAAAAAAAAAAAAAAAAAAAAAAAATATATATATATATATATATATATATATATATATATATATATATATATATATATA